>OZ022499.1:52971696-54171696 GCA_963989385.1 Ctena decussata | reverse complement strand
AATATCCTGAAATTTTGATGAAAATCGGTCGAAAACTGAAGGAGGAGATGGGGCCCCAAGATTAGGCCAAATTACAGATAAAGGGTCGTAACTCTGGCAAGAAGGGTCCAGTCGTGGCCCCGAATATAGTATGATCCACGTCATGTAGTGACAACAATATTCTGAAACTTTCGTGAAAATCCGATGAAAAAACGGACGGATGTACAGACGGACGGAACCCATTTACATAGTAACCAGCCAACGAGTTGTTTGCCGCCGAACGAATGTTGGTTGCTTTACGATATTAGGCGTATTTCTGTTCTATTCTATTCTGTCCCGTACTACAAAGGCTTCGAAATTATTATGTCACTGAATTCCGGTCGGCGGTTTTCTTTCTATGGAGAAACGAGTAGCTGGCATTTTTATTAGGCGAAAATAAATTCCTGAACTTCCGCCGCCACTTCCCTAGGAACACGCGGATATGTTCCAGAAAAAAACTATGATGGCCGTCAGAACTCGGCAAGAAGGCCGTACAGCTCGAAGAAAAAAAAACAACCCTTACCTCTTCACTGCGGCTTGTCTGCACCTGTTTATTGGTGACACGCATTATATTTTCAGGTCGGCAGCAGGCAGCTACGTGATGTAGCTAGCAAGCTTTACAACTTTCTAGAAACGACATCATGGGCTGTCTTTCTGCAAAACAGCTTATGACTTTCACTAGGCATATCAGTTTTCCCTCAGTAATATAAACAAGAGGACCAATGGTCCTGTAGCTCACCTGACACTTGGTCCTGGTATATATTTTAATGCTTTTATACATGTATATAGCACCAGGGCAGGGGCAGATAACCACCCTTCCTTGGGGATTAATGTTGAGTCCCAATTCTATATACCAAGCCACAAGGTCACTGGGCCTTTGTTTCTGGACAAAGATTTCTGAAGGGTTTTTATCATAATTGGGTGTGGCGGCCACCATGTTCATACGACCATGACCATCTGAACAAACTTTGATTCCTTTGACCCAGTATTAAAGCTACATAATATATGAAACACAGTAATCATTTGTATAAACTATGATGGGCCTGAGTGCCCAATGCTACATACCGGTACCAAGTTTCAAGGTTATAGGCCTTTCAGTTCTCGAGAAAAAGACGTTTGAAGCATGGTAGCCATCTTGGTCAAGTGACCAAGACCATCTGATTAAACTATGGTTCCTTTAAGCCGGTGAAGCTCCATATGAAATATGGCTTCAATTGACCCTAGTGGCCTCTGAGAAGATGTTTGAAAATGTTGACGGGTGACAGAATCTCAATGACCTTGTACAAAAGTCAAAGAATGACCTTGAGCTTTAACGACAAAATATCTTCATCTGGTCATTTAGTCAACCATATATACCAAATATTGCACCTTAGACTGAAATAGTTTCTGAAAAATCCACTGTTTAAGCATTTTCCCATATAAAAGCCTACATAATGTACCAAAGTTGACATTGTCATAAATTAGGTCAAGGTCAACGCACGATCATTTGTATAAACTATGATGGGCTTGAGTGCCCAAAGCTACATACCAAGTTTCAAGGTCATACACCTTTTGGTTCTGGAGAAGAAGATTTTGAAGGGTTTTTACCATATACGGGCATGGCGGCCATCTTGGTCAAGACCCTGAGAACAAACTTTTATTCCCTGATCACACTTAGACTCCATATGAAATTTCGCTTCAATCAGACCATTGGTTTCAGAGGAGTAGATGTTTTGAAAATCTTGATGACGGACAGACCGACAAAATGACCTTGACCTTTCAGTGACATAATATCTTCATCTGGTCATTTAGTTGACCATATATACCATGTGTTGTACCTAAGACTTAAATAGTTTCTGAGAAATGCACTGTATAAGCGTTTTCCCATATAAAAGCCTAACATACCAAAGTTGACCATGTCGTAAATTAATTCGAGGTCAACACATGGTCATCATTTGTATAAACTATTACTTTATTTTGAGCTGTCCTTTTGGTTTTAGTACTTATAAAAAGGTTTTCTGTGCTGTAGGACGGAGTTGCACCAAACTACCAAATTGGAGCTATCAATGCATTTGTGCTACAGTTTCTTGGTTCAGTTTTTTAGCTCCCTGAGCCTTTAGGCTCATAGGTGAGCTTATAGTATAGCCAGGCATCCGTCGTCCGTCCGTCCGTCGTTCGTCCTTCCGTCGTCAACATTTTCGAACATCTTCTCCTCTGAAACCACTTGGCCAATTGAAGCCAAATTTCATATGGAGCCTACCTAGGTCGGGGGAACGAAGGTTTGTTCTTGGTATCTGGGTCACATGACCAAGATGGCCGCCACGCCCATATATGGTAAAAACCCTTCAAAAAATCTTCTTCTCCAGAACCAAAAGGCCTATGACCTTGAAACTTGGTTGAAGCTAAATTTCATATGGAGCCCACCTAGGTCGGGGGAACGAAAGTTTGTTCGGGGTATCCAGGTCACATGACCTAGATGGCCACCACGCCCATATATGGTCAAAACCCTTCAAAAATCTTCTTCTCCAGAATCAAAAGGCCTATGACCTTGAAACTTGGTATGTAGCATTGGGCATTCGGACCCATCATAGTTTATACAAATGATGACCTTGCTATGACCTTGACCTAATTTATGACACGGTCTCATAGTCAGCTTCGGTACCTTAGGCTTTTATATGGGAAAACCGTGGATTTCTCAGAAACTATATAAGTCTAAGGTACTATATTTGGTATATATGGTCAACTAAATATACAGCTGAAGACAGTATGTCACTAAAGGTCAAGTCATTCTGTCAGCCCGTCCGTCGTCAAGATTTTCAAACATCTTCTCCTCTAAAACCACGAGGCCAATTGAAGTCAAATTTCATATGGAGCCTACCTAGGCTGGGGGAATAAAGTTTGTTTAGGGTATCCCGGTCACATGGCCGCCACGCCCATATATGGTTAAAACCCTTCAAAAATCTTCTCCAGAACCAAAAGGCATATGACCTTGAAACTTGGTATGTAGCATTGAGCATTCAAGCCCATCATAGTTTGTACAATTGATGACAGTGCAGAGACCTTGACATAATTTATGACACGATCAACTTCGGTACCTTAGGCTTTTATATGGGAAACGCCTAAATAGTGAATTTCTCAGGAACTATTTAAGTCTAAGGTACACTATTTGGTATATATGGTCAACTAAATGAACAGCTGAAGATATTATGTCACTAAAGGTCAAGGTCATTCTGTCAGCCCGTCCGTCGTCAAGATTTCGAACATCTTCTCTTCTGAAACCACTGGGCTGATTGAAGCCAAATTTCATATGGAGCCTACCTAGGTTGGGGGAACAAAAGTTTGTTCTGGGTATCTGGGTCACATGACCAAGATGGCCGCCACGCCCACATATGGTATAAACCCTTAAAATATCTTCTTCTCCAGAACCAAAAGGCCTATGACCTTGAAACTTGGTACGTAGCATCGGGAATTCGAGCCCATCATAGTTTGTGCAAATGATGACCATGCGGTGACCTTGACCTAATTTATGAAACTAAATGAATACATGAAGTCAAGGTTATCAAAGGTCAAGGTCATTTGTTGAACTTTGCTAAAGGTCACTGAGAGTTAAAATTAAAATATGCACACCTTTTTAGGAGCGGCTGTAGCGTAGTGGATAACACTCCGGACTACCATTCCAGGGATCGCAAGATCGATCCCCCGCTTCTTCGGTCTTTCGGATGAGACTTTAAACCCAGGTCCCGTCTCCATATGACCTCATTGTTGGTGGGACGTTAAACCCGAGTTCACTCACTCACTCACTGCACACCTTTTAAGCTGCTGGTTTCAAATTTGTAACAAATGAGCGAAATGACAAATTGTGTCTGTTGACAGGTGTCAGGTGAGCTACAGGACCATTGGTCCTCAGTTTTTTTTCTTGGAGTCATAATGTTGGTTGGTTGCAATATAGGTGGCGCCTTACTCATATTAGTCCCCTTCGGCTACGTCGGGGGTCAATTTTGCTCAATTCAATAAGAGCTGGAGAATATCGGCTATTGACAATCCGGCATTAAAATAGACGGTCAATTTTGCTCAATTCAATAAGAGCTGGGGAATATCGGCTATTGACAATCCGGCATTAAAATAGACAATCATCTGTGTGGAAAAGTACGGAGCCCGGGAGGGGACATGGCAATACGTATACTGATTTCGTTCCCACGAAATGCATTTCGTTCCCACGCATTACTTTTTCGTTCCCTCAGTTTAGTATTTCGTTCCCTCAAATTAATATTCCGTTCCTATGCTTAACATTTTCGTTTCCACGCATTCCTTTTTCATTCCCTCAATTAAGTATTTCGTTTCCTCAAAATAGCTTTCCGTTCCCACGCTTTACTTTTCCGTTCCCTCAAAATAGCATTTCTTTGCCTCAAAATAATATACCGTTCCCACGCATTATTTTTTCTTTGCCTTAAAATAATACACCATTCCCATGCATTACTTTATCGTTGCCTCAAATTAATAATTCGTTCCCTCAAAATAATATTTGGTTCCTCCAAAACAACATTTCGTTTCAACGCATCACTATTTCGTTTGCAAGTTCTAATATTTCTTTCTCTTGCAAAATAAATTCGTGTCCTTAAAAAAGTATTTTGTTATCTCGCAATAATATTTTGTTCTATCATAGTAGTATTTTGAGCGCACAGATTACTAGTATTCTGTTCACACGAAATGATATTTCGTTCCCACGATTCACTATTATGAGGCCTCGCAATGAATAAAACTACATCTATTTTTAGCTTTACACAGATCAGTGTATCATGGGCGTTGACAAGAGCTCTGTATTGAATAAGGGCATTTCATAATGATAATCAGTTTGGTCAATCTTTGAACATGGCAATTGAATTATATGTACAGATCCTACCAACAATTTAAAAATAAGAAACTGAGAAAATGTAGCATCATTATAATCATAATAGGAAAATTTTACGCTGGCACAACGTCTACCCAACGTGGGACAAACATTATTGGCGTTTCTGAACGTTGGGTCGGCGTTGTCCGAACATCGCGTGCTCACTCGGCGGTGTCGACCATCAGTTCGGTATGTATGGTTCACGAGGGGCTCTGGGTTCGTGATCAGTAGAGCCACGATTTTGTCAACATCTGTTACATTTGAGAGGTGGCTGGAGGGGCCAAGGCGAGCAAATTCTTTCCTTTGAGAATTGGCCCCAGTTTTGGATTTGCAGAGACTGGGATGGCTGAACTGCATCCCTTGAAAGTGTACTCATTCACCTTATCATTTAGGGACTTGGTAAGACAGCTAACTCAGGGCCCAGAAATACTCCAGTTATTTAATAGTGACAGTTGGCATAATAACCTTTGAGCTATGGTAAAGCTGTGGTGTATCTCCATATTTTTCCGCCAGGTTTCCACAGGGAGACAAGTGTTGTGATTTCCTTCTTGCTTCCCTAGCTGACAGTGCTTTTTTGGCAGGCCTGCTATGGAGCGATAGCATTTGCTTCGATGGGGCAACTTCGTTTCTTAGGAGTTGGCCCCGAATTAGAGGGGGCACAGAGATTGGGAAGACTGGCTGCAGTTAAGAACATAGATAAAATGACAATAATAATAATAATTGTAATACAAAATTATGATAATAAAAATAATGACAATGTTGAATAGAAAATAATAATAAAATAAAAAATATGGTTGGCCTTCAATACAAACGGAGTCAAATTAAGACTTGTAACATTTGGAATAAAGCATTTAGCCTGGAAACCAGGCTGCTAAAATACACTATGGTTTGGCTTATACCACCACCGAATAGTTTTGTGAGAAAACGAAAAGCTACTTCATAGGAAAGAAATGTTAATTTGAGTGAACGAAATATTATGGTAAGGAAATGAAAAAGTATTGCGTAGGAAAGAAACGGTAACCCGTGGCCACGGAATATTATCTTGAGGGAATGAAATTTCAATCTGAGGGAACGACAAAGTAATGCGTGGGAACGAAATATTAATTTGAGGGAACAAAATGTTATTTTGAGCGAACAAAATTGTAAAGCGTGGGAACGGAATATTATTTTGAGGGAACGAAATGCTATTTTGAAGGAACGAAATAGTAACGTGGGGGAACGAAATATTATTTTGAGGGAACGAAATGCTATTTTGAGGAAACGAAAAAGTAAAGCGTGGGAACGGAATGTTACTTTGAGGGAACGAAATATTAAATTGAAGGAACGAAAAAGTAAAGCGTGGGAACGGAATATTATTTTGATTGAAGGAAATATTAAAATGAGGGAACGAACTCGCAATGCGTGGGTACGAAATGCATTTTGTAGGAACAAAATCAGTGTATATATTGCTATGTCCCCTCCCGGGCTCCGTAGAAAAGTCATCTCTTTGCTCTGGATATATATTTCCTGTTTTGAAAAATAGACTTACGTGAATTGCACCTTGACATCAGGACCAGAGCTAGATATTGAAGCTTTTTTTTTTCCACATAAAACCGACATCTGAAGTAACTCGCAAAGTACTTTCATGACGAGCTTCCCTAGAAGCGTGCATATATTTACACGCTGATCAAATCAGTACACCCAGACGATTTTATCTAGGCTGTTAGCTATTAATTTTAATGAAGTGATATAAATGTATATGGAGTCAGTGTTGCTGTTAGTAGGTTGACATTCTCACAAGATGCCATTTTTCCAATTAAACAAAGACGAAACTTTAGCATAATGTAAATTTCTAAATCCAATTGCTCATTAAATGCGTTCAGGACATGCTTATGTCCTTTTAACATTATCATTTGCGTCAAAATGGTTATTTAGAAAATATGAAAAGTTTGATCACCTCAGTTGTTACAGTCGAAATTTTTCCTTACCGTTAAACATCGTAGTCGATCCATGGTGTGTTCGACCAGATGGAGGGGTGGCTGGGTGGTGCAATGGTGCTGGGTATAACTTCCAGGACCTGGGCGTCTTACTGATTTGGATGATAGTAGGGCAGGGGCCTACTGTGCTTGCAGTAGGTGCCGGTGGGGGTTGTATGGACATTTTATTTCTCGTCTTTCAGTTCTCTCTTCTTTCTCCCTCTCTTTGCGAGACGGTCCGATATAGACTGAAATACTGTCGGAAAGGGCCATTAAACCCAAAACAACCAACCAACCAATCGACCAGATGGACTTAAACTAGTCCATCGCCAAGCTATGGTTATTTAGAAAATATGAAAAGTTTGATCACCTCAACTGCTACAGGCGAAATATTTTTCTAGCCGTTAATCATCGTAGTCGATTCATGGTGTGTTCGACAAGTTTGGCTAATACTGGTCCATCGCCAAGCTACATTTCGCACTCACTCCCAAATACCATAATAACTGTTTCTCATGATAATTTAATGATTTTTGTTTCTTTCTTTTGTTTCCTAAATAATATATGAATTTAAATGGAAAATGCGTAAAACAAAGTATGTAGAAATACATTTTTTAGGAAAACAAAACAGTGATTATCTTGTCTTATCCAAATTCGTTTTAAAATACAGTTTGATCAGCGGTCGATTTATGTCCCCAAGAATACTCCTAAATACTCCCAAATTTATTTGAGCTTCCCAGAAAAGTAAAACAAAATAAGATTTTATGTCATACACAAGTTCAGGTTCCATGCTTATAGTAATAACCAGGGTTCAAAGGTCAGTTCAATGGGCCGGCCTTCGAAGCATTTCTTACGTACTGTAACAGTTCTTGTTCCATATAGGAAAGTATGGCATTTTAAATTTCAGTATATTGTAAAATATTCTACATTATCTAAAATTTGGCTTAAAGTAGGAATCAAATTTGCGCTGATCACTTCCGTTAGGGAGCACTTTACTTTTATGGTCTGTAGACGAGTTTTTATACGCCTGTTACACGCCATGAGGAAGTCTACAAATAGGTCGGTTCAAGCTAAGTAGACAATTAATCGACCGCAGGTGTGAGGACAAAAAGTTAAAATTTGTATGGAATGTTTACACCGCCGTGGTTATACCGATAAAACATGGTGCTATATTCTTTGATAAACGGTCACTTCTCGATATCGATACCCATAGTTGAAATTCATCTCAAAGTATTTTTCTGGTCTTAGAAAATGTACTTTGTGACGCCAGTAGTCTGAGACAACACGAGTTGAAATGTAAACAAAAATAAAAAATGTGTCTCCAAACTATATCCTTTGACATAAGAGGGTATCAGTGTTTGAGATAACGAGAGTGAAATTGTATTAGCAATTACGAAGTTCTGTTGATGCTTCTGTACAGGATAAGAGTTCGTCGATGCGTTAAATTTCCGCTTCACACAACTGTAATTACTATTACATTTCGCATAAAATATTTAATATCATTGTGTCATTAAATAATATAAGCTATTAAGGGTGGTCATTGCCTGCCGAGACCTGCCCATCATCTCTCAAACGGAAACCATTATTATATGAAATGAAGTCGAAAAAGGGCCTTACCTCCCATAATAATTAACGGATTTTACCCACCATCTAATTTGACCTGTATTTTATGATTATCTACCTGTGTATAAAATATGAATTCAATACACCAATGTTTTCTAAAAATAATAAACGGAAACCATTTTTTTCATACAAAATGAGGTCGAAAAAGGGCCATAACTCCTAAAATAATAGTCGGATTTTACCCAACATCAAACTTGACCTGTTTTTTATAATTATATACCCGTGCGTTAAATATGAATTCAATACACTAATCTTTTCAAAGGATAATGAACGGAAACCAGTTTTTCATACAAATGAAGTCGAAAAAGGGACCATAACTCCCACAATAATCGACGGATTTTACTCAACATCAAACTTGACCTGTATTTTATAATTATATACCTGTGTATAAAATATGAATTTAATACACCTGTCCAATGTTTTCAAAAGATATCGAACGAAAACCGTTTCGTACGAGACGTACGTACAGGACAGGACGTACGTAAGTACATGACGTATGTATGTACGGACAGAGGTGATACTATATGCCCCCACCCCATTTTGGCGGGGGCATAAAAATAAACAATTTTGAAACTTACCCGACATATAAGGACAAAGATTCGTCCACTATACAGATCAGTACAACCGGTCACTTGTACTGTACGCTCCCAACCAGTGACTTGGGTCACTACTTAAATACTGATTTAAAGAAAGCTTGTTCCAACTAATACATATCTGGTAAAATTTCTAAATTATTCTAAAACTAACACTGACTTGTTATATTGACAATACTCTTAACGTAGTTTGGCTTCAATTTTTTAGTTGTTTTGACTTTTTGCGGGTTCAGACATCTCTTTCCTGATGCCCTTGTCTGTCGTCTTTCTCGAGACACAGTGGGTGGGGTGGCTCGATGGGGGACGCCTCCGCTCGCGAGTTAATACGTAGGCGCCTCTTACTGATGTCTGCAGCAAATATGTCCCGCGGAATGCGACAGTAAATTTGGCTCGGACAGGGATGCTCGTTGCCTGCCAAAACCTGCCCATGATCTCTTTTCTTTAAAGCTTTTGGGGTGAAGCGACGCTGAAGAAGTTTAATACAGAAACGCGCGTCTGTGGTACTCAGTTCGATATGGATACGTTTATATTAAATTAGCTTAGATTAAAATAATCTAACTCAAAGGCTATTTATCCAGGAGCAAACTCAAATTTATCATGGACTAGGAGAGCTGGGTGAGTGTTACACAATTTTTAAGTTTACAATACTCAGCATATTCGATTGTGACATATTTCATTGCTGTTTGATGGACCTGCATCGAAAAAAAAAAAAAAAACTAAATGACAACCCAAATCCTATTTTACAGTAGAGTTAACATTACCGATTTTGATTAATTAGCGACCATATCAAAACAGATTTTCATTTTATATGGCCAGATACTCTTAATGGATCGGCAAGGTACATTATGAAAACAACTAAAGTATGATAGCGATCGACTGAAAATGTTACTGCCTGGGATTGTGACCAGAATATATACAAACAAATATTCATCCGAATCACTATCATTCGATTACTTTCATAAAATGCTTTGACTGAAAACAATTCTTACTTCTAAATTCAACATATCTATAGAGTTTTATAGAGCTTTACTGGCCTACAATTAAACTTCTGAACGTGTATCTGCCAAACTCTATGACGTCCGAAATGTAAAATAAGTGTTAATTTCTACAAGATCATATCAGTAAAGAATCATATCAACTGTCAAGAAATGTACTATTCCGGCTGGTCGTTAAACTTTGCTCTTCTGCCTTCTTTTTCCACTGTCTTGGGTGGTGCACAATAATACAACTAGGCCTCAAACCTCTTGAGCTATTAATGCCTAGCGTCCTATAAAGGGGACACAGACAAACAGTGCAGACCAAGAACAGACGCCGCAAAACGTGGCGTCTGATCTTGGTCTACACTACTTGCACCAGACAAAATTGGTATTTCCTTAAAATAAAATAAAGAATATAATACGAATTACACCAGAAATCCCTTAACTGACAAATGGACTCATCTATTTGAAAAGGACAAACCATTCCACTGAGCATAAATTGGTCAATAAGGAGCGTTGATGGATTTCAGTACACATAGTTATAAGAATAACGTGTATTATATAGAATAAGGTCGTGATGACAAGTTTAGACATTTCCTACACACATTTGTACTCTGATTAATCTCAATTTAGTTCATCATGAAAATAACCGATGAAAATGATATAATAGAAACGTTAATATCCAGGAGATGAATCCAGCCCAAGCCAATAAAAGTAGATATGAAACAATAAATCCTACATTTAATTCAAGACATCGTTACAATGTCAGATCCTAAATCAATGATTGGAAGGACATTGCCTGTGAAAACAGCTAATAATAACAGACCCAAATTAGACTTCTTCTCAGGAACAGTCCTATCCATCCCCAACCCTGTTATTGACTGATGATAAAATGCTCTTGTTCGACTTTTAGAACATTTTCAGCAACTGGCTAGTATAAAAGGTGTTTCATATTCGACGCATCTATAAGATGCTACTTATCTACACTAAATGACCTACCTACGACAGATATTCTGTTACAGACCGAATTAAATCAAGTGGTTTAATAATGTTCTAACAAATATTCTATAACGCGTAATGATAGAACACTTAAATAAATTAATGTTCGTAAGTATATCATTTGACTAAAATTTTGACCAGAAAGAAAGAATATTAACTCTCTACGAAAATAAATATATCACGTTTAGCATTTCATTGGAAACAGGTTACTGGGACATTCATCTACGATTTATATTTAGCACTACTCTCCTGTTAGCAACTTTAGCAGCTGGTTTTCCAAAGGTCATGCTTAAACGATATTAAAACTGTTAATTAAACATACCTGGCTCAAATTGCTACCATTTCTCGTAGTCAGATTTTTCAAAACTCACTGACATGCCCTTAACCTTGGAAAGTAATATTTTGCCATGCATGTGTACAGTTTCAAAATTGCAACTCAAAGCTGTTGTCAGAATGTACACAGAGCAGACCAGTAGGCTGTAGGGGTAGCACGTTTCAAGCCCATTCTTGAAAATTACCGTTTTATATAAATTTAACATTAAATCAGTTCAGAAGAATTTACTCTGATATTAAATGACAGCTATGAACATAAGAAATATCTAATGGTTAAACTAAAATATGCATAAGTGTAAGTGACACTGCAAGGAACCTTTTGCTGAAATGACCATATTCCAAAACAAGAGGGCCATTAGGTCCTGATCGCTACCCCGACCCATGAGACTTTTTAGACGTTTGTTTTCGCTATCAAGATACATATTTTTTGTAGACATAAGGCAACAGTGCCAAAATGGTGGTTAGCAATGCATCAGGCCTATTAGTTTTGGAGGGGAGAAAGTACTTTAAAATATTCCACCCACTGCAGTGACGTTCAGCCAATTTTGAAAGTCACTAAATGAACTTAAACCTCTTGAATTCAAAGGGGTTGAAGTCGACTGCATTTCCATATCACATAGCACAGTTGCAACAGAAAAATGCTCTTTTACCAGTTTTCCCATTCAAAATTTCATCTTGCAGTAAAAGAGGTCAAGGTCAATCCAGAATCGTCATTTATATAAATTTTACAGTACTAGATTCCCAATTGCTACATACTTAGTTGCAAAGCAATCGGTCCAGTGGTTCTGAAAAAAGTAGAATTTTTAAGATTTTAACCTTATATGGGCATGGCGGTCAGCTTGATTGATTGTTTTGGGTTTAACGGCCCTTTCCGACAGTATTTCAGTCTATATCGGGCCGTCTTTAAGAGAGGGAGAAAGAGCAGAAGTGATAGACGAGAGAAAAAAAGAAGACCAAACAACCCCCAACCGCACCTACTGCAAGCACAGTAGGCCCTTGCCCTACAGTGATCCAAATCAGTAGTACGCCCCGGCACAGGAAGTTACACGCAGCCCCATCGCAGCACCCGACCCCCCCCCCCCCCCTTTCATACCACGTTTTAAGGCAATCGGCCAAGTGAGTTTGAGTAGAAGATTTTTAAGGTTTTTACTATGTAAGGGCATGACGGCAATCTTGGTGATGTGCCCTGCACCAAATACATAAACTTTCTTTTACCTTTTGCCTGGAGGCTGCACATTAAATCTAACTGAAATTGGCCCTGGAGTTTCAGAGAAGTATTTTAAAATGTTAAAAGACGGCGGAAAAAATTACCTTTGGTCAAGGTTAATATATGACCTTGACCTCAAGAATTTCATAGGGGTTGAATTCAAATGCATTTACATATCGGATCGCTCGATTGCAACAAAAACAAAAAAAAAGGATTTTTTCCATTTTTTTTTTTAACATTCAAAAGCCTAAGGGACCACATTTGAGTTTGCTATAAAATACATCAAGGTCAACTAAGGGTCATCATTTATATAAACTTTGAAGAAATGCTACTCCCAAATGCTTCATTCCTAGTTTCAAAGCAATCGGCCCAGTGGTTCTGAAGAAGAAGATGTTTTTCATTGTTTCACCATATACATGTGTATGAGTATTGCGGCCATCTTGACGCGGACAAAATATATCAACTTTCCTTCTCCCTTTGCCAAGAGGCTGCATATGAAATTTAATAAAAAATTTCCCTGAAGTTTCAGAGAAGAAGTCTGTTATGGATATATTATTTGTGATGTTCAGGCTAGCCCGCTGACCATCTATATTCGAAATGACTGTTCACATGGCTGCCGCTGGTGTTGTCATTTTTGGTGGCCAATTGTGTGTTGTCTTTTTACCACATGGTGTCTTTGGTGGAATCTGCGACTGAATTGTGTCAGTTCTGAGACATTTCCTCGTTACCGTTAAAAATGTTGACGGACGACGGACAACGAACGATACTATTCTATAAGCTCTCCGGAGCCTGTGGCTCAGGGGAGCTAAACTGTTCATGTGATTAGTGATGTAATCAATTTAGTTGTTGTGTCATGACAGATGGTCCCAGGCTAAATAAAACTTAAAATGTACCCCATCATAGGCTGTTAACCAGAAGGTATAGTTTTACTATCGTAAAACCCTCCTCCAAACAATCAATGATAGTAAACGACAGCAGAGGTCATGAAAAATATGATGTAAAAGTAAGTAGAAAAAATCTCAAGAACTGACACAATTCAATCCAATTCCCACCAAGGCACCATGTGGGAAAGAGACGACACAAAATTAGTCACCACAAAAGACATCAACAGCAGCAACCATGTGAACAGCCAATGCCCATGTAGGTGGCCAACGGGCCAGCCTGAACATCACAAACAATATATCAATAACATACATAGCAGCAAACAACAAGTTAAACAACCAAGAAGTACCAAAACAGAAATGCCGCCTTGTGACGGCCAGTAATGTAATTACTGCGGGCTTAACCGGTTTGTGGACGACCAACCCTCGGCGTTTGTTCTACCTTGGTTCATCAGATACTTAGTTGTTCAACCCAACAAAAACAACCGCCCACACAACACTACCGGTTTGCAGTCGACTAGCCCTCATCCTTGGTTCTGTTGTGGTTCATCAGACACTTAGTTGTTAATTTGCGTGGAAGATTTCTAGCTCATTAGTATAATATCCTGGAACACAGAAAATTAAAACTGAGAAAAAGCAAACACGAGGACTCACACAAATAGCAACACTGATATTCCGGAGCAGAAGAATCCATCTGTCCAGTTAAACCACGGTGGGCCCGACCTCAGCTCTTTAATCTACACTGTTCTAAGAGAGTTTCCATTAGTCTGTAGTGAACATGATCCTTATTTACACATCGACTAACTGCATGCAGGAGCACTGCAATCTTCATTCTCGGGTACCCTGCTGTTTTGATGAGCGGATACAATTTCAGGGGAAACATTTCTTGCACTTTCCAGTTTGTCATCCTTTAATAGGGATCAAGTCTGAAAGAAAAGAATTAGAAAGGCTGGGAATTATTTCTTTGCTTTAGAAGTAGACTCTCCATAGTACTACCAGTGGTAAAAACGTGTAAACACAAATCATTATGAAAAGCGACTCAATCTTCACCTTTGGTAATAAAATGTGGGTTGATGTGCATATATTGAGTCATATATGAAAAACAACAAATCTCTCCCAAAATTACATTTTTGGTTCCCCGTCGAGAGATGGAATATAAACAGTGGGGCAGTGAATGGGTCCCATGTCTTTCCATTGTTTTTTTTACCATTTTGATCAAGTTTCTGATATAGAATTTCAAAGTTATTCCTTTAAGTGCTCAAACCTGTTTGATGTGAATCACAAGGATGTTTTATTTGTTTAAAAGTAAAAAGTATGCAAAGACCAGGAACTCAAACAATCAAAATCCAAATCCAGCCCTCAAACCATTGTTATAACGGTCATTTACAAGGACGCAAATATGGTGAGAAGCTTGCTGTGATACATCAGGTTTCATGCTGCTAGAGCAATTGGGCTTCTGAATTGCAGAGTATACATGAATGTGTATCCATACACCTAAATAACATGAGTTGAGAATAAACGTTTGTACTATTGTTTTCAACTGATGATGTGAATTTCACTTATTTTGATAAAGCTACGTTTGATAATTGCAATGATTCGTCCCATGTGGCTGCACACTATATAAAACATTCATCTGCCATGTGGTAATCAAAAGTATACCGTTGGCCATCCAACATACCTGCATTTTCAAGATGGCTGACGTCTTTAAGAAATTGCGGTATAGCTGGGAAATTTTGTTCTCATATCAACTATCATCTCCTATAGCCTTTGTAAATTTCTGATTATGAAAATTTCGTTTGCTATCATAGCTAAGCTATGATAGCAAGCGAAATTCGCATAATCAGAAATATTTTACACAGTTATTCATAAATCATATTATATAATGTTGACTTGCTGGTTTTCTCCTTTTATCATGTAACAGTCTCCTCCAACTTCTATAAGTGTAGAAAATGCGCAATTCAGCCATCTGTCTATCTCTGAAATATTCTCTCGCCGGAATAAAGGCTATGGATAGCCAAACGTTTCTATTCGAAAATATGTAAACACGTTTGTCATCTGTCTATCTCTGATGTAACAGTGAGCAACAACAACGTCATCAACAGTAGCAAGAAACCCCCACCCCTCCTCCAAAATAGTCTCTCGCCGGAATAAAGGCTATGGATAGCCAAACGTTTCTGTTTCGAAAATATGTAAACACGCTTCCTGTAACATTTTCAAGCTAGGGCTGACATTTGTGCTTTAAAAAAAACAAAAACTTTGTTTCCGCAGTATAAGGGTGTAGGGTATTCCAGTCCCGTATTTGTCTTGAGAAAAGGACAGTTTCCTTCTATCAAGTCTATATTGGTTATATGACAATGTCTGGTTCTTGTCACTGGTGATACAAATTTGTCAGCTAAATTAATGCATGGCTATCACATTTCTACCAGACTGAGTATTCTGTATCCTGAACATTATAAACAAAGCATTCTTCTCCTCTTCTTTCCTTGTACAAAAAGGCTACGCCAGTTCATAATGCTGAGCATGCAC
This sequence comes from Ctena decussata, assembly GCA_963989385.1. Taxonomy (NCBI): domain Eukaryota; kingdom Metazoa; phylum Mollusca; class Bivalvia; order Lucinida; family Lucinidae; genus Ctena; species Ctena decussata. The sequence continues at coordinate 54,155,720 of OZ022499.1, read as the reverse complement.
ATGCACGTACATGTAACGGGATAATGTAAATAGTGGGCGTTTGCAAAAGTACAGTCGGTATATCCCAGCAATTTAGCCTGATTACTTTTGCATTTAAACGCTTTCATAAACTTTTGCAATTAAGATACTGGTGGATACATGCAGTGGATACATTGCTCTAGCGCTTTTATAAAGAAATAAGAAAAGCGAACACAACAAAATGTAAAACAAAGAAACGACAACAGACGTACTGCCCTTCTTCAATGGATTCTACTCTAAAACGAAAGAATTTTGTTACACAGATGAATAATCCTTCTTTAGGAGTTGATCCCTATTGAAAAGGAAAGCGAAAGTGAAATTTGCTGAGTACCCCCATCAACCTGAAAATGTATCTTAAAAGGTTTTGCTCTGTAAGTTTTTTTTTATATCGGACATCAGGTCGACGTGACGGCTTGCTTGTTCGTGTCACACTGTGTACAAATGTTTGAAATTTATGGGATCAGAACCTTTAAACTAGAATGATAAAAGTTTAATTCGATCAGTGAAGCTGAGTTCTTATTCTTAAGATCAGTAAAATCTTGTTAATAATAGACTGTGTATATATGATATGTTTGTTTTGTAAGAATGATTGTTAGGGATCAAAGACGATTTCAACATAATTCTTATGGATCAATGATGGTTTCAACATCAAACATTTTTGTAGAAAAGATAGCTTTAAATCGCAACAGGCATAAAGGGGAATAGGCGCATAAACAAACAACAAAGACTCATTCTAGCCTGCGCATCCGCGCAGCCTAGAATGAGCCTATGGTGTTCACATAAACAATATCAAGCATTGATGAATCTGCAGGTGAACAGTAGTAAAGGCCGCCATGTGATTATGTTAATGCACGAAAGGATCAGTTCTACAACCTGTCATCTCTGCGTGTCATAGCTCAGACTTCTGGTTTATTTTCAATTTATTTCCTTGTTATGCGTCTATTTTAGTTAGTGGAGATTTGAATCAAGTGCTTATGAAGACGAAACAGGATTCTTTGGAAACAAGGAACACACAAGAGGAACAAATCTTTATTATGTGGCGTATGCGCAAAATTCCAGTCATCCACTCTAGTAAAGAATTAATAACATTCTACTTTCAAAATTGCTCTGAAATGGCTAAATACCCCCAGTGAGCTGGAAAAGTATTTCATGAAGCAAGACCAAGGATAAAATTTTACGGCCAGCATACAGCGCATAAGGTAAACTGTAATGAAGCACATTTAGTTGAGAACAAGAAAGAATATAAATCCTTATTGAAACAAAGGCATCACCAAAGAAACAAAAACTTATAGCAGATTCGATATTACTGAATCAGTAAGCATTATTCAATATGTTACACAGCCAATTTTACCTAGCATCGATTTAAGTAGAATGGCTCTAGACCCCAGTAATAAATTCAAACTAGAAATGTTTTTCAGATAAAAACTGATGTCCCCTACCAGCTCATTTCCCATCTGCTCTAATGAATAAGAAGGCTGCACATATGAAATATCTATGCAAGTTTGGAGAAAATTCATCCACTGGTTCTAAAGATATTTTTCTACAAAGAAGACTCTCTCCTTCAAAAATGGGTCAAGGTCACGAACTGCTAAACATGTCTTAAACATGTTACAATGATATATTCATGCAAGTCTGATGAATATCCGTCAACTGGTTCAGGGTATAACTCATTTTTACGAGAAACAAATTACCACTTGTAGGTAAGCTTTTGACTTTGAAAATGAGGTCACGGTCATCAAAACATAGTAAAATTTTGAGATTGTCGCAAAGGTATATCTATGGAAGTAAAATTGAAATAAAGCCAAAGGCTACTGAGATATATGAATTTAAGTGAAATTTTCACATATGTAAGTCCTCCTGTGACCTAGAAAATGAGGTCAAGGTCACCAAAATCTGATCAGCTCTTGAACTAGCCCCAGGAATGTATCCTTGCAAGTTTGGTAAAATTCCATGTAATGGTTCGTGTGATATTGTGGGTGCAAGAAATTGTCATCTAAGTCCTCCAGCGACTTTGAAAATAAGGTCAGTGTCACCAAAATCTATGCAGCTCTTAAACATGTCCCAATGATGTATCCATGCAAGTTTGGTGGTATGCCATTTATTGATTCAAGTGATATCGTGCATACAAGAGATTGTCATCTAAGTCCGCCAGTGACCTTGAAAATACGGTCAAAGTCACCAAAATCAAACCAGCTCTTAAACTTATCCAAATCATGTATCCATGCAAGTTTGGTGAAAGTTCATCCGTTGGTTTTAGGAGATATCGTGGGTACAAAAAATTGAAATGTCCTCTAGTGACACTGAAAATAAAGTCAAGGTCACCAATATCTATCCAGTTCTGAAACATGCCCCAATTACGTATCCATGCAAGTTGGGTTGAATTCCATTTATTGGTTCAAGAGATATCGTGCATACAAGAAACTGTCACGCTGACGCCGACGCCCGGGATCCACACTGAAAACAATATGTCCCCCAATGCCTTTGGTTGGGGTGGGTGGGGCATAATCAATAAAACTAAAAAAAAAAAAAAAAAAAAAAATATTGTTGAGACATTGACCAGACAAACAGAATCCAGTGCATTCCTATGTAATATCCATTTTATTTTGCATACACCTTGAAAAATATAATTTAAAAGTCTGGAGGCAGTTTAAGATTTTAGCAGAAAATTATATCCAAAATGTCGCAAAATGGGTTCATAAATCATAAAAGACCAGAAAAAACCTGAAGTTTATTTTAAAAAAGACAGGGAGTCTTTTTTCGGCCACCATACAACACATGCAATATGTCTTCCTTTCAAACAAAATGGCAGAAATACTAAGAAGTGTACCCAAACATCTTGAACAAACACGATTTTATTTCAAGTATAAGCAGCTTTAAAAATACTGCAGAGGGAAACAATAATTGAGCCGCGACACGACAAAACCAACAAAGCAAAAAGGCATGTGCACCCCTGAGGCCGTTCTGAGGAGGATGCCGAGGCTGTTCTGAGTCTTCGCTGGACACATAAGCCACTTGTTGGTTTTGTCATGTCGTGGCTCAAATTTAATTTCATATTCACAACGTGAACACTTTCAGATTTGTGTTTTTTTTATAATATCTGAAGTAAGACGTGAGCAAAATATAAGAAAAAATGCAAATCTTTATGGACATAATTGAAAATAAAAGAGAAAATGTAGTGAGTTTATCCACTTATACCATATCATGCTAGTTTTATGTGGAACCTGTCGGATATATTGGCTGTATTGGAAATAGCAGCGACAAAGCCACTGAGATAATATTAATTTCATATTAACTTATATAAATGGGCAGATGTTTCTTAACAAACAAACCTCATGATGTAAGAAAGACAATTATCCTTTCTGAGAATGCTAGAAGTTTCGATTATTTCTTTGAGAGGTAGCCTGCCTTTATGTACTTCTCTTGGCCAACAATAGGATGGTCTTGATTGCCTACTTGACAGTTTATAACAATTTTAGGACTTTGTTCTACTCCTTTAGGTCTATATTCCAATTTGCTAATTCATCTGCGAAGATTAAGGACACGAGTGGCACGCAATGATATAAGACCTTGAAATAGAACGGATATTTCGGCTTTGAAGCATTTTCACTAAGTCCTTACATATCCAGAAACTGTTTTCAAAGTGAGTGAAAGGATAGTGACATAACACAATATCTAAGTCTATAGGTAAAGTAAGTTCCCCATAGCCTAATAGCCGTAGGGGCAGTGAAGGTTAGAGACCCACTGTATCTTGGGCACAGCTGATGAAAGGCGGAGCCCAACCCTCCCCTTTCGTAAGTCTTTACGATGATATTAATCCATGAACTTTACACATGTATGTTAATGAGTGTACAGGCTACACACTCTGGCAGTACATTTTTGTTGGTTGGTTTGTTTGGGGTTGAACAGCCCTTTTAGACAGTATTTCGGATCATATCGGACCGTCTCCCAGAGAGAGGGAGAAAGAAAACAGAAATGATAGACGAGAGAAAAAAAATGTCCAAATCCCCACCCGCACCTACTGCAAGCACAGTAAGCCTTTGTCCTACTATCATCCAAATCAGTAGAACGCCCTGGTAGTGTAAATTACCCAGCACCACCCCCTGGCAGTACATTGTATATGACCTGAACAGTGTAGACCTAGTATTTTATGAATTATTTTATGCCAAAAGTTGCGTTTTCTGACGAATTGTCAAATAAAGCAATTAAGATCTTGAAATGATGAGCTCTGGAATTAACGGCAGTTTCTGAAAGTCCTTAGAATTAATACCTAGAAAAGCTGAACCACAAGATATTTTGCACGACTGTATGTTCCAACAAACTGCCGTGTCACTTCTACACACTTAAGGATTTTTTTTTACTTTTTTTTCAAGTTCGCAAGGACCAGAGTGAACTTACGATATATAACGTGTAAAATTGACAGATATAATTGTATACAGTGAGCAAACTTTAATTTAATCAACAAACCTCAAACGGTTCTATTACTTGGAATGGAAAAAAAATGGACTCTGACAATTATCGGATGAAGGCTATTATTCCGAAATAAATTATTAACTTTATCAAGTAAAAAGTGTAGGAAACTGATAATAGTTGTTTTATATCAAGTCAATATTATAAATAGAAACTGACGTTTAGAAAGAAAAACCAACAATAAAGGTACATGTACCATAACCCATAGGTCATGCTTACTTGTCCAGTCTTCGTAATCATATTTATCATATGACGTCGCTGTTATTCGGTGGATTGATTGATTGATTGATTTAATACTTAACGTCCACGGTAAACAGCTAAGGTCATGTCGGAACGGTCAGTTAACCTAACCACACTATTCCTGGGCAGGCTTAGACCTCCTAAGCGGTTAACAAGTACTATGTGCACATACTTTCGCCAGTAACTGACAACTGCCCTTCTTGAATCAGCGGAAGAAGAAACGAAAGTATGTGGCCAGACCGGGTTTCGAACCCAGGACCTCTGACTTATGAGTCAGGTGCCCTACCGATTGCTCTACGCGGCCCGGCCATAACGTCGTGTCATAAAAATCGTATGACCACACGTGTAATAACACATTGGCGCTTATACGTAACGCCATTGACAACGACCATGTCAACAATGCGTTTGCTTATTGAAGTAAAGTTCAGTTTGAAGGCGTTAAAATCCAATTAAAAGGGTCATATGATAAACAGAATCTTACACTCGTGGTCATTTCATATGAAATTTATTAAACTCGCCGAAGGCTCGTTTAATAAATTTCATATGAAATGACCACTCGTGTAAGATCCTCTATGTAAGACTTTGAGGGATTTCAACCCGATGCTGTAGCAACAGAACTGTTTGTTTGACGAACTGTTTAGAATCACAATAGTCACTGAAATTTTTTGCTTCTGCACGGTACATATCGGGAAAATCTCAAGTCCATTCAGAGGGCACAGCACATTTAATTAACATTAACGCACCGTTGATTTTGATTTATTGTCTTGAATCAGTGTAAATTTATTGCAATTTTGAATCAACGCTGATTCAAGGTTAACAATTACGTATTTTTTTCGACGTTTGCTGCCTGCGGTGCAATTCACTATTATCTTGATCGGTAAACTTAATGGCAAAAACCGAAACTTTACTATTGTTTCTATAGCCCTGTCGACAGTAAGAAGCAATTAAAGAAATCTTATGTAAGGGCGCTAGAGCAATGACGACGTTATTTTCTAAAGTGCAACAGTGCACTTGACTTTAGACCTTACACCTTGATCGCGGTATTTTCAAATTCAAAATTTATGTGAAGTTATATCAAAATCGATATGCAAATAAGGTCAATCGAGTGATAACAAAAAGTGCAAATACGTATGCACGTGAGTATGAGACAAACCGTATATTCCGTTCATAACTTCTTTGTGCAATGGGAATATGAAGGAAACAGTCTTTTAATGCAACTTCTGTCATTACAGCACAGCACTGCCTTGTTTATGAATTAGAACAATATTTTTTTTATCGATTGCATGACTATCATATACTCAAAAGCAAAATTTACGCATATTTTCCTTTTGGTGTTTTTATGTTGAAATAAAAATCTGCTGAAATTGGTAAAAAAGGGAAGATATTAACAATGCATGTGGTACACTCCGTTGCAAACTTATTGAAATTTTATTTGTTCATTCATGCGTAACGAAAGCGTGAACAATCAAGGATCAATATCTAAATTCACAAATACTGATCAGTTAACTTTGCGTCTTGAACTGAGTTGTGCCTGGCTCCCAAACTGATGCCCTCTCTATCCGGGACTCTACAATGTCTCAGAAAGATCATCAAGAATTTTCAGCATTGGTTACTCTTTACCAACAAACATATGTCCCGTAAAGTAGGCAAGTTTTTTCGATACCAAAAGCAAATTTTGTGGATTTTTCAACAAACCGAATTGGAAATGGATTCCAATTCGGGTTAAATAAAAGGGTAAGTGGTCACAATCAAATGGAGTATGTAACGAAGGGAAGTAACTCTGTGCGTCCTTCCAATTATGCAACCAAAGATTGAAATTTTAGGCGCTGGATGCTTGAAATCACTGGACAAAATTAAATGAAAATCATACAGCATTTTAATCAGAAAGGGCAGCCAACGGTAAGCGAATCGGAAGACAAGATTTTTTTAAGGAAAACATTTTTATCGGCTATTAAATTTCGTACATGTAACTCAAACCGGAAGTGAGCGAAATACGTGCCCATTCCAAACCAAAATTTGTTTTAAATGGGTCCTTTGCACATAGCCTTACTCATTTTGATCCTAAATTACCAGATTTTTCTAATAATTTGATGATTCAGACAATTTTCAAAAACTTCAAAAACTTTGGAAAAATGCAGATGTTTGCATGTGCGTTTTAACTATACAAGATTTTTTTAAGTTTTATACCGTTTTCCAGTTGGTTACATCATGCTGAGGGGGAGGTCGGGTGGTGCGATGGTGCTGTGTGTAACTTACAGTGCCGGGGCGTCCTACTGGTTTGAATAGTAGTAGGGCAAGGGCCTATTGTACTTGCAGTAGGCGCGGGTGGGGTTGTTTGGACATTTTTTCTCTCGTCTATCACTTCTCTCTTATTTCTCCCTCTCTCTAAGAGACGGCCCGATATAGACTGAAATACTGTCTCAAAGGGCCGTTAAACACAAAACAACAACCAACATCATGCTGAGCACAAGTGCAGCAAAATCGTATCGACAATTTATTTTTTGCCACTGTGAGCCACAATTTTGTGATTTTTGCCTTTTTGACAAAAATCTTCATATTTTTTTCGAAGAATTGCACTCTGACAAGAAAATGCTGCAGAATTTACGGTCACGAATAGGCAAATCTCAGTACTAAGTTAAAAACTAAATACCATTACATTTAATGAGGCAACACAAGACACTAAAATATGCGTTTCTTTTGCTGATGAGTGTATGTGCACACGACACTAACGACACGTCAGTTGAGTATTTGTTGTTACGCTTTGTTTGAGATTTTAGAGTGCCTGGCCAAGGTTAAGGTAATAGTTGTCAGAAAAAAACTTTGTCCTGGTTCTAGTCCTCTCTTTTATGGATCGCCGGCCGTCGTATGGATCGCCGGCCGTCGAACGCAGTCGGTAGCGCGTCTCACTCAAGAGTTTCCGGTCCGGCCACTTACTTCCGTTTCTTTTTCCGCAGATTTAAAAAGGGCGGTTGTCAGTTACTGGCGAAAGTATGCGACTTAGTACTGGTTAACCGCTAAGGAGGTCTAAGCCTGCCGAGGAATAGAGTGGTAACCGACCGTCTCGAATGGGCGATCGCTGTTTACCGTGGACGTAAATGAACACAACAACAACAAATTTTATGGGTCGATTTTTGTATTACTTCACTCAAATTTTGGTACATGTATAAATACGACTTCGACAAACAACTACGGAGAAGGTCAATATAAAAGCCGTTGAGATTGTTTATTGGAATATTGTTTCGGCTTCCTAACACATGTTAAGTATAACGTTATCTTTGACAGGTCGCTGTTACTATATACAGAAAAACCCTTATAAATTGTTCGGTATGACCAAACCTGGAATAACATAATATTTCAGGGTGGCAGCGCCAAAATCAAGGTCACACTTGCTTATTTTAATGTCCTCGTGACACTACATGTAGTTAGGGGCATTAAGGTTTGCTCCTGTTAGTCGGTCCATTTGTCACTCTCTTGGGTATAAAGTCTTCTGTAATCATCATCTCTAACGATTTTCATTGGTTGACTTCAATCATTGTAAACCTGTAGTGAACATAATAAATAAATGCGTGGGACAAATTAATAAAGGTCAAATTAATCTAACAAAATTACGACCTCTCGAAAAAGTCATGTTGGGCAGACCATCGCGCTGGAGGGTAAAGAGTTTGTGCAATCAACTTCTTCCACAATTTTTAACGGATTGCTTTCAAACTTTGTAGACATATTGTGAACATAATGAAAACGTGCATGCGACTTTAAATGGGGGTAAAATATATTTAATAAAATTACGGCCTTTTTATCTATGTTTTTGGGGGCAGGATATTTGCATTTTAGTGTATTAAGTCTGTGCAATCAACTACATGTACAGTACTACCACAATAATAAGTGCATTGCTTTTTTACATATAGTGGACTTAATAAAATATGCTTGTGGATTTTCCATGGGGTTGAACTTATTTCTATACAATTACAGAATATTAAACTTAGTCATTTCTTGCAGCTTTTCGACAGTTCAGAGTAAAGAGATTGTGTAAGCAACTCCTATCACAAGTTTTTTCCAACTTGTTGCGGACATTATGAAGACATGCTTTTGTCATGTTAATGAAGATAAAAATTGAGCCACGACACAACCAAACCAACAATGTAGTTGTGCGCTCAGCGTAGACTCAGATCAGCCTTGGCATCCGGCCTGTTTGACCACACTCTACGTTAAGTGCCCAAAGGGTAGCTAAGGGTCAAAGCTACCTCCATGCGGACAGCGAAGACTCTGATCAGACTGGGCGGATGCCCAGGCTGATCTGAGTCTGCGCTGGGCACACAACCACATTGTTGGTTTTGTCGTTATGCGGCTCATTGAATTTCGACATAATTGTAACTGTTTGAACTTACTTAATTTGGAAACGGAGTTGTTACCAACTCCTTTCAAAAATTTTAGTATATTATTCTTGATTATCTCTAGATGTACACATATATCTTCTTTCAAAAATATTCCAGAATCCCAAATCATTTTTGCTGCGGTAGACTGTCATTTTACTGATATGATGAAGTTTATATATCAAAGTATGCCTGAAACAAACAATGATGTTATCATGTGCTGAAAAAACACGGTGAGAGCTGGAGTGCACATGAGTTTCTTGTTTCAACATTCAATTATTACAGAAATTTCGCAAAACCAGGACTTTACATCTGCCAAGCTGGAAAGTATGTTGATCTTACCGTCTCAAATATTAAGTACTATGCATAGAACTGTGTGCGAAGTGTGACTTCTATAAGAGGTTTGCACAGTGCAAAACTATCTTATGCACACGCATGTTATTAATTTAGTTATTTCAAGAACATTCTCTACATCTTAATCCATAAATACCTAGTGTCCAATAAAAAGGACAAAGACAAATGAGCCGCGACACGATAAAACCAACAAAGTAGTTGTGCGCCCAGTGCAGACTCAGATCATCCTGGGCATCCGCCCAGTCCGATCAGAGTCTTCCCTATGCGCTTAAATGTATATGTAGCTAAGAGTCTAAGCTGCCTTCATACGGACAGCGAAGACTCTGATTAGACTTAGCGGATGCCCAGGCTGATCTGAGTCTGCACTGGGCGCATAACCACGTTGTTGGTTTCCTCGTGTCGCGGCTGAAATATTGCAGACCCAGGTCCGACGCCGCAAAACGCACCTACACTGTTTGCATAAAATTAAGAGCAATTTCTATAACTTGAAATCATACACAAAAATAAACATGAACTCCGCCTTAAATGATGAATGAACCAATGCAATTTGGAAGAATAGAAGAGTCCACTAAAAATAAATAACGCAACAGCTTCGGTACAACATTAATGTCTATAGCAGATTTCCATTATAAGAACCTAAGCAAAATGCTTATCAACTGACAAAACGGGAATAGAAATTAAAGAGCGAATGCTAAATAAAATGTAATGGTATTCATTAAATGGGGAAAACACAGACAATGATAAGAAACAGATCATGAACTTCATCTAGATCTATCACACCTAACAACTTTTCGAAGTCAAATGATGGCACGCGAAATAGTATCGTTTCTCGCAGTACAATTTCTAGTATTTTCATTTTTTCGGCATCTTTTAGAGCATTTGTATCATGCTTTCGATCATAGTTACAGTGCTTTTATCTACTGTATTTCAAAATAATAACAACATGTTGGTTGGGAGGAAAACAGATTAATGAAGACTAAATTGAAATGGAAATTAGATCCGCATGTGAGGTTATTTGCAGGAATGACCTTATCTTTCTAATAATATGTTTCCTAGATTTATTTAATTGGCTTTAAGATCAAAGGCGAAAATTGACAAATAATTATCTCAGATACCAACAAGAACACATAAATATGTTTATTGTGTGGTTCTATTTTCCAAACGTGTAATGCCGTATAACTGTTATAATTTGATTTAGTGTATGCAATGCATTGTTGCATTTTGCTATATTCATGTTGTATCATACTCTTCTGTATTTTGTGACAACAACAATTTAGGTTACTTAGGTATGTCATATGTCTAAGACATACGGGTGCTCCTCATATGTGATAGGAACTGATATTTAACGGTGACTTTTTTATCTATGTACATATGAGCCGCGACACGAGAAAACCAACAAAGTGGTTGTGCGCCCAGCGCAGACTCAGATCAGCCTGGGCATCCGCCCAGTCTGATCAGAGTCTTCGCCGTCCACATGGAGGTAGCTTGGACCCTTAGCTACCCTTTGAGCACTTAACGAAGAGTGTGGCTAAACTGGGCGGATGCCCAGGTTAATCTGAGTATGCGCTGTACGCACAACCACATTGTTGGTTTTCTCGTGTTGCGGCTCATATATAGTATTCAATGCAATACTGCTATATGTATATGTAGTATCACATCATGGGAAAAAAAGAGAAGACTTAGCTATGCCTTGGCTTACATAGACTGACAAGACTTCAGTATTTGCTGAATGATTTATCAGAGTCCATGGATTATCCGTGGCAAAAAAAAAAAAAAAAAAAAAAAAAAAAACAGCCGCGACCCCCTTTCCTCAAAACAGAAGAAGAAAACATCGAACCGGACTACAAGTATGCACGGTCTGAAATGTTCTTTTCTGTGTTACATGTAATTATGCCCCTTTCTGTCATTGCACAGGTCGACTAACTGCTTACTTGCTTTAGTAGTAAGGATGTCAGCTTTATTTATAAAGCCTTAGAAAGTTCAGGAAACTGATGCAGTTTAATTATTGCAATAAATGCGAAATCAGCTTCTTGTAGGTTTCACCAAGCCTTTGCAGCACCCTTGAAAAAACAACAACATGAAACAATCCTATGCGTCCGTATTTATTTAGTTATAAGACAGGGCTTCCTTCCAAAAGCACTCTAAAAATCTAGATCCGTCTTGTTTAACGGATCTAGATTTTTGAGATCATTTTGGAAGAGAAACCCCCCATTTTGTTACATAAGACAGATTTCCAGGCCCCGAGGTTATAAAACGTTTTTCATGCTCAACTCAGCTGAGCATGAATTTTTCTCTGCTGATAAATATGAAAATGCCAACTTATGTTGGCATTTTCATATTGTTAAGCAGAGAAAATTACATAATCAGCTAAAGTGAGCAAGAAAACAACTGTACTTATCAGTAATTTGCCATTTATTAGCTGGTAAAATTTCAGGCTCAGCTGAGTTCAGCATGAAAAAAAGTTTTATAACATTGGTGCCAGATTTGCGGTAATTTTTGAAGGATAAACTCCCGTCTTATAACCGAATACATTCGATATTCCCCGGTCTGATCAGGTGGAATTTCTACTAGAGAGGATACGAGTGAGAAATTCAGATTTGATAAAAAAAATAACAATGGCTAGAGGAAAAGAAAAAATCTGTAAAGAAATAACAAAAAGTGCATGCAGCAACACTGAGTAATGAGAACACATTGTAAAACCTATTGTTTCTATTGCTTCCCTAAATCATTAGATATCAAAAGACAGTGTCCAAATTCTATTTTGAAGTGACTTGGCAAATCTTTCTTTCAGTTACAATATAAGAAAGTGAATGAGTGAGTGAACTCGGGTTAACGTCCCACCAACAACGAGGTCATATGGAGACGGGACCTCGGTTTAAAGTCTCATCCGAAAGACCGGAGAAGCGGGGGATCGAACTTGCGACCCCTGGATTGGTAGTCTGGAGTGTTATCCACTACGCTAAGAAAGAAATATAGTTAATGATATATCTATATATCTTTAAACTATGTCGCCTTTTCTTTGCATCTTTAAATAAGAGTTATAAACCTGCGAAAAGGTCATTAATGAACATTTAAGACGCACAGATCAAGATATTAACGGAATTGCACTTTACTTGTTCCCTATATAGTACATTTAGTTGTAAACCAAATCAGGTAAAATGTCTTAATGGGTCTACAATTAACATATATAAGTATAGCATCCACTAGAGAAGTACAGAGTTGCACTAATTTCTCTCACGTTTGTCACGTACAGTTACAGGGCTCGCATGAGACAGGAACCTCACACCACACGCTATTCCGTCTGATGCAACTTTGGTATTAGTCCGTGTCAAGAACTTTCTCGTTTTCTGAAGCAGTGAAGTTTAAAAATATAATAGTCAGACTTTGTCAACTAATCTGATGGTTAATAGGTTTAACGGCCCTTTCAAGAATATTTGACTTCTGTCGAGCCGATCTTTAACAAGAGGTGGGCGAAAACCGGTGCTCCAGGGGGAAAAATCACATGGCCTTCACTTAGCAGAGCATGGCTTTCTGACATGTGCGCGGCCGAGGCTTGAACACACAGCGGTGACAGACCTAATGTTTAAAGATCAGTTCTCTTATCCATTAGGCCACGGTGGTCCGTCCAGTCTAAAAAAGAAATACTAACCGGTAATTTCTTTCTTGTCTCGTTGGATTATTAAAAAAAGAAAGGGATTTTGCTATCTTTTAGAAAGCAAAATCTCTTTCTATAAGAACAGGCCAATGAAAAGGTAAAGGTTTCCCGTAGCCAAATGACGGTAGTGGCAGTGGCAGTTAGATGCCCAGCATGTGTTGGGCACAGCATATGACAGGGGATGCCCAATCCTTTCATTTCGCTTCCTTCATCTTTCCCTGATTGGTAGAAGGAACCTATTTTACTGTTGGGTTGACAAAGAGAGATTTCCAGCCGCTGGCTGGCTGAACCAACACCCTACTGTACCGTAATCGAGCGCCTCTAACCACTAGACCACGCACCTCACTGTCTCTAGAGCGTGCAAAACAAGCGAGAAAATAGTTAGTGTAACTGTCTTGCAGGACATATTCTCCACCCAGGGAACATTGAAATATTACAAACCACCGCAAACCACCTCCAAATCAACACAAACAAACCCCACAAACCTGTTAAAAATATTTCTAACCACCTTTTAAATATTTCTTTATACTTTTGAGATATTTTTTACCAGCGTGGTTAATATCGTCATTAATTTATCTCCTTTTAAACTTGGTCTTTTTCATTTTATGTTAAGCAGTCAAATCCCAGGGAATATCAGATTTAGAAAAGTGGTATACTCGCTATTAAATTGATACTGTATCAGTTCACTAGTGACTGATATCACTTATGCCGGATAATTTCTGTCTTCTTCATGCATCTGTATACGCTGTTGATAGTCTCACTTTAAGGTGGTGATAATCACTGATTTGGGAAAACGACAAAAATCTGCATAAAATACTCAAAATACCAAAATACCACTGATCTTTCCAAAACTTAGCAGATGCCTTCTGTATGTTGTTTCTCATAATTTAGAATCCCAAAATGCAGCATTTGTTAAAGTTAAAAAGTGTTTTTATTAAAGAAGGTCAAAGGGTAATTATCTGCGAATAAATCTGAAAAAAATAAGATCATGATTGAAAATATACTTAGTGTTTAGAGTACCTTGTTGCATAATGGAGAGCGCCCTAGCAATTATTTTTTCAAACTCTTTCACACATTATCAGGCTGAGCAGATGAAAAAAAGATGCTGTCTGTGTCAAAATTTTTTGTCAAAACACACAGGTGAGACAGGTGATACTATTTTAACAAGGTTGAACAATTTCATCTTCACACCACTGATCATGTCGGTAATGTATTATTTATATTGTAGGTGTTAACATAGTTATGCTTGCCTACCCTATATTTAATAAATGCGTCCAGTGTACATTTACCTTGTACATGGTTGAACATTTGAGAAAAAGCTACCGGTTTCATCTGGTCTTCATTACGATTTGAGAAAGAGGTGGAATAAATAATTCCTAGGACGCTCTTTATAATGCAATAATGCACCTTCAGCACTACATAAATTTTCAATAACAATATTATTTTTCAGATTTATTCGCAGAAAATTACCATTTAAAACACTTTTTTAAGCAGCATGTACGTCTATTTTGTATTCTAAACTGTAAAGAACAACAAAAATAAGAAGTGTGCAAATAGGGAGATACGTTACTTTTTTATGGTTTTATGCAGATTTTTACATTTAAGTTAATCACCACCTTAAAGCCTTAAATGTCCATAACTCGTTTAGTCGTGAATAAAGACATCAAGTGTATGCACGGATTTTTTTCCTTTCTAGGACAGCTTTGAGTGGTGGAGTAAGTTAAAATGTCTACGTCACGTCAGCGTAATGCAGCGTTAGGATAGCAGATAATCACCTCTCACTTAAAAGGTAAAGGTTTCCCATAGCCTAATAGCCGTAGGAGCAGTGGGGGGTTAGATTAAAATCTAAAAAAGTTCCTTCAAGAGCAGAGAATACATACAGAAGTAGGCGCATGGGCCAGACTACGTAGTTTCGGCTAATAAAGCCTCGTCAGACCCAGTAGAGACCCACTATATCTTTGGCACAGCTGATGAAAGGCGAAACCCATCTCTCTCCTTTCGCTGCCTTAGCCTTCCCTAATTCGAGAAAGGTACCCATTTACTGCTGGGTTGACAGAGAGAGTTTTCCAGTCGTCGGATGGCGACGGTGAGCCGCGAACTCACGACCTTCCGGTGACTCTCTGCACAAGAGCCGAGCCATTCTAACCACTCGACTACGGCGCCTCTCTCTTAACCTCTCTCTTATTTACCGCTGACTTAAGAGGTACATAAAACACTAAATGTAATGCGTATTCCTAGCAACATTTATGCAAAGTTTATGTTAATGTAGTTTTACTGCTTTGTTGGGGCCCTACCTGTAAGTTTCAAAGAGCATGCATGTGCGAAAAACTGCTAGTGAAAAAGCATGAAATAAGAAAAAAAAGTTTTTCTTTCTTATAGTAAAAACCGTAAATATCTCCATTTTGTAAAAATATCGACGTTTTCATCACACTCGAAGATGATAAGAGGGTTGTTCAGAAAGTTCTGATTCTAGCCGCACAACTTTGTTTAGCGGCTTTCCTTGGGACAAATGCTATGCATGTTTTGAAAGCACTACATTTCGTCTTAACAATGATACCTAACACTACACAAAGATATGTTTTTTCATTGAGTTACAATGCATGTTATTAGGCCACAGTCATACCACTGGCTAATTTCATATGAGAATTTATTTTCAGTGTGTCATTCAAGTGAAAATCAAAGTTAATACAAAATAAATTTTTGTCAGCTTCTTGTCATTCGTTGCTTTCAATATCCATTCAAAAGTTAGAAGGGAGCAAACGTTATCGATTTAGTCATTGCAAAACAATGCGCTGTTCTTATGACGTTGTTGAAAACGATGTCAACGTCATTTTCGGGCTTCGTTGTTTCTATCAATTTTAATTTTTCGACGGTTTCGAATTGGCCCATGCAAAGGCTCTTCCTAACAAGATTTTTGAATGTTAAGACCCTTGTTTTCGTTACGAAATCATTACAATTTAGTAGAAAGGGAGAAACTTCTTCTACATAAAATACTTATAATCTAAATTAAAGAGACAGCATGGAACCTAAATTAAATGTATTTTCGGCGATATTTACAGGTCACAGTTGCCTCGGGACTAAGTTTAAATAGCAATGATGAAACAAATTCAACGACTGCTCATATATGAACTAAGACCCTCTTAAGTGAAAATCTACAGTGGCTGTAGGGTATACCTCTTTCAAAAACGTTCAAAAATATGTCCTTTAGAAAATATACACCACGTTTGCAGAGTAGTCCGGACATATCATACTTTGATATATTTTCGCTAAGTTCTGCATTTATGATGGTTACCAAAATAAGACGTCACGATCGGAACTTTCTGAACATCCCTCGTACTATGCTGTTTGCTTCCAAAGAGTAAATATTGCCAATTTAGCGTACTATGTGTAGAAACATATGGGAATGTTGCAATGGACCAATGATGAAAGTCTGCATTTTTTTTGGTAAATATTTTTTAAATATTTCCTTCGGACACAAAGGGGGCTTTACGATACTTGCTTTAAGGTGCAATAGCGAAATTCGCATAATTATATTCTATAACAATATTCACTCTGCATGTGTACAAGAGGAATAATGAGAGTTTGTGTATAAGGCATACTGATCAGACACGACCATGTGAATAGTTTAAATCGCTGGGATAGATGAAATCAAGTGACTTATATTAGCGAATTTCTGATAGACAAGACATCACCCATAAAAACAATTTGAAAAGTCTGGAAACAACAATGCTTGAAATAAAATGAGCTTATTACGAATGCAGGAGTTGTGTATTCACATAAATGCAATTTCTGATTTGATTAAATCTAATTTTATTGAAATCTCACTAATATAATCTTCCGCATTGGAAAAGCTATACGTAAGCCGAAAAGCCAGGCTGTTTCAGCGTAATATTTTGAAGAAAGCAACGGAAGATACATAGGGTTTGGGATACCCAGGAATTACTACAATTAACCAAAAAATACTAATCCTGTCTCTATAAACACCAAAGAAACATGTAAAAATGGTCTGAAAAAAAAGGATTTTAAACATATCCCACCTCGCTGCAGTTCTAAGGGAGCATCTGAGTAAGAGCGAAGAAAAAAAATTCGTAACGAGATAATCCCTCTGTGCCGGTTTATCGCGTATTTCTAAGCTGACTTGTGTTGGAATTCCCATATACAACTTTTCATGTCTAAAATGCACTGTTTACTACGACAGTGGCTTTGCATATATGCATGCGCTTGCTTGCTAATTACTGCGACACTGACTCTGCATATGTGCCTGCGCATGCGAAAAGTCAACGTCGCAGAAGTCAGTAGAAGTGCATGCGCAAAGTCAATGTTGCAGTTTCAGAAATCTGAAACTACAGTGTTTACTTAATAGTTATACCTCGGTTTGTCCGCCCGTACGAGGAGATAATCCACGAGCTATTTTATACCACCTTTACCAGTGTAGACCTTGCTCATTGCAAAATATTTCGTGCTAAAGTTGACGTTTTCTGGAAAGGGTGGTATAATATTGGGTTGGTTGGTTTGTTGTGTTGGGTTGAACGGCCCTTTGAGACAGTTTTTCAAAGCTGAAGACAGTTTGGAAAGGTAATAACATATCTCTTGGAACAAAAGTAAAGCTGATGCACTCCCTCGTTATGTCCATATTTCTGTGTGCCTGTGAGTTATAGACTTTGACAGAGTAAGAAGAAAGAACACAGGCATTCGAGATAAAATGCAACCGATGGTTATAGAAAATTTTGCACAAGGACCATATAACCAATGAGGAGAAATCCAAGCAGCAATTGAAGAATATAATGGACTCCTGACCATGGTCAAAAATAGAGACTTATATGGTTTGGCCATGACTCAAGATTTTCTGGTTTAGCAAAGACGATTATTCGGGGCACAGTGAAAGGAAAAGAAAGAACACAACGAGGTGGGAAGACAATATTGAAGAATGGACAGGGATGGACATTGCCAGCTCAACAGCTGAATACAGGACAATATGGAAAGTTTTGTTGCTAAGTCATCTGTGGTGTACCAAAGACCTTTCAAGTTATGGGATAGAATAGAATAGAATAGGAGACCTTGGCATTTTATCAAGGACAATACAAGACGTATAACGCAACATTTCTTTCCGTTTCTCACGATATCTCTTGAAATCTGCAAGTTTTCTACTGTATTTCGAAATAGAATGTAGAACACTAATTTTTATAATTGCATATTTGAAGAAAACAGAGCAAACCAAATCAAAACATTTTGACATTACCTGAGACTAAGAAACTTGAATGTAAAATTGTGACCCTTATTTGGAACTCTGATATTGATGTTTTAATAAATCACGAAATTCGTTTGACATCTACATATGCGTCCAATGCCTACTTTGACGTACTGCATAAGTAGAGTTCGCTTGAATTTCCTCCGATTATTTGAGCCTCATTGCAAGAAAATCTGCTTTAAGGCGTTTGCTTATTGGACATTCATATACAAAATTGAGCAGAACCCTACAAAAAAAAAGTAACATATGCGCCCGGCGAAGACTCATATCAGCCTGGGCATCCGCCCAGTCTGATAAGAGTCCTCACTGTCGGCATGCCCTTAGCTACCATTTTACCGTACAGCGAAGGCTATGTTCATACTAAGCGGCTGTCCGTGCTCATCTGAGTCTTCGCTGGCCGCACATTCCACTTTGTTAGTTTGTCGTGTCGCCGCTCAAACAGAGAATGTTACCGTCTGATCAACACGTCCACATTCTCTCAAACGGTGACTCTACCGAATAAGCGTAAAGATTCTCTTAGCTTCCTTAAATCTAAGTATTGAGAAAGACAGGCATGAGCAAGCAGTGCACACCCATATCAGAAAATAGCAGTCTGATCAGACTCTACACTGTTTGCTATTTCATCTGCATCGTTCGGACACGTTACTACATTGTAACAACAAACTATTCAAGTCTTCGGAAATTATGGTAACTGTTGTATGTGTCCCACTTTTTATAATTTTTAAGGTACGCAAATTTGCATAAGCACAAGCCTTAAGAAAGGTTTTTAATGACTCTGTTCATTTGATGGAAAGAATGATTCGATGCGTCTACAGTTTAATGACTGCTTAGCGACCACCTCGTATTCATTAAGTGGAGAGGATGTAAGCTATTACGAAACCTCTACAAGTGTAATGGAAGTAATCAACCTTAAATATCACAATGAAAATGAGAGCCTGTCTACACTAGACCGGCTTCCATAGATTTTGCTGAGTTTCTGAAAGAAAACACGTGTCCGTATGGCTGTTAGCTTACCATGAGATGACCAGAATGCAGAAATCATCGCTATTTTTTTTCCATTTTACGATTGAGACAGGTAGGACATAAATATGTTCAAAAATGCAAAGACCAGACCAGACTAGCGGGTGCATAAAAACAATTGTTTTTTTTTTCTGTGGGCTTAAATATTAGCAGGCAGAAAGGCTTTCTGTTTAGATTTATTCGCACTTGTGGTACAAAGAATATTTTCTATTACGGATGATAAGGATTTTCGCGTTTGGCTAAATAATTGTTTCTCAATGAGCAAGTCAGTATATTTGTAACATTAATTATATAATGTATTTTTGTATATTTAATTCAACCGCTTTTACAAAGAAAACGCTCACAATCTTAGCTCTTTATTTGCAACCCAAATACGACTTTACGCACTAACATCCGTGCCAAATGTTTGCACACACTGATGCACTAGAGTAGGAAAATAAATGTGTAGCCCTGTAACCTCTGTACAAAACTATATTCTTCCATGCCTGGTCTTTTAATGCTATGGTTTATGTAAAAGATATAACGCATATCAAGTTACAATTTAAGCATTACTGCCTTTACATTTTCTAAAACAGTCAGTGTACAGCTGCATGAAGTGATTATAAGAGACGTTGGTCTAAACTTCAGTTATATTTATTTAATTTAAGGTACTTCAAAATGTCAGTATGACTTGGTGGCTAAAATATTCGGCTGTTTTGTATTTTGAGGTGTACACTCTTGCTTTGAATTACAGAAATAATCATAAGATTTGCATATTATAGTTTATATTTTTGTTGTTGAATGAAAAATAAACTTTTATTAAATGAGACATACACTATCTTGAACGTGGCCAAATTTTGGATACCAAAAACTCCATTTTCCTTCTTCCTTTATATATTTTTTGCACCAACATATAGCATAATCCATGAATAATGCAGCTTAGATATATTTTTCAACAAAAGTTCATTAAAAACGATTTTCATGGTTAAGAGAACCTCACCCGACCCGACTTTTTATGCAACACTCGGTGACAGGTGTACATGTTATACCTAGTGTGTAAACTTACCTTATGTATATATACTTGCGATGTTGTATAAAACGTTGGGTTGGGTTCTCTAAACCATGAAAATTAGTGTTTAAAGTATTTTTGTCGAAAAAAATACATCTCAGCTGTATTAGATCATGTATTATGCTATATGTTGGTGAAAACATTATATTTGTGATGAAGGAAAATGGAGTTCTAATTTTCCAAAATTTGGCCAAGTTCAAGGAAGTATATGATTTACTTAGTCAAAGTTTATTTTTTATTCAACAACAAAAATCTGCCCAGTCTGATCAGAGTTTTCGCTGTCTGCAGGGCGGTATCTTAGACCCTTAGCTACCCATCAAGCGCTTAGCGGAGAGTCTGATCGAACTGGGTGGGTGACCAGGCTGATCTGAGTCTGCGCTGGACCCACAACCACTTTGTTGGTTTTGTCGTGTCGTGGCTCAAATCAGTATCAGGGGGAGCAGTTCAAGACTATGAATAGTTCAAGAAATGACAAGTGCAAGATACAAAGACCGGTAAGCGAAAAGTAAACCATACTGTGTAACATATGCTGCACTATGCATGAGTATGCCATTTACTATTCAGTATGGTTAGTTTATCTTGAAAACATTTAGTTTGCTAAGTATTCAAATAACAGCTTCTTTGGAACAGAATAGTCATGCAATAACTCTAAAGAATATATTTTGTCAAATGACTGTATTGTAAATATAACATGAAGATCAAGAAGGCGGCGTTAAGTTAAATAAGGAGGAGAATGATATGAAGTCTACCTACCCGAACTTCGCATCATCTGGTAGAGCAATTGAGGAAATGGTAGAGTGCATACTCATTGGCACGATCTCCTCAAAGATTCCCCTTCGTCAGCAAGCTTATGGGAGACGTTAACATGATTTTACAGTGAATGCCTAAACATTCAGGTGAAGCAACTACCTTTTTCGTTTTTGTCTATCTTGTCGATAAGGATAAATGCGCGAAAGAAAACATTTCTCCCTAGCAGAGCTCGTTCAATCCTTTAAATGCTTTGTTTTCAAGGAAAGCAACCCGACAGTCCTTTTAAAATGGCAGGAAAAATGTGGAGTTGTACGGAAACAACGTTGTTTTGTCCATTGTAGACACATCGAGCAGTTTGGCACATTTTGCGACTTATTTCATGCACAATGTTTTCATAAAATGTACGGAGTACTTTCTTTATTACAAATGTCCGTTGTATTAGGGTCGAGTCGGTTAACTTCGGACAGCGGGTTAATTCGGACATACAGTTGCCAACAGTGAAAATCCAGATGAGCCGTCTAATCAGGATTTTCACTGTTTGCCAAGTAGTTCAAACAAAAAAACCGACATATAAAGGAAACAATGTCACTATCCGAATTTACACGCTGTCCGAATTTACCCGACTTTACCCTACGGTAAAAAATTCACCTATAATTCTCCGATAATTCTAAAATGGAAGATATCTTTAAAATTTGTGACTTTCTGTTTGTTTGCCTGGATGAGAAAACTCTTCTTGGAAAGGACCAACTCAGAAAAAAATATTTGGAGAGAAAATTCAGTCCTTTAATAGTACTAGGGGTGTTAAAATACGTGGAATGCTGTGGTGGTTAGGGTGATGCAGTTATAGTTATTTTTCTTAAACCGAAGAAAAGTTTGATCCTTTAGCTACGTACTGTGAAGTTTTGAAGAAATTTCAATGAAAAATAAACATTTTCTTCTATTTTATGTTATGTAGGTACAGCTACAGCGGAGCACCACATTAATGACGTTTGGCGTCTTGTCCCGTTCTAACATTGTTGGGGCTCTTTCGTTTTTCTGTTTTCACAAACTAACAGCCTCTTTGCAGATTTTCATAATTTTGACTAATTTTAGACACATCTGCAAGCAATATGGTGGTTTTGAAGAATTTTAAAGCATATTTTTTTGTCATCTTTATTGGTTCATAAATCCAAGCCGCCGAAATTGTGCTTTCAGTATCGTTTCCACGTACAAGACCTTTGTGGAGTATGTATAAAATTTAATGTAGGTCTACAACCCTCAAATTAGTGCCAGCATCAGAAAAAACTAACATACAAGGATCAAATATTATTAAATTTGATCATTTAAAACATTTCTTTGATTCTGTCCTCATTTGTCTTACAATTATATACAAAACCTGGAACTTGCATTAAATACGCAGTATTAAGTTGACGCCATTTTGTCGCTCTTGCATGACACACAGACCATTTGTTACGCTGCTTATGCAAGCATAACAATTGGCGACGGCAATAACTTCCTCACAGTAAAAAGCGGAAACCATTATAAAATAGCATACCAAATGTCATGCATTTTACTCTACTGCTAATATTAGACATAGCCAAAGATATAACAAACAATTCGAAATAATAAGGCAAATTTTACCGCGCTCCGAAAACCGTCATAAGGTTACTCAGACAACATCCCGAAGCTAGACTGGTAAATTAAATACATCACAGGATAAAGGAAAGATAAATCTATATTTACTGTAAATTTAATGAACTTACTATAAATAATAAAACTTCTACAGCAAAAGTCCACTTATTTTTTTTATCATCCCTCGTATTTCCAAATAAAGAAGGGAGGCAAGATGCTCTAAAGTGCACCCTTTCACATTTAGTGTATAAAATATAACTGAGTCACGACACGACAAAACAAATAATGGCATATGCTCGCAGCGTGGACTATCAGCCTGGGTCCCCGCCTAGACGGATCAAGTCTTTGTTGTCGGCATGGAGGCAGCTTAGACCCTTAGCCCCTATTTAAGCCAACGGCAAAGACTCTGATCATACTGGGTGGATTCCAAGGCTGATCTGGGTCTTCGCTGCGCGCGCATGCCAGTTTAATTGTTTTGTCGTGACGCAGTTCATTTCTTATTAAGGTTTTAATTTCGGATGTTGTTCGCTCTTTTGAAACGTTGTGAAACTGACACTAGGGTAAAGTTAGCCAAAACAGTGTCACATTTACAGAAATTAAATCAGTTTAATCATTGTCAATTATTAGACACGTGTTTGCCCTTTTTCCACAAAGAACATGGCGGATTTTGTTTACATACTAGACCATCTGACTTCAAATTATGATCCTTAAGTCGGATGCTCTAGTAAGTATAGTGCATTTCTTAATACTCTTTTGTTTGTTTATGCTTGTGATCCATTCCTCTGATCATTGCTAGATTGATATCGTTACTTCTGTCTTGAGTGCCTTCACGTTCAATTAATAATTTACAAAAAAGGCAAAAATGGTTTAATGTGATATAAATACAACATAATGTTTCGCAGAGTAGTCATGATTTCTGTTAACAAAACGTCTTTGTTGTTTCAAGGATCCTTCCCTTGTAAAATCAAGTACATTTCCATAAATAACTGCCAGTCTGACGTAGAACCAACAGTTGGCTAAAAAAGCCCAATATGTGTTCGGACAGCAAAGACACAGATTAGCAGAAGATTCACACAGACTGGTCTGACTCTTTATTGTTTATGTTATAACTGAACACCATTTATCTGACAATACATGATCTAACATGAGAACGCTAGTGCATATCTATGGCGTCACTTATCGAAAAGGCCGAAAGGCAGTCTGTCTAACGGTTATATTTGCAGTATCCGTGTAGCAATCTTAATGCAGCTATCAAATAAACACAAAGTCACATAGAACTTGCATCAAAGAATTTTATTTGCAACATACAATAAAATTAATAAGTCGGATATATTGTAAAACAATAGTTATTCATCAAAAATAATTTATGTACATCTTCTCTCTCAGACGCTTTTCAAATAACACCATGTACACAAAACACACACATCAACTTTTGATACGCACGGTCGTTACATAAAAAGTTGCATTTTGACACATATATAGGCAGATAAAGCCAGTCCTATAGTTGAAATAGCTTTGAACTAGTAAACTATATCAGTTGATTTTGATGAATTAATAAACATGCATTGGCCCATTTGACTCATTTGTCATTTCCATCGTCTTTCACAATTCTAAATTCCGAAAAAAAAATCATACCGAACGCTTTATAAAACTGACTGCTTACGTTTTGCCAAAGCTTTTGTGAAATTGTTTATCAGGTCATTTATATATATCATGAATAATAAGAAGTCAACATCAATTATTTCACTTTATCATATGACATCGCATTCGAGAGTGTAATAAAGCCATGTATTATAAACGATAATCAACTAGTGGATTAAATATGCAAATTACGTCGTAACGGTATGCGCTGACGTCCAAATGAACGTCGCGTTTTCTAAAGGCAAAATCATAATGTTTTAGTGCAAAATTTGTTAATAAAATGCGATTTTAGTGTCTTATGACAAATAGAATCTTGCATTTGTCCTCCTGTATTGTTGAATTTATTAAACTCGTTGAGGAAAACCGATAAGATGCTCGCTTTTTCCCCCCACTCGTTTAATAAATTCAACAATACACGAGCACTCATGTAAGATCCTCTCTTTAAGTTTTGACGAATAAGAGAAGTCAGTATCAGTATGTTTAAGAAGTTAGGAATTTGAAATTTGGACTTTAGAGTTTTGAAGTAGCATAGAAAGGAAAACTTATCCAAATGGGCATTCGTGTAAGCCAAATTGACAACCAATTTTAAAATTACTGATCTTAGACTGCTTTATTAAAACGTAAATGCGACAGTCACATAGGTAAGCAAATCAATCCATCCTTAAATATTTACGGATCCTCGGATCACATGACAATCAAACATTCACAATGACTAGGAAATACAAATGTTATAATTGTCTTACAGTTTAATTTAAAGGAAAACACTAACTTAAATATGAACAGACTTCAAATTATAGATCTTGATTAGCAATTAAATTCGGTGAAAATTTCATGAAAATCGGACTTAAAATAAGAAAGATTTTAAAAAATCAAAATGTCGGTCTCGGAGGCCGCCATTTTAGAAGTTCCTTTCACGTGATAAATATTTAAATCTAGAATAAGAGCATAAATTGCTTACTTTTACAGTATCATTTAGTTTTAATTGTTTCTTATGAAGTAAAATATAGATTTATGCATTTCATTTATCTACAGTTTGTTTCAAAATAAAGTTATTTAGGATTTTCATTTTTGACTGTGAGTTTATGACGTCATTAACTCATAGATTTGCTGGTTCCCAGCTCAACATCTAATACCTTTAAACTGTCATATCTTTTTTTTTTATCTTAAGTCCGATTTTTATGAAATTATCGACAAATTTCATGTTTTATTTAAATCTTTAATTTGAGTCCAACATGGATTTTAGTGAGTGTTTTCCTTCAAAGTTATGAGCTTATTAGACAAAAAAAGCAGAATTGTCTGTACAATTACCCATACGAATGCCAAAAGAAGGTATCTTTTGTGACTTTTTCTTTGTTTTCTTGAATGGGCTAATCCTTGATAATGAGTTATCAGACTGAAAACTGTAATAAACCTGACTGTTTCGAAATCGAGTAAATACAGCTTGAGCAACTTTATTATATACCCAAACGCCAAAGTAAAACAACTGAGCCAACTACATGCATGTTCGCAATTCAAATACACATTATAAAGGTTAAATAAGCAAGATGATGCAACGTATCATAATTTAGAGAGAGAAAGAACTTCATAGTATACAACGCGCTTGCATATTGTTAGAGCCTTTGGGCAGCTCATTTCAATCTGATCCTGTGAACTACTAGAATAAAGGTTCATATTAGATTTTGAAAAAATACTTTTAAATATATGCCCGATTTCACGTCGCACTTAGTACATGGCTTATCATTCGGAACACCAAACATTGCTCCTTACGGTAAAAATAGACCACGGCCTTGTTAATCTAATGTTTTTACCGTGATTTGAAATCGGGCCATAGAGTATGTTGTTATTATGCATAAGTTAATAGTGCCAAAACAGCTGCTGCGGACAATAGCTCATAAAATGAAACTCTACTTTGAGGACAATCAAAATAACAACAGCTGATACAAAGGAGTAAAATAATCTCAAAACAACTAATACAGACTTACAACCACACCATGTTGCTCTGAGATTAAAAGAGGACATACCCTATGTAACCACTTTTTTTGCAAAAAAAAAATCTTAAACTTCCATAATAAGTGCGTCATTATTGTATAGCATTTGTACAAAATGCCATTGAAAACGGGGAAACAAAAACACAATGAATAAGGCGCCTTTAGAATTAAAATCACATTTCGAAACCATGAATGAAGAGATAACGAACTGCTATTACTCTTAAACTGAAGGTGAACAAATAGGTGCAGGCAAACGCTGTTTATCAAGATCATACGGCATGTAGAATAAATCAGATCGAAACAGTATCATTCTCTATTTTCTTTGTAAAGTTTTCTGAAATGATGAAGGGGCTTAGCCAAATCCAAAAGGAAGAAGAATTTATCGGAAAAGACCAGCTTCCGTAAGATTTATTGTTCTTAGTTGTCCCTTACCCCTTCGAAATAGCCCTAATGCGAATGCATGCCTTTCCAATGAAGAACACTTAGGGGCAGTTGTATTTGTCTACCGTCTGATACAGATTTAGTATTAGAGGAAATACCCTGTCCTATGAGAGACAGAGGTGAAAGAGAAAAGAGAGAGACAAAGAGGAGAGAAAGAGAAAATAATTATGTTTAAGAACAATGTCCTTGGAGAAGGAATTTCTTACCAGAAAAAAAAACAAGTAAATGTCGTCATGGCGAAACCAGACTTGTAAGTCAAAATTTGTAAATTGCAACAATTTTGACAATTTCGCAATATGTAGATAAGCAAAACATGAACACTTTTAAAGAGGTGTTATCAGCTATTCTTGGAAACCTGAAATCCTTCTGAAACTTGCATCCAAACCAAATCCAGATATCTATACTCTTTTCGATATAAATACCGGGCTCTTGCAAATAGTAGTGCAGAATTGTATCTCAAGCGTAGCCCAAGTGTCTTCAAACTTTATATATACAGTAAAACCTGTCTTAGTGGCCACCTCTATTAAGCAAGCAACCTGTTTTAAGCAAGCATGTATTCAGTTTCCGAAAAAGGCAAATGCACTGCAATGTACCTGTATTAAGCAAGCAGATTTTGACTATCCCTTAGCTGCTTGCTTAATACAGGTTGGACTGTATTAAAGTACAGATTATGCATATATTGGATGGTTACGGTTTGTTATGGCCGATCAAGGACTTTAGACGGGACCAGTAAGACTACATATCTGATGGATGTATTTAATAACAGCGACGTAATTTCGTTCCATGCTCTATAAAACTGTATATTATGACCTGAAATAGTAGTGTTTTGCTCGAGTGGGCCCCGATGAGGACCCAAGTATATGTTTTACGGGACAAATAAGAAAGATTATTTCAAAGTTTCAAGAAAATCTTTATATGGGCTTTTACTAAAAGAAAATACCGGAGCAATCCTTCAGAACAGCTCTTGGTGCTATTTTTTATAAAGAAAAAATAAAAAAGTTCAGAGATTCAGTATATTTCAGAAAAAAGTCTCAGGCAATCAAGTCCAAACTTTAATAAAAAAAAATATGATAATAAGTAAACCAGATGCAGCAGTCAATGTCTCTTTGAATTTGTGTTCTCCCGCGTTTTTCATTTTCAAAACAGTCACATGCACACAAATAAACTTCAAAACATCGGTCGCGACCGAACACTTGGAATGACTCCTTTCGATAACAGACCAGTCTTGATGAGGTGTTTCGTGGCTCATATATTCTGTATCTTCCCGCGTGAATATGATAATGTGCATTTTTCATTTTCTTCTAATCACCGATATTTCAAAGTCTGAAACTGGTTTGACTTTTCCTGACATGTCTGACCTTTCGCTGCCCTAGGTTGACAGTACTTAAGAGCCGCTACAGCGTCTTTTCTCTGACTTAGACAACTCAATTATAACACGATGAAGTACATGTCAAGATTTAGACTGGTATAAACAACCTAAATGATGATGGAGAGATATTCAGCAGAGACGTGACATTCACTTTCGACATATGGAACATGCGCATGATTTAGCTGACTTGAACACAACTTCTCTAATTCCATTTACACATTGAACAAGGACTTTTACCTGAAATAAGAAGGAGAATTATATTAATAAACTTAACTACACTAACATTAGGTCATAATAAATCCAGCAGCAATTTGCGTCCCAAAGACGTCACTCAGACGTCGCTCTATGATGTTTGTTTGACGTGAAAAGTATGTTGAAAATGAAAGCTTTTAGAAATCAAGACACACCGACTGAAATCTAAATAGAGTACGAACACATACTTTATATCTGTTATTGTCCCTCATTATTTGTGATAGTAGGCAGTGTCCCTACCTACATTCAATCGTTGGGAATCTACCAATTTTCATAATGAATTCATTCTGAAGAAAGATGCTTTTAAAGTAAGGAACATATCATTGAAACGAAAAGAGCAGATTCGGTTTAATTGAGTATGTTCATGTGCACGTATGTAATGTTGCAACTCTGCCCACGTCCTCTCGTCCTCTTGCACCGGCCTCAGCGACACTTTTTTCCAAACTTACTCAAAATGAATCATGATCTCACAGGACCAGAAAAGTTTTGGTTTTTCATCATAAAAGAAAGCATGTTCGCGATTGCCACACTACAGATTTATACATTCCTGATTTTATTAATGGTCTTTTGTTGGTTACTTTAAATTTCTTGCAATAGTATTTTTGCTATCAAAAGGGCACCACTGTAGGCTTTGCTGTATAACGTTTTGCCTTTTGCCTCTTAAAAGCAAATTCTTTCCTTTAATAGATGACACGATTTTGGAAGTGTTTTGTCGTTCAGAAAAGCAAAGAGGAGGTCACAAAAGTTGACATTCTTTGTGAAAATGGCGACAGAAACATGGCGGTATACCAATACATCTCTGAACCAATATTAAGGATCAGTATGATTATGACTGTGTCAAACTCTCGTGACGACGTTCCCCCAGAAGCTCTACGGAGGGAACGAATCTATACACCGTACCTCCTGGTACGTGTGATAAAACACATACTTTACCTAAATATAATGCCCATATTTAAAATACAAAACAAGAATTTCTGACAGAGAGACTTTGTTTTAGTATGTTGACAGAAAATTATACGTTGCATGCGGCTTTGGTCTGGAAAGGTCAAAACGGGTGAATCCCATTCTTTTGATTTAATAATCAATGGTTGGTTAGTCGACTAGGAGCATCAATATTGTTGTTAACATGGCGGGGGGTAGTGGTGACAATCAGAACAAATCACCAAATCCGTACTATGAAACAATAGAGCAGATTGCCATAACAGGATTTTGTGCGATCCTATCATTGTAACACATTTGTAATGGGCTTATTGCTCATTGGAAATTGTACTGTCAAGTCATGGAAGTGAAGAGTGACAATCAGGTTTTTCTTGCTATTAAGATTACCCTTTACTCCACTAAAGTACAAAAATTGCTTTCTTTATTTTAGATCTAGATGCCAATCTTATATCTAAACAAATGAAGCGGATAATGGCAAGTGGTTCAAAACAGGAGAGAATGTCATCATTAATCAGTGAATATCAGTACAGCAGTAAAAGATCATCATATGCACTGAGCCATGTATGTTTTATTTTCATAACATGCAATAACATGCATTTATTGATTGTTTATCGTCTTGTGTCGTAGAGACTGTGACAGTGGTGTTTATTTAGTGTTGTCTTACCACAACAGAAACAAATTTGTAAGAACTTATTTTACCTTGGGTTAAATGTCGTCGGGTGGTCGTAAAACGTCTCCCTGTACTTGATCGTAATGTAGATTATACAGTATTGGTCCTATGGTACCATTATTAAGTGTATTTTGAAGTCAGTTTGGAAAACAACATTCTGATTAAGCTAATGCAAATGGTCGTACTCGTATAATATATTATATTACCGGTCATGAACAGACGAAATCAAACCAAGTCAGCTATATTTTTCTTGATTTGGTGTGTTCCTTGCTTCTGTTGGATCAAAGTTTTCAGAACTTATTTATCACCGCAATTGTAACGTTGGGCTTATCACTGGTTCAAGAGTTCAAGCAGTAATCAACTTTCTAATACACTTTCGGTAATAAGTTAACTTTGAAAGTTGATTAACACATTTTAACAGAGTTGTCATGAACACCAATAAAATGTTACTCGTCATATCTAGATGCTATATAACGTGTGATTATAACAACACGGATGAAATGACGTTACGTCTGTGAACAACAGGTTGGTTGTATGATAACTAAGATTGTAAATAGGAAAACACTTAGTCTTATCCAAAGCTTAACTTTCTTGAAATGTCACTCCCAATCGTGTTGATTAATTAAGCGAAAGTGAAGAAAACGGAAGGCGTAACAAAATGACCGTACATGGGTAAAAAGGTTCTGATTATACACTCTAATAAGATCAAAAGTGCACGTCCATCTATCAATTTAATGGCATAACCAGCCAATTACGCCCAAGACGATGTAAAATATTTCATTACTTGGACCTTATCATCAAGTCTACGCTATCTGCGAGACATACCATAACATCCATAAATACTACAACAGAAGTAGCCAAAGCAAACAGCATGAACCCAACAAGACTGCTTGTAGAGAAGCATTCTAATCGGGATCTGCCCCATTCGGCATTCCATCAGCATTTTTGACACATTACTTGATAGTAACACCAACTTCTTTTACATTTTAGCTTAATTACAGTAAGTGGTGCTGATGTCTCTATTTTAAAGTCATGCCGGTATATTCAATAATGAGAGATTTGCTGCTAGCCCTGCTCTACCATAATTGCTAGCCTTGATCGAACTGCTTGCTATCAACTTATCATGAATTGCCGTTCAAATGATAACGATGCACGTATCCGCTTAGCGTAGGCATTGGTTGAACTCAAAGTACCGCTATATGCATGGTACAATGAATTTAGTTCCGTTTGCTATGCATTGTGATAAAATAGATTCTGAAGGGAGGTCGTTTGGAAGCAATGAACGTATCAAAGAAAGGAAAATAGCATTCTCGGTTGAATTGAGTATGTTTATGGGCAGTAGTTTCATGATGTAAAACTGCCTACGCCCACTAGCACCGGGATCAGCAGAACTCTAGTTTGAGCTGACTCAGAATGAGCCAAATGATGCGAAAAAAAAACAACGGAAAATATATAATTTGCACTATGATGATGTACGGGGAGACATTTTACCGCTGCCACACGGAACAACAATAGCAGTGAAGATATAACAAATTTTAAAGGTTTAATATCTCTTTTATGTAGAGTGTATTCACAAGCAAACAAAATATGCAGACAAATGTAGGAACCGAATTATGGTTTAATAACACGCTCCAGTTTGCTGTTCAATTTTCGAGTGAGCTCGTGAATCTTAAAATTTAACTACTTTAGCTTATTGAATTTGCACGACTACTCACGCGATTTGGCCCTATGTCTACAAGTCATGAAATGGAGCCGGAACGACCGCCTGATTGCAAGAATTATCGCATATTTTCATAGAAAAATGACCAAAATTTGCCAATTGTGCAAAAATGACATGGAAACCTCCTCCCTTGCCATTAACCTTTCGCATAAACATTATTTTGTTATCATCAAATCTTCCTCAAAATTTAAGAATTTTAACATCTACAGGACGCAGCGTGATCTCTCGTTTATCTAGCTCTAATTTCTACTGATTTGAAACAGAGTGCACTTCGGAACTAGAGTAAGCTCTTTACTGAGTGGGAAGGCGGAATGAACTTAATGATATACGGTTTGGCTATAGAGGCCTTGCCAGAACTTTACAGAAAAGCTTTTTACCCTAAAAACATTATACTCCATCTCACCCGTCAAAGAATATATCATCGGTCTTGCAAATATATAACAGCCCAACCGCCCCCCTTATCGCTCTTCACCCCCTTCCACTAACCCTACCCACTTAAGGAACGATCCTCTACCGAATCCATGGGAACAAATATTCCAATATCTAACATAACTAGTTTTATCAAATTTGACAGTGCTGATCCCAGCCATCTTTTCTAATGAACAGTCAATAAAAAGTGGTGCATGTATTACACACTGACATTTCACTATTCTAGTGGCATAGAAGTCTCAGTTAAATCCCAAACGATAACGTTACTTAGATATGAGCCGCGACACGAGGAAACCAACAATGTGGTTGTGCGCCCAGCGCAGACTCAGATCAGCCTGTGCATCAACCCAGTCTGATCAGAATCCTCGCTTTGCGCCTAAAGGGTAGCTAAGGGTCTGCGCTACCTCCATGCGGACAGCGAAGACTCTGATCAGACTGGGCGGATGCCCAGTCTGATCTGAGTCCACGCTGGACGCACAACCACATTGTTGGTTTTCTCACGTCGCGGCTCATATGTCATCCATGCTACCCAAACAGACTTACAAAGTCGGAACTGTCCTGCATCTCGTAAAATATTACTATGAAAAGGCAATGATAATGAACCGAGACAGTCGTTAGGCACAACCCGTCCTAAACACCAAATAGGAAAGTAAAGCATAAAACAATAAAGACAGCACACAAAGCAAAGTAAGACGAGCGAAAAGACAAGAAGTTGGCTGTTTACCGGCATATGGCCGCAAGACTATTCTTAATAATGTACAAAAGGTCATAGACTAATAAAAAACCGACAGAAAATGACAAATCTTAACAAGTCTATCATGAAAGTGAATACTGGGGTATACGCGGGACTTCGTTAATATGCAGTCAAAGTTTCAATAGTCGTTTTTTCTTCGTCGACCCTGAGGTCGAGCAAAGAATCGGAAATTATATTGCTGCTGATTCAGAAGCACAATCGATAAGCGGTAATACCCAAATAAATCTTTATTAATGGCTCTCAGTACTATATCCAAAATATCACAATTAAACAAGCATGCTCCTAATGCATTTTATATACAACTGAGATTTCTAAATCACGTTTGGCCAATAGGACACACCTGCTTACGTCATTTAGGAACAGTTCTTGTATTTCCGAGATTTGAACTTATTTGTGAAAATTAAAAGCTGTTTGATTCTCCAGTCTCAAGGGATAAATTAAGACCTATAATGAGGAAAAAGTTATCTCGGTCAATGAGCCACAATAGAACATGAAAGGAACGTTTCAAAACATTAACCATTAGCGAATGAAATCTTCGTGACAAGCTATCATTAGTATTTGAACGTGAAATGTGAAAGTCTAAAACCATAAGACAATATGAGCATGCCAAACCCTTTTCTGTGCTGAATAATTGGTGCGCACTTACATTTCGAAATACTGTTAAGACAAACGGTAACTATTGGCTTCGTGTAATGAAGCCGTTTACATAGTATTCGCCACATTCGGATAGTTATGTAACTTAATTGATAAATGGATGTGCTCTTTTTAAGTTGATAACAATACATGCTTTCTGCCAGAACCATTGCATTAAGGAATATTCATCCA
Organism: Ctena decussata; assembly: GCA_963989385.1. Classification (NCBI taxonomy): domain Eukaryota; kingdom Metazoa; phylum Mollusca; class Bivalvia; order Lucinida; family Lucinidae; genus Ctena; species Ctena decussata. The sequence continues at coordinate 54,121,911 of OZ022499.1, read as the reverse complement.
GAAGTCTATCATCAGTTGTTTCTTTTTAAAAATAAATAAAGCAAACCATCTGGAATCAATGACCACATCAAAGACATAGCATAGCATAGCAGGCTCGGTTTAACTGAGTATATTCATTCAAGTAACAGACAGGCGTAAAAAAGAGATATGCCTCACCTTCCCATGTGAGCCATTTTGACATGTCGGCGGTAAACTACAAAAAGTCGTACTGTATCTTAAGATCTCACAGACGCATTTAGTTTAATTGATTAGATTATGCACTTGGTCATAAGTCAAGGGTGTCACATTACCCCACGGGTTAGCTTGCATTCTCCTCCTGACGGATCATTTTTTCCTATAGAAAGGCAGATTTTGAAACCAGCATATTATGATTTGCTCCTAAGGATAACTGAACATGTATACAAAGCCAATACATGTATGAATGCCCTATTATACAGAGTTTCAGATAAATTGGTGTTTAAAGGCAATTCTGAGATAATTTTCAAGATTTCTAAGCGAAACCATATGTTGTGGTCCCTCATTAGATCCGTCCCGGCAAAACGGAACCAATGAGGCATCACAACATATATTTGTTTATAAATTATCCCTGTTGCCCCCTCAGCCCCGGATCCAGGGGGTGGGCTTTGGGGCTTCAGCCCCGCCACCTGGGCCTGGTTAGATTAAAATATATGTTATGACATCTCATTTGAATCGCCTCGGCGAGGCGATTCTAATGAGATATCACAACATATATTTCAAGGCAAAAAGGTCATTATCACAAATTCTCATCACAATTGATCCCTCATTACATGTATTTTAAATGTTTTCAAGCCCCTCCCCCCTCCCCCCGCCTCGCTCCTTTCCCCTTCCCTCCCACGCAAACATATCGGCATCTACGAGCCTCACCAGTTATCCAGAGCCCCACCAGCATGTGGTGCTCTCGATCCGGGCTTGCCCTTCCCCTGTCCCCTTTTTAGATACTCTTGAACAGTTGTATGTTCGACTTACATCATGAGTCTCTTTCATGCTGCAGCACTCCGCTCTCGAAGTTATTTCATGCTTAGGGTTAACACGTAAGGTTAGACTAGGAGATGGTATAGCAAAAGATTCACAAAACCCTCTGCAAGCATTTAAAGTCAGATTGAACACAACACATCCTGGAATATGAACTGGTCTGGTATTTCCTGAAACACAGAAAAAAACAAGAATTCTGAGTCAAATTTTAAATTGAATTGAAATGTTACGATTGAAAATCCGGGTAATGCACAAAATGTGTGAAGTCGAGTATCAGAAACTTACACATGCGAATAGGGTAGACACTAATGATACGATGCGGACCCTGTAATTTACCGTACGGCGCGGTAAGAAGCTGGTCAAAACATCACTGCTCTACGAAACTTCGACATGCCTATAATAGTTTGTCATGAATTTTGCGAGATGTATCAGATCTATAGTGATATACAGTTGATGGCAAATGTTAAAATCGCATTTAGGGGTTGGCCCAGCTTACTTCAAGTAGTGATTTACCAATGGATTTGACAGCAGCCTCGCGATAGTCTTATCTCTTATCAATGGTTTGAGCAGTCGCCCTTGCACGTTTAGTCATAGAAACGTTCTTATATTTTCTTCAAGAGTCAAAACTATCATCCCACGGTCTGTGAATAAACTGATACCATGATGAGCATAGGACGTGGCTAGAGACCACGCGTGAAAGTACAGCAGGTTATCGCCTTCAATACTTTAGGCAATGTTTAAAGCTGGAAAGTCTGTAATCTTTGATCTTTTATTTTTAGAATTGTTTCTGATTTTCAAGAACACAGTAATATAGCTAAACTTCAGGTATACATTTAACAAGATTCATAAACCTTAAGAATTTTTGGAGGGATGTAAATAATTACCAACAAGAGAAAAAACACCTGTTTTTATAAAGATTATTCACTTTTCCCTGCAATTTTCAGCTGTAGTGAACATATTTATTGTGGAAACAAAACTTAATTCTGCTTTTACAAATGATTTAAAAAGAAAGTAAAAATTTTTGGAAAATGATCACTTTAAGGCTGTTATCACCAAAATTTAAATCAGCAATTTATGATATGTCTGCTTGTTGGTTTATGTTTACTGTGACCTAACACAATTAAATCATTTAGGTATTTCTTTTAGTAGGCTAGAAACAGGTTTGCTGGTAAAATATGGAGGAAGGGGACGCATGAGGGATGGAAGGGAGGACTGGTGGTGTCACGGCCCCTTCTGCTTTATTTCAGTTATGTCGAACCGATGACAGGGTGAATATGTAAAGGCTTAATGCACTGAAACTCTTCGTTCGGAAGATTTCTACCTACTGGGAATCGAACCTGGACCATTAGCTTAGCAGGCCAGCGCTTAACCCATTTGACCTACCGTGGCCCCTACGTGTTACTTTTGTCTAAGCATAGTTTTTAATGACTTCCTATAAACTGGTATTACACGTTGCATAAAGCATGAGAGAATATAAAATTCGATTGCACGTACTAAGAGCCGCTAATGTATTAATAAGGAGGCTACTGTTAATTAGAACAGGTATCAACACAGTCGATCACGCAAAACGGATGACAGCCACAACGACGAGTTTGCGTAAAAATGGTTTATGGGTAATGAAATCACAAGAACTTGAAGAAGCTAGAATAGTAATATGTATGTACCAACCATAAACAGAAAAAATCTTGTAAATGAGCCTTATCGATGAAATTGATAGGAATAAGCTCTTATTGTTTGCAAACAACGCATTCCCGCACAAGTTGACGTACAGGTAGGTGACAATCCCCTTTTTAATCTCCTTTGGACCAGCGGCCTTGTCCATCCTTATCATTTGGATGTTCCATTTGGGGTTTTGGTCAATATCTGCACTTTTAGTAGGACGCCCCGGCATTTAAAGGTGCCCAGCATCATCGCCCGACACGACCAGCCCAGTAAGAGAGTTGAACCCGATTTAGAAGAGAGTTGTAACCGCCCCTACCACCGCAAGTAAACCCATTCACATTAAATCTAAAAAATCTCTTGCAAGCAAGTTAAACACAAGAAACGAAATCGAAACAAGCAGCTGGTTGGTTTGTTGTTTGGTTGTTTTCGGTTGAAGAGTTCTTTGGGACAGTTTTTCAGTCAACATCGGGCGGTCTCCCAGAGATGGGGCGGTTGGGGGATGGGGATGGGAAGAGAAAAGAGATATGATAGGCGAGAGAAAAGATATACAAACAACCCCACCTGCACCTAGTGCAAAGCTTAGCAAATAAGCCCTTTCCCTACCGTTATCCAAATAAGTAGGACGCCCCGGCATTGAAAGTTACCCAGCACCATCGCCCCACCCGATCAATTCAGATTCTGTCTAACCGAATAATCTTCATGAATGCAATGAGCAATAATACATTGCCTGTGCCCTGCTACATCGGGCTTTACATAACTCCATATTAAAAGTAACTCAGAGTCCTCAGAAAGCTAAAATACCATAAAAAGTGCTATATATTGAAGATAAGTACGAGGAGAAATTAGCATGTATATACTTCTTTCCGTTTTTGTTTTGAAGGCAGAATATGGGATCCCCCGATTATTTCCCATTTTTCTACTTTATAGCCTCCATGCCCTTATAAGTACCAGCTATAGGGAGCAAATTCTAAACTGTTACAAGGAACACTTATAGTATATCGGTAGTCTAGATTGCGACCTTATTCAATACGTTTATATGTCACGGAATATTATATCAAATTGACAGTTTTCGTCATATAACTCCAGTGCAGTATGCATTGATTTGGAATGTCTTAAGGCAGATGGACATTGGATATTTATCATAGACATAGATCTGTTCAAATGCACAGTCGAGTCAGAGTATAACATTTTTTTTTGAATCTACAAATTACAGTTTTAATTCTGATGAAAAATGCATGACCCGTTCCCTACTCTGCTCGGGCACACTGATCATATCCGTCTCTCATTGCAAATACTCGGAGTAAGATTTTGCCACCACATGATTAATATAAACCCTACTCCTTTGCCTTAAATCTTATTATGAAATTCGATGAATCAAATTAGGACATGGTTTTATATCAGTAAAACCTTTTATCGGCCCCAGAACTGGACAAATGTAATTATTTTTGACTAATCACTAGAAATAAGCCAGTTCAAACACTGCTATCAAATATGCGGACCACAATTGGGTTTGTATACGCAATTGGCTTGTATCGAACGGTCAGTACAAACATTTGCAATACTGAGCATTATATGTCTCCCTTTAACAGCAGAACGTACTTTAATAAGTTTTTGAATGCTTACGTATATATGTAAATCATTTACGTCACTACAATGTTATTCCAATATACTCAGCTTAATTTTCCGTTTTTGTCCGAAAATTTAGTCTATAGTATTCTACCTGCATGGTCCTGTCCAGCATAAGGTGAAAATTTAACAACTGGAAATGGTAAACTTATTGATTTTGCTAATTTGATGTGAAGCCTATATTACCATTTCTTGTACCCCTTTATTCTTGCAGTCTTAAAACCAGTATGAAAAGACATATACAAATATACGAATAATACATTTGAAAGTGATAATAATTGATCCGCAACATGACAAAACCAACAAAGTGCGTCAAACAAGGACTAAGATCAGCCTACTAGCTAGAGGCATCTGCCATGTCTGATCAGAGTATTTGCTGTCAGCTTAGACATTTAGCTTCCCTTTCAGCACACAGCGAAGACTCTGATCCGACTTGGCAGATGCTCGCGTTGATCTGAGGCTTTGAGTGGAGCACATGCCACTTTGTTTTTTCTTTTGTCGTGTCGCTGGTCAATATTATAGTGGTAACAACCCAGGTTATAGCGCAGATATCGGAACCATTCATTGGTGGCAATTTTGATGAAAAGGGAAAGATTTTCCGTCTGTAAATACTAAAGATCAGATTGTAGCAACGAAAAAGGGCCCGATGCGGTGTCTACGAGTACTAATGATTAAGGTTTATAGGGCTAAAAGCTGAGCTTAGATGTATCGGTTCAAATCCTCGGTGAAGTGTTTGAAGACTTACATGACTGCTGTGGTAAATTCAAAAAGCAATGAGTGCAATACATCTAGTGATACCCAAATCATAATGCCTCGGAATTCAGCCTTGATATGAGAGCAGTAAAGCCTGACTCAAAATCGTATTTGGGTGCATGTATCTATTTTGTCCCCCATCGCATAACGGTGAATGTTTTGAACCATGTAAAAGAGGCATTATCGCTCCAATACTCTACCGTTGCTGAAATCTACATAAAAGACATATTGAGACTTCGACCTTTTCATGTCACAGCTAAAATATGCATAGTTTTAGACATGGAACTGAATGGAGTGAAATGGAACGAAGGGACTAGCAGAGATAACTTTTTCAACTTCATTCCACTGATTTTGGATGACACTCTTACAGGAATGAATTTGCTCATGTTGTAGATACTAATTGTACACAGCGGAATGAAATTTATCTCGTCCATTCTATTCAATTCAATTCCAAAACCATTTCATTCCGCATTTACAACTATGTTGTTCAAGTAAACTACAATAAAATATATAATACTTACCGACACGATGGCACCCAGGGGCTTCCCACGTGTGAGTACGAGCACACGAACATGGCACTGTTAGAAGTATGAGCAGTAACAGAATTTGATACAGAGTTCTAAGAGTTTGTTTAATGCTTGCTGAACGGGAATGCTGAAACAGTTTATACCGTTGAAACATACAGCTACATATCGTATCATCCAGCAGCTTTTGTGTCCAATTAAATGTACAAGACCAGATTCCCTGCTTTTCGGAACACATTGTTGTTATATAGCAATAATGAAGAGTTTTAAGAATGCAACAAGCTAAGTTCGATAACAACTCATTTGCTATATTTATCGTATTATTTAATGATACTTTTTGTATTGAAATATCACATATATTTATATTCAACCCTACTCTTTTCTTGAGAATGATTAAAGTCAGAAAGTAATTAGTATCGAATACAGGTTTGTTGTCTTATTCTTTCTAGATCTTAGGTCCAGTCAATCCTTTAATTGCATTTATTTTAGCAATGAATATTTTGCTTAGGATCATTTTCCGATTCCTATCTCCATTCAGCTGCCATTAAAAATTTCGATGTATTTTATTTCTTATTATTCTACCGATAATATCTCGTATAAAATCTCCAATCACTGTTCAGCGTGTTCAATTAGCGTCAGCTATCTGCTCCGCGTCTCTGGCTCTCTCTGTCAATTAAATCCCAGCAAGTGCCATTCGTTCAATACTATCTGCCTGAGCTTCGCTGGGGTCTTGTCGCTGTCACTCTGATATTCCAACTGATGAAAACAAGGCTGATTCTGTCTCTTATATGGCAGTTCTGTGGCGGCAATAAAAGTCGTTACACTCCTGATATGGTTGTTGTCATCAATGCTTTATAGAACCAATATCTGAAATTAGTTACCGTACTAACAGTGGATCTTGGAACATAAGTTCAGATTAAACAGTGTAGAACTATATCGTACTGCTCCAAAAGGAGCAGTCCGACATAGGTCTGCCCTGTTTCAACTCTGCCAGCAGTTGTCACACACATTATTTGATGGCAATATCAACGTGTACACGATTAATGAAACTTACTGTAATTAGTGCACGTGTCCAAATAATAGGCGAAATTACCGTGAATACATTTCATCAGAGATTATTGAATGCACGTGGCGATTAATTGAAACGAATGACGTTAAATGTAGCAATTGGCTATAATAATTCATTTGATATTTTATTCCATAGCTAACGCTGATCGTCATGATATCTAAAATATGAGGCAATATAATGAAGCTTTTTTTTTTGTTTTTCACTCTAGGCAGGGAAGTGTTCCCGTGGGTAACATTGCCTGCCTATGGTGTACAAACTCTAAATCATTTTAACAGTAGAGCAATAATTCTTTTGTGACAGCAAACGTTTATGTCAATGAAAAAATAATGAATATTTATGAGTATAACAAATAATACTGGGCATGCAAACATAGGAAGATGAAACATAATAAATGAACAGATAAACCTAGTCTCTTAATCATTTCTTGCTATTCTGTAAAGTGATTTAGAGTTTGTACACCAAATACAAGCAATTTTACCCACGGGAACATTCCCTACCTAGAGTGGAAACAAAAACAGAAATGAATATTAAGTAAATAAATAAGTAAAATACTAAAACAAAAGATGAGAATGCAGAAATTTCAATCAAATTACAAATCCTGATCCAAACATAAATATGGAAAAGGAAAACAACAAAAACGGCACGAAACATATGAAGACAAGCGAACATCCACGAGTTCATGTTTCACCCTGACCAGAGATTGTATCAAACTTATCCGATGTATTGAAAAAAAAAAAAAACAAAAAAAAAAAAAAAACAGAGACTAATAGATAGCTGAAAAACAGAGACAGTGATAATTAACCATACCAGAAGTACCGCCTTGAAACGGTTGGTAATAAATAACAGGAGGCAGGGGGTGGGACGGTTGCTTAAACCGATGTAAAACGCGCATAGCCCTCGCCCTGGGCTATGTTGTTCACATAAAAACTATTAACATGAAATGCCGTTTTACGAGAGACGAGAATTAAGGTGTCAAACACAAAGTCAACCAGTACATGTAAAACTGTGTGAAGTGTCATACGAACCTGTCTCTTTTGCAATATCCATTGTTTGTATTGCAAGCATAGGTGATATGCATGTTTTCTGTTTTTACTGTTTTGCACATGCTACAAACCACGTGTTTTCTCGTGGAGTTGCTTAAAATGCAGTTCCTCCCACCTGACATTTCCATAAGCAATCAGAATATCTATGAAACTGAGGTAAAATAAAGTGATTATTAAAGACCACAAAAGAACCGGATGAGACCGACCTTTTGAAGTCATTGAAACATTGAGGAAGTAGCATCAGTAAAACAGAAAATTCCAGAGAAAACAAAATGTAATCCAATATTGTTATATCTGAATTCGTGATTGTTGTAGGCTAAATTACCTAGAAGATTCTTATGATTGAACTGTTACAGTTTCTACACCTGGCGCTTATTCGTGCATGCAATACGTGAAAGATACCAGGGAATCTGCGTTTTAGGCTAAAAATATCTATCGGGTTTGTAGATCAAATATTAATCGACAGAAACACAATTTTTTTAACGTTTATTATAATAACTTCTTGCAATATCAGGTAACACGTGTCACATATACATGTATGTCACAGGGGGAAAATGTTGTGATACACGATATGCAATCTGTGAGTGAGAAGCCGGATGTGTTAAGTGATAATCTTTCTTGGTCACAGTCGACTCACAACAATACAATAAGTATGAATAACGTTGAGGAAATGTCATGACGGTAAATTGACGTTAGTGCCACTTTCTGAACGTCATCTTGAACAGGACAGGCAGCTGAAAAAAGGACAAGATGGAAAGAAACAGTTGTGAAGTCATCTGTCTGCTCCAACGACCTTGTAAGGTTATGTGATAGGATAGGTAAGAATACAGCGGAATAGTTCTACGTTGTGTTCCTGATTCCTGTAACATTCACGACTATGTAAAGTATTGGGAACGAAGAGAAATTGTAACGACGAAAAACTGAGGAAAAAGAACGCCCTGTGCATTCACAATCGATCACCTGAGTCTCTCTGTTTATAAATGTCAGCGTACAGTATGAGAAAATTGGTCTTAGGGATGGCGACATGTTTTTGATTTAACTTCGCTTGAACAATGTTTGCAAAAAGTCGTCCAGATTATGCACACATCCATCCTAGCGGCTTTCTTTCTTAATGAAATCATAACGATTGAACACTCCGAGTGAATTATACTCATGGAACACGCTTTTCAATTTATTAATATCGAGCAACAAGAGTTCTCTTTAGATTCATGTTATTCTGAATAATTTGAAAAAAAAAACCCTTGAATTTTCTTTGGTTTGGTTCATGGTTCAGAGTTTTAGTTGAGATGTCGTTTGAAAGAAATGTGGATGGATGACTTATTGCTAACGACAGCAATGTGCTTAGCTGAGCTAACAGATTGAATCTAAACGATGAGTTAAACTATTTGAGGAAAAGTCTTACATCTATTTTGGAGCAATAAACAATTCTGACCGGCAAAAGAAGAGAGACAAATATTAGGATCTATGAAGGGATGGTCGTAAATATTGTATTTTTTTTCATGTTGTCAAGAATGTGCTTATCGCTTATATAGAGTTTCTTACATGAGTGCTCATGTATTATTGAATTTATTAAACGAGTTCGTAAAAAGGATAAGATGCGAGGCTCTGCCGAGAGCCTCGGCAGGAAGCAGAATCACGCGGACAGTCTCTGCAGGAAGCCATTTATCATGTACAGAAGTCTCGGCAGGAAGCAAGAGATCGCGGACAGTCTCGACGGAAGCCAAATATGATGTACAGTCTCTGCAGGAAGCGAAAATTGGCGGAATCGATTATACCCTGTGAATTTGCTGACATTATGATTTTTGCGGTCAAAAGTTTTCATGCCATGGTTTCTAATATCTGCTGAGAAGGCAGCAACAGGCATAACCTTAACAGAAATTTTAAAATAATATTCTTATGTGTGAACAAAAAACAAGGAAATATGAAGACTCTCAGCTGCCAAATTACTTTCCTATTACGTAAGAGATTTTATATGGCAGTTTTGTCTCTTAAGCTTTTAAATTAAAAACTCGTCTGTACCCTCCTAATACATTGTAACTTTAAATACTTTGGTTTCTCATGATTTGTCTGGTACTTGACCTAGAATCTGTGGTTTTATTAAAATTAATTCTACACTAGAGTACAGTTTAATACCTCAAGGATGTTGTTTTCTTCTGGAATGCAAATTTACTGAGTGATAATATCTAAAATCGAAGTACTGTAAGCACTGAAATGTCGCAGTAGAAGTGTCTCAGAGAATAGTGCAAACCTAGACCAGACTACAATAACAGAGCAGTCTGATCAGATTATTCCCTGACTGTAATTCCGATAGCAATATTCGACTCATGCCGTATAGGATAATAAACATGTTCAAATGGCTTGATAATTAGTTTAGGTTGTTGATGTATCCAAAAGTTATCACATTGTAGATTTTTGTGAAAAAAAATAACAGTTGTCGTTGTTGCAGTACACTGTACATAGCTCAATAAGCGTATTAATACAACATTCACACAAGGTTGAAACGCTGACCTTTTCTGCATATGCCACTGACGTTTTTTTTTTTACACTTGCCGCTGACTTAAATGATCCTATAAGTATACTATCCCTCATCGGTTGATGAAAACAGTTTCCACCAACCGACAAGGGATAGTTGTCTGCCAGTGGTGACGTTAAGGTGGAATAAGACAAAAGAAAAAAATTCAGTTTTCGTGTAAAAAGAACAATAATCAAGAAGTTAAGCATGCTGTTTATCATGAAACAATTTTCTTTAAAGTGTGAAACAAATACTTCCTTTTCTATGACGTCGTGAAAGTGTGAGGGATTGGCGCCTTTTATGCCAAATAAATAGCGCTCGATTATATATAGTTTTCGCATTTGTTTTGCTCTCCGTAAAGATATTGTAATAAATTTAATACCAAAGTGTGAGCCGTCAAGAGGCCTTTAAAGATGTGTTATTACTTCTTCCAAATATTTCCGCATTTTGTCTTGATTTAGGCAAATATGAATTTCAATATCTACTGAAAATTGCTTAGTTTCACATAAAAGCTTAGATCGAGGAAAAAACGTCTCCGAAAAATATATCTCAAATTTTGATATGTTTTAATAAGATAGGATTACTTTTAATTTTTGAAATAATTTTAATATTTCACCTAGTTAACTTTTTCACAAAGTGGATTTGTTTAACGGTACCCCTTGTTCTGATGAAGTTGTTTGTTTCAACGTCAAAGGGAGTCTGTTCCCAAGAATGTTTTCCAATATTTTTTTTAGTTTCTAGTAAAACATTTATGATCTCTTCTAAAGAATATAAATGCATGAAAAATATATTGAATTAATGTCTTATTCCGTTTTCCAGGAAGGAAGGGTTTCAACACGCAAGGCTTCATTTTTGCCATGATATGTATTATGCGTAACGTGACGTCTTGTTTGTTTAACTCTTGCGAGCCTCGTATTTCGCGACGGCAGTTCCTTTCGAAAGAGCAAAACCGAGGAAAAATGAACCCCTGGCCTGTTCGAACTTTTCTGTCTAGAAAACGGAATGAGATATTTTTCGATTTATTCGTTTTTCATTTTCACAGACTCTCTAAAATAACTCGACATTGTTTTATCGGAAATTAAAGATATGTCGGAAACCGCTCTGAGCGCCCAATTTATGACGCTTAAAATTCAACGTTATCTGAACAGGGGGTATAGTTTGAAAGATCTACTTTGAGAAATATTTACACGGTAAAATCTTAATATTATTTCATCAATATCCCAACTTCATATATCTTTAAACATATCAAAATTTGAGATATATTTTTCGCAAACGTCCCCCACCCCCTATATTAAAGTTTACTTGAAAAAAGGTTAATTTCAACAGCTAATACAAATTAATACTTGCATCAATTAACTCGTAATGAGTAGAGATTGTGCAGAATGTATAGCACAGCTTTATAGAACTCTTGACGGCATGTACTTTGGTATGAAATTTATTTCAATACCTCGACGGACTGCAGAGCAATGTCGATTAACGCGTGTAGCTGAGAGCTATTAATTTTGCGAAGAAAACGTCAAACGATCATACTTTCATGACGTCACTGAAATAGGAATTGTTTCTTTTATGCTCAGAAGAAAGTCAATTAGAGAGTCGCAAATGACTGAAGTTTTTGATGATATATTGTTTGACTAGAAAACTGAAAATTTTGATTATGTCCTATTACACCTTAAAGTTATATGATCATTGCGATTTGATTGGACCTCATAAGGTTTGAATGGCTCCAAGCAATAGACACGCTGTTCGATGTTTAGACAAAACATTGTCTCAGTTATCAGATGGAGGGACAGAATGACGGAAGTGTATGGCAAGCCAAGTGAAAAATAAGTCTACAAACATAGGTTTGAAAATTACAAACCTTTGTTTGAACTTCTAACCCAGGTTTGAAATGCTCTAACATAAGTTTCTAAAGTTCTAACATATGTTTTTGAAAAAGACATTCTAAAACCAGTGATATAACCTTCTAACCTAAGTTCGAAATAAATTAAGCTTGCTAAGTGCACAATAAGTCTTCAAACATAGGGTTGTAAATTACAAATATGGGTTTTTACTCACACCTATGTTTGAAAATCACTATCAAAGGTTTATGATTTCAACTTGGGTTTTAAAATCTGTGTTAGAAGGTTATATCACTGGTTTTAAAATGTTCTTTTTAAAACCTATGTTAGAACTTTAAAAACCAATGTTTAGAATTTCAAACCTGGGTTAGAAGTTTAAACATAGGTTTGTAATTTTCAAACCTATGTTTGTAGACTTATTGTGCACTTGGTTTGCCATAGAAGTGTCCTCCACCTCGCTACCGGCGGGAAACAAAAAACGAAATCGGTCAAGGCAATAAAAATAGTGAACATTACCCGGCGTCTGTATATTTGAATGGACTGCATCTTATTGTCATGTGGTTAGGTTAGCCCGGTTTCAGTACAACACCGTCATAGAAAAAATATGCTAAGGCGATCACGAAACTGGTACATGTTTTAAAACCAAGACAGAAAGGTGTGCTAAGATTATTAGAAATCCCGAAATGGTAAGAATATGATACAATAGTCAGGCAACCAAACCCGTTTCAACGTCTGTTTGCTATCATAGACAAACTTACAGAACAATAAGTGCATAGAAGTATTCCCTGCTGTATATTTTTCAAGCAAATAAAAATAGAAATGAGCCGCGACACGAGAAAACCAACAATGTGGTCGAGCGTCCAGCGCAGACTCAGATCAGCCTGGGCATCCACTCAGTCTGATCAGAGTCTTCGCTGTCCGCATGAAGGTAACTTAGACCCTTAGCTACATGTACCCTTTGAGCACTTAACGAATGTTCTGATCAAACTTGGTGGAAACCTAGATTGATCTGAGTCTGCGCAGTGCGCACGACCACATTGTTGGTTTTGTCGTGTCGCGGCTCAAATAATGAATACAAAAGGACCACACCTGCTTTTGCAGATGATTTAGTACATTTATAAGGTTATCTGATTTTTTTCTTTGGTTTCACTGTTATTTTTTTTTACACTAAAGCTACTCTAAAATAGATATTGATAACGGTAACACTAATGTCAACAATAAAATGAGGGGATTTGCGTTTTCAAGTTTAAAAACCACCAAATGATGACAATTTTAGTCGCATTATTTAATACTTTCAACTGAAATATTAGATCAATTTAAAATTTCCGTCAACAATGGTATGATAATTTTAGCAAATACTGGCTTATAATTTTTTTTCCAAACCTGTTCTACTGCATTAGATAATTAGCGAATCTAATAAACGTTCTTGACCCAGATTTAGAACATCCTCTTTATCACAGATTAATTCCTCTAAGACATCCAGTTATAAAAAGAGATTTACCAAGCCTGTGGTTTAATCTGTTTCTCATTGGAAGCGAGATTAAATGAGATTTGGCAAAAGAAGTCATGATCACTGTTTTTCCATTAAGCTGTCATGAGACACAATGCGGTTGCATGTCGTTTGACAAGCTTGCCTCAGAAAGGTGACAAGGCTTCCTGAGAAAGGTATACATTTTAAAGGTCTTTCTAGGGCAACGGATATTTTATACATACAAAACGATAAATATATAGCGCCTATAGCGGCGACGGAATATATAAATCTCATTCGCCCTGCTACAAATCATGAATTAGCTCAGTCATGCGTGAGAATAATTCTGTTCTAAGCGTCGAAATCATAAATCATTTGAGCCGCGACACGAGAAAACCAACAATGTGGTTGTGCGCCCAGCGCAGACTCAGATCCGCCTGGGCATCCGCCCAGTCTGATCAGAGTCTTCACTGTCCGCATGGGGGTAGCTTAGACTCTAAGCTATCCTGTAAGCGCTTAGCGAAGAGTCTGATCAGACTGGGCAGAAGCCCAGGCTGATCTGAGTCTGTGCTGGGCGCACACCCACATTGTTGGTTTTCTCGTGTCGCGGCTCATTTAGTTTAGGCTGCATTCAGTGTATGGTGTATGGGTACAACTGCAAGTTTTTACGCCATTATTACAAAGGGGACAATGTTCGTGCGTTCCTGTTTCCTTTCCTCGACGATGAACTCCTTCCATAAAAAGGATTTACTCTAAACGGAAAGAAGTTGCCCCTAGAGGAACAAATATTTTCTTTAAAAGTTGACTTTCATATGGAAGGGAGGCAAAAATAAAGATGTTATAGGTGCTAACCTCGAAAGCGTTACATTCACCTCGAAGGAAAGCACTGGTTAGCTAAATTTAACCAAACTTAACCCTTTAAGCGCCAAAAAGCAGACGACAAATTCTACGTCTGCAAAATTTAAGAAAATGATTTGTCCAAGCCATATCATATTGAGAATTCAACAGTAAGAGGGCAAATAGTGTAGATCTAGACTAGGCGGCTCATAACGAGGATCATTAGGATTTTCGCTCCGTCTCTTTAACACTTGATCTGGCGATATGTTGGCAAAAAATGCCGTTTTTTTTTTTTGGTTGAAACTTAAGTTAAAGGAATGACTCGACATTTTCATTTCAAGACTATAAAAATCATAACATTTGGTTTTGCTGTTTGTGCTTAAAAAAAAGATCATATAGCAAATACCCCAACTTCTCGCAACTTTATTATGAAGAGTTGCTATTTTTTTCTGTAAATGTTAATTTGAGTGCATTAACCCAACTAAGCATTTCTGAAAAGCACTATCTCTCCTGCTGTAATCATATAAAAATCACAACTCGTGTGTTTGGGTACCAAAAGATAGAAATTAATACCACTGAGTATTACTATAAGACTCATTCTATTTTTTTTTTAAATTACATAGGTTCAGAGACTGATAAAATAAGCCGCGACTCGAGAAAAGCAACAAAGTGGTTGTGCGCCAAGCGCAGACTCAGATCAGCCTGGGCATCCGCCCAGTCTGATCAGAGTCTTCGCTGTCCGCATGGAGGTAGCCGAGACGCTTAGCTACCCTTTAAGCGCATAGCGACGAGTCTGATCAGACTGGGTGGATGCTCAGGTGGATGTAAGTCTATGCTGGGCGCACAGCCACTTTGTTTGTTTTCTTGTGTCCCAACTCAAATGTTTGTTTCAGTGACATTATTAACAATTGAACAATCATTTTAAAGTTCGTTGGTTCACCGCGATGTGTATGTGAATTATTACGTATTATAATAATTGTAGTGTCTTAAACGGTGACCTATATTTCAATCATTTGCGGACAGATAGAATTTACAAGTGAGGAAATAATAATGAGTCTGCTTTACATTTCTTTCTAGAGTTCAAGAGATTTCATTACAAAAGAATACTAATGTTCAGAGAAACAAGACTTTTTCATCCGTTAAGTGTAAACTATTTGTTTTTGATACACCTTACTTACCTAACAAAGAAACTTTCTTCTTTCTCAGACTGTCCAAAGATATAGTAAAATACGGAAAGGTTTCATGAGCCAACCATACATAATCGTGTATATGACGGTACGAAGACAAGATGGTGGCTCGCAGCTCTTTCTTTCTTTCAATTATCTTTCCTTCATTCTATCATTTTGCTTTTCTTTCCTCCTTACTTTGGTTGGCATATTCTTGACATATTTATACCCTTTTGCCGAATGCATTCCATGCAATACCGTCGTCTCGGTGTCGATGCTTTAGAAAGTTCGATCGGCACCGGGACGACGTCATGATATTGTGGTGCCGATCAAAGTTTATTTAATATAATTTTTTGTTATCTTCATTGTTCCACAATTAATATTGCAGTATAATATGGTTTATGTTTGTTTTGTTTCTTGCCATGTCTTTGGGGAGCTATAACTAATGTTGTGACAACATGTAGCTAAACCCCTTTGTATATAATGGCAATAAAATATGTTTAATCTAAGTGTATGTGAATGAAAAGGTTTACAAAAATGCATAATTATGTAAAATATTTTTTCTTTGAAAAGTACCTGTAGATATCCAGAAATTGCCACACTTATAGATCATAGCCTGCTAATGGCACGGAGCTATAAAAGTAAAATTTAGACCGAGACATATACAGTGACAGTTTATACGTAACTCTCGCTAATCCAGCTTCTGCAGTTACATTACTCTAGAAAATGTTTGCCAAGTGACAAAGCTGAACATATTGTATTTATTGTAATATTTTACGAACAAGGGACAGACATCTGGAAGCACGGGCTGTATCCTGGACTTTCTACGACGATCACTTATAATTAACTAAATCGTTCATCCAGTGCTAAAAGGTGAAAGATAAAATAATATTCCGGGTTTAAATAAGAAAACGTGATTCGTGAAAAATAAGATGCCATTCGAAAGAATTAGATGTATGGGTTTATTTACCTGAACATAAATATCTGAATTTCATGACTTCAAGAGTGCTGCATCACAGATTTGTGACGCAAATAAACACTATATCTGATGCAGCACTTGTTGTCCCCTTCATACCTCTAAGATGGGTTTATGACAAAACATCGAAAGACAAAACCTCGAAACCTCAGTTCATCGAAAAGACAGGATATCGAAACGACAAAACAGCGAATAAGACAAAATATCGAATGGACAATTACTCGAAAAATAACATCGAAAAAACGTCGAAAAAAATATCGAAAAAACATCGAAAGAAACATCGAAAAATATCGAATAAAAATCGAATAACCAATTCTATTGAAATTTTGTTGCAATAAATATTTCACTCTATTGCATCCAGATTACAAAACTTCACAAGATGCCCAGTTTGTCGCCATTCTTCTATTCCATGTTTTACACTTTCACATCATGGAACTGAACTGGTTAATTACGATGTTAAAGGCCACCGCAGACAAATAATCAATGCACTGGTTCCCTGATATTCCAGATATACGATTTTCAAACTCACTAACAATGGCAGCCAATCGTTTATTTCTGGACATAACTTTTAATTTTTCGCAGTTTTGGGGTCTTCTCCGCGCAGACTTTCCCTTCTGCACATCTCAGTATGAGCTTGCTACCCGTTGAGCTTGCTTGAGAATTCGTATATATCTGGGTGCGGAACTTGGTAAATTCGATCTTTTGTCGCACCTGAAGTGTTGTAATTTCGATATTTTGTCGTAGTGTTTACACGACATTTTCGATCTTTTGACGTTCGATGTTATGTCGCATTAGATATTTTGACGTTTCTTTGTTTTGTCATATTCGATGTTGTGACTTTTCGATGAAGTGACGTTTCGATGTTTTGTCTTTCGATGAAATGTCGGGCACCCCTCTAAGATGACTAAACATATTTTGCTAAATCGTGGTACAAAAATTGATGTAAATCATAACCAGGCAATATCCGGAGAACAGTATCAGTAACGTATTGTATTTAGCATGAAATTCGAGTCTGCACTTAGCTTGAAAACTGTCAAGGTATTTTCGTGAAACTTTGTATAATATAAAAAACTTTCCGATGGCCTGCACAGAGCACGGACAATAACTCCAATCTCATTTTTAATGGAATCATGCCCCTTGTGAGTTTTTGAGGCTACTTGCGATGGTGCTGGGTAACTTCCAGTGCTGGCGCGTCCTACTAATTTGGATTATAGTTGCCCGGTGTGCTTTCAGTAGGTTCTGATGGCGGTGGTTTGGATAGTTTTCTCTTGCCTATTATATCTCTTTTCTTTCTCCGGAACACGGCTCGATATAGACTGAAATACTGTCTCAAAGAGCCATAAAAGCCAAAACAACCATACCGACTTATTGTGAGTTTTAGTACAGAAATCACGAAAGTTATTTTCACGAACAGCGAAGCAAAATTATATGCTTTGGAAAACCGGCGTTTTCTCAGTGTACCTATCCCAAACGTGTCTGGCATGACTACTGACTGGCCTAATAAACAACATCCGAATTGTCAACCGTCTGCTTGCGCGAATTGCAACTCAGTTATGGTTCTGAAATGAGCCGCGACGTGAGAAAACCAACAAACTGGTTGTGCGCCCAGGGCAGACTCAGATCAGCCTGGGCATCCGCCCAGTCTGATCAGAGTCTTCGCTGTCCGCATGAAGGTAGCTTAGACCCTTAGCTACCCTTTAAGCACTTAGCGAAGAGTCTGCTCAAGTTTGTCGAATGTCCAGGCTGATCGGAGTCTGCACTGGTTTTCTCGTGTCGCGGCTCAAATATTTAATATATACCACTTGCAAAGACAAAGCAGTGGCACCAGAACATCAATTGTACTCACCAAAATAATTGACTGTAAAACCGGTATTATTAGTTTCCGTCTAAATGAACTGAATCGATTTAATGAGACTGCTTAAACTAATCCAAGAGCCAATATTTGACGATGTTGTCAGAAAATGAAGTTAAGAACTGGTCCATTTTCATTAAGGCTGGCCATTTATCTTGCCGTTGGAACGGGGGTGTACAGTATGCGGTAGTTGTACTTATCATAACTTGTAAGACCTTTCAAATCTACAATTTCGAATTAACCAGTGTAATTCTACCGAACATTGAAAAATCATATGAACAAGGTATTCGTAGTACGATATCTACCGGTAATTTACATTTTATGCAAAAGATATCTTGTTTTATTTTGTTTGGAGTCAACTGATAGAAAATAACTAGACATACAATATATTTTTGATTTAATATACACAACTAATATAGGTATATATTGACCATAGCGTTTGAAATGACTGCTGATGTTAGCAGGTACAAGTTAAAATCTGTTTACCATTGAAGACCTGCGTAACCATCTCATACAAATGTTGTATGTATTTCAATTCTCGTAACGTTGCACTCCAGTTTTCGAAAAAATAATGCAGACACAGATAACTCAGCTCATCTAGATCTGGTCCGCTACCCTTGAAGCAAATCCATAGTAAGACAGTCCGTTTGTTATGGGACAAACTAACTTGCCTTAGATAACTTCATATTTTTTTCGTGGACATGGCTTTGTACTTGTAGATACGAGTATTATGGGCAATTATCAGCTTTGTCACACTCTCATATAGAGTTATTAGTTGGCGATATTTTACAGAGGTGTTGATAATACTGAGCATAAACAATGAAAAACTAGTATCTCAATGCATCCCAAATGTCAACTGATCGAATTAAATTATAATGTACTTTTATCTTATGCATAATATTTTTATGAGATAGATTGTTAGCAGCCCCTCGAAACAGCATTTCAGTCTGTTAAAGATATTTTCGAATATACATTGTCAGTTTGAATACGAGTTCTTTTTACTGATATGAGCCTAGACATGGGAAAACCATAAAGTGGTTGTGCGCCCAGCAAAGCCTCAGATCGCATCCGCCCAGTCTGATCAGAGTATTGGCTGTCCGCAAGGAGATAGCTTAGACCCTGAGCTACCCTTTAAGCGCTTACCGAAGAGTCTTATCAGACTGGGCGGATGTCATCGCTGGGCACACAGCCACTTTGTTGGTTTTCTCGTGTCATGGCTCAATATTATACAGAAGTGCAAAAAAAAAAAAATATCAAATTTAGTGCATATATGACAGGTAGGTCGGCGACCATTAATGTAGTACAATTTGCAAAGTATATAATGGCATTTTCATTTTCTAATATAGACCTTTTGAAATATAAAAACAAAGGCTATCAGTGTAAGTAATCAAATGATTCCGTATGATAGAGCATTTCTGAAACCAATACATTTAATGCCAATATTTTGTTATAGAAGCAGACATCTAAATGAGCAAATATGGTTGATCACTTGGGAGGATTGTATTTGTGTACGTTTCAGGCAGTTTTGGGTTGATAACAGTGAGCGAGATTTGTTTACTAATATCTTAACATCGTATTTACATTCCGACTGACCAATGCGTCATAAATTGCAAACTTTCTAATTCTACACCCTTATTATTTACGGATCCAAAAATATGCATTGATATCAAGCAGGAAATATCTAGCATCCTGGTTTATGACGGATTTATCAAAACTCATGTATCGGGAATGATCCTGGGCTGGAATTCTCTGTTGAAGTTTGGTATTTCTCCATTTTAAGTAATATTTCCAAACTTTGGAATCCGAAGTTCGAAATCCAATTGGATCCAGAGAAGCCATTGACATGATGAGTGCGCTTGCGCAACGAAAATTGTAATCTCGTTCGACCTCAAATTTGAACTGTCATGCCAAAGGATATGAGTTGCTGTTATTAACCACCGCCGGTGGAGGTTCGAAATCTCGCTCCGCCTGCTGGTATTTCGTAGAACCACCTATTATATAAAAGTCGTCTTTACTTCAATGGCTATTAAATTGACAACAAATAGCATTGTACCTGAGCGGACCAGGCTTAGAAAAAAAAAGTTTAGACCTAGACAGACATCTCTTGGAGATGCAGTCTCTTCAGAGTCACACTGTTCAGGCCCGGATCCAGACCACCACGTACTGGTGGGGCTCTGGATAACTGAAGGGGCTGGGAGGTGCCTCTGGATAACTGAAGGGGCTGGGAGGTGCCGAGATATATGTGTGTAGGGGAGGGGAGGTGGGCTTGAATATATATGACAATAAGGGATCCATTTAATGAGAAGTTTTGATAATGTAATTTTTTGCCTTGTAATATATTACAAGCGAGGCGATTCTAATGAGAAGTCACAGCATATATTTTAATCTTAGCAAATGGATAAATTATCTAGAACTGTCACAGATACTCCTTATTATCTGGAGGCCACATATTATACATAACAGATGCCAAAATGGCGGGGCTGAAGCCCCAAAGCCCACCCCCTGGATCCGGGGTTGCTGTTTGTCCCTTCTCAAGTAGTTTCTTTTCTTCTTGTTTTTTACACAAGCGTTAAGAAGTCCCTTTTCAGTAGGATGGATCCCTGTTCTCCTTTTTTTGTCCGGGAGAGTAAGGTTGTGGTGTAGAAATGAGCCGCGACGTGAGAAAATCAACAAAGTGGTTGTGCGCCCAGCGCAGATTCAGATTAGCCTGGGCATCCGCCCAGTCTGATCAGTCTTCGCTGTCCGCATGGAGGTAGCTAAGACCTTTAGCTACCCTTTTAGCGCTTAGCAAAGATTCTGATCAGGCTTGTCAGATGCCCATGCTGATCTGAGTGCGCTGGACCACAACCACTTTGTTGGTTTTCTCGTGTCGCGGCTTATATATGTAAACGGTTCCATAACAGGCTCTGATTTTTATCTGCCGATGATGCGGTGGTGGGGAAGAGCAGGGGGTACTGTAGTGAGTGCGTGATGGGAGCTGTACTTTTGTGTATCATATTAAAACTTTCTTTGAGACGGCTTTATACAGACTGAAACGCTGTCCCGAGGGGCTGCTAATAAGATATAAAAATAATCTTCATCACTGTACATAACTTTCATTAAATTAGAGTTAATTCACAGTACATGCATTTTGCTTTTTATCCTCTGTGTATTGAACAGGTAAGTATTTTTTCAGATCTTGGAACTGTGGTGTTGCAATTCCTCATACCGTGGAGACAGCAGCGGTTCATTGTGTTAAGACAGGGCGTTAATGGAGTCTAAAAACGAGATTAAGCTCAATGTTAACTTAAAATCCGTATGGCCCAGTTTATATCCGTATGTCCCAGTTTGAAACATCAAAATTCTTTTGGGTTATTTGTGTTGGTCTGTTAAAATAATCTTCAAACTAAGTATAGTGATTTCATTCCTGAATTAGCCTTTTATCTAGGTTAGAAATTATTTAGCTAGGGTGAAGAGGAATTGCCGGTGTTGAATGACTTATTTTACGGAAATAAATGCGACTTTTAAAATAAGATGAAGAAATAGTACTTTCTAAATGTTACATGCCACTTTAAATTTCTTATAACCCTCTGACCCAAAAAGTGTATAGTAAACAATGCAGTCGCCAGCAAAACTTTTCAACAAAAGACTGAGAACTAAACATAGAGTCAAGCCTGTCTTAAGGGGTCATCCAAGGGAAGGACAAAAAGTGCCTGCTTAAGAAGACAGGTGACTCCTTAATACAGGTTCATTTGCAGTGTATTTTTGGTTCAGGGACCAACAAAAGGTGGCTACTTAAGACAGGTGATACCTTAATAGAGATGACCACATAAGCAGGTTCGAGTGTAGATGTATAAGAATGGTCCGTTTAAAGCAAACTGATAATCTTAAACTGCACTGCTTGCAAATTTCTCACCGTTTACCTCCAGCAGGCTCATGCAACAGTTCAAATAAACGGTTATGCAATTACTGTTGTATACATAGAAGATAAATTATTGTTTAGTGCCTTTGTGATATAGAGGATCTTACATGAGTGCTCATATTTCATTGAATTTATTGAACGATTTGGGGTAAACATGAAATGCGAGGTTTTGCCGAGCATCTTTTCGTTATTCCCCAAAGAGTTTAATAAATTTAATATTCTAACACAGTGCGCCTATAGAAGCAATGGAAAGCTTCCATGTTTTATTCTGCAACAATCCACTTTTTCGGCGCGGTTGAGCCTAATTGCTGACGTCACTAGAAATAGACATAATTTTGTGACGTTTTGAGACGTTAGACAGTTTAAAGTCGCTTTTTCTTTCTAAAAACGCCATAAAAATGTACATTTATCATAGATACAGTTTAAAACATTAGCGGGAACATGAACGCGCTGGCAAGAAGGTTGGGAGAATTTGAATGAAAATACTATTTTTCAGCATTTTTGAGTGTTAGAATCGAAATAGTTCAGCTCTGGCATTGAATTGTTGAGTAATAATTCAATGTTTGTCGGTCAGTTGTAAGTAGATATATCATTCGCGCTCCGCGCTCGTGGTATGATCTACTTTACAACTGACCTCCAAACAGTGAATTATTACTAAATAATTCACTGCTAGAGTTGATCTTTTTCTTAAATAGAGTCGCACGAACGCAATATTCTATTTATCATATGACCGCAATTTACAGTTGGAACGCAGACTCATCACATTTGAGTAAATCATTTTCTGAGCGGTCGTCTACGCACAAAGAAATAATCCCTTTTTTTCGCCGGAAAAAAATGGCGGGAAATTTTGAACAGAAACAGTCCCAAAATAATGCTCGTTTGATAAGATATGCAGTCATAATTTTCCAACGGACCAGATCAGAATGAAATTTGATGTTTTGTTATTGAAATCAGACGCATATCGGTACCTCAATGCAGTTTGCACACCCAAAACAACGATCACAGTTTGACAACCGTTTTTCAGAAAAGTAAAACCCTGCGACAGTACCCCAAAGTTATTTTGCAAAGAAAATTGTCCCAAAAACCAAATTAGATGCCATTATAACTGAACCGTAGTTCATACATTCGACCGTCTTTTAGCGTGGTATATCTTCGGGAGAAAGTCTATTTACTTTGAAAATCGATAATGAAGTTGGTCATTTTTACGTATACATGGCACGTGCGTTCGTCAACACACAGACATTTTTTCAGCTGGATCGACTTGAGGAGACCAACTGTTTCTTCATTTATGGTATAGTAAAGCTTGTAATCATTTAGCATACTGTGAATTTATTAAGATTTTGCGTTAGTCTGCCTGCGATTTTTTGGGCTTCTGAATTTAGGCTACACGCCGAGAACGAGAGAAAGCAAAACAAACACACTGGTCAACCACAAAGTTTGACAAAGAAAAAGCCACAAGACATGTCGCCCCACCTTCAGGTGACAACTCGCCCCAGGTTCTAAGAAAACTCCCCCAGACAACTTCCCCAAGATAACGCGCCCCACATTCTGAGACCACTCGCTCTTCTAAAGAATTCTGTCCCGAACGACGCCACCCCCCCCCCCCCCCCCCCCACACCCCCTCAACACACACGTACCATTTCAGAAGTCATCCAACAAAAAGTACAAGAGACAGCTTGTCTTTCCTCATAAATCTGCCAAAACCCTGTCCCGCTAGGCGCTAAGGGACCGACCATTTGATATTCTTGGGTGGGAGTGGGGGATTGGGGGGGGGGGGGGGGGGGGGTGCTGGTATATTTTTCGAAAAAAATCCCTGTCTTTGGAAGAAAACATATGCAAGTAAAAATAAATCAGATCATAAGGGGATTTCAAAATATAATCTGGCCTCAAAAATCAGTGAAAAAAAAAAAATAACCTGGCTCCACCCAAAATTTCCAAAAAAAGAGTCTGGGCCCTGCACTTTTGGTGGGAAGATAGCAACTGCCTACCTACCCACCAAAATTCATCTTACCCCTGAGTCTGGACCCTGCACTTTTGGTGGGTAGATAGCAACTGCTTATCTACACACCAAAATTCACCTTACCCCTCCCTCCCCCCGCCCTCCCTCCCCCCCCCCCCCCAAAAAAAAAAAAAAAAAAAAAGATGGCCACTTGGGACAACCTAGATCTATTTTTTTTTATTTAACGGCACATTTACCGTGATCAACCTGCATAGTGAGACAAACAGGTCTGAGCAAGCAGTGTAGACCCAGGAGCAGTCTGATCTGGGTCAGCAATTTTTCCTTAATACCTGCACATTTTGTGTACAGTACTTCATTTGTGGGTGATATAGATATGTTCAAAATGTAGGATGCTGTTATCTTAGTATTATGGGTAATTACTGTAACTGTGTGTGACATTTTTTGTAGAACTATTATTTGTTTTTGTTGTTTTCATAGTTTGCAGGGATTAAAAAGAAAGCCTACCTACCTAAGTACTCTCCAAAAATCCTAGTTAATAGGCAACTGCAAACAAAATACTTTTTATGATTGGCCTGTGGTTGAGATGGGAGGAGGGGAAAGGGGCATGAAGAAATACATATTCTATAGATGACAGACATTAAATGATGAGTCATGACTGTAAAGGGATGCAGTTTAGTGCAGTTGAATGAGAGGTAGCCCCTTCCTGTCTATCCCCACCCCCCAAACACACACACACACCAAACTATTAAAAAGCATTTTCACAGAGGATTTTATTGGCCAAATATTTAGGACTTTATTATGCTAGCAAGCTTTTTTATATCATTATAAGTGCACAAAATAATGAATGGGGCATGCCCTGCTAACTGATGGACCCTGCACTGTATGTGGAATGTTGCTTAATGCTGTTTATCCTTCTACAAGTCAAGACTATGTTAGAATGAAAACGATTACACAGTTCCACCATAATTGTTGCACCAGCATCAATGGGCTTCATATTAACACCTGTTGTGCCCTCTCATTAGAAGCACTTCAGCAAGAGCATAGATGGTTCTATTAATGGATCACAACAAATGTTTTTATGGCTGAATAAGACAGAATTCCCAGAATTGCTATCATGCTCCAGCTGAGTCTTTGTATAATCATTATCATAAAACCATCACTTGTGGAACTGTCTCCAGAAATTTTTTTCTTATTATGTACATATGTTATAATTTATTTTGGCTATTTATTTATTTATACTTATAGGGAAAACACTGAAGGACAATGTCAGACTGCATGTGGATATAATAATTTGATCAGAGCTTTATACATTTAGAATACCTATATAGTACCAATTTGTTCATTTGAAAATTGTGTTAAATTTTAATTTTTGATCAAAAGCAACTGTGATGAGACACCACAACATACTGTACATTTTACTTCAAGAGAAATGATAAAGAATAACTCCACTTTGGCTCACTAGATATTGGCCTATTATTTTTCTTGTTTAATCATGTTTATATCTTACCATTATTCAACTTAGAGAATAGATTACCAAGTCCTGAGCCATTGCCACATATTTAATCAAGTTTTCTGGTTTGCTGGACAGCTGTGCTTTTTATTTGTTTTGTTTTTTGTGAGTGTGACTCAGAATCATATTAGAAAACACATCACATTGAACTAAAATTTTGAGAAATTCTCCATTCTCAATGAAAAGTTAAGGTACCATTCATTATAAATTATATAATTTTTGCATGAGATTTGCCCCTACTGATAGATTTCCATGAGATTTTTGGCAACAGTTAGAGCAAATCCCTCAAAAGATCACTGAGTATATAAACACACTGTGGCATTTTAATTTATGAACCAAGGGCATTGCAGAGCTGACAGCCCCCACCCCCACCTGATGAGCTAGTATTTGACACACCTGGCATTTCATAATAAATATGTATTTTATTAAATCCCTGGTTTCTTCTAAGGAGGAATCAATACTTGTTAGTTGTTTACACTCTTAAAAACGGGATAAACAACTAACAAGTAAATATATACATGTTGTAACCCCTCATTAGAACTCCTCATTAAGGTAGTTCCACAGAGGGCCAAAACCTATGTTATAAAAATGCATACTGCAATTTTAATGCTCAAAAGCTCATTTAACAGTAAATATGCTGCTTCTCAATGTTGGCTGAAATTATATTGAGTGTAAAGGAGTGTATAAGTATGTATGGCCAAGTTATTTTCTAAGCTTAAAGTTGAAACAAAATCTTCATTACTGCAATTGTCCTACCACTTTCACCATCTGACAGTGTGTCGAAATCGCTTGGAAAATCAATTGTACTGACCCTGATTAGACTGCTGTTTTGACAGTACAGTCTAACCCAGGTCTACACTGCACTTTTTAATCAAGGATTATAGTCAATGAAGTTTTGCAAGTATTTGTTATGGCTAAACATGGCTAAACATCTATTATATTTTGCTTAGTTTTTCATGTAAAAGAAAGGTTAAAAGTTGTGTGCGTGTGTGTGTGTGTAGGGGTGGGGGTTGGGGATAGAGGAAGGGTGGAGGAAGAAGGGGGGGGGGAAAGGGGCCTTAAGTTGGGTAGGGTGACCGTGTGAGTTGCAGGAGAGGCTTTGAAATATTGGCACGTGCAGGATTAATTGGATGGCAAAATTATTTTTTTCTAGCAGTCCCTCTGATTGTGACCACAATGTACCGGTCTTAATAACTTATAAGCAAGTAAATGCGAAGTTTGAAACAGTTGACGCAGTTCTGTAATTGCGTCACAACTGTCATAAATCGATCGATTTGTTTACAGTATGGTGTAGGCTACTGATCAGAATTCTTTTCCCAATCATTCTGAAGAAAGTACAGAAAAAAATATTGTTGTATGTTGAATTACTGGATGCGTTCCTCTTCGTGTGTCGGATTTCAGGATTCAAGAACATTTCGGTAATGTTTAAATTTATTACAGATTATTTTGCTGTCTATCGATCAGGTAAAAAATCCGCCATTAATTTGAGAAAATGAAATAGGGTACCTAAACATTATTTTGCAAAGGAAATTGTCCCAAACACCGAATTACTTAATTTTTATAATGGAGAAAGGGCAGACACCATGGTTTTTCATGGCATATGTCCGCCGACGGGAGAAAGTCGATTTATTTTGAAAATTGCTGTTGAAGTTGGCGGATAAGAGTCGTCTTTACATGATCACGTAAAACGTTCGATTGCAGAATATCTCGGTGTTTAGCTCTGCTCTTAAAGGCATAGAGAATTAAATTAAGATGTAAGGAATAAAACCATATCTTATTTTCGGCTTTGTGTAGCTTGATTCGCCGACAAAGCATCACTGAAATTGCGACACGTTCGTCGATTGAATCTGAGTCTGAGAAATTTCGAACGTTATTTCGTTGCTATCTGTATAAAAATATCACTCCGCCATGGATATGCGTTCCCACTGTTATTAGGAGATATTGCACTTAAACGTCACGCTTTCGCCCTAAGAAATCGCGATGTTTTTATGGATGTCAACGCATAACGTTACGACGTAATTTGCATATTAACCCACTAGTTGATTATCGAATTTAATGCTTGGCTTTATTACACTCTCAGATTTGACGTCATATGATGAATTACAGGTCTGTGAGTTTCATTAAAGTAACGTTGTTTCGCGATCGATTCATTGGGTCCACAAGAGTCATTTCGAAAAATAGGTTAATGTTGAAGCCGTGTTAGTGGGGTGAGGCTATTGTTGAACATTGTATTACTGCTCATGAGCAGAATCAACAAAACTGTATTTCACTTCTAAATACGTTAGGAGCCTCGGTAGCTCAGTAGGTTAAACGCTGGCATACTGATCTAGCAGTCTCGGTTTCGAGTCCCGCTGAAGGCGGATACATGTATCTTACAAATCGTAAACAGGGTTCCATTGCACACAGCTTTTCATTATCACCCTCCCAAATGATGTAAAACCATAGGTCTGCCATTTATCAAAATGTGTTACTTTCAGTTTTCCGCTATTGATTATTACGGTAAATACCCACGACAGTCCATCAGGGCTCATAGTAGATAACGGCACCATTCTATGTTAGCTCTTGAACAGCAATGTCATTTGTCGGACCTATCGTAGCCCAAATAGTTGTTTCGCTTTCCTCTCATGCTGGCTTCTGATTGCACAGAGGCCTCAACTTTTCTTCATCATAATTGAGCCGCGACATGATATAACAAACAAAGTAGCATGTGCGCCCAGCGATGACTCCGACCAGTCTGGGCCTCCGCCCGGTCTAATCAGCCTCTTGCAGTCGGCATGTAGGTATCTTAGACCCTTAGCTACCCTAAAAGCGCACAACGAGGATTTTGATCAGACTGGGCGCATGCCCAGGCTGATCTGAGTCTTCTCTGGGCGCACATTCCACTTTGTTGGTTTTGTCTTGTTATGGCTTTGTCTTGTCGCGGTTCATATATTTTGATTCTTATTATTTGATCTCTCACAGGTGTGTTTGGGTACTTGGGGAAGGGGTTACGGGATTCGTGTACTGATTTTTGGGGCTGCATTAGAAATGTAAAGACATTTGTAGTTGAAAGTGGTCGCTACGTCCTTTTTGTTAGACTGAATGTGTTTGCTACCAAATAATGTGCTGTTCCGTTTTTCGTTTGTGTTTTTCCCTTGCGTATTTGGCGGAATGAGCTTTGTGATTATTACAATATTACAATCCTGTTCATCTTTGTTAACTTTTTTAATATTTAATAAACCAGTGTCATGTGCCAATTATTGTTGTCATTTATTTACCTTCAGTCTATTTACTTATATATACTATGCACAATAAATATAGCAATTTTTTTGTATGTGTCAGATCCACCATATTAGGACTTTATTGTCTCTTTACAGCATAAACATACAAAGGCCGATCATTCAAGATAGACTGGCAGGTAAAAGATTCAAGATTGCTCAGTTGTAGCGTTTGAACTACCGTGACGTCAGTTTTTGAGACCATTATATCTGAAGGACATTTTTGATCATGTACAAAATCCAAAACCATAATGAGGCGGCTGGCTTGCTGTTAAAATAAAGGAAAACGCTCTAAAACATTTGAATATGCTACGAGTATGAGGTTTACAGAGTTCCAAAATTTGACGTTTTCCCTTGTTTTTACGTTATCGTCTTAAAAAGTTCTTTCTAATCGGTATTTCTTGAATCCCTTTCGACTGAATGATTGTTTGGTATCTACCAATATGATAACGTAAACCATTTAGAAAGAAAATTCTTCCCGGTTACTGAGCATAAGTCAAAAGGCTCAGACTAACGTCATCATTTTCTCACAGTTACACTACACCTTAACGAAGAAACTTCACAGTTAAAGTAATCGTGGTTTGACCTTTAATTTTAGCCTATTGGTTTTTCTCGGGTTTTGATTGCATTGAACTGAGGCACTTGTAAACTCGTGCACATTGGACCGAATTATAACGTTTTAACGTCAATTGCGCAGGCTTAGATTCGTCAGTTGTTTAGCTTAACCCTATCTTTTACATGTTCAAAAGCGTTGACAAAAAACTGGGCATAAAAATGATAGGAAAGACCGTATAAAAAATCACATGCTTGCCATTTTTATGTTGCTTTTCAATGGGTGCGAATTTCGGCTAATGACCCCTTCCGCGCTTATCGCTTTTCCCCAACATCGTTTTTAAAGATGGCCTCTGTAATCCCATTGTATCTTAAGCACCAACTACGGTTCCTTTCACTGCAATTTAGTTTCGCTCAAAGTTTCACTTTAGTAATTAGAAAAATCGCAAAGTATAAAAATTTGCTAAATATATTTTGCATAGTATAGTTATGGGGTGCGTGGAGTAAAAGTATATGTTAAAATTCGAAGTCGCGGTTGAACATTTAACATAGTTTTTCTCCGTTGCGACGCATTCGTTTTATGGGTTTGTTCATTCATAACTCCTTTTTTTATCATTTCAAAGACCTTTCTAATGCAGACTTCTCGCTATATCACAAAGTGGACACAAACAACGAGATTAACAAGCTCCTTATCAAAACAATTTATACTATATATAAACAAATACTCGAAATTTTCGACCTGATATGACCTTATAAGGGCTTATTCAGTGTACGCCTTGGTATGGGAGTCAATTATGAATGAAACTTGGGAGTTTCTATCACGATTTACAATTGAGCCGCGACACGAAAAAAACAACAATGTGGTTGTGCGCCCTGCGCAGACTCAGATCAGCCTTGGCAACCGCCGAGTTTGATCAGAGCCTCCATTAAGTGCTCAATGGGTAGCTAAGGGTCTAAGCTACCTTCATGCGGACAGCGAAGACTCTGATCAGACTGGGCGGATGCCTAGGCTGATCTGAGTCTGCGCTGGGCGCAAAACCACATTGTTGGTTTTCTCGTATCACGATTTACAATTTTGTTGTGCTACGAATAAACAGCGTTGCTGATTGTAGGTGTGCAAGAGTTGATTGTTCTTTACAGCAATCGGTTGTCAAAACATACCGTCTCCGATACTTGTTTTTGTTTTGTTGGGCGGCAGCATCGATTATGAGCCACGACACGACAAAACCATCGAAGTGGCATGTACATCCAGTGAAGACCCTGATCTGTCTGGGCATCCGCCCAGTCTGATCAGAGTCTTTCGTTGTCAGCATGGAGTTAGCTAAGATCATTAGCTACCCTTTAAGAGCACAGTGAAAAGTCTGACCAGACTAGGCGGATACCCAGGCTGATCTGAATCTTTGCTGGGCGCACATGACGCTTCGTTGGTTTTGTCTTGCTCAACCAATCAATCGATAAATTCAATAGAACCGTAGAGGAAACCTACGGCCACTTCAATAATGAAAATAGGAACGCCCCGAATCTCGAAAAATGATCTACACCACATACTCAAATGTAATCAAACCCGATCCTTACCATTCATTATACCGTCAATATCAGTCTGTACTTAGAAAAATATTACACTGAACAAATATTGTAACCGTACACTTTTAAAATTCATTATTTTCTGTCTGGTATCAAAATGTGTAAAAGCAGAAATCATAGGCATGGTTATGGACTTCAGATCTGTGAAGCTTGGGCACAATATCCAAATATGCAATTGTTTAGAAGAAAACGATGCTGAAACGCAAGTGTCATGCAGGTTTTAGCAGGCGAATGTATACATTATACGAGGGGCGTTCGAAAAGTTTTGCAAATGGCCTCATGACTTTGGTTAGGAGCATGCTGGGTAAAACTGCTATGCATGTACTGAAAGCACTGCATTTTGTCTTTACAATGATACCAAACATTATACAAAGACACCTTTCCTTATTGAGTTACAACGCATTTTAATAGGTCCCAGTCATACCACTGGGCTAATTTTATATGTAAAATCTTTTCAGTGTTAGGCATTCAAGCCAAATATCCTTGTAAATACCAAATTAATCTTTGTCATTTGCTTGTCCATCGTTGCCTATAATATCCATACAAAAGTTAGAAGTGCGGCAACTGTTATAGATTTATTCCTTGCAAAGCAATGCGCAGTTCTTATGACGTTAATGAATTTTACGTTAACGTCATTTTTGAAAGCTTGCAGAGGCTTCATTTTTGGCATTAATTTGAATTTGTTGACAGGTTTTCGTTGACCCATGTAAATACTCTTGCCGACAATATTTGAATGCTAATACACTTGTTTTCATTACAAAATCATCAAATTTTAGTAGAAATGGAGAAACTGCTACAGCATAAAGTACGGATAATCCATATTCCCGGCCCTGTACGGAAGCCAGATTAAAACTTATTTCCGCGATATTTACAGAACAACATTGTCTGGGCATTGTCTTTAACTAACAAAGATAAAAAGATATCAAAGACTGCTGATATATAAATTACGGCCTACTAAAGTAAAATTCTGCAGTGTCTTTAGGGTATACCTCTTTCAAAGAAGTTAAAAATGCGTCCTTTTTTAAAAAATGCACCTTGTTTGCAGAATTCTCTTAGCATAATATAGCTTTATGTGTTTTTGCAATCAGAAGTTCTGTCTGTATGGTGGTTACCGAGAAATTACGTCATTTGCAAAACTTTCCGAACGCCCCTCGTAATGTAACAAAACAATAAACACAAAAAAGTCGAGATTTCTTAAGTAACGTAGTTTTACATGTACGCCAGTATAAAAAATGCATTTTCCGAGAAATGAAAACAGATTTTGAAAGTCATCTAAAACATCACCTTGAAATCAATGTATGTTCCATTTTAAATCTTGGTCTACAATGTCATCTCTGTAGTGCCTAGTGAGTTCATATTGCAACCGGAAATTGTCACCCGTTTCGCACACGTCCAGTTTATGGATAAAATTTACAAACGGTTTTCCTGGGATGAATTTCATTCTTCGAAATGTTACCGAGGACATCTAGTAACGATGCTATATTGCCAAAAATTCAATGCCGAACGGCCGCTTTTTGCGTCTACAGAGAGCGCGAACTTTATACATGGGTTATGTGCTGGCAGCTGAGCTTCTGAGATTTAACTAGCGACAGTGCATTTAAACCTAACGGCAAGTCCAATCGCATCAATCTTTCATTACTTTTGAATATTTGGATACCTCTTTCGGATAATTTTTGTCATCCAGAAATACGATAATTTGAAATCATTTATATCGTAGCAAAATTTGTCAATTTTTTAAAACGACGATACCTTTGTTCAAACTGCGCCTAAGCAAGAAGCAGGCATCCTATTGAAACGAAATAACTTGAAGAAGTTCAGCAAGAGGCTTACTTATGCCGATGCAACTTACTACTCCTGGCCACCAAACGGTTATAAGTTTCGTTCAGTGTATAAATGATCATGGAAGCTTGACATGTGTATCGTAAAATAGGTGTTTTAAAGGACTGCTTTGATTCGTTTAATTACTTATTATAATTAACTGACATTGACTGGAACTTCTTAAATTCGGACGTATATGATGCTGTATGGCATCTGAAAACAATACAGACTACGGTCAGCCGTAAAATAGATGCCACAGGGGCGTAACTAGGGGTAATTACACGCTACGCACAATTATGTTTACATCCCTTGAGGCCAAGAATAGGAGTATAGCCCCAAGGATACGTCTGTTTGCAAGCATTACTGAAATCTTGTCCATTTTAAAATTTTCAGTATCATCAAATACATGTAAGCAGGTGCATGTTATAATTTTGTCAATTTGACAAAATTTCAATACCACCTGCGTATTTTGCGTATAGGCTATAGCCCTTGCACAGAAACCATAACTGTTCAAACCGATGTGAGTCGTCGTATTTCGTATTTTTTCCCATGCTCGTTAATGTAATTTGGTGAAACCACTATTTTACGCCATTTGAAAACTTTTGGACTTCCTGTTTGCTCTCCTGGACGAGAAAGCCCTTCCAAATAAAGGTCTGCTACCATAGAAAAGAATCTGCTTTGGTGACTTTTTTCTCATTGGGCGTTTATTGAAGTGCTATATTTTAGCCTGACAAACAGTGTCTTAAAGCTTGGACAAATTTATATCCAAGGGGTGGTCGGGTGGTGCGATGGTGTTGCGTGTAACTTCTAGTGCCGGGCGTCCTACTGATTTGGCTAGTAGTAGGGAAAGGACCTACTGTGCTTGCAGTAGGTTCGGGTTGGGCTTAGTTCCACATTTTCCTCCCGTCTATCATTTATCTCTTCTTTCTCCCTCTCTCTCTGGGAGACGGTCCGATGTAGACTGAAAAACTGTCTCAAAGGGCCGTTAAACCCAAAACAGTCGACCAATCAATTTATATCAAACTTTCAGGGTGGATCAGATATTTGTGGTCCGAACTTGTAACTACATGTATTGACTGCGTTGAGTGGTGTGAAAATAGTACCACTTAATATTTAAGAGCGTTCCCACTTCCCACGATCGCTTTACGAACATCAAATAGATAAAACTGATACTCTGGAGCAAAAAGAGTACGAGTTTTTTTTTTTTTTATATCTGCATTATTCTACAGAACTGCCCTCTTGGAACACATTGTCTGCTCCGAAATCGGATGAAACGTCTCCAAGAACATTATTTTCAGTCAGATCAATCTCTTAAAGCAGTAGTAAATGAGCCATGGGCCATTTGTTGTTGTTGTTGTTGTTGTTGTGTTATTGTTTTACGTCCACGGTAAACGGCTATGGTCATGTCGGAACGGTCAGCTACCCTAACCACACTATTCCTGGGTAGCCTTAGACTTCCTAAGCGGTTAACCACTACTAAGTACTCCAGCCATTGGTAAGCCATGGCACTGATGGGCTGGCCAATAGCTGACATATATTCTGTGGTAGCAGATTCTGAAATATATTTCCTGTTTTAATTTCTACAATATAATATTATGAGCGAAAAAAATCCAGCAAAAATGATGTTTGTTTTGCAGTATTGAATGAAAGTCTGCAAAATATTATTCTCATGAACATATCGTGACTCGGTGTTCTTTTACATATGTACAAAAGTGCCAAGCTGGAACAGAAAAGCTATACTGAAATGTCATTATACCAAGAGAACATTATTCTGTACATTTAACTGACACTACCATCAAGCACTTAGTCCTTGTTCAATATCACAAATTAGCGCAAATAAGACAGACAATGATTGAAGCACATTCATTCGACAGAGTTCAAAACATTTCTCCGTTTTAAGGGTTTGGTGCCAATATATGTATATACATGGCTATATCTATGCATGGCTTCCGTAATGGCCCAAAACATTTGGGATAATCGTCTCTGAAGAAAAAAAGTATAATCTAGATCAGTTACTTCTAAAGAAACAGTCTGGTCACTGTCTGCAAAAACAGTTTGACTGGGATTTTCGCAGACATTAGCCAGTCGGCACTGTCTATCAATTAACCAGCAGTTCTGGAAATATCACCGGAGTGAAAAATTAAGATATATGGGTAGACTGACACGTTTGTCTGCATTTTTCAAAGAGAAATAACTTTTGTGACTTCTTTTTTTTTTCTTTTCCGGATGAAGTCACGTTCAGAAAGGGGGATATTGATCCATGAAAAATATGCTTGAAAAAGATAGGCAAAAAAACGGAAATGACAATGTTGCTTCCCCTGTGAGTGTAGACATTCATTCTCAGACTGGCGTTTCGCAATATTTAGGACAATGCATTGTTATATGTATAGCTACAATTCAGGAACATTAAATGATTCTTTGGCATACTATATTGACTGTTAAAGTTTGACAGATAACTAACTCTCCTTGAAAACAGGTTGTTATAACATGAAATGAAATTCTTTTCATGCTGCCTACCAAATTATCTAAAACTACCGAATATATATTTTATATATTAATCGGTATGCTATAACACGACACAACAAAACCAACAAAGTGGTATTTGCGCACAAGCGAAGATTTAGATTAGCCTGGGCATTCGCCCAGTCTGATCAGAGTCTTTTCTGCCTGCATAGGGCTAGCGTAGCCCCTTAGCTACCATATCTCCGATCAGACTGGGCGGGTGTCCAGGCTGATCTGGGTGTATGCGTAGTGCAATCTGAGTGTATGTGTAGCGCATATACATGTACCACTTTGTTGGTTTTCTTGTGTCGCAGCCCAATTATGATTAAGTTGTATGGGTATCCCTCCTTGTCTTTTTTTACAATCTTTACAAAAGGATACGCCTAAAATGGTGTGACTTCCTGTTGCCTCCCCGGACCGTATAGCCCTTCCCTCAATGGGGATTTCTCTTAAAGCCTAAGACTAAGAGAACTAGAACTGTCAGAGAATCCGACTATACCCCCGCTTAACTGCTTTAATCAAATGGTACTATTTTCCTTACATTAGGCACACAGAGAGAAAACTCATTGTCAACATTTCAATCAAATATCAATATTCCTTTCTATGTAATACTGAATAAAATGCTTTCACATAAACAGAAAGAAAAACTAAAAAATACATGTAAGACACAAGTCTTTATCAATCCATATACAAGTATGAACATTCAAACTTGAAGCGTTGCTGTGAAATCTCTTATAAAAATTGCATTATTCAAAGTACGGAAAGAAAGAAAATTGCAAAAATATAGGGAAGAATAAGCAGGAGAAGGCTAGTTCTCAATCCCACAATATCAACCTGCATAGAAAATATCGCAACTCTAACTTGCAATGGCTGCGTAGAAATCTTTGACAAAAAATTTCATAATTCAAAGTATGGAGAGACAGAAAATCAGAAACATACAGGGAAGAATATACCAGATATGGCTGGTTTGCAATCCCACAACACAATAAGTCGTTATCAATCTGTATTACCAAATATGAACATTCTACCTTGGGGGATTGCTGTGAAATCTTTTACGAAAAATTGCATTTTTCAAAGTAAAGAGAGAAAGAAAATCGTACAAATACAGGGAAAAATAAGCAGAAGACGGCTGGTTCTCAATCCCACGATATAATAAGTCCTCATCAACCTGCATACCAAATATGACTACTGTAGCTTGCATGGTTGTGGAGAAATCTATGACGAAAAATTACACTATTCAAAGTATGGAAAGAAAGAAAATCGGACAAATAAAGGGAAGAATAAGAAGGAGAACGCTGGTTCTCAATCCCACGATACAACATGTCGTTACCAACCTGCATACCAAATATGATTACTCTAGCTTGCATGGTTGTTGAGAAATCTTTGACGAAAAATTACATTATTCAAAATATGGAAAGAAAGAAAATTGGAAAAATAAAGGGAAGAATAAGCAGTAGAAGGCTGGTTCTCAATCTCACGATACAACATGTCCTCATCAACCTGCTTACCAAATATGACTACTGTAGCTTGCATGGTTGTGGAGTAATCTTTGACGAAAAATTACATTAATCAAAGTATGGAAAGAAAGAAAATCGGACAAATAAAGGGAAGAATAAGAAAGAGAATGCTGGTTCTCAATCCCACGATACTATATGTCGTCACCAACCTGCATACCAAATATGACTACTCTAGCTTGCAGGGTTGTGGAGAAATCTTTGACGAAAAGTTTTATCAAAAAGGGTTACGGAATTACGGAAATCGGAAGGACGGAAGGCCGGACGGCCGGACGGACGGACAGATGTAAACCAATATACCCCCACTTTTTCAAAGCGGGGGTATAATGATTTGTTTCTTGCAGAGTTGACACCAATTGGGAAAGGCGGGAAAATGAATTGGCAGAGATGTTCTCTCTGAATGTGTAATTATATACAGTTGTTTTTCGTTATCTCCAACACTGATATCTCAAAGTAACCTCTCATACAGTTTATACCCATTTTCTGTTTTTCTTTACTTTTCAATTCCTGTTATCTCAAACTACTGGTATCTCAAAGTAAGTTTTCTGGGACCTAAAAATTTACTTTGGAATACCAGTAGTTTAAGATACAATTAGACGTTGAGATATCGAGAGCTGACTGTACCTTCAAAACCAAATTGCAAGGTTCGTCAAGTTTTATTTCTACCAAGGAATTATTAGTCATGTTCTTGCACTTGACCTAAGTGACTGTGATTTGTTTTTCATTTTCCTGGCGCCTAAAGAAAATTATAAAATAAAATGCATGGAAATTGTACTCAGAATTCTTACGGCTTAAACCATTATTTTGATTAAATTAGCATAAACTGAAGGACATTTAAGTACGTGTGACACGAGGACTCCTTGATGTCCTTTCACGAACTTTCATATGCCTATTTCTCTCTCTCTCTCTCTCTCTCTCTCTCTCTCTCTCTTCCTGGAGTACAGGTGTACAGTGAGATCCTAAAGATCCATGACCGATTTTCAGAACGCACGCGCAAACGGAAGCGGATACAGATCGGGCACATCCCGCTTTTATTCGTGAGGGATGTCATAACTTCTGGCTAAATTGAACTTCCTGTCAGTAGGGTTTGTTTTCTACAAAATAACACTAAAAAAGACGCGTTTCATATCAGAATTATGGTTTTCTTTGTGGTAACTTTAATACTTGCATAATGTTGTCGGCCCAGACCAGACTTATCAAAAGCAGGCAGATTAATGTACTTACTATTTGTCATTTGTTTTTTTTTTAAGACATTCGCTAGTTCAAATTTAAGGAAAAAAAAGAAAAAGAACGTCAGGAGGTCCAGGCAAACGTCAGCTGGTCCGGGGGTACATGTTAGAGGGTCTCCCATTGTCTTAAAGATGCTGGCAGTGCTAATTTTAAAAACACATACACATGTAGTTCATACACTTTGCAGCATAAGTGAACTTTAGTGAAATGAAAACTTGGTTCTTCAGTCAAGGGTAGCTGAATCCAGGCGCCATTGGGTATGCACTTCTTTCCTTACTACATCATGAAGTTATATCTTCCATGTTTCCACCGGCTAATGAATTAAATTCCAAATTCACTTTAGGCTAAAACGATTATAATCAATGCATTCCACATCATAATGCATCGGTTTTCCATTATAAATATTTGCTCTAATTGAACCTTGCGGTCATAGTTCCTTGACATAATATAGTACATGTAATATTGCCCTGCGGGCACATGGCGTTATAATGACGTGATGCCAGCGCTTCTTTAGATGTTTCTTTATAGCTGTATTTCAATTGCTGCAATCCGTGATTACCGTAAAACAACTTCGGGGATATTTATTTGTCTCTAAAAGAAAATCTAGTATTCTCAATATTTTAAAGCATGATTATTTCTCAGTCTACTTCTATAGCAGATCAGTATATGTTTAAAGTTATGGATTAAGCATCTGGGGCCGTATTCATAAAACGACTTAAGTGGTTGCTATGCTGTTGCTAAGGCTAAATTTCTTTGAAGGAGATTCTCTACAACTATGAAATTTGCTCTGGAGGAACAGTCTTACAAAGACTGTTCCTCCAGACCAAATTTCATAGTTGTAGGGAATCTCCTTTATAGATATTTAGCCTTAGCAACCGCATAGCAACGACTTAAGTGGCTTTATGAATACGGCCCCTGCAGTCTAAATAAACGATTTCAGATACGAGTCATATAAATAACTTTCTAAAGAAACGTTATGACTGCCACAGATATGGTCACTTTGGTTCAATTTCATGTTGCTTGAAAATCTCATTTAATCTCTGAACGAGAATTATTTTGCATTATGGTCAATGGGATAATGTGTTATTTAAACCACAGATGATAATTTAACTGCGACTTGAAATACGCCCTCAGAAGGAAATTTGAGTACTATCACCTTGGAGCTTACCAATTTCGAAGTCTGTAGAAAAGTTTTTTTATTCGCTCATCATTAAATGACGTGTATAGGGAATTTCCCATTCAAACAGATTCCAATAAATTGTGGAAAGTTGAATTCTCCGTTTGGAAAGGAAAAACAAGACAGACACTTAAATAATAAAATATATTGAACAACATCTGATGTCAAAATAATGATGAAAATATTTGCAGCAGTATAAAGAATGATAAGAAATAGCCAGGGTAACATTACATAGACGCATGAGTAGGAGTGGATCAATATTATGAAAGAGGGGAGGGGGAGAGGGGAATAGCTTGCCAACACCCCCTCCCCACCAACCCCCGATCATCTAGACAGATAAATCTCCATGAAATCACACAGCCAGATGGTTAGACTGATTTCAGTCGAAGATGTTAAAAGTTCTCTTAATTCTATATTCATATTTTACAAATTTTACTTCTCTCTAAAATATACTCCTGGCTCCAACGTTGGGTCAGGTACAAAAGTATCAGAGAGGGACAAGAAAACGAAATAAAATAACTAACATCTTCGGCTGACAAAAGTCTACCAGATGGTTTGAAAATCCAGTCCGACTTGGAATAGAATGTAGGTCATGGCATCTAGAATTTCAAACATTTCCAGGGAAACATGTCCACGGACCAGCTAGAAGACTCCCGAGCTTTGTTCGGTATACTAGCGCTCTTTGCGCTTGTATAAATTTCCACACTTTGCCTCCGCCATATTGCAAACCTTCCTACTCCTTTGGGTTATACTTTTATATTTTTACCGTCTACCTTCAATCAAGTCTAAACCTTAACAAAGGAAGTTCCGTTCCAACTTTAACCGTATAAAAATTCACACATAATTCTGGAAAGACGGCTAGAAACAATGGAGCCACGAAAGTGCTGAAGATGTCTGTAAATTTTCTTTCAGTACAGGCTATTGCAATTTTGACCTAAAACATTATTTTAGCGGCGTAACGTGATAAGGGACCTTATGTCATTTGCACCGACATTATGCTTAAACTGTACATCTTTGCAAAGAGCTAAGAATCTTCATATTTTTGTATATTCGACTCCTTCAAAATTTTTAGATTGTTCATTCAAGCAGAAAAGACACAAGAGATACATGTCAAGTGCGCTGAAATGCACAGACTCTTCGTTTTAAGATGTATAAAGGTATCTTATCCTGTGATGCATTCCAAATCAGTTTTCCACTTTTTAAAAACATTCGTTTGTACAGAAAAAATGTTTAAACAAACCGGTTATGAAAACCTTTTTGCATAAGAATTATTAGCTTATATCTAGAATATTTTATTTATGGAAACTGCATAAAAATTGGTCAGTTATAATATGGTCTTAATTGGCTGCTAGCAGACAGGCAATCGGAATACTTATTGTAGAAAAT
This sequence comes from Ctena decussata, assembly GCA_963989385.1. Taxonomy (NCBI): domain Eukaryota; kingdom Metazoa; phylum Mollusca; class Bivalvia; order Lucinida; family Lucinidae; genus Ctena; species Ctena decussata. The sequence continues at coordinate 54,081,201 of OZ022499.1, read as the reverse complement.
GACGACAATTAACGGACAACAAACGAATTAAATAGTGTTTTTGGTCACAACTAAAACAATGTTCATTTTTTTTTTATTCTTTTTTTTTATCAACTGATTTTTATTCATTTTATCATTATGTTTTATAGAATAAAAAGTGTGTGCTTTGGATAATCTAAATTTAGATTTTCATAACTAAAACCAAAGAACAAATATTTACTTAACTAATGCTACATGTACTTCAAAGAAAATGTTCGGGGCCTCGAAGATGAAAATATAAAAAAATATGATGCAGTTACCTTTCCTACTGTTGTTTGGCTAATGTGGAATCCTGTTGTATCAAACTTTCCTGCTTTTTGGTATGATACCGCTTCCCTCAAGCTAATGAGTACGAATTTGACTTAAAGCCTCAAAATTCCTTCAAAAGGATCAAGATGTTATAGTGAGTGTCTTAAATGGGTGTGACATGTGGACAGAAAATACGTACCGAGAGTCAGTGATCAGTAGCGCCTCGTGCTAATATATAGCATCAAATTGAGCCGCGACGCGAGAAAACCAACAATGTGGTTGTGCGCCCAGCGCAGACTCAGATCAGCCTGGGCATCCGCCCAGTCTGATCAGAGTCTTCGCTGTCCGCATGGAGGTAGCTTAGACCCTTAGCTACCCTTTAAGCGCTTAGCGAAAAGTCTGAGTGGGCTAGGCGGATGCCCAGGCTGATTTGAGTCTGTGCAGGGCGCACAACCACATTGTTGGTTTTCTCGCGTCGCGGGTCAATTAAAAGTGCAACACCAGTGTTGATGGAGAGAAAGCTGGAGGTAGAACATGCTTACACATCGCCGAAACAGCTCAATTTTGATGCGAATAATAAAACTAAAACACGAAATGATGTTACAAAACCCTACAAAGGACAAGCGTTTTCTTTAACACCTCTTGAAGCAATAAGATATTACCTTTAAAACACATTATTTCCCTAGTACTGAGAGTTGTGGCACACAGTAATTGCTTCCAAAAGACAGTACTTTGGTAACTAGCTCACGCGTAAACTTCATATTATCTAGGTGATTCTGAGGAGATTAAGCCAGAGGTAAACCCCTAAAAGGGAGCCCAGCATGGATAAAATGTTAATATCTGTTTATGCTCCTACTTAAAGTAAGTTAATATCTATAAATAATTGATAATAAACGAAACTTATTTATTCATCTTAATTTTATCATTCTGATATAAAACTATACTTAAGATACATTTCTTATTTGATTTAGATATGCTTTTGATTGAAAGAGTAAATGCAAACAAAAACGTGTTTTATTGTCTAGAAGCCGATCATTATAAAGCTTCTGGTATAAAGAAAACATAAATGAGCTGCGACACGAGAAAACAGACAAAGTGGTTGTGCGCCCAGCGCAGACTCAGATCAGCTTGGGCATCCGCCCAGCCTGATCAGAGTCTTCGCTGTACGCATGGAGATAGCTTAGACCCCTAGCTACCCTTTAAGCGCCGAGCGAACAGTCTAATCGGATTAGGCGGATGCCCTGGCTGATCTTAGTCTGCGCTGGTTGCACATTCACATTATTGGTTTTCTCGTGTCGCGGCTCAAATATCTTTGTGTTAGATATATGTACCAACAAATCATGTACATGTCGAGCGATGGTGCTGGGTAACCATCAGCGCCGGGGCGTCCTATTAATTTGTATCATAGTAGGGTAAGGGCCAACTGTGCTTGCAGTAGGTGCAAGTGGGTGTTGTTTGCATTTTTCTCTTCCCTATCACATCTCTTTCTCCCTTTGCACAGGCTGTAATGCAGGAGTGCCTATTTAGGGACTATTTTCATATTCATTACTTTGCATAAACGCCAGAGTCTTTGAGAAAACAAAATAACATTTTTCAACACAGTTACATGTGGGTCTTCAGAAAACAGTCTGATCCAGTTATAATCTGCTTATAGCAATATTCTTTTTTTTTTATCGACGATTTGTTTCCCTTTATCTTGGCCCATAGCTCCATAGATAGTATCAAGGCTCCTGGGTGTTTTATCCCTGAGCAGCAAGATTCAATAAACTTTCATTAGGATATTAGGCAATTAAGGAATATAAGCACACTTTTCGGGGAAGCAAACCCAGCCATTTGCATTAATGTTAAGAGGACGAACCGACCCCCTTTTGGAAGGAATTCGGTGTATAGAGAGGCAAACAGTGTGCAACAAAAGCTGTCTCCCTTCGAAATGGTTGAAAATAAAACATGGAGGTGTACCAATAGACTGTAAGGAAACAAACCCTCAAACGTTTACATATTGATACCTGAAGGTAATGTTTGGCTTTGTTGGGATAACATTCGCTTGCCGTATTGTATTATTTTGGTATATAATTGTAATATGTATTGATGTGTTTCATTTTCTTTTATCTAGACGTCTCAATTAGGTATGAATTTCTTTTGTCTTGAAAAAAGAAGGGACTGATTTGTTGCAAGTTTATTTATTAACGTTCACAGAGTAATGAAGCTAACAGGCAGAGCTAAAATACCATGATACACACAGCTCTTCATTAACTAAACGTTACTATGACGACCACTAGATTTAGTTGGAAATAATTGGATCATTTTAATGTTTAATCAAATCGCTAGAATCATGACTTTAGTTTGACGTCACGGCATGCGGGCGACAATCGTCCATTGGCAATTGCAGACCCTAGCTCAAAATAGGTCATCGTCAAGTGTAAATATTAGATAATATCCTCCATCTTCAAGATAATATGTTGACCGTCAAGATATAATGAAAAACAAATATACGTCCCGGGATTCCGTAGTTTGGTCTTATCAGAAAAATGTGCAACGTTTTTTAAAACAAGGTACAATGGATGCAAAAGCTAGCAATTATTATGGCTGAAATAGGATGGCAAGTTTGTAATTTTAAGTAACTTCACATTCAGTTTTAAAACAATCAGTGTAAAACCTTTTACACATTTTACAGACGTACAGTCTAAACTGTATTAAAAAAGCACCAAAGGGATAACCAAAACGTGTTTGCTTAACACAGGTGCTTGCTTAATACAGGTGAGATTTTATGTATTTGCTTTCTTCCAGAACAGAAATCATGTTTTCTTAATAAAGATAGCTTGCTCACTAAATAGAGGTGCAACTACGACAGGTGTCCTTGTAGTAAAAACATGCATTTGATTTACGTCTTTTTTGAGGACACGGAGAGGGGGGGGGGATACAGGGGTTTGGGAAGTGTGTGTGTGTGACGGGAGGTGGGGGGCGTGCAGGCATAGCATCGGGACGTCATCTGTGTCTTAATGACACAATATTTTGCTTTCTTTCTCTATTGTATGGTAACGGAGCATCCAGGGAGGTTTTTGGAAACAAATCCGCACCAGGCACTACCATTTTTTGCTGTCTCTTTTTAAAGTTTATTGAATAATTTACAGAAATACAGAATGCAGTTTTATAAGTTATTTTGATTTACTGTGATCGTGATGTACTTTTACAGCTCCTGTACGTATATATTAAGTTTGGATTGGCAGTGCTGTATTGACCTAAATCGTACTTGCATAGGCTGTCAGGCCAAAAATGAACGACATTCAAAGCTATTTTCAAAGAATACTTGTAATCAACGTCATTGTTTGAACGGTAATTACAACGTAAACAACGTTGATGTCAAAAAAGCTAACAAGTATATGCATACGGTAGGTATTTGCAAGTAATGGGATCTATCTTTTCCTCCAGTTGGCAAATAAAACCATCGAGAATTGTCTGGTCTTTTATTTTATTATATAAACTCCAGACCCAAATAGTATACGAGATGTAGAAAAACATAGCAAAATCTAAATGAAATTGCACAGAAAAGGTCACAATTTTAAAACACAGACCACCCAAGACACTGAAAAAAGGAGGGAGAGGTACATACGATAAAACAGAACAACACATCTTTAAATACAGATACACGAGTCAACACAGAGGATCTATACATACGTACAACTGCAGAAACCATTATAAGCCGCAACACGAGAAAACCAACAAAGTGGCATGTGCGCCCAGGGTAGACTCAAAATAGCCTGGGCAGCTGCCCATTCTGACCATAGTCTTCCCTGTGCGTGTAAAGGGTAGCTAAGGGTCTAAGGAAGCTCAACGCAGATAGCAAAGACTCTGCTCAGACTGGGCGGATCACGGGCTGATCTGAGTCTTCGCGGGGCGCACATGCCACTTTGTTGGTTTTCTGTTGTTGCAGCTCATATAAAGTACATGTAAATATGTACGTTTTTGCTGACCTTAGCGATTTATTATATATAAGAAGCAAATTAGCTAAACTAAATAGTTATTACAGAAGGCTAAATTTAGTAGATGAAATATTACTGAATAAAATATATTCCTCATTTATGCTGAGCTAAGCAACGTAAGTACTTAGTTAACTTACATTGCTGAATTTACGTTGGTTGGTTGATTTGATGCTTAACGTCCACGGTAAACATCTAAGGTCATGTCGGGACGGCAATTTACGTAATGCAATACTTAGCTCAGCAATCACTCTGGTACTGAAGATTCGTTCTTCTTTCTTAAGAAGGAAGGGGCAGTAAAGGGAAGGGGGGACTATTCATGGATGAAAAATTTTGCTTTGCGAGTGCCTATCAAAGAAGCTAACACTTTTCTGATGAAGATGTCGCCCGTATGGAATGCTGAACAATCGACAATTTCTTTCACTAAGAGTTTATTCACTAAGGGGGTTTCCAAACTACTTCAATATCCATGGTCAAATTTGATACAACATACATTGCGTTTCTAGATAGCTTTTTTATGTTTTGACTGAGGCACGGTAACATTGTTTCTTTAAGGTGGTGATTTGTGGTAAATGCAAAAATCTGCATAAAACCATAAAAAAGTAACGTATCTCCCTGAAAGTTAGCTGACTTCTTATTTTTGTTGTTCTTTACAGTTTAGAACACAAAACAGACATACATGCTGCTTAAAAAAGTGTTTTAATAAGGAAAGATCAAAGGGTAATTTTCTGCGAATAAATCTGAAAAAATAATATCGTTATTGAAAATTTACGTAGTGCTGATGGTGCATTATTGCATAATGAAGAGCGTCCTAGCAATTATTTATTCCAACTCTTTCTCAAATTGTAATGTAGACCAGATGAAAACGGTAGCTTTTTCTCAAATGTTCAACCATGTTCAAAGTAAATGTACAATGGACGCATTTATTAAATATAGGGTAGGCAAGCATACCTATGCTAACACCTACAATGTAAATAATACATTACTGACATGACCAGTGGTGTGTAGATGAAATTGTTCAACCTTGTAAAAATAGTCCCACCTGTCTCACCTGTGTATTTTGACATAAAAAATTGACACAGACTGCATCTTTTTCATCTGTTCAGCCTGATAATGTGTGAAAGAGTTTGAAAAAAAAAATTGCTAGGACGCTCTCCATTATGCAACAAGGTACTCTAAGCACTAAGTATATTTTCAATAATGATATTATTTTTTCAGATTTATTTGCAGAAAATTACCCGTTGATCTTCTCTCATAAAAACACTTTTTACCATTAACAAATGCTGCATTTTGGGATTCTAAATTATGAGAAACAACATAAAGAAGGCATCTGCTAAGTTTTGGAAAGATCAGTGTTATTTTGAGTATTTTATGCAGATTTTGTCATTGTCCCAAATCAGTGATTATCACCACCTTAACTGTTGGGTCACTTTAAACATTTAATATAACTATACAACATGTGAAAGACAATTGACTCTCGTTATCTCAAACACTGATATCTCAAAGTACCGTCTTGTATAAAAAAAATATAATCTGCACACATTTTCTGTCTTTCTTAACATTCAACTCCTGTTATCCTAAACTGCTAGCATCGCAAAGTAAATTTTCTGGGACCAGAAAATTTACTTGGGGATGTCAGTAGTTTGAGATGAACTTCGACTTTGAGATACTGCGAGTTGACTGTCGTTCAATTTACTAACTGGTGATACGACAAAATATTCTGTGATTGATTTATTCATGGTTTACATACATGCAGATACGTATTTGAGCCACGACACGACAAAGCCAACAAAGTGGCATGTGCGCCCAGCAAAAACTCAGATCAGCATGAGCATCCGCTCGGTCTGATAAGAGTTGTCGCTGTCGGCATGGAGGTAGCTAAGACACTAAGCTACTCTTTAAACGCACAGCAAAGACTCTGATCAGACTGGGCGGATGCCGAGGCTGTTCTGAGTCCTCGCTGGGCGCTCATGCCATTTTGTTGGTTGTCGTGTCGCGGCTCATATTCGAATCTATCTCTTATGTATGCAATAGCAAGTTCATTCCATTAAACGACGAAGGTCCCTTTGCATAAACGATTCAGATTTTAGGGAAATTAATAATAGTCCAGTAGTACGTTAGTTGTTTCTTTGGTAAAATTGCGCCCAAGCCATGTGGACATCCATACAAACTTGTTTAAGATCGACCATCTCCCTTTCTTCTGGTCGCCTCCTGTATAAGTTGCTTTTTGTCCGGTTTACCAGTATGAAGCCGTGGATATTCGTCAAACATGAAAAACAGTCTAGGAATAAATCCACCAAAAGCTTCGCTTGCGCTAGTCATAAACTTGGACTTATAAAAATTTCGTACGTCCTCGGCCTGTAATTTGGTTCCCGGTTTCTTCATGATACATGCACACACCTGTTGAAACAAGACTTCATCTGGGACGGGAACCACTATGACATCAAGAACATCAGGATGTGTCTTGATCAAACTTTCAATTACCGAAGGCACATACACTTTTCCACCTTGTAGTATGATATCAGATTGGCGGCCAGTTACAATAAGTTCACCATTGTTATTAATTTTTCCAGTATCATCAGTGTTAAACCATCCCGACGTCGATAACACCTCATCTGTTTTCTGTTTGTTATGGTAATACATTTTAAACATAGATGGTGACCTAACATATATTGCTCCCGTTTCACTTCTCTTTACCAGGTAACCATGTTCATCAACAACCTTTACTTCAACACCTTGAAGTGCTTGACCGGTATTATAATCCAGCTCGTACTGATCTGTTTGGGTCACATGCAATGACGTAATAAACCCAGCCTCGGAGGAACCGTAACAGTTAGTTATCCGCTTTGTAAACTTTCCAACAGCAGAATAGCAAACTGAAGCAACAGGTAGAGCCCCAGTGTGAATTCCTTTTAGCATCAATGGTCTATCTGAAGATTTTAAGACAAGATCTGAAAGTCCAATGACTGTTGCTGGAAAAAGACACGCGTGGGTGCAGTTTTCTTTGATAATTACATCTAGTGTGAATATACAATGTTCTTCCATTGTCCGAATGGCCGAAGTTTTGGTAACAACTTTCACGCCATTATGCAAAAGAAAAAATGGAAATCCGCCTATCCAAGCAAACCGTCGCTCTGTATAAATGATATCATCTGGGTTATATTGTATGGACTCGTGAAGCTGATGACCGATGACCATTGCCGCAAAGTGTGACATTGGGACAAACTTTGATTCACCTGTTGATCCAGAAGTTGGAAACAAAGTGCAAATATCACTTGCATCCAGTTTAGGCGGTTCATCTGTCACATCGGTAGAAGAAAGCAGATTGTCGAGTGTTAGTGTATTAGCGTGATCCTCGACAGCAGCTGATGTTAAGAAATAACGTAAAGATGGAACTGCCGTGCTCGTAGCATTTCCTTTGGCGTCGAAGTGATCAATGAAATTCATACGTGCTTTGAAACTGGAACTGCTTTCTCCTGGATGAATGATAAGTGCTTTTGCACCGACTTTCGACAATACATTTTTCAAGTCACCGCCGTCCTCTTTTGCTGAAATAACGTTTAGAACAATAGCACCTGATAAGATCACTCCAAACAAACTGATCATTCCAGAAATATCATTTGGTAAACACAAGGCTATGATGTCACCTTTTCTTATCCCAAGTTTAACAAATGATCTTGCCAGTGTAACTGATTGGTGATACACATCTTGTGTTGTTATGCCAACTCTCCTGCCGTTAGGCTGAACAAATACATAGATCTCTTTATCTGCCAACAGTTTTGCCTGATATTCCAGTCTCTCTGGTATAGTCTGATAATGATAACAATAATTTGCAGGGCTGTGGATATAACTCATTTTCTCCATAATGAGACCTTTATAGTTAATCACATGAACCGATGAAAAATGACAAATGTCCAGATGTATAAAGATTAACAGGTCAAAGATAACGCCGAATTAAGTACTAAAGTAGGATAGTCCATTGGTGTCATGTATCCTGCTATCGTAAACAATTAATTAACTGTGTTGAGGGTACCTTATTGGTAGAGACTACTAATTTCTTATTTTAGTAGTAGACAGGTACATGTAGAAGTCCCTACTGAGCTGTCAGTATGCAAGCACTTTCAAAGTCAATGTAATCTATTGTTCATCCTACCGTCTTTGAATTTCCATCTGTTTATCTCATTAAGAACTCGTAAGAAGACCCTTTTAAAATCAGCCTGGTCTTAATCTACAATGTTATGTCATCATATTAAGGTAAAAAGATACGACCTAATGTTTTCTACCATTAATTTGATTTTTATAAAGAATACAACTTTTATATCTTCCTGTTTCCTTCCCTGTGCGAAGCGACGTGATCCTCTAGGATCAAATTACTAAGGTATTTGCCACTATGCTGTTGTTGTTAAACACACGCATGATAGATAGAAAAACAGAAGAACACACACGCGCGCATTTCTTAAGTTTGGGGATTGGCCGGGTCTGGCAATGGTGCAAGATAACTTTCAAAGCCGGTGATAATAGTAGGGCAAGGGCCTATTGTGCTTGCTGTAGGTGCGGGTGGTGGTTTGGATATTTTTTCTCTCAGCTTCTTTCTTCCTCTCTCTGGGATACGGCCGGATTTAGACTGAAATACTGTCTCAAAGGGCCGTTAAACCCAAAACAACCACCAACCATCTAACTAAAGTTTGTATTCGTACCAGGAAGCAATCGGAAAACCTCAGATGAGTCCGTACGTCTTCAGAAGCAGATTTGAGAGTATCGTTTTTGATAAAGAATGACAAAATAATCCCACATTAAAACACGTGACTACTTGTTCTCACCTTCAACGTTTGTTTCCTGGACTACCTGCTTTTCTTTGCGCAAACAGCGTGTTGAATAATTAAACTGAAAATAACGGTTACATGTAACCAAGTGCACGATCTCTTAGTAATACGCTGTTCCTCACCGATTAATTTCTCTCCAGTCGCGGGCTGTTCTGGAGGTCCCCGTACGGCGGCTAGGCTAACGCTACATGTATTCCCAAAATACAGTGCAGCATGACGTCAGCCGGGCTGTAATCTTTAGCAGGGAAATCAGTTATAACACTAACCGATGTGCAATGCAGATTAGGAGCTTCCCTCGCAAAACGATTGATCTAATACTTTACACTGTGACAGCATATGTATTTTTTGTGTGTGAAACTTATTTATTTCTTTGTTGTACGAGGAGAGTTCCATTAGTTCGTAGAACTCGGGGTTTACTCACAGATTGGAAGATGGTTTCAACATTATTTTTCAATATAATCCCTCTTAACTTCAATGCATTTGACCCACTTTTCTGTTAAGCAGTCCATGCCTTTCAAATAAAAGTCGTCTGTTTGGTCCTCAAACCAAGCCTATGTAGCAGCCTTGAGCTCATCATCGTCCCAAAATCTCATTCCATGCAAGGGGGACTTAAAATTTCGAAACAGATAATAATCACTTGGGGCCAGATCTGGACTGTATGGCGAGTGATTTAACTGCTCGAACTTGCACTCACGAATAGTCGCTTGTGCAACTCTGACCCTGTGCTCTGAACTCAATATTCTGACTTTCCATTTTTATTTATGGGTATAGGTTTTCAAACAAAAAGTAAGAGCAAAAAATGTACATGTTGACTGAACGGCTGTTATCATTCAACTGACAAAGGTTTACACTGCACAAAAATGAAATAAGAAATCTTGAATTGTATAGAAAAATACCGAGTTCTATGAACTTATTGAACTCCCTCGTAAGTGTTTTCCGACGATAAAGATAAAATACAAGCAAAATTATACACTGTTTTTCAATAAGTAGGTCCATTTGACGTTCCGTAGAACCTATCAAAAAACAGTATAGAGAAACCCTAATCTTTTTACTTTGTAACAAAGTTTGTTATCATACCATCATTTTATATGCATAAGATTCATTGTCACATGCTTTATAATGTAAAATTGCTTTAGATAAAGGCCGAAATTTAAACTTTCGTTACTGTCGCCAAATGTAAAGTTTGTAGTTCTGTGCCGTATATTTTTCCTTAAAAAGTATCTAATCCAACGTGTGTAGTAATTATTTTAAGGAAAATTTTAACAAGCATGTCTCATGAAAATTATTAGATATTCTTGACCCCCAACTATGAGAAATTGCACCGTTTATATCTGCCGCCAGGTTTCGTGATTGTCTGAAAACTTTCGCTATCGATGTTTGTGCCACTTATATCTTTAAAGAGAAACTTGTTTTCGAAATCGTTCAGTGACTAAATGATCCTGCAGACTAAGATACATTAACACATATGAACAATCACCAGTCCTGCCTTTGAAATTTACGTCAATCTACGACAGAACCGGGTGCTCCTATGTAAAAAAGTAAATAATGAAACGTTCGTTACTATCTATTATATACAACTCATACTCATTTAAGTAAAAATGTTAGTATAGAAAATAAGCAGTACCTGTGTATTGTCATTTATTAATATTCCATGATTTTTTTCAATAATGATGAGTTGTAATGAGCTATAAAATGTGTTTTTAAATCTTCGTTACTTAAACTTTCGTTACAAAGATTTGGAAATATTATTTTTATGCTCCTAGTTCCATTAATATTGCGTTGCTATACCTCTGTTTCTTCATGCAATAGTAATAACATATCACAGGCATTGTAAGGCACGGAAAAGTATGTTTTGAGTAGTATTTCAGGTTTCTCGCCGCATTTCAGTTTGTCATATCATTTTTAAAACGTTGCCAAGAAATCATCAGAAGATCACTAAAACGGTTTGCTAAGTATACTTTGAAATTCAAAGTGTTGTTATATAACCGTCAACGAGACCCCATTTAATGTGTTGACTCAGGTTTCGTATATAAACTTTCGTTATTCGTCGGTAACGAAGGGTTCAAAATAAACCTCCTGTGAAGCAAAGGTCATACCAGCAATATCTCTTATGATATTGATGATCTGATGTATTATGTATAACCTTGTTTAAATGGGGTTTGTAATATTGATTTTTGCAGATACACAGATTATTATAGCTTCAAAATAAACCTCGACGAAGTTAATCTTCTGAAGTATGAGTTTTAACTTTCCGCAACATGTGAATTAGCATTCTATTTTATTTTACAAGTATGTATACTTTCACTAAAACAATGTATTTTTCTTCAATACCCCCAAGAAAAAGTATTCATCAACTAAAATACTAAGACGAGGCTTCTATTTTAGGGATTAAAGATCTTAAAGTAATAGTAACGAATGTTTCAAAATGGTAACGAAGATTTTATTGCTTTAACGGCCAGTCAAGCTGTCAAAATGGGAAAAACTTCGTAATTTCGAATGTTGATATAAATGGTTGTTCTTTTTAAAGTTAAATACAGAGAAAGAAACTAAGTATTTCAATTTTATTTTGATTCCGTAAACTTTCGTTACCTTGTCAGCTGGTTTTCATTTTAATTACTTATTTGTTTCATTGCCTTTTCTGACAAAATATATTGTACCGGGTCACTAAAAGATCTCGCTTCTTCTTGTATTCTTTCTTGAATTACAAGAGACTATGCTGATACAGAAGGCATCTGTTACATGAAACACTTTTAAGGTGACGGTTTGTAGGAAGCATAGAAGGTTTGAAAGCGAAAGGATATATCAAAGATTTTTCTAATCAAGAACACAATTGTGCTACTTAATATTAGATATACAAACGGATGTTCACACCAGTGCTTGTAAACATATAAAGATGTTTTTTTTATTGCGGTAACGAAGGTTGTTTTGAAGTTAAAGCTTCCGACAGCAATAATTCAGCCACCAGTTCCCCCAAAACGGCTGGAGTGTTGCATTCAAAACTCTGGATTTATCCAGAGGAAAGGCCGTACTTCAGTTTAGATCATGCATAATAAAAATTATCGAAACTTCATTTTTCACTTTTTATTTTGCCCAAATCAAAATGGACCTACTTATTGAAAAACAGTGTAAATGCATTCAGACCCAAAGTAATAAATTTAAACGCCCAAGGCCGATTTTCTCAGAAAAATAAGAACAAAACTTTGAAGATTATATTATTAAGAAGTTCAATATTGGTGCTACAGTTACGGTGTGACAGATTTTTAACGACAAAACCTGTCTAGTATCACACATATGAGCCGCAACACGAGAAAACCAACAAAGTGGTAATGCGCCCAGCGCAGACTCAGGCTGGGCATCCGCTAAGTCTGAACAGAGTCTTCGCTGTCCGCATGGAGGCAGCTTAGACCTTTAGCTACCCTTTAAACGCTTAGCGAAGAGTCTGATCAGACTGGGTGGATGCCCAGACTGATCAGAATCTACGCTAGGCGCACAACCACTTTGTTGGTTTTCTCGTGTCGCAGCTCATATCTATCAAACCTATTCATGTGCGGACAAATAGGTCAAAGGACTGGCAAGTCATGACTTCGCAATACTTGTTGCAATAACTGTAGAATCAAAGCGCTGAACATGACATTGAATATAACATGTCAGTTATGGAAAGCTTCAATTGAATGCCTACACTTAATTTACTGACTACCATAACAGACGTATTGCAACTCTTATGGTGAATGTGAATACTTTTAGGGGAAGCAACTCTGTCATTATAAATTTGTTTCTCTTTTGAATGCGGGCCAACGCTCAAAGGAAACAATGTTCTTGCTGCAGCAATTGTTTTTCCTTAAAGGGTAGACTCATTTTTTATTTTATTATTTAAGGGGGCGAGGGGCGGGGGCTTTGTTACTCAGGGAACCCAACATGAAGCCACGAAACTTGTCTCCTGTTGAAATATTGGCGGATAAGCATATGGTGTGTCCAGACACCCCAAGCATTTGTCTGCTAAATAGCCTTCTACCATGTTTGCTTACGAGCAAACAGCGCAGACTCTGATTCAACTGCTAAAGTATACAGGGTCTACAATGCTTGCTTTGGTAAGTCTGGCTCATACATAGAGTTTTAAAGAAACACGAGAGAGACGTGTCGGAACTGAATATGCATGCCTGGAACTGAACTGTCTTGTTTACGTAATGTACTTATTTTTAAGATATATCTTAACTGTGGAAGTGGTCTTCATCAAAAGTCTACTATACATAAGTAGAAGTTACGTTTAAAAAGGCCACCGCAACTTGCTTTTATATTCGAACTACCTGACCCATTTGTTGTATAACGTTCATTAATTTTTGTTTATGTCTAGGTTGGATATGACTTTTTTAATCATATCGTGATGTCTTATGAGATTGTTTGCTGTATTTGTTAGATTATTTTTGGTAACGATAGTTTGATAAATGCTTGTTTATATGTTTGTACCAGATAGGGTTTTAATGAAGATAACTGACTTTCAGACATAAATACACTCTCTCTCTCTCTCTCTTTCTTCTTCATACTCCGATTCGATCATACCTGATCATTACATCAGAGGACTGTTCTGTGATGGAAGAAAGCCAGAAGTAGTTTTCAGCTGTATAGGGGCTGGAAAATACTCTGTAAAACCACCGCAATCCCAAAGGGAACAGTCAACCATCAACCATTCATGCACATGTACTTGCCAGCGCAGGGTTTGAACCTACGCGGTAGAGGTATGTAACCACTCTACTGTTTATTGGTAAGCTCGCTACCGACTGAGCTACCGGGGCGCCTTAAGCTATCGGGACACTCTTGGAACCAAGAAAAGAAAAAAATATAAACTGTTATACCTAATGCGTTGACACCTCATTTTCATCATGAAAAAGTAGCCATAATTATGTTCTTATGACACGCAATGGTCAATATAACATGGCCACGACTTCAAACACATGCATTTTTAACGGGAAAAGAGCGACTTATTCTTCTGATGTCTACTGGCAGAGTACTAAGAGCATGTATAAACGGTTTCTTTTTTTATGTTTGGATGGTTAGCCTGCGCCAACTGTAAAGTTCCCTTGGTTGGAAAGTCGATCAAATATTATGTGACTGTGGTTTTGTCCAGAAGTAAGCGGCTGGTTTGAGCGTTTTCTCTCTGATTTTCTTTCTTTTGTTTGGCGGAGAAACAAATTGTTTGTTATCTTCTGATAAAATATTGGTCATACACTCAGCTTTGACTTTTCTAACAAACATTGATTGATTGATTGATTGATTTGGATTTAACGGCTCTTTGAGACAGTATTTCTGTCTATATCGGGCCGTCTCCCAGAGAGAGGGAGAAAGAAGAGAAGTGATAGACGAGACAAATAAATGTGCAAACAACTCCCGCCCGTACCTACTGCAAGCACAGTAGGCCCTTGCTCAACTATTATCCAAATCAGTCGGACGCCCTGGCACTGGAAGTTACACGCAGCATCATCCATCGCACCACCCAACCACCCTCTCTGACAAACAAAAAGACCTCTGATAATCAATAATGTCGGTCAAACAATATCGACATTCAAAGGCGATATTTGAAGAGACCCTACTCAAAATCTTTAACTGAATAACTCACACCCGGCCGCTTATAAACGCATATGAATCCGAGTCTTCACTTTTCACTTTAGAAATTGTCAAAATGTTCATAAATAATATCTACGAGCAGTAAGCAGTCTGATCGAAGTCATCCCTCTGCGAAAATGCGTGAGATTTCATTTTACTTGACGTCGTCCATTTATCTCATATAAACATTTTCTTTCATTAGAGGGTTATCATGCGAACCGAACAACCAACTAAATGTTTTGTACCACTTCAGAAACTGAGGGTGAGGTTGGGCCTGTAAAATCGATTTAAGCCCCCCAGTAATTCATTACTGACCGTTCCAAGGCGGTAGTTCTGTTGTGGTTCTTTGTTGCCTGTTTTTGGTGTCAGAGTTTCTGTGATGTTTTACCTTATGTATGTTATTATTATTTTTGGTTCGGTTTGGGTTGCTGAGTGGCCACCTTTTGGGAACAAGCTGCTCACTCGGTTGGCCATATGTTCTCTGTATCTTGATTATTTGTAATCTTAGTTGTTTCCAACTATGGTTTGAGGGCTGGATTTGGATTTTGATTGTTTCAGTTCCTGGTCTTTGCATACTTTTTACTTTTATTAACTTTTGAAAACGATAGACATAACAGAATGCTAAGTGATACATGTTTTCGATCAATTCATTTATAACACATTTATTCACGGCATAGTTTAGGAAACTACCATAAACATTCGGTTATAAGACTGGAAATTAACCTCCGAAACTAGCACAAATACATGTACATTGTATGTAAATAAGTCGAGCATAGTTCAATTATAAAATGGTGATGTTTTCTCTTCTAAAACAGTCCCAAATAATTAGATACCTCTTACAAAACAGATATAGAGTTTGAAAAAGAAATAAGCCTGTCATTTCACTGAATAGATACGGTAGAACACCTAACATATTGACCATAAATTGACAAGGGCGTAGCTACCTATACGCAAATACGCAGGTGCGTATTGAAATTTTGTCAAATTGACAAAATTTCAACACACACCTGCGTATTTTCATGCTGAAATGTTGTTAACTGGGCATAATTGTAATACTAACTGCCAACAGACACGAAAATTTGAAATGTCTTAGGGGCTTAACCCCCTATTATTGCCCTTAATGAGAATGAAACATAATTGTGCGTAGTGTGTAATTTCCCCTAGCTACGCCCCTGATTGACGTCATTGCTGTTCTACTTCTACTGCGTAAAGTCTTCGAAAGGCATCAAATTAAGTTATTCCAACACATATGTCATACGGAGACGGTACCTCGGTTTAAAAGCTTATTCAAAAGACCGGAGAAAAGGAGGATCGGGCTTGTGGCCCCTGGATTGATAGGCTTGCGCCTTATCCACTACACTAGGGTCGCTTTCTTTTCCAACCATGTTTTTCATTGACCATTATATGACATGAAATGACTTTATGAGGACAGTAATGATGGGCCCCTATTTAATTTTACTAAATTACTGACCTACACGGGATATTTTTATACAACGTGTTCCTATTTTGACATAACGTGTTTCCTTAAGGCCTACTATTATTAAATGCAATTACTTACGGACTGCAAGCAATGCATCTAAACATATTGAGTAAATTTGATTTGCAGAGCCATATACGACAGACAGTGCAGATGGTGTAAAAATAACGTAATAATCGTGCATATGGTGAAAAAGGTACCTGGGCAAACTGTTGATCCATATCACACTGTTTCTAAAACAGTCTGAGTAAGATCTGCACTGTTTGACAAAAATAGGATGCTTTGCCACTTCGCCGAATACTGAAGTCAGTTTGTGCAAGTTTGTGGATTGTGGCAACGTGTTAGGGTTTTTTCAATATTTTGTGAAATTACGGCATTCACAGAGTGGGTGTTTAAACTCATTTCCCCAGTATTTCTTATTTTGTCACGAATAGTTCATTATTGTATAACGTGCCGTCGGTCCTTATTATCTTTATTTTACTATGTACCGTACAGATCCTAAATACTCGGGCAGTAAAAGAAGCATAGGTGACGATTAGATCAGACTGTTTCATTGTAGAAATACACTACGTGTCATTGCCATTAAGCCTGGATTTGAGGATAGTGATAGTAAATGTTTCCTGTGTACCACTTTTGTTGGTAGTTCTGGTTATTTCGGCAATACTGTTTGAGTCGCGGCACGACAAAACCAACAAAGAGGCATGTGCGCCCCGCGAAGACTCAGATCAGCCTGGGCATCCACCCAGTCTGGTCTTCGCTGACCACATGGAGCTAGCTTAGACACTTAGCTACACTTTAAGCGCATGGCAAAGACTCTTATTAGACTGGCTGGTCTGCGTCTTCGCTGTGCGCACATGCCACTTTGTTGAATTTGTCGTGTCGCGGCTCAGTTATAATACCGATAGATCGCCATCGGGCGTTTCATTGCGAAAGACCGAAACCATTCAGAACCGCGTGGGCGCAGTCCAGACTGTTCCATTAAAGCTCTCTCGCCAAGTTTTACACAATTTGCTATAGTAACAGCAGGTTTATGAAGAATCCCATACTGGAAGCGTAAACGAGGTGAATGACTGTCGCATTGATAATATTATGTTTGTCATCTGTTTGCAGCGGGAGCGGCTGTTGTTCGCACTTGTGCCTCAATCTATTTGTTACATAATGCGATCATATTATATATGTCATCCGAGTTATTGCTTGCAGCTGAAACAACTGTTGTTGCTAGAACTTGTAGCTCAGTACATTTGCTTGTATCCGGCGACCCTATTATCCATGTCATCCGTGTTACTTCTTGCAGCGGGAGCGACTGTTTTTCGAATATATACTCAGAGGCTAAAGAAAGTATACATTTTTTGATTGCCAATATGTTACCTATTTTTCATTGCTCAGGCCTGAAATTCTTCATGGGGTACTTTACTCAAATTGAATAAGGTGATATAGTAAAAGTACTGATTGAAACGCTTGACTAGCGACAATCTTCGTACATGCCGGTTTTGAACGTTGTCCACGTGCAGCAAAATGGACAATACGATTTTGCTATTAGTCTGCATTAGAAATTTTGGATGTTCAAAAGTTCTAACAAACCACAATGTTTGCATTTCATTTGCACGTTGAAAAGGCTTTCTGTGGCAATCAAAAATCATACACGCAGAGGCAAAAGAAAGTATACATTTTTAAATTCCCGTATCCTCTTACGGAGCGGCGTTTGCCAGTCGACTGACAATAGCGATTTTACGTTAAAATCGCTATTGCCAGTCGACTGGTAATTAAATAGTGATTTACGTTGAAATCGCTATTGCCTGTCGACTGGCAATAGCAAATTTAACGTAAAATCGCTATTGCCAGTTGACTGGTAATAGCGATTTCAACGTAAAATCGCTATTGCCAGTCGACTGGCAGCAGCGATTTTAATGTGAAATCGCTATTGCCAGTTAGTTTAAGTTTTGGTGCGAAAAGGGCAAACACTACTTATTAGCAAGTAATGCTTGTGAATGTTTCTACTTTGTATCTGTTGTTGCACCCTCATTAATAAAGCAGCATGTATGTGGCTCACCAACAAACTGCACTTCCGAATATAGGTTTAGACTTTACTTACATGTAACTTGCTCCTACTGCGTTGAAATCTGAAATCCACGAGTATACTGGAAAGGAAGATTTTTGTTATTTTCTTTTTTCAGTCCATTGGATTATGCTAATATGATGTCACGAAGGCTTGAAAGATGTAGAAACTTGGGCATAGGTCTGAGCTGAAAATCATTTTGTTGCATGCTGCTTCTGCTGCTACGACATTTTATCATCTTTCGGTTTCTATTACTTTACATATAACCAATCGAGCAATCGCGAAATGCAAATAACTTATTTACAATTTTATTATTATTGTGATCATTATGTTGGAATTCGTTTGAATTTATTTCTGGCATAGAAATTATTACAGAAAACTCTTGGAATTAGAAATTGTGTCCTGTTTAGCAAACATGGATTTTGTTGTTTATTTATTTTCTGGTTTCTGGTAGCGATTTTACACAGTCCAGGCATCGCCTTGTATAACCGAGAATGAATCATAAATATTCAAAATCAAATGCCAATTATTTAAGTATCTTCTGTGGGGTTTGGGCGTGCTGTTTTAGTCATTTAGTTAAGTATCTTCTGTGGGGTTTGGGCGTGCTGTTTTAGTCATTTATTTAATCCATTGTGCCCTGATTAAAGTGACAAAACATAAATAAATAAAATAAATTAATAAACAAAATAACATAAAATAAAATGAATTAATTAATAATGATAAATATTTGATCAAACAAGTGGATGAAGATCAGATTTCATTGGATAATTCTGATTTTCTCGCACGCCCATAATTTTCTACGTAAACCAATCAGAAACAGGCATGCCTTGTTGTGTGGTGGCGCAAAAGGTATGACCGCCGTCTCTTTATGGCTAAGACAAGCAAACGCAGCTTGCATGAGTTCGAATCCTATCTTTCTGGAATGTCCTTCTTAATAACAAATCTATATTTTAGACTACTTCTTGTGCCAACTGCAGTGTTGGCGATTGCAACTTCTTCAGCTTCAAATTCATTCTTAAGAAATGGGAAGAAAAACTAAACTAAAAAAAACAACAACTGGCAATAGCGATTTCACGTCAAAATGGCCATTACCAGTCGACTATTATTGTAATAGCCATTTTACGTTAAAATCGCTATTACCGGTGGACTGGCAATAGCCATTTTACGTTAAAATCGCTCTTGCCAGTCGACTGGTAATAACCATTTTGACATGAAATCGCTATTTCCAGTCGACTGGCAATAGCGATTTTAACGTAAAATGGCTATTGCCAGTCGACTGGCACTAGACCTTACCGTTTTCTTATTATTCTCAATTTTGCATAATGTATCTTTCCTCAAAGTACAATATTGTGGTACAGCAAGATTACAAAATATCTTCATTGACTAGCGACACTATACGTACATATTGGTTTTGCCCTTATTGCACGAACATCATATGAAGCAGGTGTAAAATCGGTATTTGAATTTTAGGTAGTTTTTTCTGAACAAACCACAATAAATGCGTTTCTTTGATATGACGACAATGCTTTTAGTGCAAACAGGTCGTTACAGGCTGGCCGCTCAAAGCGGTTCGTGGCTGGCTTAATAAAATACACTAGAGTCACGACAAATTGGCGATGATGTGTCAACTTGTTTTTCCTCTTTATGATTCTGTCTGCCATAGAGAACCTTATCATCGTGCAAATGAATCGCAGATCCTGTAGTTTGTTTAGAATAACAACAGTTACCGAGATTTCAAATACAAATCCATCGCAAACTCGTATTGTCCATTTTGCTGCATGTGGAACTCGTGCAAAACTGGCAGGTACGTTCAGTGCCGCTAGTCAAGCGTTTCAATAATAAATTTCACTATACCACATTGATGTGCCCTGAGTACAAGCAACTCATGCGGAATTTCAGACCTGAGCCAAGAGAAAGGAGTAAAATATATGCATTCAAAAAGTATATGCATGCACTTTCTTTTGCCCCTCAGTATAATTTGGTTCTATCATGTGATTGTATTATGTATGCCACTCGTGTTATTGCTGGCAGCGGAAGCGGCTGTTGTTCGAACTTGTGGTTTAATCTGTTCATGCGATCGTATTGTGTATGATACCCGTGTTCTTGCAAGCAGCGGGAACGGCTGTTTTTCAGTTTTTGGCTGTGGCTGAATCTATTTGTTTTTTTTTATCATGCAATCATGCTATATGCGTCAAATGTGTTATTGCTTGAAACGGGAGAAGCTGTTTATAGAACACGGTCTGATTTCCGCCTCTAGCGGATCTTGAACCCGAGACCGCTAGATCAGCAGGCCAGAGCTAGATCTCCTGACTACCGGGACTACCTGCCGTTGCTAAATTATGTAGCTCAATTCATTTACTTAAATCATGCGATCATATAATGTAGATCATCCGTGTTATGACTTACAGCAGGAAAAACTGTTGCTTGAACTTCTGGCTAAATCTGTTTGCTTGTATCATGCCGTGATGATGCTATAGACAACAAACTGTGTTAGCATAAAACAAACATCCTTGACTTAATTTAAATGCAATACGCCCTAAAAATAGGATATTAAGATTGTTGTATGATCAAGTCATGATTTGCCTATGTTAGCCGGGAACTTGTTTTTGGAAACTTGGAGCATTATTTGTTTAATGAACAATGTAAAACACATAGAAATACTCCCCGACGTAAGATGAATGAAACAATACGAGTAAGCAGGAGATTTCAACATAACCTCGTTAGCGCACTGTCACAAAAATATTTACACTTGCAGTAACTGATTTAAGAGAATTTATGGAAAACACTTCCCCTAATTTTAACAGTTACAGACACATATTTAAGCGTCTAGATTGCTAATTTAATTAGTCTTAATTATATTTTATAAAAGTTTTCTGGATTATCAAAGACGGTTCCATATGGCACAGTGAAAGGAAACGAGACAGTGACAAAACGATATAAAATAAACAGAAGAAGAGGTAGCTTAGAAGTTGAAGCGGGAAAACAATATGAGGAAGTAGACAGAAATGAACTTTGCAAGCACAACTAGGCCAGCTGCAGACAGTACAAGGTAGAAAAGGATTGTGGTAAAGTCATCTGCGGCGCCCCAACGACCTTGCAAGATTATGAAAAAAAACTAGTCTAGAATAGTTAAAAATATATAATGAACATTTTTGTCGTTCCTTTAAATTGCAAACCACCCACGGGTTTGTCAGAAAATAAGATCACTTCTGGAAAGAATCATGAACAGGATAAGAATCTATGCCACGAATATAAAATGCAATGACTGCTGCTTTTTAGCTCACCTGAGCCGAAGGCTCATAGGTGAGCTTATAGTATAGGCAGGCATCCTTCGTCCGTCCGTCCGTCCGTCGTCCGTCCGTCCGTCAATATTTTCAAACGACATCTCCTCTGAAACTACACAAATTTCATGTATAGCATCTATATGCAGGGGGAACCAATAATACTGCTTTTTTTTATCCAAATCGCTTCAGAACTTTGGTTGCTATGGCAACTTAAAGTTTCCATTGACTTGTATGGGAAAAATTGAAAATTTGCATTTATTGCTATGTCACTGCAGATATTTTGACAAAACTTTTACAGAAATGTTCCTTGAGTATTCCTCTATCAACCACATGAACTTTATGTAAATTGCACAATTTGGCTGGTTGCCATGGCAACGGAATGGTTAAAAATAGAAAAAATATTAAAAAATCATCTCCTCAGAAACTATGCAACCAATAAAGCTCAAACTTCACAGAAAGGATCTGTGTACTAGTCTCTATTAAAGTACTGTTTTTCTTGGCAATTGCTCTAGCAGTTTGGTTGCTATGGGAACTGAAAGTTGCCATTGACTAACAGTGGCAAAATGGAAAGTTTGCATTTATTGCTATGCCACTGCAGATATTTTGACAAAACTTTCATAGAAATGTACCTTGAGTAGTCTTTAACCAGCCATGTTATATTTATGTAAATTGCGCAATTTGGCTGGTTGCCATTGCAACCGAATAGTTAAAAATAGAAAAATATTAAAAACTCATCTTCGCAGAAACTATATGGCCAATAAAGCTCAAACTGTACAAAAAGAACCTTAGTACTAGCCTCTATAGAATTACTGTTTTTCATGGCAATTGCTCCTGCAGTTTGGTTGCTATGGCAACTAAGAGTTTCCATTGACTTATAATGGGAAAAATGGAAATTGGCAATTTTTGCTGTCTAACTGCAATTATTTAGATTTTTTCTACAGAAATGTTTCTTGAGTAGTCCTCTACGATTCATATGAATTTTCTCCAAATCGCTGAATTTGATTGGTTGCCATGGCAAAATATAGGGTAAATTTTCGAAAAAAAAAAATCTTCTGCTCAGAAGCCATATGGGGGATGAAGCTGATATTGTGCAAACGTGTTGATGACAGTAGCCTCTACAAAAATTTTATTCTTTTTCTTCCAATCCCATCAGAACTTTGGTTGCTATGGCAACTTATAGTTTCCATCGACTTATAATGGGAAAAGTGAAGCCATGAGGGGGATGAAGCTGATACTTCGCATACATATTAATAACATTAGCCTCTACCTAAAGTATGTTTTATATTATCATAGCCCATGTGAATTCGTTGCTATGGCAAATTATAGTTTCCATAGACTTATAATGGGGAAAGTGGACATTTGCTATTTATTTCTGTGTTCCTGCAGATATTTTGACAAAACTTTACAGAAATGTTCCTGGAGTAGTCCTCTACCAGCAATATGAATTTTTCCCTAATAGCTGATTTTGATTGGTTGCCATTGCAGCTGATAAAGGCCAAATTTTCGTCTTCTTTTTTTTTTGCCAAAGTTCTGAGAAGCCATTAAGGGGGGATAAAGCTTATTTTTTGCATAAATGTTTGTGATATTATCCTCTACATAAGTGGTGTTTTTATTGCTGTTCTGCATGGTGTTTTGTTGCTGTAACCTCAGTGCTCAGGTGAGCGATATAGGGCCATTGGCCCTCTAGTTAAGTTCGTCTGGTATTATGTTTCTTGCACTTCCTTTGAAAAGCTTTTTTTCAAAAGTTAGACAAGCCTTTTATTAACCGCCTATGATTCTTAGATATCAGATGAAACTTAAATGAAATGACATAGATTATCAGACAACTTTACTGCATCTTTACACCTGTCACAGAGTACGAGGTTATATTGGTAATTTTTGTGATAGTGTTAATAGCTATTTGGGAAAGAGCTGCTGACTCGGCTTGTCACTTGTAATTTATTGTTTGTTGGGATGTCATTGTCAATCTTTCCCTTTGGTGTCGGGGATAGGGTTTGGGATCTGATTCAGTCAGTTCCTGAAGTGTAGTTACTCTTTAACTTTTAATAACAAGGAGAAGGAAAAAGATTTTCATTTTATGCCGCAGTTAAGTTCCTTGTTCCGAACACTGACACTCAAGTTTAGGAAGTATTTCTCTGGAATCGCACCATAAGTAATCTTTCGAAGGATCAATTAAGGCGACGGGTACACTTTCAGGAGAAGCTACTCTCTAACCAGCAATTCCCCCCCCCCCCCCCCTTAGCAATAAGTATTAATTACTGATGGAAGGAATCTGCTCCCCTTGGCAAAGTAGTTTCTTGATGAGAAGACGTTATTTTAGACGGACTAAGTCGTCCAGGGAAGTAAACATGTCATACAGTTGTTTCCCTTTGTACAAATAGCAGAAAGACATGGAGGTGTACCTATATACCTTATACTCGCTAGAGGATACATATATTCATTTCTTTACCATGTATAAGCCGCCACACGACAAAACTAACAAAGTGGCATGTACGCCACGCGAAAACTCAGATCATCCTGGGCATCCACCCAGTCTGATCAGAGTCTATGCTGCGCGCTTAAAGGGTGGCTTAGGGTCTAAGCTATCGTCATTCCGACAGCATAGAATCTAATCAGACTGGACGGGTGCAAAGGATGATCTGAGTATTCGCGTGACGCACATTACACTTTGGTGATTTATTCGTGTTGCGGCTCATATATGAAATTGTGCGAGACAAAGAACATACCATCTTATCATTCTCTTCGAATGCTACTGCAAATAAAAAGCTTTTCGTTTTGTAAACTGCATGACAAAGGAGATGTTCAATAAATTAAATCAAAATCTATACGTTTTGGATTATAGATTACACAAAACAAGACGCTTACGGAAATATCATACGGGCAGTCGGTGCTTTAACCTTTAATGATAGAATATAAAATAAACCCTGAAAATCACAACAAAAACAGATATACAGAGAGCATTTACCTGGCTCATGTTTTATCAGTTCTTTACGTGCATCGTTCAAAGAGGTTTGAAGCTGTATTTCAGGTTTGGAACTGTATTTTCTTATATGTGAATACTGTCGCCTATATCTATATCGATTTCGCTAGTCTCGTTACCATTATGTTGAAATGATCTCTGGCTTCCCATTTTTTATATTATGGTAGTTCAGCATCGTATGTGTCAAACTACAATTTTTATGCCCCGTCATTTTCAATAGGGAGCATATAGTATCACTGATGTCCGTTCGTACGTCCCGTACGTCTCATTCATCCCATAAGTACGTCCCCAAAAATGGTTTCCGTTCGATACCGCTTGAAAAGACTGGTGTATTGGATTCATATTTTATACTCCGTATATAATCATAAAATGCATGTCAAGTTCTATTTCGGGTAGAATCCGCCGATCATTACGGGAGTAATTGCCCTTTCTCAGTCAACGTCATTTTGTGCAAAAATATGGTTTCCGTTTGCTAGCTTTTTGAAAAGATTGGTGTATTGAATTCATATTTTATACACAGGTATATAATCATAAGATACAGGTCAAGTTCAATTTCGGGTAAAATCCGCCAATCATTATGGGAGTTATGGCCCTTTTTCAACTACATTTTGTGAAAAATATGGTTTCCTTTCAATATCGTTTAAAAAGATTGATGTATGGTATTCATATTTTATAGGTATTTTGATATCTTTTGAAAAGATTAATGTTTAGGATACATATTTTATATATTAAATACGGGTCAAGATTGATTTGGGGTTAAATCCGCCTATCATTTTGGGAGTTATGGCCCTTTTTCAGCTTCATTTTGGGAGTCGACCCGATATAGACTGAAATACTGTCTCAAAGGGCCGTTAAACCCAAAGCAATCAATCAATCATCAACCATGATCATATCCCACTTACACACCTTGGCGCTGATTTGGATATTTTGAAATATGCAGTGGCAGGGTGTGGGTGTAGGGGGGATGTATGTCAAAACAGAAAAGCAGGTTTTCACAGTTTCTAGGGTTATGAAGCGTAACACTATATTCTGACACCGGGTTTAAGGTATTTAAAGTTTGTTGTGGTCCGAGTTTTGTTAGATTCACAATTGCAGCTTATTCAAAATAGATTTATTTTCAAATGCATTGATGCAGTGTTGTACGTATTCGGTGACTCTTTTTAAATTTAATCTTATTTCGCTTTCTTATCGTACATGGATTCAGGCAATATTGAAAATGAAAAGAAACATGACAATATGTTGATAAAAAGCTGTAACAGACAGTTGTTGTTCTTTTAATAACTTGAATCAGTGTTTTATATTTGTTGGATAGTCTGTTTTTCCGCAAATTACAAAATATTAGGTGTAACCCAGTAAATGCAACCAGAAGTATGGAATAAATAAAATTTAAAATACCAGTATCAGCAAAAATAAATAAATATCATCTGATTCCTTAGTAGAAGGCAGTTCTTCTATTACAATTACTCCTTTAAATGTTTTAAAATGTCAAATATACTGCATGCCGTGTACATGCTCTTAGAGAATTGACCCCGACCGACCCGACTTACTGCTATATAAACTAGGGTTACTCGGGGTATCGATTTCACATGTGTTTCTAATGAAACTGGTCGTATAATCCTCCGGTATACCAATAAATGATACAGAATTATGCAACTTCGCAGCAGTGCCCCATGTGGTGAAGATTACGCTGTTAACCGATTTTCTCTAGTTAAAAGTAAAACATAAATATCCCGCATCCTAATCTTGATATAAACTAGAAAATCGAAATCCTCGTTAAAAATTATGTTGTTTAGGCGTTTTGAACGGATTTCTACGTTAAAATTTAAGCGTTTTGTAATTAAACAGTTTTGTAATGGCACGGGAACCAGCGAAACAGTGTTTCCTCTTTTAAAGCCTTTATAAAAAAATAGTTCCAGTTGTATTGCAAACTTATTTTCGTGTGATACTTCAAAAATATGTCTTCAAACACACTATTGTATTTAGAATAAAAGTAGACAAAACTTTATCATTGGATATGCGATTTTCTAGAGTACTTTATGAGAGCGTTCTTAAATCGGCGCACTAATACCTTGAATCAGGTTTCAGCAGCACCGCTGATAAAAATACTACATGCTTGAATTACCTGTATTATTAACCGAGAACCAGAGCTAATGGCAAAGTAGTTCACAGAGC
This sequence comes from Ctena decussata, assembly GCA_963989385.1. Classification (NCBI taxonomy): domain Eukaryota; kingdom Metazoa; phylum Mollusca; class Bivalvia; order Lucinida; family Lucinidae; genus Ctena; species Ctena decussata. Next base: position 54,054,567 of record OZ022499.1, on the reverse strand, counting down.
ATGTTTAGCTGATACCTGCAGTGTCCAGATAATTAGGGGATGGCGAAAACATCTGGTCTGATTATCAGTAAGGCATAAATTTTAGGTTATTTTTCTCTAAGAGGATGTACACATCATGTTTTCTCGTTATACATGTATGTTTCACTTCCCTTTGCTATGTCTTGGGTGGCTTATGTCTTGTACTTCTGGCATTTCCTTCTTTACACTTCATTTAGTTTTATAATCGACCAATTGCTCAAAGATAATTCTTTTTTAAATCTTAATTATTTTACTATAACGTCGGTGGTAAACGTTTACCTTCTTTCTCTCCTTCTCTCTCTCTCTTTCTCTCTCTCTCTCTCTCTCTCATTTCTGAAAAACTAAAGTTTTCTTCTGAAAAGTCATCTAAATAATAACACTTAAATCAGTTTTTATCGTCGACAACTAAAAGTCTTACTTATAAGAGTCCTGGTTTAATATTACGAATAACACAAACCAACACCTTTGGATCATTGGATACACACTAAGGGATGAATACAAACAATTACAAAGTAAAACGAAATCGAATTCGGCCAACTTATGATGTTGGCCAGACTGGTTGGTGTCAGTCTATTTATAATTTATCCGTGACCTTTGTAGTGTACAAAGTTCTTTACTCGTCGGCAGGCAAAAATTTGTTGTTTTAAGGTGCATGGATTTTTCACATACATGTAGACCCATTTTCTACCTCTGCTAGAAACTGCATCCCCTGAACCCTTAATTCAAGTTAATTGTTTGTTTTAGATGCACTTTGCATCATGAAGTTAGCCTTAGCTTAATCTCCTGGCTTGTCATTTACTATAGGAGAGCGATATGCATTCATGGCAGCCGAAGTAATTCAGACAAAGTTCTTAAGATGTGGTATATGGTGGTGTTCCATAACGTTAAAGAAGAACTTCTGTTTCTTCAGTCTACCATGGTATGCCTATATAGCCCATCTGACTTTTGTAACTAGCCTTAACTGGTCAGCCTCCTCGGTGAGATGCTGAGAAAGCCTTTCCCTGGCATATAGCAGTATAAACTTATTTTCTTTATGCCTCAAATCCTCCTGTATAATTCAAAACCTTACAAATTTTCTTTCCTTAGCCAGTCAGTAGACTTATCACAAAAGTCAGTTTTGCATTGGGTCATCCCCGTATCATTAATCTTACCATCACTCATGAAAGGGCTAAGGGTATCCAAGACATAACCGTCTGGGAGACGAACTTACATAATCTTTACAAGTTATCGATTTAATGTCCAAAATAAGTTCTTCTGGCCATTTCATAGTCCTCAATTTTCTGTATGTAAAAGTCAGTTCCATCCAAAATGGTTATTACATGTATCCAGTTCTCCCCGAAGAAATTTTGTGCGCAAGTTGCGTCATTGTAGCCTCTCTGGTAGTCTAACTATCTATATCAATATGTTCTGGATTAAAGTACTTAGCTATCAGAGACAGAATGGATAGCTACAGCAACACGAGAGACAGGGTGAGGACTGAAGAGGGTACAGGTTTGTCCGAAACCAGTATTCATGTAAAGCAAGAAATAGCTTATACCTATGGAAGGGTATCGGGGTCATAATTCCATTTAGGTTTTGTGTACTTCTATTTTGTCTTAACACAGAGTGCTTTTTCAATACTAAGCATTATGCATTCTACAAAATGCCTTTACGCTTGATTCAGGGTCATAATTCTATTTAAGTAATTTGTTTTTGTATTCCGCGATAACACAGAGAGCCTTTCGATAATATAAAAATGCCTTTACGCTTGAATCCATTATGCTTAGCGGGTTTTCTAAATCTGTGACCATCGGGCTCATTGATTTGTTGTTAATGTTTTATGATTAGAATATTTAAAAATAAATACCACATTAATTTTATCCCTTTCACAATAACTGTTATTGGCTTTATTCCAAAACGCTTTCCGTATTTCCCCGCGTATTTCGGATCATTGTTTATCGCTTCGTTGCAAATCGATTTACGATTAAATGCATTCCGCTTTACGACTACGAAAAAATAAAGGCTAGCTCCACGGCTCAAATGTATGGGAAGTCTTAGCTGTCGTAAATGATTAATAGTTCCATCTCAAAATATTTAATGAAGTGCGCTATAGGACTGAGATGGGTACATGTAGCATCCCGATCCCCGGGATCTTATTCTTATACACTGGTTGTTTTTATCAACATGCATTCACGATCATATTTTTTTTTGGAATAACTGAAATACCTAGTTTGATTACAAGAAGAATGTAATGGGTAAACTACACTTAAATGTATGAAAAACATTATCTGTCTGAAATGATAATTATTCAAATAACAATAATAAATGGAGTTAGCTGCCGGGCTGGGACGGTTAGAAATTTGTACCCAGGTACCATTTCTGACTACCTTTGGGTATCTGTTGCAATAGATATTATTCTTACACTGGCTACTTTTGATCAGCATTAAATCAATATCATATAATTCCTGACAAAAAAAAAACAACAACTGAAGATGCTTATAGATCATGTCGTTGGAATTCCTGGACTTCAAAAGTAAAAAGTATGCAAAGACCAGGAACTGAAACAATCAAAATCCAAATCCAGCCCTCAAACCATAGCCGGAAACAACTAAGATTACAAATAATCAAGATACAGAGAACATATTGCCAACCGAGTGAGCAGCTTGTTCCCGAAAGGTGGCCACTCAGCAACCCAAACCGAACCAAAAATAATAAGAACATACATAAGGTAAAACATCACAGAAACTCTGACACCAAAAACAGGCAACAGAGAACCACAACAGAACTACCGCCTTGGAACGGTCAGTAATGAATTACTGGGGGGCTTAAATCGATTTTACAGGCCCAACTTTACCCTCAGTTTCTGAAGTGGTACAAAACATTTAGTTGGTTGTTCGGTTCGCATGATAACCCTCTAACTCGTCAATGAATCATCACGGTAAACACATAAATCAAATTTCAACACCATGAAGAAGCAAAGACGAGGACTCAACAGATACAGCGGGCCGTCTGACAGGTGGAGATCCCTGGCCAGCCAAACAACCCCACTGGAAATCTGAAGCAAAAGAAGGTCACCAGTTGAGCCCCGGTGGACCAAGCAACAGACAAAAAACAATGCACCCAATTTCTAAGAATGCAGCTTCCATGAGTGAGAGTTCTGAATCTGAAGTAATTACTGGTGTCACATCCAAAGGGCCAATCGTTTGTTTGTTTTTATTAATAGACAAGGTTGGGCGTCCCGATACCAAAGATGATATAATATTTGACTCGTGTCTAGCCCTTTTTTTGGCTACATAGTTTGGGACCTAGCCTCTAGTGCTTAAAAAAATAGCACCCCCACATAAAAAAAGCTGATATTTTTATATACCATATACCCCAGAAAAAAAGTTGGCAATATAGCCTGCCCAAATGTTCCCAGCGTAAATTCTATTCCTTTTCAGTCTAAAATATGATTGTATTTATTTTATTCATGCATCCTAAATGCTATGAACGAGACATTAACAATAAAATAATGTGCTTCATCAGTACATGGAACTACAGGAGGTCAGTAATCACTAATGCGAGCCTTTATTTGGGCCCAAGACAACTGCACAGGTGCTAGGAAAATACCCAGAACTTTTGACAACCCCGCTGACAATCTCATAAAAATAGTTGTTTTTGAGGTGACCCCGCCACCCCGCCCCCTCCCCCCCCACCCCCACCACAAAAATAAAAGGTTGCTCAAAGCACCATAATACCCATAAAAATAGCATGATTTTCTCAAAACCCATGAAAATAGTAAATTTTGAAATTTCAAACCCAAAAAATAATCCCTGCCTATGTGGTAAGAAACTTTCTGAGTACCTCACTCCCCTCGAGACAAACCTCTGCCGTGTGGGTTCGAGGCTCGCTAGCGCTTACCAGCAAAAATATCGAATGGTGAAAAATATGAATAATAACCTTTCACCGACATGTATGATGGTCTGTCATCTTCCGGGTTGCGGTGGTTTCACAGTGAATGTTAAGGTTAATGCATGGAAAATAAATCATAACTGTTGTCAACATGGCTTCTCATACTGAATACATTTTACCTCGACACCGGTACCAAAATTGTAAACATTGCATATATCAAGGTCAATCATTGTAAAGGTAAATATTTAAATATTTCCATTTTTCTTTTCTTTTCTTCTAATTATACTGTGAAGCTAGAAATTTAGTTGCGTAGTCAAAATACGCTAAAGCGGAAAGCGATAAGGCAAATGCCATATACATGTAGCGGTTACCAGATTTACCGTAAGCCAACATAACAAAACGCAAGTTCAGGAAAAGCGATTGAATTGTAACAGAATAATCAAAGAGCCAATCGGAAAGACATTCTGTAGAAAGCAGATTCCGTATTGATCACAGAAAGACATTCACTGTTATATTTTCATTTAATGGGAAATAGATTTTTGTAGAGTGTAAAATGCATATTACTGAGAAGCCCTTTGTGTTAAAGCATAATAAGCATCCATAACATGCAAATGGAATCGGGCATCAGGGCATTTTGTAAAATACAGAATGGATATTTCTGAGAGACACTTTGTGTTCTTGCAGAATAGAAAATGCACTACGTATTTGAATTATGACCCTGATACCCTTCCATATATACCGACGCCTTGTTTCTTTGAGAAGTGTTTAGCATATCTACAACGTTACCTTACATATTTTCAGATTGTTCCTTGGTCCAATTAGTCCATGTGATAATATCCTAGAAATGGTGTATCTCCAAAATCAGGATAAGGGTGGTTATTAGACTTGCTTATCACTTCCAACAACTGCTGAATCAATTTAGATACATTTTCAGGTGTAAGTTTGACTGAAGATTTTCTAGGTGCACTATCTGATTTTAAGTTCTTTTTATCTAAATGAGACAAGCACATGACACCAGCTTTTGGAACAGACATTTGAAACAAAAAGAAACCAGGTCTGAACGCGCATTTGATGGGATCGTGCTTATTAGGCCACTTTTGTAAAGCGTTCGGCAAATGATGCAAACGCCTTTAGATTTTAAATTGCCAGCATCTGAAATATTCTGAGGAGGAACTGTGGCATTTACAACCTGTATAACTTCTTGGAGTGGTTGCCTGTCCTTTGCTCTTTTCATTTTACACTCTGCATTTGTTCCATAGTATACTTTGTTCAGATTATTCAAAACCATCTTGACGTATTCTTTCTCTATGCAAATCATATGTTTGTCCATATAGTTCTCTACGATCTCGAAAACAGACTTCTTGGGATTATAGTTGTATCTCACAAATTTATCATTTGGCATTGTGTCAGTGAGTGTGCACACGAACAAATTTCGAACAAATGGATTGAGTATCAGACAAGCCACAAAAACTGACTCTAACAATTAAGCCCCAACAATCAGTAATTGTACATGTATCTGTCATTGGATTCCTTCTAGATAAAACGAACGATGAAAACAAACCTGAAATTTGGATCCTTTGGGTAGTAAATTGAAAACATAAACTAGAAAATTGTGTCTGTAAGACACTAATGATGCCCCCGTGCAGCGCCTGTCACAGGACATGTGTACATCCCTAAAGGACCTTTCAAGCACAAATGCTATTTACAAAGAGCTATAATTCTGTCAAAATTAATTCTAGCTCCAATAAAAACTCACATGCACATCTCCAATATGTCCATAGTGTGTATGCAAAGTTTGGAAAAGATCGATTGAAAACTAAGGGAGAAGTTGAATACACAAACTCCTCACCCTACAAATGTAAAAATTTGCCTAAAATGACTAAGTTCAAAAGGCCGTAATTCTGTCAAAAGCAATTCTAGTTCCAACAAAAACCCACATGCACATCTGCAATATGTCCACAACATGTATGCAAAGTTTGAAAAAGATCGACTGAAAACTAAGGGAGGAGTTGATTACACAAACTACATACCCTACAATGCAAATATTTGCCTAAAATGACTAAGTTCAAAAGGCCGTAATTCTGTCAAAATTAATTCTAGCTCCAACAAAAACCCACATGCACATCTTCAATATGTCCACAACATGTGTGCAAGGTTTGAAAAGATCCATTGAAAACTGTGGGAGGAGTTGATTACACAAACTACATACCCTACAATGCAAAAATTTGCCTAAAATGACTAAGTTCAAAAGGCCGTAATTCTGTCAAAATTCAAAATTAATTCTAGCTCCAACAAAAACCCACATGCACATCTTCAATATGTCCACAACATGTATGCGAAGTTTGAAAAAGATCCACTGAAAACTGTGGGAGGAGTTGATTACACAAACTCTATACCGTAAAGTGTGACGAACGGACGGACAGACTGACGGACGGATGGACGGACGGACAGACAGGAGCAAATCTTAATGCCCCCTGACTATCGTCACGGGGGCATAAAAACGATAAATGCAGGATGAATAGGAAATTAGTGAAAATATGATGTCAAGCAGAACAACAATATGTTTATGTACAATTAACCTGTGCAACTACTCCTTACATAAAGTACAAAATAAGGCAAACTGCCGAATGACACAAAAAACACTTTCTTATGAAAAAAAGTAAAGCATCGTTGAGAAAAACAGTTTAAACTACTTGTCTATTGAGCAGTATGTCAAAACACCTGACACGCCGTACGACTATCGAAAGATACCTGCACGAGAACACAGTGAGCGGTGACAACTTAACCATGCGACAGTCGACTGTAAATTTTCATTTATATACCTGTAGGAATTGATAAGTTTCAAGCGCTATTTCAGTGCAGAAAATGGATAACTGAAATGACAAACCTGGACCTTGATCATTTTCTTCTTTGAATAACTGAGTACCCCTCCTCTCCTCGTGACCTAACTTCCCAATCATAAATACTGCGCACTTACCATGTAAAAGTCTGCTGGATAAGGGGAATTGCTTGCCGTTTTGCTGAAAGTATAACTATGGTTTTGCAAGTTAAATGCAAATCAGACGTAACAAGAAGAAAATCATCGCTGCGTATTGCAACGTACATGTATTTAGCGTGAATTTATGACAAAAATGTTTGAATGAATGACCTAAATACAGACCTTAATTGCTAAATGTATAACCCGTTGCATAAAAAAATCGGACCTTTTTATCTTAGTTTCCCTGCTTTGATGTGCAACCTGTCAAATACAGGTAACGCATCTAAGCAGATAATGATGTCTGGACTATCGTCTGTCATCATCACCAAAAAACCCACACACACTGGTAAATAACAAGATTTTCTTCAAATAGGGTTTTAGACCCATAGAAATTACTTGTTACAACTCAGAAACAAAAACTAAGTCTAACAATGTTAAATGTCAACAACAAAAAAAAAGGAAAAAAAAGAAATTGGAAAAAAAGTCCCTAATTGTCAAAACACCTACAAATACGTCAACAGCAACAAAAAAAAAAGATAATAATAATCCCCCGAATTTTCAAAACACCTCATTCGTGCGGAAAAAAATACTTGAAAAGGGAATGAATCATTTAGTCTTGCCGTACGACGTCGAAAAGACTTCCAACATTGTTTCTACTAAATGATTATTTAGATTCGACATATATGCGATTTAATCCATAACGAATCACTCTTCCCTTTACGCGTGTGTTTGAAAAGGGAATGAATCATGTAGCCTTGCCGTACGACGTCGAAAAGACTTCCAACATAGTTTCTACTAAATGATTATTTAGATTTGACATATATGCGATTTAATCCATAACAAAACACTCTTCCCTTTACGCGTGTGTTTGACCTTCATGGGGAATCTATACTGAAAAATAATGATTAGGGTGCAAAAAGCTCTGGATGACTTGGATAGTTAATGTTTATGCATGACATTTTAGCACACACCAATCAGTTTTGTACATTATATCTACGCAGCCGACTGAAATAAGCAACTTACAAGGTCCAGGACCAGCCTGTGGATTTGTACATGCTGAATATGGTCTTTTCTGTTCGTTTAAATAAAGACGTATAGTGTTTAGATCACTTTTATATGAATGATAATTTTGAAATTGTGTAAAGGTTTTCTTCATTTCAGTTAGTTAAAAGGATATGCATATAAATATTTCAACAATTCTTGTATTAGATTTAAAGATCTGCCAAGTCAAGTCAAATCACTTTGTTCACTCAGATCACAAAATAAGAGGGACTGTATTTTTAGCCCAGCACCTATGCACATAATACAGTTGAATAACATGTCCTGTTCTAAGAGCAAGAAAATTAAATCTTTTGGAACTTCACTTCTAATTTCACCGGATTCGATGATAGATACACACGTTCAAAAAGATGAAATTCTGAACGAATACTGCAAAGTTGGATACCAGAAGGGTTATTCAACCAGCACGAATCCTGGTTAACGTAACACATAATTTGTCCTTATACATGAATCATCGCTGATTAAAACGTTGTTGGAGGGCAGATCGCAAAATATTCATTCACGACGGCGGAGCCAAAGTGAATTAATATTCGCATCTGCCCGCGAGATATTCATTCACGACGGCGAAGCCAAAGTGAAATAATATTCACATCTGCCCGCGAGATATTCATTCACGACGGCGAAGCCGGAGTGAATTCAAATATTTGCCTGTGCCCGACAACACGTGTCAATCAGCAATAATTCACGGGTAAAGATATATTATTCAGAATGAAAATGCAAGTATATTGTAAATTTTTCTCGGGACTATTTTGAAGTGGACGGTGACAGAAGCAGTAGTTTACATTCGACGTCATCAACGCACGGAATTTGCATATCTCGACAATAGCAACGTGATGTTCTACAAAGTACCTGGTATAGAAGGTAACGGGAAACCCCGTAGTGACGTCATCGGATGACCACGTGGGTAGCTTGGTTGGCCAAAGATTAGCAGCGGACAGTGTTTTTCTATAGGATAGTCTTAAGTGTAATCGCTAAATGCGTAAAAGATAATTAAAATAAGTGCGGATAAATAGCTACCGATTTAAAACAATTGGAAATAAGGTCTGAGTCACCTGTCATACGAAAATGAAATCATTAAAAAAATTGAATTTATCAAGTAAAACGCGTATTTGGGTATACCCATCAACTTAACCGGACTTATCTAAGAGAACTTAAGTGGAATTACTATAAAATGTCAATCGGGTTTAAGGACAAAAAAAAATAAAAAAAAAATAATAAAAAAAATATCTATCGATGGCTGCGATTTCTTAAAATTTTATAAACAATTTAGAGATTTAAATAAAGAACTTTCTCTCTTTCGAAAAGAATATTATTGAGATTAATAATAATTTTCAAACGATGATTTACTCCGAGCTCGTGAAATCTAAACGAAGATGCTACATGTACGAATAGATAAAACATTGGTCTAGAAACTCTATGTAAGACATAGCAATAATTGATACATACGGAAAAAACTTTTCTATCTCTCTCTTTCTCTCTCTCTCTGAATGTACGTCCTGCACATTCTGATGACAGATTTTTATGTGATGCTTAACGAAATAAAGTATAATATTTTAATTTAATAAAAAGACCACGCTGCTAAAACATTGTATTACATGTAGTTTATTCTAACACAGTGCGCCTATAGAAGCAATGGAAAGTTTCCGTGTTTTATTCTGCAACAATTCACTGTTTCGGAGCGCGTGAGTCTAATTGCTGACGTCACTGGCAATACTGACGTAATTTTGTGACGTTTTGAGACGTTAGACGGTGTAACGTCGCTTTTTCTTTCTAAAAGCGCCATAAAAGTGTACATTTATTTTAGATACAGTTTAGAATGTTAGCGGGAACGTGAACGCGCTGGCAAGATGGTTGGGAGAATTTGAATGAAAATGAAAAAAAAGAAATCAGCGTTTTTGAGTGTTAGAATCGAAATAGTTCCGCTCTAGCATTGAATTGTTGAGTAATAATTCACTGTTTGTCGGTCAGTTGTAAGTAGATATATCACTCGCGCTCCGCGCTCGTGTTACGTTCTACTTTACAACTGACCTCCAAACAGTGAATTATTACTCAACAATTCACTGCTAGGGCTGATCTATTTCTTAAATATATTTATATGTTTAACACAATTATGCTTAACAAATTAATACATATACTCAATTATCAGTGAAAGTTTCAGTCTGGTCTATTCTGTAAATGACGCCGATGCAACGCCGACATTTAGCCGGAGGATTCGGTTTCAAAAAAAAAAATAAAATAAAATAGAAAAAAATGAAAAAAAATGTAAAAAAAGACAGAAAGAAAAAATAAAATAAAGGAAGCTATAACGGATAATTAGCCGCACTCGGCACACCACCAGTTTATTTTGGATTACACGTTTATTTCAAATTGTCACCACAGGACACCAGCGGCGTTTTTTGTTTAATTAGGATAAGACGCCCTTAATCAAAGGATCCACTGAAGACAGCGAAGATACTATTATACAACAGGAAACAAATATTTTTAATTCAGAAAGTTAAAATAGGATACAGACTCAGATACTTTTTATTTGTTTATAAAATTCTATAATAGAGCTAAGCCAACAGTACTTTTTGAAATTTACATGAAGCTCAAAACCTTGAACTAAGAAATATTAAAGAAAAAGATATGCATCCGAGTCATTCATCAACTATTCACTGCCATTAATTCCGTCATTCATTCATCTAATGGTTTGTTTGTCCTTTCGTTCATTCGTTGTATTTTCCGTTTCCCTTTTTACACGCTACATCAGCTAGACATTTATGAATTTGCGCTATGAATATGTGTGATGGAAAAGGGAAAAAATATATATCTTTTGAAGCATCTTACCACGTAAAAAAAATATGAAATTCAACTTCATTAAAGAAAATGTAAGCCTTATATATTATCTGTCTAAAACATTAAAATTTTGCTGTTTTAAATTCATATTTTACACAAACAATCATGCTTATTAGCTGTATACTATAATACTATATGAATCTTTCTGCCAACAGGTACTCGGGCAATCCCCCAAAGGTTTTATCAGTGGCGTCACACTTTTATCTCCTATGATAAAGGCCCATATTTGACCCCAGAAAATTCGTTTTTCAAAAGTTCTATTTAGATAATAAAAAAGAATACATAGGAAAGTTCCAACCTGGAATGTAACAGCAAAAACAAAATAAACTAGTTCTTGCATAAAATATTTGGTTTTCATCTTGAATATACCCATACCCACAGCAGATTTGGACAAATGACGAATTTTACCGGGTAGCCTTGGCGGCTTTCAAAATATATAATCCCGACCTCCAGCAAATTTCATATTTTGTGTACAGACAAAGTTTAAATATATTAAAATACCTTGAAAATTTAAATGTGCCTGAGACTGAGCTCTATGTTTATTGTTAACTTTTTGTTACAAAACTGGCAGCATTTGTAACATTTTTGCCGAGTTTCTTAACATAAAAATGCACACATCTCCAATCATAGACAAAATAAACATATGTTATGGATATTAAATTTGTTAGTAAGAACACAAGGACTAATTTGGTACACATTTTATTTTGATCTGTTGGAATTTTGGTACATGTAGGCATCTCTGGACTTGAATCTTGAGAGGATGGGGTACCTGGACAGGCCTTGTGCAGTATAAAGGTGGTTTACAGTGTTATCCAACGTATAAAAGTTTCATCAAATTAAAGCCTATTTTCGGGAACTTTCAACAGCTGTTGTCACTGTCCTATTTCTTTACAGGAATAGCTTTTCTTGCAATTTTCATTAATGCTATTGAAACAACATAGACACTTCAGAAATTGTCTTATTCTGAGAGTTCATAATTTCTAATAATATCTTCTTTGACTATATATCTATTAGGTAGAGTTGAGCTCCTTCTTGATGCCCTGCCATGTTGCCTGTTGAGGGTCTTAGGGGTTGAGGTGGCTCGATGGGTGGATGGCTAAGCTTGCGAGTTGATACATAAGCCAACAGGATTCGAACCTTCAACATTTTCTTTGCTAAGCGGCGACTGTACTGCTACACTTCGAGCATGAAATTCCGTTAACCTTCTTCTTTTCCCAGGGGAGCCCTGGTGGTTCAGTGGGCTAAGCGCTGGCCTGCTAATCTAGAGGTCCCGGGTTCTAGCTCCAACTTTTAATCGTAAACGGAGTTCCATTGCACACAGCCTTTCATTATCATCCACCCATCGTCCTGATATGACTGAAATAAATACTGTTTAAAAGGACGTGAAATCGCGTCATATACCATCCATCTTTTACAAGGCTGAATATTTTATAATCAAGCTACAGTCTTGCCCATCGCTAAAAATGGTCCAGGCTGTTTACATTCTGAGTACTGTATCCTAATTGGATAATAAAAGGAAACTGTATATGCTGTATAAACGTAATATGATCCTCAGAGCATAAAAATATTTTTTTAAATATTTGTACGTGCAAAAGAGCAAATATTCATATCGTCCTGTTTTTTGTTGTTTTTTCTGGTATGTTCGCCGAACTACGTTTACCTTAGAAACTTCAAGCATCGGGACTAGTAGGTCCGAGAAAACAGTGCAGACCCAGATCAGACTGCACCCAAAGCTGTCTTATCAGGGCCTACACTGTTTGCCATTCCATCTGCATCTTCTGGACGCTTTACTGCATTGTAAAATCAAACTGTGAAATTTGGGGACATTTACAGAGTAATCAAAATTTAAAGATTTTACGGAACTGCTGACTTCATCTTTCGCTTATTTTTTTTCAGAAATAACTAAACTGCTGGCTTTCTCTTCTGCTTCTTTTTTTTATATATTGACTCTGTTTATCTTCTCCTTTATTTCCAGAAATTACTTGACAGAGTTTTTTTTTTCTTTTTTCCAGAAATTACCAAACGCTGTGAAGGTCGGATCGTTCGATCTAGTTTAAAATTTGGGTTTCTCATAATTTCAAAAACAATTGTGCCAAACGCTTTTTAGCAGATAACCTTTAGTAGTTCTGGGTGGAGCTATTTGTGGTTTGCTCATTTGTGGTGACACTATGATGTGCCAAACTTGAATAAAAATTGGTCCAACATTTTGTGTGAAAATAGGCTTATTGCTTATACGCTTCTTGAATATAGTATTATCATCAATACTATTATTATTAGTAGTAGTAGTAGTATTTCCTTTGTCATTATGATGACAATCTCTGCTCCCCAGGTTACATTTCAATGTAGTTGCGGTGCTGTGATGATTATCATTTTAGTCACTAAACTTGAATGACTGAATATATTTTCTGGCCTTTTTTTGTATTCCCTCTCTTTTCGTTTCTATAGGCTGAGTTAATTGTGATATTACATAGACTTTTATGTTATTAAGTTCCCTGAAGCTGCTATGTTTTGTATATAGACTTTGCTGAAGTATTCAGTCGAGAAGGTATTTTTCTATGAGCAGTGGACAAGGTACTCTTGAAACAACATGGACAAGATCAAAATGTCTGACATAGAGGATGCTTAAATCCGGACGTAGCAAAGCAGCGCTTGCTAACCATTTAACTCATTTTGAGAGAGAGATACTCCGATTTTTTTTTGCGAAATACAGGCGAGTCATACATGGGAAAAGTGCTTTGATTTTCTGCTACTTTCCACCTCATGTAACTGTCATTTGATTAGAAACGAAATGCAATTTTACATGTGTAACCACCTGTTCTTTTGTAATCTTAGTGCAAAACTTAATGTCTGTTTATACATGTAGTTTGTTTGTACTTTAAGGGAAATAATGTTTATTTCTGGTTCAAAGATATCTAGCAGCAGATTTTATTTTCATTAAAGCGTATGTCAAGCCAGCGGCAAAAACGTAATTTATTTGTCTTATAAAGCCATGTGGACACCAGATTCTGGCCTGAATGTTTATCAGAAAAATATTGGATTTAATATCTAAACTCATTTCGAAACGGCATCGTAAGCTGTAAATAATCCATGTTTTCGAAAGGCATAATAAATAACAAGCAACAGAGCAAATGATATTATTAACCTAAACCCGGTGACTTGAAAAGCTGTGAAAGAAACCAGTTTTGATGATCTTACAGTCATAGCTCTAGATAAGAGGGGGTATTCGGTGATAATTAGGGATAATTTGTTGTTAATTCTGCATAAAAACATATGTTACCGTTTCGACAAGACGGTTCAGATGAGGGGTCACAACATATGGTTACAATGAGGAACAAGAAAAATTATCCTTAATTATCATCAAATACTCCCTCTTATCTAGAGCTCTGCTTTGGTGATAATCAGGGAGAGTTTTTGTTAATTCTGCATAAAACATATGTTGTGACCCCTCATCTGAACCGTCTCGACGAGTCGGTTCAGATGAGGGGTCACACTATATGGTTACAATGAGAAACAAGAAATATTATCCTTAATTATTATCAAATTCTCCCTCTTATCTGGAGCTCTGTTACAGTCTACATGTATTAGACGCCAACAGACAGTGGCTCCTAAACTTATGCTGCATAATAGGTATAGGATTATTTATAATTATGGTAAATTACCTTCTTCGAGAAAAATATTTAATTATTTAAACTTCAGTTTTGGATACAAAAAAAAGTTATTTGACATTTTACACCTACTTCCAGTCTGCATAGTATCAATATATGTACTGGAAGATATGACTGATCATAAGCTTATTACAATATCAACTGGATGGGGCAGAATTGCAAAGGGCTGCTTATTTACACGTGCTATCTTACTAAGTGACGTGTTGTTGCTTTGTGTACATGTAACTATTTTCCTTTGGGTTTCGTAGGTGGGATGTGGCCTTTGATTTATCAGTTCCTGAATATTGCACCAGTTTTCACGATGACTTTGATATATGCGGTGGGGGTGTTAAAACAGCAAAACTGGACTTCACAATTTATGGAGCTTACAACTGTAAGACTAGACCACGGGTTTGAGCTGAGAAAATGCACTTAAGGTATTTAGATACACAATAACTCTGTATCAACTTATTAAAACACATAATAGAGTTATTGTTCATGGTGAATCAATCAACTATGGAATATATATGTTCTGCGCAAAGTAGGAATCGGTACAATTCCGGAATTGTCCTGCGCAAAGTAGGAATTCTCACTTTCTTGCGCAAAGTGGGAATTCTTACCTTGCGCAAGACAATTCCGGAATTGTCTCTGCGCAAAGTGAGAATCGGGACAAGGTGAGAATAATTAGATGTAGTGCGTATAACAAATATATGTTTGCATTTATTTGTTTGATACGGCCGTTTAACCATACCTATAAATTTCTGAGTTTGAAAAAAATCGTAATTTTGACAATTTAGTAATATTTTCCTCTTCAAAAGGCACATCTAATTATTTCTGCAACATATGTACAAGTTTCAAATCAACTGCTCAAACACTGGAAAAAGGTATCAGAATTTGAAATCATATATCATTCCCGAGAAACTGCTAAGTTTAACAAGGCCGTAATTTTGTCAAAAATACAGATTCCTCATTTCAAAACCATTACCCTGTTACTTCCAGTTTTGCCCAGAAATATTTACCTGTTCGATATAAACCACCAAATCCCTTGCGCAATTCTAGAATTGTACCGGTACAATTCCGGAATTGCAACACAAAGTGAGAATTCCTACTTTGCGCAGGACAATTCCGGAATTGTACCGATTCTTACTTTGCGCAGAACATATACACACTTACAATGCCTACCATAAAGATCCTAAGTTTTCGGGCAGATACATCTGTATAAACAGTGGAAACCGTGATCAGACTGTTCCTTAGGAACCAGAATGATCAAGGTCTTTACAATTTCAATTCCATCTGCGCATTTTTGAGGCATTAATCTATGGTAGACCCGGAACAACAGGAAAATAAATAACAGGGCAAGGACCGGCTGTGTTTGCAGCAGGTGCAGTACTTGGACAGTCTTTTTTGGGGATATTTTAGAACTTAAACATTGTTTTTCTAGGAAACAAAACGGTGAAATGCTTGTTTTTTTTTTTTTGTTTTATTCTGTATCATACAATGTAAGTTTTACTAAAACAATATGCATAAGCATGCCCGTCGACTGAATATATTTTTCATGACCTTTTTCATGAAATTCAATTTTCTTGCATTTTTAAAAACAATGCAAAAATATACTTAAAATCAAGATAATTGCAATTTTTCTTACCAGTCTGTTTCAAATACCCTATATTAAAGATGATATGATTTGCAGAAATGAAAGTGCATCCTTGTGCTAGAGACATGAATTTTAATGGAAAATGTGTAAAAAAAGGTATGTATAAATACAAAAGTTTGTTTTTTAGAAAAACAAAACGGTGAAAATTTTTCTTTTCTTATCCAAATGTTTTATAGCCCTTTGGGTTATTCAGCTGGTATAATGAAATGAATGCCCCACCAATATCTTTATTCACCATTCGTCTACCTTAATTATGAGTAAACCAATAAACGGAGATGGGTTCTCGATTGACAATTGGTGTTTTGGATACAGTTTGAGTTCTGTCATCACTTTTTATCACAGTTGGTTAACTATGTTATCAAGGATGTTATGAAACGAAAAAGAGCTGTTACAGAACAAAGAAGAGTCATAGTTATTAAACGACCTGGTCATCTGGACCCGGTTGTATCAAACTTTAATGACAAATTAAACCGTCATTAAACCGCCATTAATTAATGCGTTATTAAATTCGGTTGTATGAAACTTTTAATGACGCGACTTCGTCATTATCTCTTCATTAACTTAATGATGGTCTGGGGGTATCTTTAAACCGTCATTAAGCAATTCAAGATGGCCGCCATCGTCCGATTCGACCTCGATATTTCGGAAAAGCGACCATTTTAAAGACCACATGGTCGATGTAGAATGCGGAGGAGATGGAAATTCATGAAAAGAAACCAAACACCTCGATCTGCAATCATTTCCATGCAGAGCAAGAACCTAAAGCCATCCCAAATGTCATACAGCAGTTGTTAGTTATCCAAAGCTTGGTACATTTTCCTTTAAAACTTGCTTCTTTCCCGTTGGCATCGTAAAAATATGTGAACATCATTGAAGTTCTATTTGTTTTGAAATGTATCGACCAGCTGCTCACGACATGATGACGTCATAAGACAACAGGCAGCGCGCAATCAATATCTAAGGACTTTTGATAGAACTTATGACCCGATTTGACTTGATGACCAATAAACTCTATTAAACTAAACTTTCTAAGGTTGTTGGATTTCCGGGAGCCTACACACCGGGCTATCGACGTTGAACAAACGTTGATTAAATACTGATTCAACGTTGTGTGACAGCAGGGTAGGCATAACGTCCATATTCCACACTCTAGGCGCCTATACATTGCACCTACAGCATTGAATCCGCGTTGTATGCCTGCTACATAGCCATGTGTATGCATCACATCCTGTTTCGGATGCCTACACGCCGATGATACAACGTTGAATCAACGTTGTGTGCCTTCAGAAAATGTTCCTTTGTAAGTTATCGGCACTCTTGGGGTCTACACAACTGCGTACATTGAATCAACGATATGTGCCTGCAGGGTATGCACCCCTTCATATGCATGGCACCCCCATTCCAGGAGCCTACACATCGGGCACACAACGTTAAATACGATGTGTGCCTACAGCGTATGTACCCCTTTGTATGCCAACAGCCCATATGGGAGCCTACACATCGAGCCTAAAACGTTGAGCCTGAGTTGTGTGCCTGCAGGGTAAGCACCTCTTTGTATGCTTGACATTCCCATACCTGGATTTAACACATATGGCACACAACGATGAATCAACGTTGTGTGTCTGCAGGGTATGCATCTCTTTGTATACATGTCACTTTCAGTCTTGGAGCCTACACATCGGACACACAACGTTGTTCATCGTAGGCCTAATTAATGTACCTGTAGAACGTGTCTCTTTTGTAAGATCATGAAGATGATATTCCAATTCTAGGAGCCCGAACATGGGACACACAAGGTTGAATCAATTTAGTGTGCCTACAGTGTACGGACCCCTGTATGCATACAATACCAATTTTTGGGTGCCTTCATATCGGGCACCCAAACTTCAATCACGTCGTGTGCCTGCAGAATATGTACCCTTTGTCTTTGACCCTACACATCATACACACAACGTTGATTCAACGCTCTGTGCATGCAGGGTATGTGCCCCTTTATATACATGACATCCCCAATCTGGGAGCTTCCACATCAGACACTCAACGATCACTCAACATTGCGTGCCTACAATGTATCTCTTTGTATGCATGGCATACCCGTTTTGGGAGCTTACCCATCGGGCAGACAACGTTGAACAAGTGTCGTGTGCCTGCATGATACGTAACCTTTCAGGCCTTTGTCGGATGACATTCCAATTCTCGGACCTAACCATCGGACACACAACGTTGAATCAACGTTGTCTGACCAGCAGGAAATGTGACCAAATCCCATTCTGCAAGCCTTAATATCAGGCACACACAGTTGATTAAACGGTGTGCGCCAATAGGGTATGTACCCCTTTGTATGCCTTTGGGAGCTTATGTCTTGGATACACAACGTTGAACCAGCGTTGTGTTTCTATTTGTATGCATGATATTCCCATTTGGGAGCCTACACATCCGTCTTACAACGTTGAATCAACGGTGCGAGCCAGCAATGTATGTACCCCTTTCCATGCATGACATTCCCATTCAATGGAGCCTACATATTGGGCACACAACGTCCGATCAATACTGAATCAACGTTGATTCAGCGTCATGACGCTGAACCGACGTTGATTGATTGATCGATTTGTTGCTTAACGTCCACGGTAAACAACTATGGTCATGTCGGGACGGTCAGTTAACCTAACCACACTATTCCTTGGGCAGGCTTAGACCTCCTAAGCGGTTAACCAGTACTAAGTGCACATGCTTTCGCCAGTAACTGACAACTACCTTTCTTGAAACAGCGGAAGGAGAAACGAAAGTATGTGGCCAGACCGGGTTTCGAACCTAGGACCTCTGACTTAATAGTCAGGTGCCCTACCGATTGCGCTACGTGGCCCGGCTGAACCGACGTTGAAACAAGATGCTAATCAATATTGATTCAACGTTGTTTGCCTGCAGGGTATATACCTTTTTGTGTGCTTGCCCATAAACTATTGCTGTATACTGCTTCCAGTCTACTGTTTCCTTTCAACTTCCACATTGCATTTGCGCACATGCCAGAGTTTGAGCTAAAGCTTGATGTGTGCGCGCATGCTCTATGCTCGAAAAGCTATTTTCAATAGGCAGTAGATATTAAGCAAGCCACAACAGAAAGTAAGCAGTACACAGCTCATAATTTGCCAGATAATTTGCCGTACAAAAAAGTACAAAACCAGCATCTGTGCATGCTTTTCGCACGTGTAAAATTTGTCACAGTACACAGTGCACAGGAACACGAGAAAGAGGTACACAGGAAAAGTTGTACGTCCCTGCGAAAGATAAAATACTGAAGTTGTTCGGAAAGCCATCAAAATGGTATAAACTCATGGAATATTTTACTGTAGTTATCTCTGAAAGATTTTTACAAGAGTTTCATCCTTTTAAACAGCCGTATTTTGCCAGTTTTAAACAAATAAAATAAGACTCGGCTTCTGACAAAAAGTGCTGCAAAGTTTCTTGGTTGGCATTCAAAATAGCTCAAATATATCATAAACTTTATTAGGCCGCCGTGACGATAGTCAGGGGGTATTATGTTTTGCCCCTGTCAGTTCGGTCCGTCCGACTGTCTTGCCTTCACGCATGAAATGTTTGTATAATCGACTCCTCCCAGAGTTTTCAAGCAATCCATTTGGAGCTTTGCAGAGATGTTACAAGCATATTGCAGATGCACATGTGACGTTATTGGGATTAAAAAAAAAATAAGGTTTACAAACTTACGGCGTTTTCGACTTAGACAATGTTGAGGTTAGGCCTAAATATCGGATAGCAACTTTGTGTAATCCCCCTCCCCCCCCCCCCCCCTCCCAGTTTTCAGACAATGAACTTGAAACGACGCACTGATCTTACAAGCAAATTGCGATGAAGATGTGACTTTTTGCAGACGAAAAGATCATTCTTGACAAATAACGGCCATGATTTTGACTTGGACATTTTTAGATTAGTATTCAATATAGATAGCACGTTTACGGATTCAGCTACAGTTTTCAAGCAATCAATTTGAAACCATGCAAAGATGTCACAAGCATATTGAAGATGTACATGTGAGGTTTTCCTGATTCAAAAAAAAAAAAAAGAAAGAAAATAGCCTACTGCATTTTCGGCTGACATTTCAGACATCAGTCTGGCATGGGAGGTTGTTTTTTTTTCTTCTGTAAAACGTATGTTGTGCCCTCTTGAGAATCATCTGGCGATGTTGAAGTGACTCACCAGTCGGTTCTGATAGGTATTGAAAGAACTTATGGGCTAAGAAAAAAACAAAAACATCATGCTTTATCCAATGACTCGCGGCGCGAAACTACAATTTGTACCGACCATTTCATGAAGAGACAAGGAGAATAATACATTTGAATACTTCTGATTACAAGAACATATGAACCGCGACACGAAAAAAATACAAGAAACAATAAAGTGGTTGTGCGCCCAGCGCAGACTCAGATCAGCCTGGGCATCAGAGTATTCGCTGTCCGTATGGAGGTAGTTTAGACCCTTAGCTACCCTTTAAGCGCTTAGCAAACACTCTGATCAGTCTTGGTGGATGCCCAGGCAGATCTGAGTCTCCGCTGGGCGCACAACCACTTGTTGGTTTTCTCGTGTCGCGTTTCATATTATTTATATAAAAAATAACGATAGTAAATAGATCATGGTGCACACTAAAGTGTTTGCTATAGCATCGTCTCATTCCCTAGATATTCGTTCTTTCTTCCGAAACAAGTTTCCACACCAGGGATCGGGCCTACCCAAGAAGAAGACAATGGATTTGTGTACTGGTCCTGAGATAACATAGTTTGGTAAATTTATTCTGTTGTCGATAAAGTATAGCATGCAGGCCAAGCCCTAGCCTCCAATTTCATAGTCCGCATCCGATGATAGAAAAAAACATGAAAAATTAATCCAAGCCAAGTTTGACGATGAAAAGCATTAAAACGAATTTTGCTGATGAATCATTTACCATTTACAGTGTGTATTTCTGGTATATTTGCCCTCTCCATGAAAAGAAAAAAAAGAGATAAAAGAAAAACAAGACCTCTCCGTGGTACAGGATAGCTCGCCTGACAGCGCCTTGTCCATCATATAAAAAGCTTTAACGTAAAACTCAAACATTTTGCTAACGCCGACGCCGCCGGGGGTAGTGCAATAGCTCTTCCTGTACATTCGTACAGGCGAGCTTAATAAAGATCTAGATCTGCTTAAAACCCTAAATAAATTACTGGTATGCTGTCGTTTCTAGATCACCTAATTCATATGACGTAAATCTGTTACGTCATAAATAGAACCGAGTGATCACTAGCAGGGGAGGCAAGTTTTCTGACCTCCTTTTTTCCCTCGGCTGGCATGGCCCTTTTGTAGGGGCCTTTAGAGTAATGCATTTTTTGTTTTTCGCTCTTTCCTTTGGGAGTTGGTCCCGGTTTGGAATGGTGACAGGCTGATTGGGGATGTTTATGTTGCTACCCCTGAAGGTGTACCCATTCACCTTAATATAATATACTTGAAAGTTATTTATTTATTTAGTTATTTTAGGGTCAGGCGATGGTGCTGGGTAACTTTCAGTGCCGCGGCGCCCTACACATTTGGATAAGCGTAGGGCAAGGGCAAACTGTGCTTGCCCGATATAGACTGAAATACGGTCTCAAAGAGCCGTTAAATCCCAAACACCCCACCAACAAGCTTATTTAATCCTGCAACTGTTTCTGATTGATTTGATCGTTTCGAGGAAGGGAGAACGTTGCGATGAAGTCGGGAGACAGTTTTTATTTATTTTATTTTCTATTTATTTATTATTATTCTTTTCTATTTGTTAAACATTTTAACCAAAATATTAAATGTTGTTAAAGTTTCGTTGCGAAAAATGCAGAAAAAGATCAAGCACTCAAGAATAACTAGGTAAAACTGGTAGGAAAAGATTTTAATTGCTTAACCAGTGCGCGAAAATCCAATTAAATAGCATGCAGTCTTAATAACGTCACGTTACGATGTTCCGATGACGTCAGATTTAATGACAAACTCGTCATTAGCGCATCATTAACTTATGACGGTTTAATGAACGTTTGATACAACCAGACTTAATGCCGCCATTAACTAATTTGTCATTAGGACTTTAACGATAGATTAGCGGTTAATTTGTCATTAGTTTAATGGCGGTTTGATACAACCGGGTCCAGGTCGTTTGGTAACTATGACTCTTTTCGTTTTCGGTTTCGTTTTGTACAACCTCTGTATATACATATTTAACCAGGGGTGTTTATGTATAGTTTAAAAGCGATATTACTATTATGCTCTTATGATATTTCGATGCTTTTGCAGTTTTCATTATTATATTGAGTGTATAATGTCGAAATATATTGTTTCGTTTTGTCATACGTCTTTCTCATTTCTTTTTTTTTTATTGTTTCTTCATGGGATCAACTCTTTAAGAAAAAATGCTGCCCTACGAGCAAATTCCTTCGTTTAAGAGTAGATCTCATTTTAGAAGGCCTTAGTCGTCCAGGGGTCGTATTTATAAATGCACTTGAGTTGTTGATATGCTGTTGCTAAGGCTAAATTTTTATGAAGAAGATTCCCTACAACTATGAAATTTGCTCTGGAGGAACAGTCTTTTTCAGACTGTTCCTCCAGAGCTAATTTCATAGTTGTTGGGAGTCTCCTTCATAGAAATTCAGCCTTAGCAACAGCATAGCAACCACTTAATACGGCTCCAGGAAGCAAACGGGAGATTATGAAAGTTGTTCCGTCTGTTAATTGGCAAAAAAGTAAAGAAATTAACACATTCTCCTTTCGCGTATCGCTTACGTTTATTGTCCTGTTCCATGTTCTCGATATATACTCAGCGTCAATGAAAACGCACCAGTTTGGAACTTATGGCACATAATGTTCGTTTAATATTTAGTTTTATGTAATAGTTACTTTATCTTTGGTACTGAGTTAGGTGTTTACTAATTAAGTTTCGTTCAACAGTCGACGCTATCAAGCGTGACGTCAATACTCACGTTTTTGAAAACTGTCGATATTAAATGACACATTTAAAGCGTAAGAAATCCATATTTTGCGTTCTGCCAGACACTTGATTGCAAAACAACTGTTTATTGGAGGGTCTCTTAACATAAAACCACTTTTCTTCCATGGAATCATAGTGCGGTTAGTCAAGTTAGGGTGACGTTTTACATTCAACGTCTTTTTTATGCTGGATAATGGTTGACGTTTGCTTCACAAAACTTCTGAAATTCAGTTTCTACTACTGATGTCAGCATCTTTGGCTGCAACAAAGTAACATATTTACCGTAAGTTACCGTTGTGTGTCCATTGTTTGATGAACGTTGCAATATAGTGACGATCGAATTCATGTCACTTTGTTGCATTCGGCGGTTTGAATTTCTTTTCTATGGCGATTTGATAGGCTATCTATTCTCTAGCAAAACCCATCACTGAGGAATTTCTGTCATGTGAAATAATGCTGGAATTCCGTTTGTCTTGATTTCAGAACTTACGTTACGTCAAACACTTACAGCGTACCTTTATGCCAGACGACAACATGGGCGTAATAAGATGGTTCGATTTGATACCTTTACCCTGTTGACATAGTATGATCATTTAACTTAAAAAAATATGGCATTATAAGACTGGTGCGTTTTCATTGACGCTGAGTATATGTTTCGTATTTGTCTTGGTGAGCCCTGCGTTTCTTGTATATCATCACTGTATTCTAATAAGGTAAACTGCTCTAGCGCAGTAACTGTAAGTTTTAAATTATAACGTAGTTAACCTCATTCTGTTTTCTTCCTATGCACGGCAAGAATTTTCATCTGACAAAAAATAATGTTAACAATAGAAATTGAATCAACATTTATCTACTCCGACAATTGTAAGTCTTTGAATGTTACCTTATCTTTTATTATGGGTCTTGATTAACTTCATGAGTGACTCAAATCAATGTTCAACGACAAACAAAGTAAAGCAAAGCGATTTTGGTTAGTTTATGATGTTGGCCAGGCCGGTCAGTTTCAGCCCATTCATTCCTCAGCTAGGCATATTGTAACAAGTGTCCGACTCGGCTACCGCAACCGTTGAGCTTTTAGCATGTTTAGTTTAATACCAATCTGTACGTGAAGATGTTGATCTGAGTTCTAGTCTCTATGTTTCTGTTGAGTCCTCATCTATGTTTCATAATTGTGGTATTTCTTGATTTATATATTTGAGCCGCGACACGACAAAACCACAATGTGGTTGTGCGCCCACCGCAGACTCAGATCAGCCTGGGCATCCGCCCAGTCTGATCAGAGTCTTCGCTGTCCGCATGGAGCTAGCTTAGACCCTTAGCTACCCTTTAAGCGCTTAGCAAAGAGTCTGATCAAACTGGGCGAATGCCCAGGCTGATTTGAGTCTGCGCTGGGCGCACTACCACATTGTTGGTTTTGTCGTGTCGCGGCTCATTTACTGTGATGACTCATTTGTGTGCTCGACCAATAAACTAAATGAGCCGAGACACGGCAAAACCAACAGAGCGGCATGTGCGTCACGAGAAGCCTCAGATTTGAGTCTCTGCTGTGCGATTAAAGGGTAGCGAAGGGTCTAAGCTACCTCATTGCCGACAATGACGACTATGATTATACTTGGCGGATGCCCAGGCTGATCCGAGTCTTCCGAACTGGGCGCACGTGCCACTTTGTTGGTTTTCTCACGTCGCGGCTCATTAATGTCACTATAGTCCGAGAGCCCGTGGTAGGTTTATTCATGTGGTCGAGGCCAAAAGGTTTGAAGGTGTTTTCTTATGTAAAAAGTGTGCTGAATTCAAAAATTAAAGTCTTAAAAAAATCCATTGATGCACAAAGTCGGTATACTCAAAAGATTACACATGGGGTGCTCCAAATCTCGAAAGAACGTCAAAATGGGGATACCCTTATATCTAGTAATATTTTCCGCCTTTTGCATGCACTGGAATATTAATTTTGATATCAAGCAATACTAAATAGATGTTAAAACAGATCAAATAACAATTTCAACGATATCTTTGCCATATTATGGGAAGCAGTACTTTCAAAATGAAACACCTTGTAAAAAGCCACGAAAACTGATGATTTCAATATTCAACTCATAGGTAGATAAAAAAATATTGATAAAAAACACCGAAAGTAGCAGTTATTATACCCCCAGCACAATCAGTATATCGAGGGGTAAATTGTTTTTGCCTTTCCATCCGTTCTTCTGTTTATCCATCTGTCTGTCTGTCCATTTGTCCGTCAGTCCTTCCGTCCGTTAGTTAACATTTGCGTTAAAGTTTTGCGTTAAGTTTGATCTTTGCTCTGTTTTCCTGAGAGTATTCAGGGAAACTTAATATTTCTTCAGGATGGATACTGATCAGTTTGCATTACGTGGATGGTTCTACAGGCCTAAGGTCAAGGTCACTGACTTAGAAACTTGTAAAACAGTTACGTTAAAATTTGCGTTATGTTTTTGCTTTTAGTTTTCCTGAAAGTGTTTTACTAGAACTGGTCCATATGTGCTCAGTGTTACTAAAGGATAGATACTTATCAGTTTGCATCACTTAGATGCTGCTTTTGGCCTGAGTCAAGGTCACAGAGCCTTTTGAAATGTGACTGGGTCTATTGCTGGGCTTGACTGATTGTCTGCTTGTCTGTTTGTTAACATTTTTTGCATTAATGTATTAAGCAAAGTTTATTTTCTATGGGCGGTGGCTCTGGCCGGAGGTATACGTTAGCCCTTGCTCACTTGCTCTAGTTGGGCTGGAAAAAACAACTTCTGATCAAAAATTGTTCGTGATAATTCATGACTTTGTTTTAATTATTTTTGGGGAAGAACATGTTTGAAGCAAGATAAAGTTTGACACATTGGCGATATAGCAACCTCTGTACTTTTATATTGTTCACCCACATATTCTTTATCCCGTCATTTTAAATACATTTTTTCTTTCTGTTTTCATTCTTTTTTCAAGTAAAAGGGAGGCAGTTGTACAGAAGGAGAAACATCAGTTGAATGTGAGTTTGATGGGGATTTGCCAAATGAACATAAAAGAATAGGGAGGGGTTTTGAAGTAAGCGTGTGCCTCTGCTCAGTCTCATCTGTAGTTTTGATGTCTGTTCACAATACACTATGGGCCTTCACAAAACTTCGGCCAAAGACGCAGATCCCTGATTGCTGTTATAGGTCGTGCATGCGCATTTATATAGCCACCTAATCGTTACAAAAACTTTGTTCGCTCGGCGAAGTCCGCATATATGGTGATATCCAAGGACGTCTACAATTTCATTCCTTTTTCATTTCAGTAAGAAGATGGAAACAACTGATCAGACAAATGAACTACGCAACAGTGAAACATGACAGTATTATATTGGCGATTCTAAACGAAATCGGATGCAGAAGATAGTCCCTTTTACAGTCCCGTTTTGGGTACCATCAAACAAAGATCACAATACAGTTCATGTTTGGTCTCGCCTTTCCAGCTGAATATGTTCAGGCTGAGCTGAAGTCTTGATTCGAAATCAAAGGACCTGATCTTAGGTTTCTTTCAATATGGCGGAGGCTCTGTTTTAAGTGATGAATCAAATGATGTCTTTCTTTTTTTGAGGGATCTGACACTTGGATTTGCAAACATTCTGATAACAAGCATTCTGATAACATATACTGACAGTATCATGAAGAGTACCGATCACAGACAATGTTTCAATGCTTTCATCGTAATTATCCCAAGCAACGTTCATTCCAAGTCCTGGCTGTTGGGTGAGGCCATTAGATCTAGAGCAATTCTTTTCTATTTAAAATCGCCATACATAATGCACTCACGCTTTACTGATGGTTCTCTTGTCTCGTCAGTTGTTTCCATCTTCTACCTGAAAAGAAAACAGAGGAACGATATTACCATGTATACGGACTTCGCCAAGGGAACAAGTATCTTTACAGAAACCATCAGGTAGATATTAAAATGCGCATGCGCGGCCCTTCACAGAAATCAGGGATCTGTGTCTTTGGCCGAAGTTTTGTGAAGGCCAATAGTGTATGTCAACAGACCAAACGTCCATCTGAGACTGACCATATGCACAAGCTCACTTTGAAATCTTTCGCTGTTCTTTTGAGTTCGGTTAGGAAGCCCAATTTAGCCCATTTTCAACTGATTATCCTCCTTTCTGTACGACTGTCTCCACCATTTTACCTGAAAAAAAAAGACTTAAAACAGTAATAATGTATTTGAAACGTATTTAAAATGACTTTTAAAGAATATACGGCATGGACGACTAATATAAAAGAACAGAGGTTGCCATGTACCCAATTTGTCAGACTTTATCTTGTTTGGAGCTCATTCTTCCCCAAATGACTGAAGCCAAGTCCAAAGAAAAGCAACTCGAATAATTTGTGGCTAGAAATGTTTTTTCAAATCCCCTTAGTGCAATAAGAAGGGGCTCACGTATACCTCCGACCAGGGCCACCGCCTACAGAAAATAAACTTTACATAATACATTAATGTAAAATGTTAAGAAACAGACAGGCAGACATTCAATCTTACACAGCAATAGACCCAGTCCCATATCAAAAGGTTCCATCCCAAGATTTGGCAATAAGCAAAAGAATACACTCTTGAAAGTCTACTTTTTACAGATATATTTTATATATATAGAAAGGTCAAAGTCTGTGACTTGACATTAGGTCAGCTGCAGCCTTTAGGTGACACAAACTGATCAGTATCTATCCTATAGTAACACTTAATACATATTCATTCATTCAGTTCCAGTAAAGACTAGCAGGAAAACAGTGCAAAAGCAAAATCATTAGTCTAAACACAAAATTTAATGCAACTTTTGTACAAATTTCTAAATCTGTGACCTTAACCTTTGGCCAGCAGCAGTATGCAGATGAAACAGTTCCAGTAAAACCTTTCAACAAAACTGAGCAAAAAACTTAACGCAAATTTTGACGTAACTGTTGTACATATTTCCCAATTCTGTGACCTTGACCTTAGGCCAGCAGCAGCTTCCAGGTGATGCAAGCTGATCTATATCCATTCTGTCTGTGGTAACACTTAGTACATATGAACAAGTTCCCGTAAAGACTTGCAGGAAAACAGAGCAAAGAAAATACACTTAACGCAAAACTTTAACGCAAATGTTAACTAACGGACGAAAGGACTGACGGACAAATGGACAGACAGACGGATGGACAGACAGATGAACGGATGGAAAGGCAAAAACAATTTACCCCTCGACATACTTATTTTGCCGGGGAAATAATTACTGCTACTTTCGGTGTTTTTATCATTTGTTTTTATCTGCCTATGAGTTGAATATTGAAATCACTAGTTTTCGTGGCTTTTTTCAATGTGTTTCATTTTGAAAGTAGAGCTTCCCATAATATGGCAAAGAAAACGTAGAAATTGTTATTTGATCTGTTTTAACATCTATTAAGTATTGCTTGATATCAAAATTAATATTCCAGTGCATGCAAAAGGCGGAAAATATTACTAAATATAAGGGTACCCCCATTTTGACGCTCTACCGAGGTTTAGGGCACCCCATGTGTAATCTTTTGAGTATACCGACTTTGTGCATCAATGATTTTTTTAAGACTTTGATTTTTGAATTCAGCACACTTTTTTACATAAGAAAACACCTTCAAACCTTTTGGCCTCGACCACATGAATAAACCTACCACGGGCTCTCGGACTACTAGAATCACAATGGAGCACCGAAAGGCCGTTTTGCACCCCCTCCCCTCTCCAACCAACCACCCCAGCAATTTATTACTGACCAGTCCAAGGCCGTGCTTCCGTTGTGGTTTATCAATGTTATTGTTTTGTAGTACCTAAAATTGGTTTGTTTTGTCCGTTAGGTCTTTTTCATTCTGCTGTATATTGTGTGTGCTTGATTTATGTCTGGTTCAGGGTACTTTTGTGACCACCCTCCTGGGAAAGAATATAAGTATTATTCATGGGTGTGATGTGTGGATAGAAAAATCCGTCACGAGGGTCACTGTTCGGCATCCTCGTGATGCCGAACAGTGATCCCGAGTGACGGATTTTCTATCAGCACCTCGCACCCAGAATAGATCAATTTTCTTGCACATCACGTTTTGTTTTAACTCAAGAACTTGTTAAAATGTGTAATTCTAGTGCGTGAAGGTTTCAATTTGATTTTGAAAGAAGGCACCGCTTTCAAGGACCGCCATTCGGCTTTTTACGTCAACGACTGGCGTGCATAAACTGACTTTATCTTTGCCGTCTTCGTGATGTCATCCTCCAAAAAGCCAGCGTCACTTGTCGACGCAGGTACGTTAACTCCTATACAACCAACACATTGACAGCTCGTGATTTCATCCGGTCCTGGGTGAGATAAAATGGGCGAGATATAAAGATTATTACACGGTTGTTTTGATCCCAGCCCTGATCTCAGCCCGAGTTGACCATATCGGCCCGAGCCCGAAGGGGAGGGCTGATACGGTCCGAGGGCTGAGATCAGGGATAGGATCAAAACAACCGTGTGATGATCTTTTTATCATAAACTTTCTTATAGAAATTGAACTTCTGTAAGAAATACTGTAATATTTTTGTTCCAATAAAATTTGTCTGTTTTTTTTTTCTTCTTTTTATTGGATGAAATAACATGAAGATGGTCGAGTCAGAAGATCATGGATAGTGAGCCATGCCGCCATTTTTCTTTCAGCTGGAAGTACAACTGAGCACAAAATGAAGAAAACAAATAACAATTGTTTGGTATTATAATCGTAAATGGCTCAGATTACAAAATAAAACTTACCGAGAATGGTTTTCTGGTTTAAGAACAAACTACGAAGTCTCTGCGTGTCCACTTTCAGCCAGTCGACGTGCGGCAATAAGCATGGCGGCAGGCGTCTTTAAGCTCGCTGAATTGTTTTGATGACGCCAGCGACAATACTTGACGTTAGCGCCCAAATTGAGGGCCGATACAAGGGCTGAGATATTTCTGTCCCGCCCTACACGTGAGGTGATCTCGGCCCTACACCTGACTTTGGACAACAGGGCTGGACAGTGCTTTCTGACAGGGCTATAATGGTTGGGCCAAATATCTAGTATCAAGGGCAATACTAGTGAAAGTATATGATAAAAGATTTGTAAGGACAGGTGAAGCACGAGGATACCCATATCTGGTGTGCAAGAAAAGATTTGTTGGTACAGGGGAAGCACGCGGATTTCCTTATCTGGTGTGCAAGAATTGTTCATTCCGCTATCCGTTCGTATTGTCCTAATACTCCTGATTTATCGTTCTGGATTTCTATTTCCTGTTTGGTGAAGTGAAGTGGAAATGGGAATTTGATTGTGTCATTATCTGATTGCCCCTTTACGTTATTTCTTTCGACTGTGTTCTCTGCTCTTAAAGAGACTGACAGATTTTAATTTAACTTCACCGCAGCTTGTGTTGTGCCCTGTGGCGGCCGCAAAACGTCTCCTAGTGCATTATCTGTAGTGCAGATTATGTTTTATTTTTGTCCTTAGAGATCAGAAGAAATAAAAAATATTTGGTTATTTTAGACTCATATCCTAGATGGCCGTTTTTTTGTTTTTTTCTTTTTGACTTTTTTATACAAATTAGTCTTTGAATTGACTGCCTGATTAAGATTAAGAAATGACAGTATGTTTTCTTTAACTTTTGTCATCAGATCATGCCAGGGTCACAGATGAGGATTGAATAGCCAAAATTTCGACATATAGCCCATGTTATTTCTTTCGAATGTGTTCTCTGCTCTTGAAAAAACTCTTACAGATTTTATTTACACCCGTCGCCCCTGCTGAAACCATTATTTTCTTCACTTGACAATGCTAAATCATGAAACATTGTGTTGCCTTAATTATACCACTTCTAGTTAAGGTGTATGAGCAAACACCATGCATTTACTTTATTAATGATCCGCAACACGAGAAAACCAACAAAGTGGTTGTGCGCCCAGCGTACACTCAGATCAGCCTGGGCATCCGTTCTGTCTACTCAGACTCTTCGCTAAGCGCTTAAAGGGTAGGTAAGGGTCTAAGCTACCGCCATGCGGACAGCGAAGACTGATCAGCCCGGGCGGATGCCCAGGCTGATCTGAGTCTTTGCTGGGCGCACAACCATTTTGTTGTTTTTGTCGTGTCGCGGCTCGTTTTTTTAAAGGGAGACAACATTTATGACTTCCTGTCTGTTTTCCAGGACAATGCAGCTTTTCAACATTGGGTCTGCTTTGAAAGGAAATTATTATCTTGCCTAGGAGCATGTTCTTTCATTTAAGAGTTGAAGAAGGGAGTCTAAATTGAAAATGACAATTTGCTTCCTCTAAAGAGATACATATTCACCTTAAAACAAGGCTAATGAACTATGCCATAGGACATCACTTCATTCCTTGTCAAGCGTTCCTCGTACAAAGGATTTGTTTTGAATCTGCTTTCCGAAAATAGACGAACAGGAATTCCCATGAGTAATTGTTCCTCTAAGTAAACACGTGTGGGATAACGATCTTAAATGACTCAGACAAAATTCTGCAAACGTTAGAAGCTCTTTCTTGTGCTGGCCACTAAAAGCAAAAGAAGCAAATATGTAGTTAAGTGTCATAGCGCGTTACCCGTATGTTGTTGTTTCAGCGTGAATACGGCTAAGTACACCATCTATAATCAAATCAGTTGCGACGCAAATAAACTGAAAATTAGTTACTGTACTAATTCTTTATCATTTGACGTTGCTGTTATTCAGTGGATAACGTTGTGACATAAAAATCGTATGACCACATGTGTAATAACACTTTGGCGCGTACACATAGCGTCATTGACAACGTCCAGCCATGCGATGCATGTTCTTGAAATAATGCCCAGTTTGAAGGCGTTATAATCCCCTTTCAAAGGGTCATATAATAGAAAGAATCTTACACTCGTGGTCATTTCATATGAAATTTATGAAACTCGTCAAGGCTCGTTTCATAAATTTCATATGAAATGACTACTCGTGTAATATCCTCTATATATGATGAAGTTGTAGGAGAGTAATATTTATGCCTACTGGGTACACAACATTGAATTTACCTTGATCCAATGCTGTATTCCTGCTGGGTAAGTGTTCTAATTATTTAAACCGAATGCTCAAGATTTATCTCGTGTTTCAAAGAAGATTCATGTAATAACACTTATCACAGCACTATGCAATTTCCCCCCAAAAATATCTAATTTTCTGTTAATCGCTGAGAGAATAGAAAGATTTTTTTATCTCACCTGAGCCAGCGGCTCTTTTCTTATGGATTGACCTTGACCTTTTTACGGTAAGGTCAAATTTGGTTTCTGGTACTTTGATATTGGAAAATGCTAGAACACAAGATTTCATCGTATATCTTAAAAGTTTTGGCCTAAAATTTGGTATATTCAGTCATCCCGATGAGCACATAAGATTTATGAGTACATGAGGTCAAGGTCATTTTTTTTACCTTTGGCCCTGGTCGCTCATAAACATCTCCTCAAAAGCCACTGATCCCATTGTAACCAAATATCATAAGAGCCCCCAAGGGCTGAGGGAACAAACATTTGTTCAAATGGTCCTGGTCACATGTCCAACATAGCGGCCACACCTAAATTTTGTAAAAAAAACAACTTCAAAAATCTTCTTCTCCAGACCCAATCGACCGATGGCCTTGAATCTTGGTAAATTAGCATCAGGTACTCAAGTACTACCGAAATTGTTCAGATGATAACGTTTGTTTGACCTTGGCCTTTTAACGGCACGGTCAAATATTCCTAGAACATAATATTTCATGGAAAGTTTAGAAATATTGGCCTATAATTGGTGTAAACGGTCGTTTTAATGAGATACTGCACAAATCTGGCGCAAAAAATTAATAAGACTATGTTTGTAAGCTTTACATATATGGTTACATGGGTACAAAATAACACACGTGCCAATCAATAGACTATTCAATAGACAAGTACAAGCAATATAGTTCCTGCTGTTGACTGTAAATAAGTAAAAAAAATATGAAAATAGAAATGGCCACCTTTTGTTAAGTTAATGTACATCGTCTACAACCTATCTACATTAAGGTTACAGGCCGGTGTAACGAAGTAAAGTGACCCCCATAGAATATCGACCCTCCGGTCATTATTCTTTAAAGAATAGTGACTCCCCGGTCATAATATCATGACTCCCCGGTCATAATATTATGACCCCCACACACGAAATAAATCGACCCCTCGCGATGAATTGTGACCCCAATAGAATAACGACCCCCCGGTCATTATTCTATAGAAAAAGGGACTCCATTTCTAAACATCACGCACATGATGATTATATACATAATGTTCTTATCCAATACCTCGAAATATGTGATTACACTGCGTTCACTGCTTACAAAGTGAAAATAGACGAGGACGTGTGCTAAAAAGGCTATATACATCTTATACAGCCTATCTACTAATCATCAAGTATGTGATTGTGCCGACCTGTAACCTTTATGTAGATAGGTTGTAGGCAATGTACATAGACTTTATAAAAGTTTTCCGTTTCTATTTTCACTTGTAAGCAATGTACGCAGTGTACCCAGGTTTTTTGAGATGCACAATATAAAATATTAGCAGGAGACATCAAGTAAGGCGTGTGCCGCTTTGTGCCCTTATGTAGATACGCCGTATAATATGTATATAGCCATTTCAAAACATGCCCTCTTCTATTTTTACTTTGTACGCATTGTACGCAGTGTAATCACATATTTCGAGGTTTTTACCCAGGTTTCCTGATATGCACAATAATAAATATTAGGCATCAAGTATGGCGTGTGGCAATTTGTTTATATGTAACATTTATGTATATAGGTTGTAGATATATTTATAAGTCAGCTGTAGGAACTATATTGCCTCTACTAGTCTATTGAATAGGCTATTGACTGGCACGTGTGTTATTTTGTTCCCATGTAACCAAATGTTTATAGCTTACAAAAATTGTCTTGTTAATTTTTTGCGCCAAATAATGTGCAGTAAACGGTTTTAATGGGCACATGTACACGAAGATTTGTGAGTAAAAGAGTTCAAGGTCATTCTTTGATTTTAGACCATGGATGCTCATGTTTTGAAATTTTCAAACATCTCCTCAAAAAGTGGCAAACTGTAACCAACTTTCAGATAGAGTCTGTAGGGGCTTAGGGAACCAAAATTTGTTCAAACGGTCCAAGTTATATGAACAACATGGCTGTCATGCCCATATATGGTATTAACCTTTAAAAATCTTCTTCTCCAAAATCAGTTAACGGATAGCCTTGAAACAATGTATGTAGCATTGGGTACTCGAGTACTGCCAACATTTTTCAAATGATGATTTTGTGTTGATCTTGACCTTTTTTACGGCATGGTCAGATATGGGAAAACGCTAGCATGTAAGATTTCATGGGAAGTTTGAAGATTTTTGCCTAAAAATTTGTGTATACGGTTGTCTTAATGAGTACATGAAGTTATACGAGGGGCGTTCGAAAAGTAATGCAAATGACGTAATTTCTTGAAAACCAAAATAAAAACAGAAATTTTGATTGCAGAAACACATAAAGCTTTAATATGCGTAGGAAAGTCTGCAAACACGGTGTATTTTTTTAAAAGGGCGCAGTTTTAACTTCTTTGAAAGAGGTATACCCTAAAGACACTGCAGAATTTTAGTTCAGTAGGTCGTAATATATATATAAGCAGTCTTTGATTTGTTTTTATTTCTGCTACTTAAAGACAATGCCCAGGCAATGTTGTCCTGTAAATATCGCGGAAATTATTTTTAATCTGGGTTCCATACTGGCTCGGGAATATGGATTATGTAGTAGCAAATTCCCCATTTCTTCTAAAATTAAATGATTTTGTAATGAAAACAAGTGTATTAGCATTCAAAATCTTGTCAGCAAGAGCATTTACATGGGTCAACGAAAACCTGTCAATAAATTCAAATTAATGCCAAAAACGAAGCCTCTACAAGCTTTCAAAATGAAGTTAACGTATATTTCAATAACGTCATAAGAATTGCGCATTGCTTTGCAAGGAATAAATCGATAATAAATGTCACCCTTCTAACTTTTGTATGAATATTGTAGGCAACAATGGACAAGCAACTGATAAAGATTAATTTTTGTATTTGCAACGATATTTGACTTGAATGCCCAATACTGTAAAGATTTTGCATATGAAAGTAGCCCAGTGGTATGACTGGGGCCTTATAAAATGCGTTGTAAGTCAATATGGAAAGGTGTCTTTGTACAGCGTTTGGTATCATTGTAAAGACAAAATGTAGTGTTTTCAGCATATGCGTAGCATTTGTACCCAGTATATCCCTAAACAAAGTTATGAGGCCATTTGTATTACTTTTCGAACGCCCCTCGTATGAGTACAAAAGGGTCGAGGTCATTTATTTATCTTTGACCCCGTACTCTCATATTTTGACAATTTCAAACATCTCAAACATCTCAAAAGCCTCTGGATTTTTTGTCTAGGATAGCGATTCAGTGCCTCGTGGCCCTATTGTTTTTTTTTTTTTTTTTTTTTTTTTTTTTTTTTTTTTTTTTTGCTGACGATTTCTATCTTAAAACGTACTATTAGTAAACAATTATGTGGGATAACGATGGCCATTTGACTCATTCTTCATTTTCATACTACTTCACAACTCCAACTTGGCATACAAGGTTGAATCAATATTAAATCAACCTTGATTCATCGTCATGGCCTTAAATCAAGTTTGAATCCATATTGATTAAACCTTGTGTGTCTTCTGGGCTCCTAGTGGATTGTACTGGTGGTAGTTCTGATAATGTGCGGTCTTCATATGGCTTTTTTCACGTTAATTGAGCCGCGACACGACAAAACCGACAAAATAGCATGTGCGCCCAGCGAGGACTCAGATCAGCCTGGGCACCCACCCAGTCTGTTCAGAGACTTCGCTGTCCGCTGGAGAGAGCTAAGGCCTTGGACGGATGCCCCGGCTGATCGGAGTATTCGACTCGCGCACATGCCACTTTGTTGGTTTTGTCGTGTCGTGGCTCGAATGTCCTGTTTAATGCTTAGTTATGATCGTTTAGTCTTATCAAGGATAATTGTGATCACCTCATTTTCTAAACAAGTAGCAATATCAAGCTGTTGAAGCTGTCAATGTTGTTCAAGACTGATACTCATGTATTGAATATATAAACTTATTATAAGCAGTTGCTGCATATATTTATTAAGAAAAAAATATGCAAACATGGACGTTATGAAAACCCCTGTCAAAATAAGGGGTAAGGTTACAAAACGAACCAAACCTAATAACTTCTAATATGTTTGTGGTATTTATGCCAAAATAAAAGTTCACTTATCCACTAGTATGACTACATGTACATATTTGAGCTTATCAGTTATTGTAATTTAATTTTGCTGGTTCTGTTTTGCTTTTTCTACCAACATTTAAGTCCGGGATAATTCTATAATAAGCATGTCGCGTCGCATCTGAATTGTAATAAAGCCATGGATTAAAAACGATTTTCAACTTGTGGATTAAATATGCAAAATACATCGATACGTTGTGTACTGGCGTCCATAAAAACGTTGCGTTTTCTACTGGCAAACTCGTGATGTTTTAGTGCCAAAAAGGTAATAAAATGCAATTTTAGTGTCATATGGTAAAACAGAATCTGGCATTCGTGCTCCTGTATTATTGAATTTATTAAACTCATTGGAGAAAATCGAGAAGATGCTCGGCATAGCCTCGCATCTTATCTTTTTCTCCAACTCGTTTAATAAATTCAGTATTACATGAGCATTCATATAAGATCCTCTGTATACTTTTAGGCAAGAAAAAATTTAACGCAATAAAGCCTGAATACTTGTGATATCTTGGTCAGTTACATGTAATGATGATCAACTTTGAATATGTCGATTATGCTGTTATACAATGCTAGCGGTACGACAAAGAGTGTAGACCCGTAAAATCAAGCTGATCAGGATCTACAGTCTTTGTTCAGACACAATTTCTCAACATTTAAAACCATTGCGGTACCCTGTCATTTCGTCATTAATTATTGTTATTTTGCAAGAATATTTTGATGTGCAAAGTGCTCATAAACAAGCTATTTCTGATCGGAAACAAAAGCCTTCAGTCATACTAAACTAATATTGAATCAAGGACACGATTTTTCTCAAGTGCCAGCTTTAATCATTTCCACTACTATACGATTGCTAAAAACAACAGTATATAGCTATTTCAGTATGTCCCTTGTGTTTTGTAAGCTTTCAGTAGACCGGGTGTGTCAAATAATAATTAGGAGATAAAAGATGTTACAAATCAGCTGTCGGATATAAATAAATCAATTGTTCTAGCTGTTTGAACTAAAATGCAATAAATTAATACTTAATGTTTACTTTGTCGACAAGATAAGAAGGTAAATAGTTCGGGAGACGGATCCCTAAAAGTGTTCTCCTTAAGGATTTTCAGGTATGGATCTGGAAACATCAAGTTTCGAATACCATATTATTGTCAGCATGCCTAGTGTATAAATGGTGCTGATGTAAACATCGCAGCTCAGTATAATAACTCTCTTGAAACGATAGTACCCTGTGTAAGTCTGTTCACTTATTTAGAAGAAAGTAGGAAATTTCTCAGGAACTGGCACACTTCAATCCCAGATCCCACCCAAAACACCAAGTGGGAAAAAGACAGCACAAAATTAGTCACCATCAAAGACTTCATCAACGCCAGCAATGTGAACAGCCTTTTCCTATGTAGATGGTCAGCGGGCTAGTCTTAACACATCACAAACAATATATCAATGACAGATTTAGCAACAAACAACATATAAAACAACCAAAAAGAACTTAAACAGAAGTGCTGTCTTTGGACGGCCAGTAATGAAATTACTGTGATTGTGTGTGTTTATGAGAGCGGGGGGGGGGGGGGGGACTTAACCGGTTTGTTGTGGTCGACTAACCCTCGGCCTTGGTTTTGCCTTGATCATCAGCACTTAGTTATTCTACCCACCCAAAAGAGTAACCACCAACACAACATACCATCGAAAGCATCTATTTTGACAATAAGAACAATTTATACGAAAAAAATTAAACAGCTATATTTACCTTTTTTCTACTTTAAACTTTAAAATAGCCTCAGCTTCACACACACTATATCAATAATTGATAAAACAACAAACACAAAACAAGCACAAAACAAACAAGAAGAACCAAAAGAGAAGTGCCGCCTTAAGACCGCCAGCAATGAAGTCACTGAGGAGCTTAACCGGTTAAACCTGCGACATGATTTGTTTTTCATATTCCAGTAGTATCTCGAAAAACGAATAATATAAACTGTATATCTAGTCTAGTCTACCTTGCAGGGTCGTTGGGGCAACGCTGATGAACTTTCAACATTCCCATTCCACCCTGTTCTCAGCTACTTTAATTGCGCTGGCAAAGTCAATCTTTGGTTGGCCAGCTTGGAGGCGTGCACAACTTAATGTACGACACGTGATGAACATGTGCCATCCTATAAGGTCCCAGGCAGTTAAAATAATTGGTTAATTTGCATATACAAATGGCATATACAAAATAAACGTACCCATACCAAATTTAGTGCGACAGACGTGCGTTTCTGTATTTAACTTCTGCAGTGTCGCTAAACCCCAAAAGTTTGAAAGACTAAAGATGATATGCCGGTCACGGCAGGCAACATGCATCCCTCTCCAACCACATTTAACGTCGTATTCCACGGGACACATTAGCCGCAGACATCATGTAAGAGACGCCAACGTATTAATTCGCGAGCGCAGGCGTCCCCTATCGAGCCATCTCAACCCCTGCGTCTCGAGAAAGGTGACAGACAAGGGCATCGGGAAAGAGATGTACGATGCAGAAAGAACCCGCTAAAAGCCAAAACAACTCAAAAGAATGGAAGCCAAACTCCCCTAAGATTCAAATAGTTCCTTACTTTGAAGCGTAGGACGTTTAAGTGAAGCAAATACCGCCCAGCAGTTTGTTTCAATGGGCAATTAAAATCTTGAAGAGTTACTTCAAGAGCAGAAAATACATTCAGAAGAGGGAACATGGGCCAGACTACGTAGTTTCGGCTAATAAAGCCTCGTAAGTGACCCTGACAATATCTGGTGACGAAACAAGAAAAAGCAACAGTAATTTCTTAATCTTAATTGGGCAGTCAATCCAAAGACTGAATAATATAGATCAAGATAGATCAAGATCCAGGAGAATATTCTGAGAAATCTGAATAAATAAATGGTTGAGATATATACTCAAAAAAAATATTAAAGGGTCAAACTTTTACCCTGCGATTTCTGGAACATTTCAAACATTTGGTAAAATAAATCATTTCTACCTTCCATTTTATTCATTTTACAAGTTTTATACACATGAAGCTTGAACCTATAGCCTTTGTCTTGACCAAGGTCAAGCTTTAAGTTAAACTACCCCTAAAATGAAAGCTGTTTGAATTCCCATAGAGAATTGATAGTCTGTCAGTTTGGTTGGGAATAACTTCTAAAATTGCTATGAGTTTTAAACTTCTTATAGCTTGCTGAACTTAAAAATGATTAAACTTGATGACTATTGAGCAATTTTTCAAAAAATCCATGAATTGGCGAAATCAAAAATTTTGGTGAATTTGTTCTTCATGGACTTCAAACAACTCTGATTTTGAGGGTAGTGTGAATTGAAGTCTGGACTTGGTCAAGATATAGGCTATATTTTCAAACTTCATATGTACAAAACTTGTAAAATGAATGAAATGAAAGGTGGAAATGATTTATTTTACCAAATGTTTGAAATGTTCCAGAAATCGCGGGGTAAATGTTTGACCCTTTAATATTTTTTTCGAGTATATGTATATTCTTGACAGATTTTATTATCGATTTGGACCCCTTTTTGGTATACACCATTTTTTTTAACCGACTGCGTGTTTAAAATATACACACTTACAGTAGTCTTCCTCTCGCTTTCGTAGCCAGGTGATTAAGGGGCTACTGATGAGCATCACCATTCTTATATGAATGTTTTATTGCTCTTACAGGAACTCATTTGCTGTAGACTTCCATGTTTGGTAGGCGATTCAAACAGTGTTCAAAATGGAAGTAATGGAGTTTGTCTGAAGTCACTCACAGAGACTAAGTTATTGAATCTCGACAACACAGAAGAGCAAACTTAATATTTGGTATATACGTTCCATGTCCTTACCATCTGATAATATCAAACCTTAAATTTGTCTTCTTATTTAGGTTATCTTACATTCATGTTTTGATATTTCATAGTCAATATTGTCATATTCTTTGTTTTGGTATTACGGCCAAGACGATGTCAGTTATTAATTATTCACCTACTGTTTTTTATTTACAAGGTTTATATTAAATGCCTTTCCTCTTCAGACATGATGATATCAAAATAAAATCAGTTAACGGAAATTTCAATTACCCTTTCCAAAGTTAGTGGGTATCCCTAAAACAACAAATAGTATTAGTGAGGGGAATTAAGGCGTTTTGCTGATCTTTATTAGCTTAATAGGGTAAACAATAACATATTAAAATTTTAATTTGTTAAGATTTGACATTTAATGAAGGCCGGAATAAATGACGACTTTATTTAAATGGACACCTACTACTATCATCCTGTTTGGCATTCAACACAAGCAACGAAGACAACGTACATGCAAGCGAAAATTTTTGAACATAAAACTCGGTTCTTTTTCACATTTCAAAGTAAAACCAGAGCTTTTAACAAATGCCGTCTAGTATAAATACAAGCCCAAACTTAAGTTTATTCACCTATTCGTTGTCATGGTCGTAGTACAACAACCGTGACGACGCATTGGCGGAGAAACTTTATTTTGGCAATGTGTTTTTACAAAACGGAATTCATGGAAAAGACTGATCTGACTAAAAAGCGTAACGAATTGTCGGGTCCATCAGGATGATACTTTGAAATTAAATTTAGTAGTATGTGAAAAAAATCGAGTTTTATGGTCGTAATTTTTCGTTGGCATGTTCGTTGTCTTCGTTGCCTGTGTTGACTGACAGACCTGTGTATACTTTGGTGGAAGAAAGAAGGATCAGAACTTCTTTATTCTGTTTCACAAGAAGAGATTATACTCTAAAAATCTAAGTATTGAGGCAAATAAGTCTGAGCATACAGCGCAGACCCACATCACACTGGTCCTTTAGTGTACACTGTTTGCTAGTCTATCTGTATTTTTACAAGCCTCACTGCATTGTATAATCAACCGTTCCATTTTTAGGACAATTACATTAACCATTTTAGCTGTCATAACTTTAGATTTTTTTCAGCAGAGATGTCAGTTTCTTTAATATTTTTTCCCATAAACATACGTCTTTCTCAACTAGAATATTACACGATGGCCAGAAAAATATATGTCTTTTAGTTTATTTCAGCATTATTATCATCATTATTATTATTATTATATCTGCTGAGATTTATGGAAATTTTGCCCGTTATTCATTAAAAAAATCGTTTCCTGAATTTTAATGGATAATATACATGTACCCGTTACACAAATGCTTTAAATGAAAGGTAATCCTTCACATAATAGTATTTTAGTCAATACTCAGATGTCTACTCCTAAGTTAAGTACAGACAAGTTCCTCTGTCACACTACCATTGGTACATGTGTTCATAGAAGTCACTAAATGATGAGACTTAGTTTCATTGCAAAATTTGAGCCGCTGATTGTTACATGTTTCTGCAGGCTATTCAGTTGATCTGGATAAAACAGTTTAAAAAATTAATACTTTTAAACCGAGGTTAGCAATGCACTCAAATTCTTCACGTGTGGGAACAAAGGCATGCAATTAATTTGCATGCAATTATCTTATTTCAAAACAGATTCGAATATTATTTCGATATTAAAGTTATTTGTTGCTGTAGGCGCCACTCTTGGCTCATGGAATTACGAAATAACGCTATTTTTAGTGTAACAGTCCAGCAGTGGCACGAGGAACAGTATCTTTCGGCCCCGTACAAACAGTCATAAGGTAAATGCGTTTACTCCCAGGGAAAGAAAGTCTGTTCTTTTCACAAATTTTCATTTCTGCCTTTCATCTCAATAAGAGTCAAATGTTAAAGGAAAGAATTAGTTTTTTTAGAAGCAATTTTTTCCTTTAAGAGTAGACCGTATTTTAAAACACTTCATCGTTCAGAAAAGCAAACAGGAACAAACGAAAGTTGTTCCCCTTTGTAAAACTGGCGGAAAACATGGAGGTGTACGCATATAACGTTTCAAAGCGAGACAGCTTTTAGAGTTTGTCTGGCTTTCCTGTGGGAAAATCTTCCACTCAAGGGGGAACTCTTATAAATTCATACCGGATAGAAAATGCCATTCTTTTCACCTGTTATAGAAAATCTCATCTTACCCATGTTATCTCACCCACGACCGAATAAAAACACGAGCTGTCAATGCATTGGTTGTATAGGAGCTGACATACCTGCGTCGTCAAGTGACGTTGGTATTTTAGATGATGGCGTCACAAAGACGGTAAAATGACGTCAGTTTATGCACGCCAGTCGTTTAAATAAAGAGGCGAAAGGCGGTCGTTGAAAGCGGCGCCTTCTTTCAAAATCAAATTGAAACCTCTCAAGCACTAGAATTACGCATGTTAACAAGTTCTGAAGTTAAAAAAAACGTGGTGTGCAAGAATATAAGTATCTATCATGGGTGTGAGGTGTGAATAGAAAAATCCGTCACGAGGGTCACTGTTCGGCATCACTCGGCAAGCCTCGTAATACCGAACCGTGACCCTCCTGGCGGATTTTTCTATCCCAAATCCCTCACGAGGGGCACTGTTCGGCATCACTCGGCAAGCCTCGTGATGCCGAACCGTGACCCTCCTAACGGATTTTTCTATCCCCACGTGACACCTATGATAGATACTAGTTTTCTCCTAGAACAGCAAAACAATATTCCCTTAGAGACTTAACTCCAACTGAGAAGGGAAATATAAATTAAAATGACAGAGTTGCTTTCCCCTGGAAGTATATCTATTCACCTGTATTTCGATAAAATTGCTAACGTACTCTTTAGATTCCTAGATTAAATGGCATAACTTGTTGATATGACGTGAATACATGTATACAAATGGGCCGGGGAGCTTTGAAATGACAGATTCTGTCCGAAATATGATGCTCTTGGTCTAGAGCTATTAGCTGTAACTCATCACTGTAACTCAGGGCGATCAGATTTGACCAGTTCACTGCAGCAGTTTAATGGAGAGTTATAAATAGATTTTGCCCTGTGTCTTAGACTGTCATTGGCCATCATAAACTTACAGTCCCTGTTCATATCTGCAGGCTATGCATCCTGAAGTCTTTTTTGCTTTCCCAAGTTCTGCTGCATACC
The DNA here is from genome assembly GCA_963989385.1 of Ctena decussata. NCBI lineage: Eukaryota > Metazoa > Mollusca > Bivalvia > Lucinida > Lucinidae > Ctena > Ctena decussata. Next base: position 54,011,184 of record OZ022499.1, on the reverse strand, counting down.
AGTATCCTGTACTCTTTTACCCTAGCCATGTCCAGGAGGCACATGGCATGTGACGTCGTAATGACGTCCCACTGACGTCGATGCGATGTGATTACGACGCATCGACGTCAGGACTACCTTATTTCGACGTTATGTGTCCGTTGGGTGGACTCTGTTGTGCTTCGTAAACATAAAACTTACTCGGTCCGTGTTAAGGACTTCTTATATTCTAAACTCTATTCATTTTCTTGTCAAGTTGATTGTCTACGACGGTTTGCAGATTACAAAAAATAGTCTTTATGATCTGATGCCCATGATCCTGCTTCCAAATCTTAAAATAATAGTTATATTATCATGAAAATCTCATTACTTAGTATTTGTATATTCTTTCTGTTTTAGACAAGGCCATAAATATGTCATTTCTGAAAGCATGCTTTTGTCAAAGACATGACTGTCAAGAACATAAATTGATTCTTTCTGTTTTAGGCAAGGTCATCAACATGTCATTTATGGAAGCATGCTTTTGTCCAAGACATGACTGTCAAGGACATAAATTGATCTTTGAGAAATTCAAAACATTTAATCGCTCCACAGCCGAAGACATTATCATATCTCTCGTGTAAGTCGTGGGTTGACTGCTCATGACCAGTTTGCACTGATAATACTGGAAATGCCTCTCATGTTTATCTCTGTAACTGTAACAGCTATTTTAAACTGAGTCTTGAAACCAATTTGTTTATGAGTTGCAGACTGTTTGAATGAAACATGAGGGCGGAATACTTCAGGGATGTTTAATGGACTCAGTGTTTCTAATTCAATGAATCATTTACATGGTTGTATCTTAAAATATTTCACATGACAAATACGGAAACGGCTTCAGAAGTCAGTCTGACGGTTGAATAATTAATTTCGTTATAGCAGCAAACTGCTTCTAACAAGCAAACGCCTGCGAGAGAGACGAAATGGAGAATAAAGTTTTAAACAAAATTCTACTGAGATGTTTTCTTCACATTAATTTTGTTTTTACTGCCAAGTACAATAGAAGACTACCATATTACCATTAAAGTAACGTTGTCTCTTTGCTCACGATTTAAGAATCATTCCTGGCAGGTAAATAAATTGCCAATATAAACATTATGTTACAAAAGCTGACGTATTTTCGTAGTAAGACTGTGTTATGTGATTGCTGATAACGATCCGAAGAAGCATAATGTTTGAAAAAAAATGAGAATGCAGTGATACATTAACAAATAGATTCTAAGAAAGGCTCCGTTTAAAACAAGAAAAGAAAACACTAGTTTAAAGCTGCAATCCACATCAAAGATCGCACCAAAGACAAGAAAATAGGAAACTCACTGTTACTGAAGTTATTAAACATTTGAATTTCAAATGATCAAATATATCGTTTAGTGGCACAAAAATACTCAGGAAAGCACATTAAAAACATTCAAGGCCACCGAAAGAAAAAGAAGATCATCACATTGGACCAGAATGCCTTATATTTTGGCTCTTGTTGCAAATTTATTTTGTTAAAGAAAAACATTCTTGTTCATTGAGTGTAATAATCATCTTACAGAACAATTTTAGGTGAAAGTGATGTTTCATTACACGAAAGACCCCGTCTCACATAGTTAATGACATAACAGTGCCATAAACCAGCAGGGAGGGAAAGCAGGGTATGTTCTTTATAACAGAGAATAAATGACTTTAAGACATTTATTCTGTACTATATAGAACACACCATGTGTTTCGCATTGTTTTATGACCGTGCTATGTCATTACCTATGTGATACAGGGTATTTCCTTTGATGAAACATCATTATACTTAATTGTTCCATAAACAAGAATGTTTTCTATAAGCGGTTTCTATTGAGACACTTGCTATGAAAGGGCAGTGGATAAACAAGACATCTAGTGTTACAAAATACGTGGGATGAAGGGATGGATTGTATCACAAGTGTCCCACCACGCTTTCTCTGTTTTGTTGACCGTTACAAGGATATAATAACAATCCTAAAGTAATATACTACAGCATTCAGACCCTGATTCGTGGTTGAACAATTCGTGACATCGCAGCCCTGATAATTATTGAGGTGATATTGATATTTCGTCCAGCTGATTTAGTTGTATGACAGATATATTATACTGGACCAAAAAAGTTAAGGATCAAACATTTGTGTGAATTTTATATATCGAAAAAATAATTTTTCAAAAATCGTTTTCTTCTGTTGAATACAACTGTCAAGACTACACAAGACTGCATGACATATATTGGAATCTTATCACGTGACACACCAGCAGAAATGAATAAACAGGCATACCCCTAAAATCGAAATGAAACTTGGCGTTAACACAAAACTGAATGTCCATTATTTTTGGCTTTATCCATGGAATATGAGTTTTAGTTCTCAGTGTGACCTCTGAGGACCTAAATAACTGCATGATAGCTACTCGGTATGCTGGTGGTAAATCCCCAGAGGCCCATTTAGGGACTCGTTTGCCATTTTTCATGAAAGGCCTGAATGAGCTCTCCATGAGTTTCAGTAAGCCTCTGGTAATTAGAATTGGCGGTGTAACATGTCAAAAGCATGTTTAATCGAATTTAAAACTTGTGATGAAATTTACATGTCAGTGTGGACGATTGTTTCAGTCGGAAGGCTCCGGTCAACCACATTTGTCCTGTGATTCGATGGTGCCATCATCCTAAACTTCAGCAAACGGTCCCGTAATTGGACAAAACATGCCAATCTTAACTCGAACACCAATCAGAGCGCCTCCTTCTGGCATGCACAAGTCCACGCAGCTGCCAGTCCAGATGTCGGCCCATACCATCAATCACCCACCTCAAGACATGTCATATTCCACATGTCGATTTGATTTATAGTCTACTCGACGTGAGCCTGGCAGGCATCAAACCCTTCCCTTATCAATGTGGATATATACACACAATCTGGACTCATCTGTTAACAATGAACCAGTTGCCAATTTGCGTCACCTGTTGCCAACTGTCGCCTCGCTTTTCTATGGAATCGCGTCAAACATGGCCTCATTACTAGCATGCAATCGCACAATTTCGCTGTGTAAAGTCTGTTTGTAAACGTTTTCGCTTAAATCGGCCGATTAAAACATTAATAATGGACAAAAATGCGCATCCCAAAAGTGCTATTGTGATGAACCAGTAGCTTGAGACAGAGACAATCGTCCGTATGGACAAGTTAGGTCGATCGCAAGTTTTAAATCAGACTGAGCATGCTTTACAGATGTTGCAACGCACCAATTCTATTCATCAGAGGCTTCAGAAACCTTCTGGAGAGTTAATTCAGACACTTCATGCAAAATGGCAAACGAGTCCCCAAATGAGCCTCTAGCGCTTTACTATAAGCAGACCGAGTAGCAGTCATGCAGTTATTTAGACCCCAAGAGATCTCGATGAGCACTGGAAATGATTTTGCATGGATAAAGACAATAATCACGGACATTCAATTTTGTGGTGATGCCTATTTTCACTTTAATTTTAGGGGTATATCTGTTCATTCGTTTCTAATGCTGTGTCACATGATCCGATTCCAATATTTTTCATGCAGTCCTGTGCCGCTTTAACAGAGGTATTGAATAAAAGAATATTATTTTTGGATAATTTATTTTTCATGATTTAAGCTTCAGTCAAATTTGATCCCAAACTTTTTTGCCCAGTATATACCAGCAGCTGAGCTTTCAGTTTCCTGAATACATGCCATGTCAGGTGGACTTGTCAGCACAACTGTGTCCTTTATATCAAGTTGACTGTGATAGATAAAGAGTACGAATGACGATAGAGCCTGAACAATTAAAATTTAGAAATATTTAGAGAAAGAATATACATACATCGGTGGGCAAAATTTAAATTTCGATTAAATGTTTGTCATTCCAGATTTGAGCAGCCCGTTAACAAATTCTGTTTTACAAGAGCTTAGTAAAAGGTCGACTAGTAAGAGGGCGCATTTTTTTCTCACTGAAACGCAGAACATTGTTTATCTACAATTCTATCTTATACACCATTTACGATGGAAGTCCAGCAGTGTAACAATGGCAGCGGCGGTGCATCTATTTTGTTTTAAACATAGCGAGTTCGATATTCAAGTATGTTTTGGTTTTAAAAACAAAATGCATATGAGGATTTTTAATAAAATTATCAATGCTTATCATAGTAGACCCAAACCGGCGTTATTCAAAACAACAAACCTAATGATTAATCAAGGACATAATCTTAATGCAAAGCAAAATATGACCATTCCTTCTACCAAATGGGAGAAGTTAGAAAAAATATCTAGTGGTTATATTCTGCATCCCTCGTCATTACTGTTTCCTGATATAGAATCTCAGTCAATTTGTAATGGTAATGTTGAGGCATTCAAATTAGACGTTAGATTGATCTTAAGGTGTGCGGGTACACCACATTGTCTTTCTGCCATTTTTTTGCAAAAGGGAGATCATTTTTTGTGATTTCAAGCTTGCCCTCTGAGCAACGAAACCCTTTCAAAAGGGGATCTACCCTTAAATGAAAGAAATTGCTCCTCGTGAAGCAATTTATTTTTCTTAAAGAGTTGACCACTACTGAAAGGAGGGTAAAACTGAAAATCGCAGAATTGCTTCCCCTGAAAATTTTACCAATTCACCTTAAAGTAAACAATCAAACTGATTATTTAGGCCAATAGTGCATTCACTAGCCATATCAAGTTTACCTCATAATGACACATGATGGCAATTAACTGGACCAATTTAGAAAAAGAAACAAATCATTAGCAAAAATAACCATTTGAGCCGCGACACGAGAAAAACCAACAAAGTGGTTGTGCGCCCAGCGCAGACTCAGATCAGCCTGGGCATCCATCCAGTCTGACCAGAGTCTTCGCTGTGTGCATGGAGATAGCTTAGACCCTTAGCTACCCTTTGGGCTCTTAACGAAGAGTCTGGTCAACATGGGCGGATGTGCAGGCTGATCTGAGTCTGCGCTAGGCGCACAACCACATTGTTGGTTTTCTCGTGTCGCGGCTCATTTATAAGTGTCTATAGATCGTTACACCTACAGACACAGATAAGGTGACACTGCTGTAGGAACAGATCTTTTATGATTTCAGAAACGTGAATGTCAACATAATGGTTATTTTAGCATTGTTTCAGGACTGTTTTATATAATATTACAGTGACCTGTGAACTTGTCCATTGAGTCGGTTGTAGTTTTGAATGTTTTCACCTCAATGATAATTGTTATTTGCAAAGAAAAATCCGGCAAGTAGACAGTGTAGACGCTGATCAAACTCCGCCTCTGTGGCGCCTGAAATGGGTCTTCACTGTTGGTTTAAACCATGATATATAATCATAGAAATTACATATATGTAATACACAGTAAACGATGGTACAGGATTTGACAGTAAGCAAAGTGCTTAATATAAAAGCTATCTCCTGAAGCAATCTGAAAATTACAGTATATGTGAATGGCTAGGTACAAAGAATATCAAACCAATATTGCAAAAGTAAACAAAAATCTGCTCTATTTACATACAACCTGAAAGTGAGTTTCTGGTACTAAAAGGGCTAAGAACACTTTTTGACGGTATATACAATATACAAAATGCATCGCTGGAGATTAATATGTCGACAGTCGGGTCGAGATCATTAACCATCTTGTTTTCTAATTACATAGCCACGGTTTCAACGGGCTCTGAAAAACCTGGAAATGACTGAAAGGAATATCCATTTATGGAAAATCATGGATTTCGAAAAATGATGAAATGTCATAGAAAAATCATAGAATTCTAATTTTAGATGCCAGTTTGGATGTAATTTTTCTCATTGTTTTCTCGCTGGCTTCGCTCGCTCGTTAAATTCTGAAAAACACCTTTCCTATTCTTCATCAGAGCAATTCATCTTTTTTTTCTTCCTCAGAAAACAAGAAATGACTTAGAAGTCAATTTATTTTGCAACATAACTATGCTGTTTTGTTTTTTTCTTTATACAGCATTATATGGCAAAACAGAGAAAGGAAAACTTCTTTGAATGGTCATGAAAATTTAACTTCGATCATGGAATAATCATGGAAAAGTCATAGAATTTCATTTCTTATTTTCTGTGGGAACCCTGTTAGTAGAAATAGGATTGTAAATTTTTCGAAATTGTTTCGCAGTCGCGGTTTCTTGTGAATCATTATTTTCTCTTAGTTATTGATATTTTCTCCAAATATTCAACTGATTTCCTTTTGTTTTTTATATACAGAGTGTAGGCATTAAGGTTTCGTTCGATAAAGTTTTATATAGTTTTCAGGCCTACACTGACAGTAATTGCCACCTAAAGTTAACTATTACCATCAATGTAACACATAATTGTCAGGTGGCCAGTCCAATTCCAGTGCATTATTCCTATGTTAGCTGGAGCCTATGGTGACTTAAGGTGACATTGTAGTTATATTTCCTTTGTGGACGTGGCAAATAGCGTATTTACAACTTTGGTGAATATTAGTTTTTTTGTTGTTTTTTTCTCTCTTTTTTTCTGTTTTTTTTTTCACTTGTTCGTCATAGAGGAAGTTACTGGGCAGAAACTAATCAAATCAAAATTTTACATTCAGAAAGATCAAGCTACGTGATTTTCGACAGTTTACCTCTTAGTAAACATTATGGCAATTCCGTCTTTGGTTTAACTGCTGGTTTTGATCATTCTTGACAAAGGCAAGGAGATAGAACGTTGAAGTCTAGTTTTGAGTGATTTAACCCTTACCCTGCTAACGGCGACTATAGTCGCCCTCTGGGGGTAGGTCAATTTGAGAGCCTGTCAGGCACACTAGACATCAAGTACACCCCATCATTTGCGGTTGTCCTATGCAGGAGGGAATCTGCTTTCTACTAGAGCAAGGTTTTACCCACCTAACTGATTTGTTGACCTTAAAACTCGGAGAAAACGTCAAAAATATATGATTTTTTTTCAAAATCAGCTTTTCAGGTGGCTACCACTACTTAGTTGATCCCGATTTTCTGAAAACTTGACGTCATCCTTCCAAAATTTCTCTCTTGATAAATAGTCAGCAATAACAAAGGGCCTCAGGCAAGCGATCACTTTTGTCATATAAAGCATATTACTGGCGCTAATATCTTGCTTTTAAGTGTCTATGTCGGTTCCCGGTGTATCATGTGACATCCATATATGATCGTCATGTGACCTTGGTAACTTCCGGAAATGGGAGCGCACACATCGGTGTTATTGCGTGAAAATTTCACGCAAATCGATCAGAGTTTGTGAAAGTTATGGTTTCTGAGATACCCTACCCCCAGTTTAGGGCCAGGTGAATTATTTTTCTAGCAGTGTAAGGGCTAAGATGCTCTGTTAGTCTGGTATATTGTCAGTATCTTTATTTTTTATCGCACATGTTTATCAAACATTCAAGAAACAGGCAGCTCAAGGTTTGTGTTTGAGTTAATATATCATCGAAATTCAAATTCAGATTTATGAAACGATTAAGTCCTTTAATTGAGTAAAATTCCCGCATCTGAAGAATACCTGCCCATTCACATGCGTTACAAAATTTTGTCAGTTTACTCATTTGTAAAACCAAACATATAACAGTATTTCGCATTGCGGTCATATGGACGAAACACTGTGTATTATGCTCAGCTGATTCAACTGATTTTCAATCTGGTAGGACTGTGCCCCACACCTACAAGACAACAACCCTCTTTGTACCAGTCTTACCATATTACGGAAAAGTATATATTGGTCCAAGCAGACTTATGGAAGGGAATAGTAAAGACGACATTATATGAGCCGCGACGTGACAAAACCAACAATTTGGTTGTGCGCCCAGCGCAGACTCAGAACAGCCTGGGCATCCGCCCAGTCTGATCAGAGTCCTCGCTGTCCGCATGGAGGTAGCTCAATCCCTTAGCTACCCTTTAAGCGCTTAGCAAAGAGTCTGACCAGACTGGGCAAATGCCCAGGCTGATCTGAGTCTGGGCTGGACGCACAACCACATTGTTGGTTTTGTCGTGTGGCGGCTCATATATAGTTCGAGTAGCCCGATGAAAACATAGGTATTGCTCAAGTTTACCCAAGTAGTTATGCCGAACAATTCGTGATTAACATTTCCAACATACCTAGGCATGCGGTAGTTACATGTAGATCCATTGGGAGACTTTTGAAAATCGGGTAGGCCTTTGTAGGGCGCACTCAAGAGTGAAATAGTTCGTAAACCTAGCTGCATTTCGGGCACAGTAACCATTAATTTCTGGTACCATAGGAATAAAATTTTAACACCGAGTTACTGAGCATATGATATAGGCTATTAAAATTGCAGGATACTTTGGTTGAGTATGTAGAAGTGGCATTGCAATGATAACGCAAACCGATACTAGACATAGAAAGACGGGATATAGAACAAAACGAATCAGTGATAACTTAATATACAAGTACATGTAATTTATGCCTTTGTGGAAAATGGCTATGAATAATAGGGGTTTCTCAGTGAAAATAACAGCAAAAATAACAGTGAAATTACGATTTTTATTTTTACTGTTTGTAGAAAGCGGAGTTTTTATGACTTCTCAGCTAAAAATCTTGCCCAAAAGGTTGAGTATTTTAGTCTGATTTTTTAACGAAGCCATTAACGTCTCGCTGGCTTCTCTTATTTCGCTGACGTAACGTTTTTCAGCACGCGACGTCAGGGCGACTTTTCTCATTTTGTCCTTTCTATCCACATTTTTTTGGCCGCCGATTGCTTACGTTCTAATTGTCAAAGTGATATACAGGCTCATTTTCTAGATACACAACTGTTTTTGTACCCCATATTATACCCATTAAACACACTGAACGAGTCGACTTCGACGTGAAATTGCTAGGAAAAAAAGATATAGCTTTCTGACGTTAGAGTTGACGTATAGTTAAAACATAATTATTGCAAATGAAAGCAACAAAGAAAGTAAAGAGTATGCAAAGACCAGGAACTGAAACAATCAAAATCCAAATCCAGCCCTCAAACCATAATAGTTGGAAACAACTGAGATTACAAATAATCAAGATACAGAGAACATATGGCCAACCGAGTGAGCAGCTTGTTCCCAAAAGGTGGCCACTCAGCAACCCAAACCGAACCAAAAATAATAATAACATACATAAGGTAAAACATCACAGAAACTCTGACACCAAAAACAGGCAACAGAGAACCACAACAGAACTACCGCCTTGGAACGGTCAGTAATGAATTACTGGGGGGGGCTTAAATCGATTTTACAGGCCCAACCTCACCCTCAGTTTCTGAAGTGGTACAAAACATTTAGTTAGTTGTTCGGTTCGCATGATAACCCTCTAACTCGTCAATGAATCATCACGGTAAATACATAAATCAAATTTCAACACCATGAAGAAGCAAAGACGAGGACTCAACAGATACAACGGGCCGTCTGACAGGTGGAGATCCCTGTCCTGCCAAACAACCCCACTGGAAATCTGAAGCAAAAGAAGGTCACCAGTTGAGCCCCGGTGGACCAAGCAACAGACAAAAAGGCTCATTATACGACGTTTTCTCCAGAAAAGTTGTTGTTGTTGTGTTATTGTTTAACGTCCACGGTAAACAGCTTTGGTCATGTCGGGACGGTAACCTAACCACACTATTCCTTGGCAGGCTTAGACCTCCTGAGTGGTTAACCAGTACTAAGTGCACTTACTTTCACCAGTAACAGACAATAATTAACTTTTGCAACAGTTTTTCTATTGTAAGCATTCGGTAGGTATTGCAACCAGGCTAATTTCTGGATGGGTGCGAAGGCCATAATTTTGTTAGATGAATACTTAAGAAACAGTAAAGTTACAGGACAATATTTGTATAAACAGCCAGGCCACTGTAGCCGTTAGAACCAATTACCAATTTTCTCATTGGCAATTAGTGAAAACGCTCAATTTTTTCTAGAAACCTAAGTTCTACATCGATTGGAAGAAACAAAAACTGTTTTATTTAGGCTTATCCTAAGAATGTTCCTAAACAGTTTCAGTTTGTTATTTTATTCATTTTTATTTTTTTTTGTTTGTTTGTTTCAGCTTAAGGTTAATGTTTGGCCAAGTTTCCAGCATGTCGGTAGCTGTAGCAAAAATCACATGTCTGATAACAAAGTTGCCCTATTATTCCTCAGCGAAGATAGCAAGGGCCCATTTTCCCATTGAAAGTTAATGGTACTGGGGGTATGTAAATGTGAGATCCAAATTCGTAGCAATGTTTTCTTGCCTGACTTGAAGAGTCCGTCCTTGAATACTTTCTATCATATAAGTACAGGAAAAGTCGGCTATTGTTTCCATTTGAATGCAGACCATTTGTTGAAATACAGTTCCCCAAAACACAACAAATAACAAACCAAGGATGTTCACAGTCTTAAAATATTAGTCGAGGAGTATATACTTTACATTTCAGGCGACCCTTAAACAACAAAACACCTCAACATTTGACATTTATGTTAATATTATTAAAGCCTATCCTAAACAAAACCAAACCGCTGTTAGTCAAAACAACTTATCTATTGATGATGAAGGGCATAGTGTATGCAAACTAGTACGTCGTACTACAAGAATGGCTTCTTCCCACGTACTGTTACAGTTTGGAATCAACTGCCATCCATTGTTGCCGAAGCCCCTGACTTGGTATCCTTCAAGCTCAAGCAGGGGTTATCAACCCTAAAGTTCTGAATCTGCAGTCGGCACCAGCTACAGTTACTTTCTAGTGATTCCCAGGGCTGTGTCGGTTGGGGCTACATACCCCTTGGCGGCCACCGTAGCCGGAGAGGCTTAAGTATGAAGGGACGATAACGTAACTTGGCCAACTTTCTCTATATCATCAAGCTTTTCTCATTTTCCTATCTTTTCCTGAAACAATTCTTTTTCTTGACCTAACACCACCCCTCGTATAAAAGTCAAGTGTGACTGGGTTGACGGACGATGTAGTTGTAGAAAGCAATATAGAATCATTCTTGCTACACAATGGAAGAGAAGTTATCAACACGAATGCTTAGTTATTACTGTGCATCCCTTGTCTTCACTGAATAAAAGACACTTTGCTCTCAAGGTGTATCAGTTCACCTCATTTTTATCCAGCGATTTTCAAAGGGGAACAATTTTTAGTGACTTCCTGTTTGCTTCTTTGGATTATAAAGCCCCTCCAAAATGGCGTCTACTCTTAACGGAACAATAGTTTCTCTTCGAGGAGAAAATTCTTGCGTTTAAGATTTGACCTTAAATAGAAGATCAAAATAAAATAATAATAATAATAAAAAGTTTCCTCTTTTGAAAGTGTGCCCATTATTTACCTTAAGCCAATTAGATACGTGTACATCTGATACTAGACTGATCTGATAAATAGAGTATATCCTGTTAGTGTTTGTTGATGTCATGTTTATCTGGCTAGACCCGAAACAAAGTATGAATGGGGAGGCTTGCCTTTGTTAATTGTTGAGCCTGATTATCATAATATCAAAAGGCACTCACGTGTTATTCTATTTATCATGCGTTATTAGAAGAGTTTAAGCGTAAAGAGAGCGTCAAGCAAATAAAAAAGCAAACGCAGTTTTGTTCGAATTTGCTGATGTCGCGGATGCTGAATGACATAAGTCGGTGACTCATTTAGCCAATCGAAAGTTAGTATGCAACCATGTGTGTTCAGAAATCGCTTCTATAGGCACTGCTTGATACCATTCGCGCAAGCGCAGTTCTAAAGTGACATTATATCACCTTTCGTAATCATACCCCTGCTACTAGGTGAAACTTGCAGCAGATACATGATAATATGAATTCAAGTAGACCCTTTAGAATAATGATGCATTCGCTATTCATATCAAACTTTCAAGTGTACCGCATAATATCACACGACGGCAATTAGATAGACTAATTAAAAAAAATCATTAGCAAAAATCGCAATATATCGCCGGGTAAAAATCGTTACACCTACAGACAAGTATCAGATGACACTACTGTAGGAAGCATGTCCTTTTATGGTATTTTGCCAAACAATATTTTTTATTGTTTCTAGCATAGTTTTAGGAACACTCTATAATACCAATTTTTGCATCTTTTATAAGCAACAATGCATGATGGTATGTAAATGGTGAAAATTAAATGATGTTAAAGAAAATGCTTGTGATGTGAGAGGAAAAGACAGTTCAATATTAATTTCAATTTTGTCTCCTGTCCTTGATCAGCTGTTACGAGTCTAGATGGACTGTAGCTATAGGTATTTAAAATTCAGCATTGAGTTCCTTCTTATTGTCGATATGAAATGTAGGCATTAGAAGCTGATTCAAATACTACCAATGGCATACAAATTTCAATCCCACGCTGACAGACATTGACAGTTAAATGAAATAATACTTCAACTCATCGCATAGCTTTAATGGTATTTTTTCAAATATTTAATAAAATGCATAATATCGCGCTGACAAGATTCATAAGAAAGTGACCTTGTTCACTCGACAGAAAGAGCGTAACACAAACTAGCGATATCACTTCATCTGAATTTCAATGGCAGGTGTCAGAGCAATCCTACGTCTTGTCATTAAAATTTTATTCGATTTGACATTAAGTTATTGTTTTTCACAACATTGCTTCAGTGGGTCTGGTATATTTGGTTGGTTGATTTGATGCTTAACGTCCACGGTAAACAACTAAGGTCATGTCGGGACGGTCAGTTAACCTAACCACACTATTCCTGGGCAGGCTTAGACCTCCTAAGCGGTTAACCAGTACTAAGTGCACATACTTTCGCCAGTAACTGACAACTGCCCTTCTTGAATCAGCGGAAGGAGAAACGAAAGTATGTGGCCAGACCGGGATTCGAACCTAGGACCTCTGACTTACGAGTCAGGTACCCTACCGATTGCGCTACCCGGCCCGGCGGGTCTGGTATAAACTTTGAACTACCTTGTATGTTTTAAAAACAGAAGCCCTTCGAAATTTGATCATAGCTGGATAAGTGTAAATCTTGAATACTTGGTATAATAATGACATAGTGAATAACAACAAGTTTATCATTTGACGTCGCTGTTATTCAGTGGATAACGTCATGTCATAAAAATCGTATGACCACACGTGTATTAACACTTTGGCGAGTACACGAAACGTCATTGACAACGCCCGTGTCAACATTGCATTTTCTCATTGAAATATGTTCCATTTTAGAGATATACTATAAACAGAGTCCTACCCTCGTGGCCATTTCATATGCCACGTTGTTGGTTTTGTCGTGTCGCGGCTCATTTAATTCATTATGATAATAATGTTTCTAGTCCAACCTCGCATATCTACGTTCAAATGCAGCACCTAACGACAAGTAAGTGTTAAGTCTAAATAGAGGTTAAGTCTGAATAGGGGTTCGGAACTTCCAAATCTCCTCAATGAAGTATCATGGTAAACGTTCTGACGAAATGACGAAACGGATGTTACAAGCTCCCAGAAATTAATTCTTTCTTGTTTGAATCAAATTTTATAAATATCTGTTTCACTGAGTGAAGTTTTTATGAGAAACAAGAACTGAAAATGGTTATTTCAAGATATGACAATAGCATATACATCTGATCGATATAAATTTAAATTCTAAATAGCAATAGCATGAGTAATAAATCATACAAACGAGCAGATATCATATTTTATTAAGAAATGATTTTGGTTACATTTACACTTTAAGTTTAAGAGTAAAGCCTCACAATAGGTTTCGAGGCTTTCTTCCTTGTTGTTTTGTAGCATACGGAAGCGGCGGAAGTGTAGTGGTTTACGCGCTAGAATATCAATCCAGGGGTTGCAAGTTCGATTCTCTCGCTCATTCGGTCAAGTTGATGAGACTTTTAACCGAGGTTCCGTCTACGTTGGTGGGACGTGAAACCAGAGTTCAATTACTTACTTAGATCTTGTAGCATAAAGAACTAGATACTTTTAAACGCCAGAAAAGCTGTTAAGATAACAGTTTATCTGTCACAAAGTGTTTGAATAATATTGGTTTAATGGACGGCAGAATACGCCAGGGATGCTAAATAGTAACATTTGTATCTAATTTCAGTATCATTTAGGTTAACGTCGGTTTCACTTATTCGGATGTGCAGCGTTACGAAAACTGAACTGCTATCTGATTGATGTTTATTTAGAATTCCAAAAATAGATTTAGAATTAAGAAGTATTTAAAAACACTAGGTTTTTAAACTAATCTGTAAATTGGAATGATAAAACTTTTGCCAGCTTAATTGAGTTTTCCTAGAAAACACGATAAGGAAATTACTCCTCCTTTTTTCCTCTACCATATGGAGGCAAAAGTATATACGGAAACATTGTAAGCTGCGATTTAGGTATAACATGTTTTACGATATCAGTAATTCAGCTTATGATTACATATTATTAAAAGTGTGCCGACATAAGTTGTAGTAGAGATGTGACCCCTGACAGTTAGTAAACAAGGAATATCTTTTTAAAAAATATAAACGACCGAGTTTTGCAATATGTCTCTAGGTGAAGAGTTGACAATAACTTTCATGAACATGACTCAAGTGAGCTATGTCGGATATGCACCAGCAACCGTAATTTTGACACTGGGTATCGACAATGACCTATCTCAAGATTGAGCTGTCCAATTGGATCGCGGTCAATCTTGAGATTCCAACACAGTTACCAACATCACAGTATCCGAACGCACTGTACCCTCTCTTCCGGTTTTCATAGCGTTGAATCGAGAGTACAAAATTCGCTTATAACCAGTAGCCGGAAATCATTATGTTTTGAGTTTTTATCCGGAATCTACTGCGTCATTTATAGCTATTCAGCTTCGAAAATGTAAAGAGGTAAGTTTAATATAATTTTCTCTTCGGTCTTTTACTTTATTGCCCTGTACAATGAAATACTCCTTGCCGTCGCAGATTTTTTTTCCCGAACAGCTTAATTTAACACGAGATTGTGTCGTGCAAAACGTAGCTATCATTCTTTTATCAAAACTAACAAACTGTAGATTGATAACGCCTTCCGTTTATTCTAAAGATTTTTTATAAAACATGTAAGAAAATGCTCAAAATGGTTTAAGAATCATGCCAAGGGCGATTTGAATACTGTACCAATTACTACCCACCCATACACGACATTGTACAGGGTAATACAGTAAAAGACCGAAGAGCAAATTATATTAAACTTACCTCTTTACATTTTCAAAGCTGAATAGCTATAAATGACGCAGCAGATTCCGAATAAAATCTCAAAACATAATGATTTCCGACTACTGGTTATAAGCGAATGTTTGTACTCTCGATTCAACGCTATGAAAACCGGAAGAGATTGTACATGTAGTTCGGATACTGTGAACATAATGCAATGTTTGTTTGTGTATGTTAGACCGAAAGTAGAAATAAATCGTAAGTAGATCTACACTGAAAAAAAAAAGAAAGTTTTGAATATCTGCGTCTGTTTTCGGTAAAATTACCATTGTAAATTTACAAACAAGAGAAACATTTTGAATGTTCATCTGACAGAGTGCTAGTATTCTCGCAGTATAGTACAACGCGAAAATACGAAGATTTAATATTCATTGACCTTTGATATTATTGGCTAAATTTTGACACACGCGTTATTTGACCGACGAAACCTTGTGAAATGTGCAACAAAACTGGAATTATACTCGGCTGCGCCGAGGAAACATAACCCATGGTAAACCCAAGAATTTCTCTTTAAATGCCTTGGTATCACGTTCCCACAACTGGCTTTAAATTTATATTCTGGTGTTTTAGAACGGAGGCGCCTCTTTTAAGTGGAAAAGAGCCAGATTTTATATAGTTTATATAGTGCCGCTGAAGCCGGTGCTAGGGTGGGCAGTGTTGCGATATTACATTACTGCACATAAACAGACTCAACTTAACCGAGTCTTCTTTTTTCATTTATTTCATGATTTTGATTTTGGTTCCAGCGGTTCTTCCTTTAGAATGATGTTAACAATTAGCAATATGGAAATAAGAATTATTTTTAAAGCTACCTTCCACGCGTGCCTCAGGAAGCCGCGTTGGATACATGAACATAGAAAGGTTGTCATAATACATTTTATATGCTAGTTGCATACTTAGACACGGAGGTAAAAGGTAGTCTGTAGCTGAACAACTGAATACTTGGTTGGGCAATTACACTATCTATATCTAAAAATACGTAATAACCTCCTTATTATCTGATACTATTGCATGACACATGTATCAGCAACTGTTGTGTTACCATGAATTTAAACATCTTTATCAAATGTGAAAGTGGTTAAAGTATCCAAATCATAAGTAAATCATATATACATTGAACATTCCGAAATATTTTAGATACTCAGACATGAACCCCAAAACCAGAGGTGTGATCAGGTGCTCGTGAGTAGACAGTGTATATATGATAAAAATGGCTTGTTTTCGGAGACCGAAAATTTACCTACATCTCTAATAAACATTGAATTAACCTTAGTGTACTACTTTTTCAAAAGCATTGTTAAATTTCTTTATACTCCGTAAGTCTACATATCAATTCCAAATATTTCAACATTTGTTCAATGATCTGTTGAAAAATAGAACAAAAATAGGCAAAGTTGCACTGTCAGAGATACTTTCTTTTGATCAGTTGTATGCATTTCATATCAGTAAATATCTCTGAAAAGGCTTGGGACTGAGGGAATTCCCATGTCAGCACGCAAGTCTTTAAGAAAATAGTAAAATCATGAAAAAAAAGAGATCGTCTTGCTTTGTTTTTTACGTCATTAAGAATTGGCTTGTCTCAATATTAAGAGGCTGGATCTCTCATTATTGTAAATATCCTTCTTGTACCTGCGGCTTGGTACAGTTGGATCATCGTTCGTGCGAATAAATCATTTCCTTTATAGTATAGACTTTCTGTTAAATATGATGCAATACAGAGAAGAAGCAATACAAGGCGAAACAGCAAACGAAAAATAATGGAGCTAAAAATAATAATAAAGTTGCGGAGCGTACAACTTCATGCATATATGGGATATCAAATTGCAAAGCTGGGCAATGTGGTTGCCTTTCTATCTCTTTCAAAGAAGTAAATGCGGTATTTTTTTTATTTCTTTATTTTTTTTATTTTTTTTTATTTTTTTTTTTCATTTTTGTCGAGCCCGCGCGATGAGCGAGACATAGTTGTTACAACTTCAGTTCGGTGTGTGTCCGTGTGTGCGTGCGTTAGTGCGTGCGTCCGTCCGGATTTGTCCGGGCCATAACTTCTATATTTACGGAAGGATTCCAAAATAATTTGGCACAGTTGTTCTCCTTGATGAGTAAAAGTGCCATTTGAAACATTTGTTCAGGTAGGTTCAAGGTCAATGCCACACTTGAAGGTCAAATGATAAAATGGCCATAAATTGAGCTTGTTCGAGCCATAACTTCTACATTTACGGATGAATTTCAAAATAATTTGGTACAGTTGTTCTTCTTGATAAGTAAAAGTGCCATTTGAAATATTTGTTTAGGTAGGTCCAAGGTCAAGATCACACTTGAAGGTCAAATGATAAAATGGCCATAAATTGAGCTTGTCCGAGCCATAACTTCTACATTTACGGATGAATTTCAAAATAATTTGGCACAATTTTTCTCCTTGATGAGTAGAAGTGCCATTTGAAACATTTGTTCAGGTAGGTCCAAGGTCAAGGTTATACTTGAAGGTCAAATGATAAAATGGTAATAAATTGAGCTTGTCCGAGCCATTACTTCTACAGTTGTGGATGGATTTCAAAATAATTTGGCACAATTGTTCTCCGTGATAAGTAGCAGTGTCATTTGGAACATTTGTTCAGGTAGGTCCAAGGTCAAGGTCACACTTGAAGGACAAATGATAAAATGGCCATAATTTGGCCTTGTCAGAGCCATAACTTCAACATTTATGAATGGATTTCAAAATAATTTCGCACAATTGTTCTCCTTGATAAGAAAAAGTGCCATTTGGAATATTTGTTCAAATAGGTCCAAAGTCAAGGTCACATTTGATGGTCAAATGATAAAATGGTCATAAATTCAGCTTGTCCGAGCCATTACTTCTACATTTATGCATGGATTTCAAAATAATTTCGCACAATTGTTCTTCTTGATGAGTGAAAGTGTCAAGTGACATACATGTTTGGGTAGGTCCAAGGTCAAGGTCACACCTGAAGGTCAGATATTGTAATTGTCATAAATTGAGCTTGTGTCGGTCATCACTTCCGCTTATTTTCCTTTGTGAAAATTTGAAATATGCTGGCTCAGCATGATGTTGTTTGGCTTCTTTCGAGAGTGAAACAGTTACTTAGTCTAACAAAGTCTACTTTAACAAACAGCGGGCTTGAGCAGTTGTCCCTGGACAACCTTTTAGTTCTACTAAGTTAACGGTGTTGGCATTGAAGTCGTACGTCTCATAGGCATTCTATATATATGTAGTCTCTATCAGTCATCCTGAAAAGTTTTCCCTTTACAATGTGACATATTTTCATACTTGGTGTACTATACATGTATTATGAACTAAAGTTATTAACGGAAAAGTAGGTAAGCCTAACGCTGTATTTAGACCATTTAAACTAACCAGGAATATCTTTTTTCTGTCAGTACTACTACAGATTCAAACCTGTCTTAAGGGTCATTCCTATTAAGCAAAAACCTGTCTTAAAAACCCAAAATCTCATATTCCAAAGTAGCATTTCTAGTGTAAATTGACCTATATAAGGCAAGCACTTGCCCTAAGCAAGCAACTTTGTTCCTTTCCTTCGGTGCTTGCTGCAAACATGTTTGACTGTATTTTAGTTTCTCTCTTCTTGTATAATTTTAATTATTATTTATCATATGACGTCGCATCTGAGAGTGTAATAAAGCCATGCATTAAAATCGATAATCCACTAGTGGATTAAATATGCAAATTACGTCGTAGCGTTATGCGTTGACGTCCACAAAAAACGTCGCTTTTTCTAATGGGGAAATCATGACGTTTTAGTGCAAAATTTGCTAGTAAAATGCGATTTTAGTGTCATATGATAAATAGAATCTTGCATTCGTGCTCCTGTATTATTGAATTTATTAAACTCGTTGGGGAAAACCGATAAGATGCTCGGCATAGCCTCGCATATTATCTTTTTCCCCAACTCGTTTAATAAATTCAATAATACATGATCACTCATGTAAGATCCTCTATGAAAGTCGATTTAGAAAGCGGGAGTGGTATACACTTTACCTGGCTGAAAATATTCATAGTCTGTGTCAGTTTAGAAGGTGGAAGCAACATTACTGACTGAATGACTGTAACTGGTAGAAGAAAAATAGTTTATATACAGGAGCGTAAATTGCTCGTTTAAGTCAGCACTTGGTTTCCACTTAATATCAGAAGCACAAAAATCGCAAACAGAAGTTTCTAAAACATAAAACAAATCTGATAATTCAAGTGGATTGAAACCACAACAGCATTGTTGTCTTTTAAGTGAATGTTTAATTAAAACATCAGTAAAGGTTAATACTGTTTCTTTCATCATAATTTCTTCTTTTTTTGGTACTTTCTTCTCTTTTCTATTGCGTATGTTCTTTTTTCCAACGAATGTTTCGTCAAACAAACAAAATAATGAGTTTTATTAACCTTATTTGAGGAGCAACACGACAAAACCAACAAAGTTGCATTTGCGCCCAGCGAACACTCAGATCCGCCCGGTCATCCGCTGTGTCCGGTCAGAGTCTTCGATGTCCGCCTGGAGCTAGCTTGACCAACTGGCTATCCTTTATGTGCATAGCGAAGACTCTGATCAGATTCGGGGGACTACCCAGGCTGATCTGAGTCTTTGCTCGGCACACATGTCACTGTTGATTGTGGCGTGTCGCGGCTCATTTATACATGTACGATAGTACTTTTAAAGGGCAATGCTCAGGAAATGATATAATTCAGTTCCGCATCAAACGGAAAAAAGCAACACGAAGAAACATTACCAGCATCAAGACAGCACGAGCGGACAGCAACATGTACAGCTCTTTCACAGGCAGATGGGCAGATGGTCAGAATTTTAGTGTTGGTATTTCTGTGGGTCCTCATGTTTGTTTTATCTTATTTTTTAGCTTTAATTCCTATGTTCCTGAGATATTACACTTATGAGTTAGGAATCTTCCAAGCAAGCCGAACATCTAAGTGTCTGATGAACCAAAGCAGGACAAAGGGCTCGACCGCAAACCGGTGAAGCGCCCTCTCCGTCCCTCCCCCCTTCCTCCCCACCCCCTTCCCCCAGTAATTTCATTGCTGGTCGTCCCAAGGCGGCACTTCTGTTTTTGGTTCTTCTTAGTTGTGTCATGTGTTGTTTGTTGCTTTGACTGTTTTGATTTAAGTATTTTTATGTTAAGGCTAGCACTGACATTATAATATTAAAAATAGGTAAAAATAAATGTTTAATGTTTTACTTCTGGTTTGTTCTTATTCTCAGGGTTATGTTTTTTGTACTAATGTTGTGTGCGCGGTGGTTGTTTTTGTTGGGTTAAGCAACTAAGTATCTGATGAACCAAGGCAGAAAAAAGGCGAGGGTTGATTGACCACAAGCCGGTCAAGCCCCCCCCCCTTTTTTTTTCATTTTGTGTTTGGTGATGACTAGTTTTGTGTTGTCTATTTCCCACATGGTGTCTTGGGTTGGATCTTGAGGATCTTGAATTGAATTGTATCAGTTCCTGAGAACAAACATAAATGAGCCATGACACGACAAAACCAATGAAGTGGCATGTGCGCCCAGCGAAGACTCAGATCTGCCTGGGCATCCACCCAGTCTGGTCAGAGTTTTCGCTGTGCACTTAAAGCATAAGTACAATGTAAGTATCTTAGCTTGCTCCAAGCAGACAGCGAAGGCTCTGATTAGACTGGGCGGATGCTAAGGCTGATCTGTGTCTTCGCAAGCCGTACATAACACTTTGTTGGCTTTTTTCGTGTCACGGCACACAAAACATAATCTTATACAATGTACCTGTTTTCTATTTTTACGTAAACCTTTCATCAAAAGGGAGGGTGGGCGGGGCTTAAATAGGTTTTACTGAACTTTAACGAGTTTACTTAAGGATAAAAAAATTCAACACCATTTGCGCACGAAATTAAATATCCTTAACATTAGCTGGCATTTTCATATTTATCTGTTTATCTGCAGAGAAAATTCAGCTGAGTTGAGCACGAAAAAAGTTTTATAACCTTGGGGCCAGGTATTTTAACACCACTGTTTGACCTTGCACGTCCATATATAGAAACTAAACCAGAGCATAACAATGCATTCGAGGTTATATTGTTGAATGAGAGTGCCATAAGGATACATGATATTGTGTCTTGAACACTTTAGTGCACTTAAAGTGTGACAGCTAATGGCAACAAGGCGTGTATTATAATAGCACTAAATCACAAATCCAACGAAGAGAAAGAATTCACAACTGCACAGGGTATAATCGATTCCGCCAATTTTCGCTTCCTGCAGAGACTGTCCGTCATATTTGGCTTCCGCCGAGACTGTCCGCGATCTCTTGCTTCCTGCAGAGCCTACTGTCCTCGAAGAATGGCTTCCTGCCGAGACTGTCCGCGTGACTCTGCTTCCTGCCGAGAGCCTCGGCAGGAAGCAAAATCACGCGGACAGTCTCTGCAGGAAGCCATTTATCATGTACAGAAGTCTCGGCAGGAAGCAAGAGATCGCGGACAGTCTCGGCGGAAGCCAAATATGACGTACAGTCTCTGCAGGAAGCGAAAATTGGCGGAATCGATTATACCCTGTGTGTATAGTTGTCCATGGTTGCCGGTACTTGCTAGATCAGACGTACGGATGTATGGATGACTTGCGATTTTATCATGTTTATGTCCCTTCTCAACAGTAGTTCAGTCATATGAGGACGATGAGAGAGTGATAATGAAAAGCTGTGTACAATGGAACTCTGTTTGCGACTCAAAAGATTTCCGCTTCCAGCGGCGCCGAACCCGGGACAGCTAGATCAGCAGGTCGGGGTCAGATGTACGTTTTTAGTATATCAGGCGTGGACTAAGTGTATTTGCTGTTGTTCTTCTTCTTTTTCGAGTTATTTAAAACGAAGAAACAAAACTTCTCGAATGCTATAAATTGATGTTATTAGATTCACGAAATTTTGGTGACAATGAAGAAAAGCCTGCCACGCACAGAGCCTGTAAGTTCTGTTTGACAGAATCTAATTATTAGATTAGCAATGAGATCAAAACGTCTGGAACAACAACACATATGCAAGTAACGTGCGGTAAAGCGGGCCTCGGCCATAGCTTTTTACAACATAGTAGGCTAGCGGTGCTAGCTTAGCTTAGACCCTTAGCTACCCTTTAAGACTCTGGCCTGACCGGGTGGATGCCCAGGCTGAGCTGAGTCTGCGCTGGTCGTACATACCACTTTGTTGGTTTTTTCGTGTCGCGACTCAGTTTAAACAAGCCCCGATCACAGGTTTTTACGACATGGCAGTGCAGGTCTTGAAATTGCAGTATTTGAGCCTCGACACGAGAAAACCAACAATGTGGTTGTGCACCCAGCGCAGATTCAGATCAGCCTGTGCATCAGCCCAATTGGATCAGACTTTTCGTTAAGTGCTCAAAGGGTAGCTAAGGGTCTAAGCTACTTCCATGCGGACAGCGAAGACTCTGATCATACTGGGCGGATGCCCAGTCTGATCTGAGTCTGCGGTGGGCGCACAACCACATTGTTGGTTTTGTCGTGTCGCGGCTCAATTTTTGTTTTCGGAATGATACAAGTACAACACACTTTGCAAGTGATTCATATTCTAGCAGTAAGTTACAAATTTTCTTCTAATTTCTCAGAAAACAATATATTGGCTCAGAGATTCAGCAACTGAAATTTACACCGTGCCAATCTGCCAATAAATTTGATGTTTACTCCCTCAGGGTGTTTTTTAAAGTGAAATTAGACACGTTCTCCCTCATATTTCATGCACTGAAATGCACACCTTGTGGTATAATCTATTAACTTACAATAATACCCTACACATTCAAGCGCAAAAAGATCAGGCCCCGAGGTTATAAAACTATCTGTGTGCTCAATTCAGCTGAGCATGAAATTTTCTCTGCTGATAAATATGCAAATGCCAACTTATGTTGGCATTTTCATATTCATAAGCATAGAAAATTACATACTTAGCTAAACTGTGCAAGAAAACAACTGTACTAGTCAGCGGTCAGTAATATGTTATTTATTTGCTGGCAGAATGTCATGCTCAGCATGGATAAAGTTTTATAACCTTTTGGCCTGTTCTCACTAGTTATAACCAGTATGTTTGAAAAACATTATTTTAAACGCCCAATGCCAGTGTTATTATTATTATTTTTTTTGGACGGTCATGGAGCGTATAAAATATTGTTTTGATATACGTAGGCAGAGGATGAATATTATCGGGTATGACATAATACAGAAAATGGCCTACTTATAATCATTTACTATATCTTTTACACGGAAAGAAAATAAAAAGTTAGCATGAAAAATGTCGTTGATTTAAATTCTTGACTGGAGTTTACTAGTATGATTTTAATTCACACATCGACTAGTGTCCCTGTTACGATGACAGAGACAGATTAAGACGGCAATGGACTGTATTTCTAAAAATGTTGTTTTCATATAACAGCAAAAACCGATAGCTCAATACTTATGGGACACAGGTTAAGGTGGTGATAATCACTGATTTGGGACAAAGACAAAAATCTGCATAAAATACTCAAAATAACACTGATCTTTCCAAATCTTAACAGATGCCTTCTTCGTGTTGTTTTTCATAACTTAGAATCCCAAAATGCAGCATTTGTTAATGTTAAAAGTGTTTTTATAAGGGAAGATCAAAGGGTAATTTTCTGCGAATAAATCTGAAAAAATAATATCATCATTGAAAATATACTTAGTGCTTAGAGCACTTTGTTGCATAATGGAGAGCGTATTAGAAATTATTTTTTCAAAGTCTTTCACACATTATCAGGCTGAGCAGATGAAAAAAGATGCAGTCTGTGTCCAAATTTTTTTGTCAAAACACACAGGTGAGACAGGTGAGACTATTTTAACAAGGTTGAACAATTTCATCTACACACCACTCATCATGTCAGCAATGTATTATTTATATTGTAGGTGTTTTAAACATAGGTATGCTTGCCTTACCTATATTCAATAAATGCATCCAGTGTACATTTACTTTGTACATGGTTGAACATTGAGAAAAAGCTACCGTTTTCGTCTGGTCTACATTACAATTTGAGAAAGAGTTGAAATAAATAATTGCTAGGACGCTCTTCATTATGCAATTATGCACCTTCAGCACTACGTAAATTTTCAATAACGATATTATTTTTTTTTTTCAGATTTATTCGCAGAAAATTACCCTTTGACCTTTCCCTATAAAAACGCTTTTTAAGCAGCATGTACGTCTATTTTGAATTCTAAACTGTAAAGAACAACAAAATAAAAAGTCTGCTAACTTTCAGGGAGATACGTTACTTTTTTTATGGTTTGATGCAGATTTTTACATTTACCATAAATCACCACCTTAACGTCTCAAAGATATATTAAATATACTTAAGGACAAAAGTTCTGCACGGTATTAATTCAACATCCGTGCAGAGCTTTTGTCCTTAAGTATATTTTTACAAGTACATTGACAGTGTTTCTATCATGTTGACGAAGGTGACTAGGAATCTGATCTAAATAAGAAACATACTATATTTTGCCATTTCGCAGCTGCTCCGCAATGGAACAACACCTGATAAAGCTCACGATTGGACAAAGATGTACTTTAGGTACTGAAGACATATACACTCAACTTTCTTCTCTTAGTGCGACAGTGTAGATTTCCAGGTACACTTGGTGGTTGTATTACAGAACCATTAATTATATATATTAGCCGCGACATGACAAAACCAACAAAGTGCCACGTGCGCCCAGCGAAGACTCAGATCAGCCTGGGCAGCCGCACTGTCTGATCAGAGTCTTCGCTGTACACTTACAGGGTAGCTAAGGGTCAAAGTTACCTCCACATGGACAGCGAAGATGCTGATTAGACTGTGAGGAAGTCCAGGCTGATCTGAGTTTTTGCTGGGCGCTCTTGCCACCTTGTTGCTTTGTCGTATCGCGGCTCAATTTTCACCATTTTGGGGCTGCTCCGCATTTGAATAATATCTGATAAGGCTCACGATCGGTATCTTCAGGAACTGACGAATTGTATACCTAAACGTCACCTCTTAGTTTTTACAGGTGCATTTGGTTATTGTATTACAAAATGTGAATTAAAATGACCATTAATAAGATAAATAAAAATGCCCCAGATGCCTTCTTAGCTTATATTACAAATATAGACTTAAAATAAAAAAGTAATTTATTCATCACATATGTTTTTGGTATAAATGACTTCGCTGCCTCCCGAGCTTGCAAAACAAATGTATACAAGGGTGAGTTGGTATATCTTAATGTTTTTTTCCCGCCATTTTGCTATTTTTGTGCTTTTCTGTCTGTTACTTGGATGACTGATAGTCCTTCAAACTTTGAGTGCACTCTTACAGGAATGGGAGCATTCTTTCCTTTAAGAGTTGATCTATATCGAGCTGGAGAAAGGACGGACAAAAGTAGAGTTGCTGCCCTTAACCTGCACCCATTCGATTAAATAAGTAAGTCATTGGGGAAATTGCTAAGAACAAAATGTCACCAATTATCCGAAGGACAGGCTACGTGTTGCTGAAAACAACTCCAACTTATGGTTACGATCACCTTTCCTTGTCATTTGCGAGTAAAATTTTGTTATAACTATCTGTTGACACTTTACATGTGAAATGGTAATCACGATTTCTATTCCCCATGATATACATTTAAGAACAAATAAAAGTCATCGTATTTGAATTACGAATTTCATTCCAGCTCTTTATATTATGTCAGTCATTTTGAATCCGTTTGGGAAATAGCTTTAACGCCTTAATCAGTCAATCCTTATTTTACCTAGACTCTGAAAGCTATGGATTTTCTGGTGTTTCCACCACAATTTCATTAGTTACCTAATGTTTCGTCTCCAATGTCTGTAAATGTCTGAAATAACTTTGACAAGCCGTACAATGTTCCATCTAGTCTTTCGCCGAAGGTCCATCCTTAGATATCTGAAAGACAACTTCAAATGTTGACAAGAGGTCTTTGAAAATAAATTTTTTTGACATACGCCATATCGGCTTATGTCAAAAATCTTTATTTTCAAAGACGTCAAAATATACAAGTACACCTCGAACTTTCATTCTGACTTTCCCTGAAGTACCTGGCCCATCCTGAAGCATTGTTCTATTTTCGTGTTTAGACCCACAATGTCAAATTCAGGAAACCCGTTCAAACGAAAAACATGCTCAATCAACGACAAAGGCCGAAGTCTGTCGGTGTCATCTTCGTCGTAGCGTGGAGTGACCAGTTTCGGCGGGTATAAGAAACTATCGGCTAACTGGCTGATTCACATTCAGATCAAAAGCTAAAACCCATTATCAAATAGAAGTATAATATCTTGCATGTCAAACCATATCTTCATTTTTTTCTGCTATTATGTTTACTAAAGTTTGGCCACCATCTTTTCTGTTGTGGGTATTCTGGCTATATTGTGTACTACGTCACCAGTTTCGGAGGGTGATGTATTACTACAGTATATGTCCAGAAATTGTTCACAAAGTAACTTGTAATCACTAAATAACTTCAGTTGTAACCTCTAACTTCTAAACACAAAGAATGAATTTGATTCCAGATACTGATTAATTAAAAATTGGAAAAAAAGAAAACACAACTACTGTTTAATTATCCAACGATGAAAAAAAAGGTAAAGTTTGGCTAAGCTGTTAAAATTGCTTTAAAAAGTATTCAAATAGACCACTAGGGTGTTTGAAACCAATTATACAGGAGCAGGTGTACTTTTGAAAAGAAAGAGTGAATATAGATTTGACTTACCTTCAGTTCTTCTGATTTAAAATCATTCCCTTTTTATTAATAACTTATGAATATTGTGAAAATGGAGCCAAAAATATATAAGGACTATGTACTTTTGGGCATGTACTGTAGTCACCATTTTGCAATCTGATCACATGACAGTCACGTGACTTTAAAGAGCAGACGATGAGCATCCTGGGGACCATGTCTGATTTTGGATTTTTTTTCTTATGACAGCAATGGACTGTTTTAATTTCTATTATAAAAAGGTATTAAGGAAATAGCTGAATTTTACGGGTAAGGTAAGAAAATCATGATTACTCAATTGTTTTGTCCTCATTTTTTCGGAATAGCTTCACTACGGTATTACAATGTGACAGATGTAAATACAAAAAAATTGATGACGTCGTACGACTCTAAACGAGACAGCGCGTGCGCTTTAAAATTTACCCTCCGAAACAGATCACCCACCGAAACAGGGCACTCGACGATAACTGTTACGGCCACGGGTGGTGGTACCGTACTTGTGCCCCACAGGGATGAAAACGAAAAAAGATCAGGGCAATTTATGTTTCATCGTATAGCAGGATAATTAGGCGTTCCGGTAAAGCGAAAATCTTATTTCTAGGTCTGTTCGTTTAACTGTGAAACCCTTCAGTTGCGAAAGGACTTCTTCGATTAAGGCGTGAATTTTCCCCATGATTTAAAAGTTATACGGATCACTGACTTTTGCTTTGCATTTATGACTATGACTTGTAACTTGCACGGAAAATGAATTTTCAAGTGTTTGTGTCTATGTAAAGTACGTTAAACATACGTTGACGTTGACGTTATTGTTGAGATAAATTGTAAATTTTCCTCAAACTGTTCGTTGAAATAATGATTTATTGTATATATTTCACCCTTTTTTGACTTACATTACTTACATAACAGATAACACTGGATAGTTTTGACTGTATGTATGTGACCTTGACCTCATTTCAAGGTCATGGTACACAATAAAATCCTTGAAGATCACAGTGCTACTGTTGACCATTCTTCTTCTTTGGCTTACTGAGTATCGTTCCCCCCCGTGACCCAGCTTTCCACTCATATATATTGCGTACTTGCATCGTATAAGTCTGCTGCATGAAGGAAATGCTGGGTCACGGGGGGGAAAGTACTTGTATTTTAGTTATAGTGAAGCGTTCTCTTTTGGCCGCTTTGACCGGAAGTATAACTGTGGTTTTGCATGTTTAAATGCCAGTCAGGCGTAACAAGAAGAAAATCATTGCTTTGTATTGTGATATGCATGTATTTAGCATGCATTTATGACAAAAATGTATGAAATGAATGACTGATTTCAATATTTTTATTACCTCAAAAATTGAGGTATGCGAAAACCTTGAATTAAGGGTATGTAGGGTCAGACTGGATTATCTCCCCATGTCTTTGGGTCTGAATCACAAATGATCTGATTTCATACGGCTTACATATTTGTGGAAGCTCCGCTAAGAAAAATTTGCACACTTTATACTTTTGAAAATTCGGACCTGTCGCGCCGGTCTAATGGGGAAAATCCTCGCCTTAATCGAAGAAGTCCTTTGTGTTTAATCGGAAAATCGTGACACTTCCTCAGACAGCCAACTCGCATCAATTAAAACATTTTCCCGCATTAGCAGGGGGTCGTAACAAGCATGCATCAATTAAACAATGATATTTCTAATTAAAATATAAAACTTGCCTCATGTAGTTTCCAAAAGATGAATTCATTTGAGACAAACCGAAAGCATGAAAACAATGCATTTGTGTAATACTCGCGTGTCAGCCAATCAGATTGCTCGGTCTATAAGAATGAATGTAGGTAAATATCTGTTCTGTCATGTATATCATGTACTTCAATGCTGGGCCTCTGCTGTTTCTGTGTCCAAAATACTTTTGTTATAGAACAAAATAAGATATGGCCCGTCTACTGGACGCCCGTTAAGATATCTACCTTGAAATTAGAGAAACGAAAAGAATACAAAAGAATAGGTGAAGCAACTGGAATATGAAGTCACATTTTGCAGAAACAGTAAAACAGTCCAAAACAAGCCCAGTGCCCAGTTATTTATTTATTTATTTAGAAATCACTTTTCACACTTTACGGTATAGACTTTGTGTAATCAACTTCTCCCACAGTTTTACATGGATCTTTTCCAAACTTTGCATACTTAGTGTAGACACATTGAAGCTGCGCATATGGGTTTTTGATGGACCTAGAATGAATTTTGACAGAATTACGGCCTTTTGAACTTAGTCATTTTAGCCAAATTTTTGCAGGGTATAGAGTTTGTGTAATCAACTTCTCCTACAGTTTTCAGTGGATCTTTTTTCAAACCTTGCATACTTGCTGTGGACATATTGAAAATGTGCATGTGGTTTTTGATGGAGCTTGAATTAATTTTGACAGAATTACGGCCTTTTAAACTTAGTCATTTTAGGCAAATTTTTGCACTGTATTGTATAGAGTTTGTGTAATCAACTACTCCTACAGTTTTCATTGGATCTTTTTCCGACCTTGCCTACTTGTTGTGGACATATTGAAAATGTGCTTGTGTGTTTTTGATAGAGCTGGAATTGATTTTGACAGAATTACGGTCTTTTGAACTTAGTCATTTTAGGCAATTTGTAGGGTATGGACTTTGTGTAATCAACTCCTCCAACAGTTTCCAATGGATCTTTTTTTAACTTTGCATTCATGCTGTGGACAAATTGTAGATGTGCATGTTGGTTTTCAAGGGAGCTAGAATAAATTTTGACAGAATGACGGTCTTTTGTACTTAAGTCATTTTGGGCAAATTTCGACCTTGTAGGGTATGGTGTTTGTGTAATCAACTTCTCCCACAGCTTTCAATGTATCTTTTTTCAAACCTTGCATACATGTTGTGGACATATTGAAGATGTGCATGTGGGTTTTTGTTGGAGCTAGAATAACTTTTGACAGAATTACAGCTGTTTAGACTTAGTCATTTTAAGCATACATGTATGTTTGCATTTTAGGGTAAGTACCTTGTGTAAATCAAATTTAAAGAGTAACTCAACTTCAGGAACTGACTGAATCAGATCCCAAACCTTATCCTCAACATTCTCTCACAGTTTTCAATGGATGTTTTTCAAACCTTGCATACATGTTGTGGACATACTGAAGATGTGCATGTGGATTTTGATGGAGCTAGAATTGATTTTGACAGAATTGTGGCCTTGTAAACTTAGTCATTTTTGGTAGCATTTTTGCAATATAGGGTATGGAGTTTGCGTAACTTTCGCAATGGATTCTTTGTAGATAGTAAAGGTGCTTTATAAATAGATGTACACATGTCCTGTAACAGGCGCTGCACGGGGGCATCATTAGTGTCTTACAGACACAATTTTCTAGTTGGTTTTTGTTTGTTTTTGTCGACTCCTCCTCCCGTGCACCGACACCATTCGGTATTTGGCGTATGGGTTTATGGGTATTATCCAGGTCTGGGTGAAGATGGTAGGCACAGCTTGAAGGAATGTCTGCCGAGAATATCCCAATGAAAATTTCCTAGCGTCTTCGCGAAAAGGCGCAGGCAATTGCATGGTGACAATAGGATTTTAAAACAAACTGCGAAGTATGCATTCCGACAGATTCGACAATACGCAGCTTCATTCAGAAGTAGTATTTCAACCTGACAGTCTCCTTTGATCTTAGCATCTACCGTAAATTGCTTTAAAACAGACATCGATCCGTTGATCATGACGTGAATGTAACTATCCTAATCAAACAGAACACCGACGTGTCTATCCTCCTACGACGCTGAACTCAAACGAAGGCGAATGTAAACATTTTATGCGCACTGCAATGAGAATTAAATGCCACACACATGACTAGTTTAAAGACTGTATAATTAAAGATGAATAGTTGCATTATCAGGGGAAACAACTCTCCCATTTTTGTTGTGCTCCTCACTAAAGGTCAATATTAAAGGAAAGTATTTGCACCCACATCACCATCCCCCACCCTAGAATTCCTTTTCTTTAAGAAAAGGCTACATTTTAGTTGTTTAAACGTAAACCATAATTTCTAAACTCTGATATAAAGCATTTCAGATTTTTATGTACCTTCGCCAAATTTGGGCCGGGCCACGTAGCGCAGTCGGTAGGGCGTCTGACTTATAAGCCAGGGGTCCTGGGTTCGATACCTGGTCCGACCACTTACTTTCATTTCTCCTTCCGCCGATTCAAGAAGGGCAGATGTCAGTTACTGGCGAAAGTAAGTGCACTTAGTACTGGTTAACCGCTTAGGAGGTCGCAGGAATAGTGCGATTAGGTTAACCGTCCGTTCCGACATGACCATGGCTGTTTACCGTGGACGTTAAACAATAACACAACATTTACCAAATTTGGTGCGACAGATATGCCTTTCTATATTTAACTTCTTCAGTGTTGCTAAGCAAACAAGTTTCCGCGAGGCAGAGCAGCCGCTGACATCAGGTTAAGGGTACCTACACATTAACTCGTGAGCGCAGGCGTCTCCCACCGACCCACTCAGCCCCATGGCCTGATAAAGACTACACCCAACGGCATGAAGAAAACATCCTGTTTTTTTTTTTTCTTTTTTTGCTGGTTCAGCGCCTGAGGTTTCTTTTAACTTACCGTCGACACAAAGCTAGTTTTACGTACCTGTCGTTACAGAAGGTATGCGATAGCCTGAAAGTGCGCACAGGCTTATCTGAGTCCTCGTTGTTCACAATAATAACAAACTTTATAACCGCACTTTGCTGAAAATGAATTGGGTAGTCCCATACCATACTTTCCCACGATTTGTCTTGTTTGCATTCATGACGATATAGCCCTTACAAAATGGAGTCAACTATTAAGAGAAAGAATTTGCTCCTACAGGAGCAATTGTTTTCCTTTAAGAGTTGACCCCCATTGATACACTTTCCCCTGAAAGTGCACCCGTTCACATGAACTGTCTAAGAAATTTTAGACGAAAATTTCTTAGCGCTACCACAAGTTTGAATGCATTACATTATCCAGATGATATTTTTCAGACAGCAACGGCAAGGGCATAGCAGCAAATACGCTTGTACGTATCAAAATTTTGTCAGATTGAAAACATTTCAACGTGCAACTGTGTATTTCCATACTTACAAAATTTTTTATACAGAACTCCTGTCAGGGGTACAAAATATAGCTGTGCTTCTGATATAATAGTCCCTAGTTACACTCGTCCTGAATGTACATTAGACTTTCTTTCCCAAAACGGTGTGAGTCTCTCCGATTTTCACGATTTCGAGAAGTAAGAGTTCAAGCAGTGTGACACTTGGTTTGAATGCACCAAATCAGCAAAGGCAGTCAAGGTGTATGGGTCAGTAGTCTCTAAATAAGCCGCTGATTTATTTGATCTTTCAGCTTTAATCAAAGAAGCAAAATTGCACCTGTGTCTAGAAATAATCAACCCCCAAAGCATATCTAATTTCAGTGCCAGTATTCGTTCTCCTATAGATAGATACTGTAATGACCCTAAAATTTTGGACTCGCGGAATTTTGAAAATCATTCATCCAAAAGTCTTAGAAAGTGGAGTTTACATACGTTAATGCATCCAAATCATGCAAAGTGAATGGCAAACGTTGTAGACCCTGATCAAACTGCTCCTTGAGGAGCAGTTTGATCTGGGTCTACAATCTTTGCTTAGACATGTCTGTCCGAGTATTTAGGGTCATTACGGTAGCCATAAAAATAATCAGCGTGCCAAAAAAGGAACTATCATCAAATTTCAATCTGGTATCTCACTTTTTTGTGGGCTCCTTCGGGAAAAGATACAGATTAAAAAATCTTGAGACATTTAAAGAAGACCGTGTTATAAATCTCATCCTAGGAAACTGCAGTGTTCCTGACCGGGATAATTTTGGGATAATTTTCCTTATGTCTCCAGAAAACATATATGTATGTTGTGACCCTCATTAGAACCGTCTCGGCGAGACGGTTCTAATGCGGGTCACAACATATAATTCACTGAGAAATAAGGAAATTATCTCTTAACTATTCTATAAAAAATAACCTTATCTGGCGCTCTGAAGTATAATGTATTTTCGAGAGATAAATTTATTTTATCTTGATATAAAAATGTGCAAACTGCGCAGCCATAGAGCAGCCTCAGCTCATGCATAACCTAGTCAGAACATGTACTTTCTGTCAACTTCCTTCAATTCAACATAAATGTAGGTCAACGAAAAGTCATTGCGGCTATTCTGACAAGACTGCAACTTTGTAAAGAATAACATGGCATGGGTGTAGCTGACTAAATGCAAATACGCAGATGCGTATTGAAATTTCGTCGAATTGATAAATTGATAAAATATCAACACGTATCAGCATAATTTCATTCTGAAATGCTGTAAAGTTGGCAAGACTTCAATACAAACTGCAACTGACCCCCCCCCCCCCCCCCCCGCAAAAAAATGAAATATCGTAGGATCAAACAATCCCTTTATTTCCTCAGTCAAGGAGTAGGTACTACATGTATGAAAACCTGAGCGAGCATATCATGTGATTGCCTCTAGCTTTATCTTGTCTGAGCTTCTTTTGTTGGCATAAACTTAAGGCGATATATTCCGTATTTATTTTGCTAGAAGACGGGGTTTCCCCTCTTTGGAATGACCCCAAATATCTTAATCAGTCTTATGAAATTCTGCAATAATATGGGGGTTTTATTCCCTTCCAAAACAATCCCAAAAATTAAGATCCATCTTATAATTTCCTTTCAAAATAATTCCAAAGATCTAGATCCGTCCAATAAGACGGATCTAGATTTTTTAGATTGTATTAGAAGGGGAAAACGGGGATTTTTCTTCCAAAATAACCACAAAGATCTAGACCCGTCCTATATGATGGATCTAGAATTTGGGCTTGTTTTGAAAGGAAAAATTCCGTCTTAAAACCGAAAAATGCGGTTCAGTTTCAGGAGAAGTTACTCCGACACTTTCATTTTTGTCTCCCTTTTCAATGCGTGTCAACTCTTAAAGAACAAAGTTGTTCCCAAAAGTAAAAATTATTTCCTTTAAAAGCTGATCCCGTCAGGGAATTCAGGAAATTTGCTTCTTCTTATTTAAAATGAAGGAAACCATGAAGGTGTACCCATCCACCTTAAGCGCAAACCTTAAGACAACCAACCTTAGGACAACCAGGGTCCGAGGTCATAAAACTTGAGTATAATCTCAAATTCAAAATAAAGCACACTGATTGGCTGCTTCCGAGCATGTGCTCGTAAGCAGCCAATCATTGTGCTATATTTTGAGTTTGAGAATGTACTCAAGTTTTATAACCTCGAGGCCTGTCTGATAATGCAACTAACTAGAACATATATTCTTGAAACAAACACATATCAGTTGAAATGGTAAGTTTAGACATACCCGGACATAGTGGACACTGAAACCGCAGTGGACTCAGATCATAGCCTGCTCTGTGAGAACATTATATAACATGCATGATGGGTATAGTTTCTGCAGTAAAATTTAAAGACTTGGCCAGACTTCCACAACCTTTTTTTTTCTTCAGTATCAAGGTCTTCATAGTGCTACATATAGAATAAAACCTCAAGCAGAGCTTCCTATCGACGAGAACGTTCAGAGTTTCTTGAAACTGATATGATTTGTTGTATATTCTGCGCACATTCTTTAAAATTTTGAATGTTGATTGTGATCGGAACTGCTTAACGACTGTGACTAAAATGTCAGAATTGCGAGTTGACAGACTGATGACTGAGCCTTGACACGACAAAACCAACAAAGTGGCATGTGCACCAAGCGAGACCCAGATCAGCCTGGGCAGCCGCCCAGTCTGATCAGAGTATTCACTGTGCACTTAAGGAGAAGCTAAGGTTCTAAGCTAGTTTCATGCGGGCAACGAAGACTCGGATCAGACTGGGAGGATGCCGAGGCTGATCTGAGTCTGCTCTTCGCGCACAACTAGTTTGTTTTCTCGTGTCGCGACTCATGTTTTATTTTGCTTTAAAAATGTTTATTATTTATTCGACCGGTAATAAAATGTCAGTAAGTCATTTGACGGGGAGAACTCCGAATTATACTTCTATTCAAGCCATGACTTCGAAACGGGGCTCAAGCATTTTAAGATTACTTTATGTGTTATAAGTAATTAGCGCTTATAAATATATATTAAATAAAATAAACTTGGAAGGAGCGAAGCGACTGAGTCTAATTTATTAAAATACCAGCCGTTCAGACAGCACATGTTGTCGAAAATACCTTTTTAGTGTGAGTTAACAGCTACATCTAATTTCACAAGTCAAAATGTCCCCCATCGGCTTCCATAACATCTGAGGTTTAGCGAAAATCTGTGCATTCTACGTGTAAATTGCTGAAGAAGCTGACTAGCCACGTAGACATATTTTTCTGAAAAAAATTAATTCAATGGTCGCTTTGAAGTTTTGTAAATGGTACTTTATCAATATCACTTGTCATAGAGCAAAATGTTCTTGACTGTTTTCCTCCTGTATTGCACAAAAACATTTCGTAGTCACAACCACTTACATGAAGATGTCTGTCCAATCTTTTCTAGATTCAGTCCAAAACAAATTATTTGCGGAAGGTCATTGTCAAATTAATTGAAGTCCTCAGCTTAAATTAAATTGTCTGCTGCGCTAAAAGGATTTGCATAATGCAATAATATTTCATAAACATAGTGTTGTCATATGCGAAAACGTGTTTAATAATTTGTCTTGTTCTAATTTGGGAAAGAGCTTGTAAATACGACATTTATTGTGTTTCAGTAGAAATTCTTATTTCGCCGCAGTACTCAAGTTCAATCTTTTTTGAATAACAAACTATGCTGAGTTGCTTAATGTCCGATCGTGTTACCATCTTGTCTGTAGGTTGTACTTTTCTTAAAACCACACATTTTTCTTTTCATTGTGAACAATTTTTATTCTGCTTCGGAAACAAACCAGCCCAGTAAAATCCACGGCCGCCTTTTTTTCAAGCATCCGTAGCTTAACGATGTCTTTAGTCAAGAATTTGTTAAGTCCTCTGGTACACATAAAATCAAGTGAGCCAATATTTTTTGCAGAAAAAATAAGAAATGCATTTGCATTGTAAAAGCTCCTCTCATTTTTTTCCGAAAAAAAATGAC
The DNA here is from genome assembly GCA_963989385.1 of Ctena decussata. Classification (NCBI taxonomy): domain Eukaryota; kingdom Metazoa; phylum Mollusca; class Bivalvia; order Lucinida; family Lucinidae; genus Ctena; species Ctena decussata. Next base: position 53,975,149 of record OZ022499.1, on the reverse strand, counting down.
AATGTTTTGAGTACAGTACGCTTGAAAATTTTTAAAACGCCTCGTTAGCTAACGACGTTATAAGTTTCGGACAACAGCGCCCAGGACCTGAGGTTATAAAACTTGAGTACATTCTCACACTCGAAAATAAAGCACACTGATTGGCTGCTTCCGAGCACATGCTCGGAAGCAGCCAATCAGTGTGCTTTATTTGCTCGGAAGCAGCCAATCAGTGTGTTTTTTTTTTGAGTTTGAAATTATTCTCAAGTTTTATAACCTCGAACCCAGATCAAGATGGAGGGAAAAAACGAGACCGAGAACTGAACATGCAACATAATTTATAGATTTAGAAACTAATACATTGCTCCAAAATATTGTTATGTTCCTTTCGTCTGTCATCAACCGCAAAGAAAGCAGATCGTCTACATACAAACAAATAAGTTACGTCGCGTGAAAAGGTACCTTACTGCATGTTAGGTATAGGGAATAATCAAATCAGCCTTTGCCATTATCACAGTCTCATCACATAGGCTATCTACAGATTCTGAAGAGTCTTGAAGCAAAACAAAACATAGGTTTTCGCGGACGCAGCGGCTGATTTAGGTCTTAGCTTGTCTAATATGGCGTTAGGTACCTCTTCACATGATGCCAGTCACACAAAACAAGAACTGTAACGTCTCCCTGTAAGGTAGAGAGATTCTGAACAAATCTGCATGTGTCAGTTTCAGTGCATTTGTAATAAGCTTGTTTCCTTTCCGTATGCTAGTATGTACTCGTGGTTGTAACCAATGGGCACTAAAACGCCCAACAAAAGTCGGTAGGCATTTATGTCAGCTTAACTCTGGATTGCTTTTTGAATGTCATCCGCTCCTTAATTTTGGTTTGTAAAATATAATTCATTTTTTTCTGTACATACTGTAGAAACATTTTTTCCTATGACGCCAGGTTCCGCGTTATCAGAAAAGTCTGCATACAAACATAATTGTGTGAACCGCGAAAGGGTTGACCCGCTTGGTTGCATATGCAGTTGTGTCAGCTGATGGCTTACTCCCATAGACAATAACTCTGAACTTGTCTTAAAAATATGAACTACGCATGCTCTGACCAGACGGTCACTGTGCAAATATTGTTCTGGGCAGGTGGCGGTCGCAAATCCTTGAGACCGGTCTTTCACGACTGAGTTAAAATTAGTAATACGTTCAGTATTTCGGGGGATTTTTATGGCAAAAAGTAACACGCAGGCCGCGTCGACGGAGATAAGAATGTTTAAGAATTCCGATTGAAAATATCATTTTGGTCGTTATGCTATTGTCTTTGATCTCTGTAAGGCAAGCCGGTTATCAGTATCGGAACCTCGTTTGGATTTGGAGGGACTATACAATCGTGTAGCAGTAACAGGTGGCAAATGAAACACTGTTCTTTGTTGTCGCTTATCCTCAGTTTCGTTCTCAACAGATACATCGTCATCCACATCTTGATCTTCCTGCTCGAACCACAAAGCTTTTTCTCGACGAAGAGGCATGCTCGGTCGCTTTAAGATCGCGTCTAACATTGGTACAGACATTTTAATGTTCATCACACGCCCATCGGCTTTACCGTCAGCTAGCAACCTTTTAGCTTTACGCATTTTCACATGTTGATAGTCATTTTCCTTAAGCATCTTCTCAATTTCACCTTTCAATGATTTTCCATCAACCGACAGTCCATTGTATATTCCGTATTTGTGTACAGGCCCACATTCAATCATTGTCTCGGATTTCCTGCGCTGTAGACATTGTTGAATTCCCCTGATGTGGTTCAAAGATTTCTTAAAAGGGGTGCTGATATAGGTATGTCGGTCTACAGAGAGCTTGTGTTCTCGTTCAACTATGTGTTCATAGTGACGTAAATCTGTCTGCGTGTTTCCTTGGGTTAGGTAGAGCTGCTTTCGGTTTCTGGAGAGTTGTTTAGTTAGGGCCACCAATCGGATCTCAGTAAGCTGCGGGAGCACCACTTGAACCTTTGCATCTGTTGAACAATATGGCCGCCCGGAGCTGCTATGAAGCAATGTCATCTTTGTCGTTGAAAGGAACTATTAGGAAGGTCCTGTAAATACAATAAAACATGTCTAGTCATGCCAAGGATTTTCTCTATGTAGCATTATTTGAGCCGCGACACGACAAAACCAACAATGTGGTTGTGCGCCCAGCGCAGACTCAGATCAGCCTGGGCATCCGCCCAGTCTGATCAGAGTTTTCACTGTCCGCATGGAGATAACTTAGACCCTTAGCTACATTTTGAGCACTTAACGAAGAGTCTGGTCAAACTGAGCGGATGCCCAGGCTGATCTGAGTCTGCGCTGGGCGCACAACCACATTGTTGGTATTGTCGTGTCGTGGCTCATTTGTTAGCGTGCCTTCTTTCATAATTTCAGGTACATGTACTAGTAAATTCAGCATCAAAATATTTGTTAGCATCCATACATGTATAAACCTTAAGTTTAATACGAGGGATGATCGAAAACTTCCCGAAAACTGCTATATCCTTATTATTTGACTTTCGTCAGCCTGTTAATCTTTGGTGTATTTGTGTTTCCTACATTTATAATGTAATTTTAACCGATTTTATATAAACGCCAAAAGCGTTACGCTATGTTACATTATTTTGTTAAAAAAAAAAAAAAAAAAAACGTTTCATAGCCGCGCATACCTGAGAGACTCATTAATTATTTCTTATAAACTTGAAATCATTGTCTGATTTTGAAGTTCAATACAAATTTTGGAAGTTATTTTGATCTACTAAATCCAGCTTGCACTTAAATCATTAAGTTTTAGGAGGGTGGGAGATTCAGGGGCAGACAACATACTTCAATTTATATAGAAAAATGATATTAATAGATCTGGTACACTGGAGGCCATGGACATTCGTTTGATATCTTCTTTATTGTTATACTCCAGCCTTTCCAGCAATGAAGCTTCACAACATTTATATAGATATCAGTTGTACTAATAGATGTCAAGCAAATGTCTGACTCAGATAACAACAAGGGTTATTAAAATGCAAGTCACAGTCTTCAGACGAGTTCCTTTAAATTTGTAGTTGTATGAGGCAAACTTTTCCTAAATGCTTCAAATGTAGTTGTACGCGGCATACTTTTCTAACTTTTCTAAATGCTTAAATGTAGTTCTACGCGACATACTTTTCTAAATAGTTCAAATGTAGTTGTACGCGGCATACTTTTCTGAATGCTTCAAAATTTATGTAGTTGTACGCAGCATACTTTTCTAAATGCTTCAAATGTAGTGGTATGCAGCATACTTTTCTAAATGCTTCATATGTAGTTGTACGCAGCATACTTTTTCTAAATGCTTTAAATGTAGTTGTATGCAGCATACTTTTTCTAAATGCTTCAAATTTAGTTGTACGCGGCATACTTTTCTAAATGCTTCAAATGAAGTTGTACGCGGCATACTTTTGTAAATGCTCCAAAGTAGTTGTATGCGCTATACTTTTCTAAACGCCCTTTGGAAGCATTTAGAAAAGTATGCCGCGTACAACTACAAATTTAAAGGAACTCATCTCAAGACTATGACCCGAATTTTAATAACACAAGGTGATGCAGCCTTGTTGCTAGCTGAGTCAGACATTTGCCTGATAAAAAGACTATGATCTGAATTTCCATAACACTTGGCAATACAGTCTTGCTGCTGGTTGAGTCGCACATCTACTTGACATCTGCTTTTGCTGCAGATGTCAAGGTTGTGATTCCTTCATGCTGCAACGGTATGACATAAAGCATTAACTAAATTTCAAACGAATTGTTAGGATCTCTAGTTGATGAAACATCATGATATGTGATAATATGTGCGCGTTATAAATAAGTAAGTTATATGCCACTGAATTACCGCAACCCCTTACATTTACTGATTAAAATGTTTCTTTCTAGTATTCGCGGCCAAGGAGCGTTCATCGTTTGCTGATGGAAACGAACTACAATGTAATGGAACGTAACGTAACCTTTGCCGGAACACGCTACCGATCGTTTACGTTGGTATTTTGTGTATAGAACCGGTTAGAAATAAGTCAATGATTCTATATGACAATAATAAAAAATACATTAAAGTTTCACGGGATGAAAATTTAGTTACGAAAGTCAAATTACATTGTATATAGAAAATATAGCCCTTTTCGGGAATTTTTTGATCATCCATCGTGTTGTAAAAAGTTTTGTGTCTGTTCCTAGTCGGTATGTAGGTTTAGTTTAAACATATTTTAGTGCCAAAAAACAACTGACAAATGGGTCGGACCACATTCTAACAACATTAATTACGGTCCTCCCCATGAGACTGCTATACAGAACAGATATAGGCAATGCCAAACATATAACATAGTTTTGAAATTACTGATACTGCTTACCAAATGACAATTAGAGTGTGAAAAAAAACGAGTATGTAGGTTTTGCAATAAAGTGTGGATGCTAAACATAAAAGACTTTATATAAGTGTGGATGCTTAACATAAAAGACTTGATATAGCCTTTCATATTTATGGGCTTAAAAACTAGCATTTTATCGATGTTTGGCACATGGAGGGACGCAAAAACCGGGCTTTGTGTTTTCATGTCTGTATTTGTGGAATTAAAAAAAAAAAAAAAAAAAAAAAGATGATGATAGGCAGTTGCAGACTACGGATGCTTACGTGCCTTTCTCAGCTTAAACATCCATTAATTATTCGACTTTAAGAGCAGACAGACAAGGTTATGAATGAACTGCAAATATGTGTGGCGAATATTTCAATAAGATTTTTCATTTAGATTTTATCAGCGAAGGTCAACATAAACTTCAAATAAATGAGTCAGCAGTTTCAGAAATGCAGACCTGATATGAACTTTGCCTGGGAGTAAAAAAGTGACTTGCAGCACCAAATGCCGTGAGGAACATATCCCCAGGCACCACTCTCTGCAGACTGACAAAATTATTTGCTTTTCATATATTTGACTCTCTTGACCAAGGAACTATTTAGAACAGGGAAGACTCTGATCAGACTGCGCGAATGCGCAGACTGATCCGCGTCTTAGCTGTTCGCATGTGCCATGAGGCATCCTTTCACGTTTTGCTGCTCAAATGTACAGTGGCTCTTTACAGTCAAGGCAAATTACGCAAAACATGCACTTCATTCATTTAGTAATTCTAAATCGGCATTGTCCGGAAGGAAGTCGATTCCGCTTCCATTAAAACCAGAATCAGATAAACAATTTTTATACTTTATTTTATGATACAGCAGTTAATCACGTGGCTTTAAAGGACACATTAAGATCGGATATGTCGTGAGAGTGCATGCAATGCAAACAAAATGCATTTAAATTCCAATTTCACGTAACATACGATATAATAATGATTTGCAATTATGTTTTTCATTCATTCAAGGTCCGACAATCGTGAAAACACGTCAGAAGATTCCGCACGTACTGCTTGCATTTGGCTTCTTTTAAAATGCTTAGTACTAATCAGGTCTAGGATAGGAAAGTAATAAATTTAAAGAGGCTGTAAAATTAAAGACTGACTTTACATGTAAATTTAAAGATGTTTTAGTCTGTAATTTTACAGACTTGGGCATATAAATAATGAAAAATGGTGCTCAACACAAAAATTGCATTTTGATATCAGGTAAACTACGTGTATTTTGAGGGGAATAACGTGAAATCTTCAGACATAGTATTATCATGATTATACGCCGTTCTATCCAAGCGTGGTCGACGGGAAAGAACTATGCTTGGTCGAGCAATATTTTTTTTACAAAACTGGAGAAAGTATCCAAACAAGCATATATATCCTTTTGCAAAATATTGGTCATAATGTGACAAAAACAGAACCGTTTGTGAGCAATTGCGGTTTTCAACTGAATTTTATAGTTTACAAGAAATATCTATCTTTGAAAGACATTCTTTGAATTTACGGACTGTCTTGAAATTAATACTTTCCCAGAGCTGCCAATGCGATTGTTAGGGATTTCACTGTGTCCATATTTTCGCACAGGACTAGATAGCATCACTTCTGCACATGTAGCAAATGCCGACGGTACGGAAGCAAGCAGGTTTTGCGACCACTTTCATAACGTCGGAAAGTTTTGAATAACTAATTTGTAAGTGTAGTTTACTTATAACCATTAAAAGACTCTGATCTAAGTAAATGTCATCCCCCCACCCCAACACACACACACAAAAAAAGAAAAACGTATAAATTTGCTTTTGATATCCACTCCCATATTTTCCTACAAATAGTGATAATATTCGGAAAGGGGTGAGTGAGTGAACTCGAGTTTAATGTCCCACCAACAACTAGGTCACATGGAGTCGGGACCTCGGTTTAAAGTCTCATCCGAAAGACCGGCCATGTGGGGGATCTATCATCGATTCCTGGATTGGTAGTCTGTTATCTACTGCACTACCGCCGCTCCTTTATTCGGAAAGGATGCATATGAAATGCTGTAGGTGTATTGCACCTTTTGCTTTATTTTATTTGATTTTTTTATTTTCGTTCTCAAGTATTGGGTACATGTATGAAGGATGTTGAACGAGAATGGAGTGCCAAATTGAAGCTAGTCCCGGACAAATATCCGGTTCTGATTTATTGTGTAAAAAGTGCTGGTGTTAGTAGTAGATACATATCAAAGGCATTTGAAATACTTGGTGCTCATTCATCAGTCAGGTACATAACTTTTAAAAGTTAAAAAAAAAATATATAACCGAAGCAGTTAAAATTTTTTGTGACTATAGCAAAAGTAACCTGTTTAAGATAAAGTGTCTTTTTTCACCTTCATATTCTGGAGTTACAGCAATTTTTATGGACAGTTGGGTAATTTTCCCTGAAAGATCTCTTACATAACTTTATGATTAAGCAATAAAATTCTGTACGCATCGTCTAGAAATTGGTACGCAAGGCCCTTGAAGATCAGGAAATTAGCTACTTTTTAACTTACAACAGTTATTTATTTGGAGATTGCAAATCTGACCTTGGCCTAAATAATTTCAGATATAACCTAAATAAGTTATTTTCTACAGCCTCACTTTGAAATTAGTGGTAAATAGGATAATTTCAACTGCTTCAAGTTATATTTTTATTAACCTTTAAAGGTTATGTACCTGACTGTTCATACAGCGAAGTCGCACTCGCAAGATCGTGCTTCTTTTGCCATGTACATGTACTAGAACATATTTGCACTTATAGCGAATAGCTCACAGCATAAATTTAATTTAATTACTGCTCTTATATATAAGTAATACACTGAAATATTATTGCAATTATGAGAATAAATAGACGAGGTATGATCAAAAAGTTCACGGCCCAATATACTTCTTATGTTTGAGCGTCAACGGCAAATGCTTAGAGCATGATTAGGGTCATTCTGAAAGGTCAGTAGCAGGCTCATTCATTCTCATAGATTGTTCGTACATACGAAAATATTTGCAATTAACCTCTGACTTTAATGTTAAGGTTGTCCTAGTACATGTAAAATGTAATTTATAACCATCACATAACAGCACTACTTGTTTGCTGTTTAAAGGACATAAGCTACAAAATAAAAGTAAGTCATTTGTGTGTCTACCATTTAGCTATAAATTACACACTTTTAATATATTGTTCTTACCTGGATGCGTGTATTTCAGTAAAATTTAATTTAGACAAAAAGCAAAAATATATAGCAATTCGTGAAATTCTGTCGTTTTAGCCTTCCATTTTCGCGCAAAGTGACCTTGTAATGTAATTTACCTTTTTTTTTAGGAAGGATATGAACTTTTTTACACAGACGATAAAATTAGTCTGTTCATTTTCAAATGTTTTAGTTTTAAAACCAATCTCTTCATGTGCGAAAGTAGTAACTTTTTGCAATTGAAAAAGCTGTTTGTACCGTTCTGAGCCGCGACACGAGAAAACAAACAAAGTGGTTAAGCGCCCAGCGCAGACTCAGATAAACAGCGCAGACTCAGATCAACCTTGGCATCCACCCAGTCTGATCAGAGTCTTCGCTGTCCGCATGGAGGTAGCTTAGACTCTTAGCTAGCCTTTAAGCGCTTAGTGACGAGTCTAATAGACTGGGCGGATGCTTAGGCTGATTTGAGTCTCTGCTGGGTGCACAAACACTTCGTTGGTTTTCTCGTGTCGCGGCTCAATTATGTAGATGCTGAAGAAATTTAAAGTACGCACTATTTGCATTAGGTCATGGTGACCTCACATGTAATTGAAAGCTCCTTGAAACACTGCAATAAAGTGATTTTCATGCAACTTCTGAGATAACTTAAATTAGTCTGAAGTACTAGACGGGTTCTCGCAAACACTATAGAACGACGTGACCAATCACAAGACAATTAGAACTTGATGGAATTGGGAAAATCAGGTGTCCACTTGATATGTTAAAATACATATGACGTAAGTTTTGAGTGGCCCACAAACAATTAAGGAATGAATTTCATTTTTCTGAGGTTTATCGAAGTGTAAACTACATTGGGTCACGTGCAAAGTGAATGAACCCCGTAGGGGTTCATATAAACTTTGCTAGCGACCCAATGTAGTTTATACTTCGATAAAGGGGTTCACTTACTTTGCACGCGACCCAATGTAGTTTATACTTCGATAAATATCTGAAAAATTAAGTTTATTGCTTGTTTTTATATTCTTTTATATCTATTATTTGACCACAAATTTGCGTTAGGGGCTACAGTTGAAGCAGAAAAACATTTATACGCATTTTTACTGGTAGCGGAACAGCATCAACGACGTCATAGCGCCGCCTACGTCCAATCAGATCGGAGAACAATGATTGACGTCACTTATCGTCATGTAACGTCGCGTGAATCGATGTAGTTATTGAATTATAAACTACATTATGTTCTAATGGTTTACCATTTGGCGTTTGAATAAATGCACGGATAATGTAAATATTGAAGTATAAACTACATTACTCGTATCCGAGTAGTTCTCGTCATTTTTTACTGACAATTTCCTGTTTTCTCCCAAACAAGAGGATTTTCTTTCAGTTTGCGGTAGTTATGTATTGCGTACCTAATAACTCTGGTTTCGACACACACGTCATGAATTTATTTATAGAAACGAACCTCAGGGAGCGATCATTATTTGATATGCTATCACGCACAGACAACGTCACGTCCAGAAACAGTTCTCGTCATGTTGCTTTTGAGCTCGATTTTAAATTAAATATAAACCCATTTTGCTGTTGTTCCTATATGATGATTTTTGACATCTTATTCATGTAACAAAGTCCGTTCGTATGCCGAATGCGCTCAATTTTTTTAATGAGGTCACAGCAGACGAAAACAAACACAAAACTGAGACGAAGAATTTGTCTTGTTCACGAGGCTGCTGAAAACGATAAATGATGACTGGGTCAGGTTTTTTATTTTAATATTTATGTGTTTTTCCTGCAAAGTTGACTTACATTTGGAATTTGTTTGCAAAGTAGACACAATATTGGAAAACCTGACCCAATTAAGAGAGGTCAGCACGTGGCTTGAACGTGCTCACGTGAATGCCCCTGACGTAATCACGCGACTTTGCGAATCCAAAAGAGAAAAAAACGGCATTTATATATCACTGGGTGGTTGCTTAGCCCCGGTAGGCGGTGATTTTTTCTGACAATTGTCAACGATTTTTTCTGACAATGGTCCCAGATTTTTTCCAAAGTGTCAATGATTTTTTCTCCGTGACGTCATAACACAAAACTGATGCGAGAAAATGGTGAATTTTACCAATTAAACCATTAATTTACAAATCTTTAGCGTATTCCTGGTAGATCTAAGTCAGATTAGATACAATACAAGTATTTAACGTTGTCAACAGATAAATTAAACCCGGAATTTTTCATTTAGGGTACATCTTGATGAACTGTCCGCTCTGTCTATGTCTTTGAAGTTTACTATAGGGAAAAGCTATTTTTAATCATAAATCGGTGTTGGGAAACATATTATATTACCTTTTGACACTTTACAATGATATAAATGGGTCTGTCAGCAGATTTTAATTTTTCGTAAGTCCCGGATTTTTTCCTACAAGTCCCGGATTTGTTCCTACAATAGATTTTAAGCGCCTGATTTTTTCTGACAACGCAAACTACAAAATGAGTAGTCAGTATGATACTTTATTGCGCATAGATTGAATAGCAAGATTTAAGCATGTCTCAAACTTTAATTGTGGTGCATAAATGGAAGACGACATACTTGTTGGTCATTAAAAGACCAGCCTTTTCATTACATACAGACCATTCTATTGCTCCATATATAAAAATTTACAATGGAATATCGTGTAGTAAAGAGCTGAGATTCAAACAATATTCAGTGGCCTTCCCAATGCAGGTGAGACTGCTGTACTAAATCTACCAACTGAACGACGTGGCCATCTGGTCGTCCAATGCCAGGAAAGCTCAGTTGGCAGAGCAGTCCTAATCATTGCCTATCTTTTTACTCAGTATTACCGAGAAGGTTGAAGACTCGAGTTCCGCCGCGGCCAGGGTGTTTTTCTCGCATAGGCGGCGTAGAAGATTTATATATTTTCTTCAAAATTGTGCGTGCGTGCCTGTGTGTGTGTGCGTGCGTGCGTGGGTGCGAGCGTGCGTGCGTGCGTGTGTGTGTGTGTGTTATTCCAAAGCATCAATTTGTACTATCATTGGTGTACAAAAGCTACCTGTTCCTCACTATAACGTAGTTAATGTGAGGCTTGATAATACTGAAAGCAGTGCACATGTCCAGCCGGTGCTGGAGCCCCGGTAGCTCTGTAGGTTAAACGCTGGCCTGCTGATCTAGCGGTCCAGAGTTCGATCTTCGCTTGAGGCGAGAATTTTTTCAAACGTAAACGGGGTTTCATTGCACACAGCCTTTCATTATCGTCCTCCAAACGTCCTGATATGACTGAAATACTGATGAAAAGGACGCAAAATCGCAAGTCATCCATCCATCCAGCCAGTACTTGTCTTGAGGGCCTGTACAGTTTTGTATACAGCACTGCAAAACTTTAACAGAAAAAGTTATGAAAAGTCAGATCCTTTATAGCAAGGAAAATCCCAAAGAAATGAAAATAGCATACTCGGTTTAACTGCGGCTGCTCATGACCAGTCATGAAATGGGCAACTCCGGCCATGTACCCAGCAGCGGCTACTTTATTATTAAAATGAGTCGAAATGAATAAGTGATTCCAAAGGACCAGAACTTATACAATCTATACTATGAATGAATACCTAGGGACGATTAAGGGCCGTCACATGGTACCTAACACCAGTTTCAGTGAAGTTTCAATAAAATATGCAAACCCAGCCATGCCCCCTAGAAGCAGCTGGGCTACTCTATTTTCAGAATGACTCGAAATGAAATCATTGATTCGAAAGGACTAGAAATTATGTAATCTGCACTGTGATGAATTACGGGGAGACTTAACGGCCGCCGCACAACACCTCCAGCATCCTGTGAAGTTAAATAAGATTTGAAATGTTAGGGTTTTTGGTAACAAGAAATGGTCAAACAGAATGAAAAAAAGCAGACGATGCTTATTGAGTCTGCACTTGAAAAGAGGACTCAAGTAAACAAAGACTTCTGATGTTATGTCTTTTACGTAATCTTTGCTTCTAATGGGTCCATATTTTCGATTTCATCACCATGATAAGGCATACATGACCGAAATGCTTTTGGTGTTCGTTCGGTGAAGTAAAATTAGTTCCCATACTGAAAAAAATCTATCTGCTGTTACTATGCTGCTAGTTTAAGACTCTGAAATGCAGTGTAAGTGGTAGGAAAAAATCCGGGACACTGTAGGAAAAAATCCGGGGCACGTAGGAAAAAATCCGGGACACTAAAGCCGTTGTAGGAAAAAATCATTGACATTTGCAGTAATTTTTGTCCTTGGTTTGCCGAGGCTATTTCACAAAGAAAAATATGATAAACGACAAAATACGCCTATAGAATGCTCAAGTAAACAGCCTGATTGCGAAAGATCCCAAGAAAGTATTGAAAATAAATTTGTTTACTTACCTTATTGCTCCGTCACGCTTATGAGACATAAATTGTCAGAAAAAACCGTTGACGATTGTCAGAAAAAATCACCGCCTACCGGGACTAAGCAACCACCCAGTGTATATACACAGCTTGATATCTTGATGAGTTTTTAGCTCACCTGAGCACGAAGGTGAGCTTTTGGGATACCCTGATGTCCGTCGTCCGTCGTACGTCCGGACGGACGTCCGGACGTCCGGACGTCCGTCAACTTTTGCTTGTGTACACTCTAGCGGGCACAGTTTCGATCCAATCTTTATGAAACTTTGTCAGAACGTTAGTCTTTATAAAATCTAGGCCAAGTTCGAAACTGGGTCATGTCGGGTCAAAAACTAGGTCACTAGGTCAAATCTTAGAAAAACCTTGTGCACGCTCTAGAGGGCACAGTTTTCATCCAAAGTTCATGAAACTCTGTCAGAATGTTTATCCTCATAGTATCTAGGACAACTTTGCAACTGGGTCACGACGGGTCTAAAACTAGGTCACTAGGTCAAATCATAGAAAAACCTTGTGTACGCTCTAGAGGACACAGTTTTGATTCAATCTTTATGAAACTTTGTCAGAATGTTTATCTCTATCAAATCTAGGCCAAGTTTGAAACTGGGTCATGTCGGGTCAAAAACTAGGTAACTAGGTCAAATCTTAGAAAAACCTTGTGTACGCTCTAGAGGGCACAGTTTTCATCCAAAGTTCATGAAACTTTGTCAGAATGTTTATCCTCATAATATCTAGGATAATTTAGAAACTGGGTCACGTCGGGTCTAAAACTAGGTCACTAGGTCGAATCATAGAAAAACTATATGTACGCTCTAGAGGACACAGTTTTGATCCAATCTTTATGAAACTTTGTCAGAATGTTTATAACCATAAACTCTAGGCCAAGTTTGAAACTGGGTCATGTCGGGTCAAAAACTAGGTCACTAGGTCAAATCTTAGAAAAACCTTGTGTACGCTCTGGAAGGTACAGTTTTGATCCAAAGTTCATGAACTTTAATCAGAAAGTTTATCCTTATAATATCTAGAATAAGTTTGAAACTGGGTCACGTCGGGTCAAAAACTAGGTCACTAGGTCAAATCATAGAAAAAACCTTGTGTATGCTCTAGAGGACACAGTTTTGATCCAGTGTTTATGAAACATTGTCAGAATGTTTATCTCCTTAAATTCTAGGCCAAGTTCGAAACTGGGTCTTGTTTGGTGAAAAAATAGGTCACTAGGTCAAATCTTAGAAAAGCCTTGTGTACGCTCTACAAGGCACAGATTTGATCCAAAGTTCATGAAACTTTGTCAGAATGTTTATCCTCATAATATGTAGGATAAATCTGAAACTGATTCACGTCGGGTCAAAAACTAGGTCATTAGGTCAAATCATAGAAAAACCTTGTGTACGCTCTAGAGGACACAGTTTTGATCTAATCTTTATGAAACTTTGTCAGAATGTTTACTTCCATAAACTCCCGGCCAAGTTTGAAAGTAGGTCATGTCGGATCAAAAACAAGGTCACTAGGTCAAATCATAGAAAAACCTTGTGTACGCTCTAGAGGACACAGTTTTGATCCAAAGTTCATGAAACTTTTTCAGAATGTTTATCCTCATAATATGTAAACTAATTTGAAACTGGGTCATGTCGGATCAAAAACTTGGTCACTAGGTCAAATCTTAGAAAAACCTTGTGTACGCTCTAGAAGGCACAGTTTTCATCTAAAGTTAATGAAACTTTGTCAGAATGTTTATCCTTATAATATCTAGAACAAGTTTGAATCTGGGTCACGTCGGGTCAAAAACTAGGTCACTAGGTCAAATCATAGAAAAAACCTTGTGTACGCTCTAGAGGACACAGTTTTGATCCAATCTTTATGAAACATTGTCAGAATGTTTATCTGCACAACCTCTAGGCCAAGTTGAAAACTGGGTCATGTCATGTCATAAACTAGGTCACTAGGTCAAATCTTAGAAAAACCTTGTGTGCGCTCTAGAAGGCACAGTTTTGATTCAAGGTTCATGAAACTTTGTCGGAATGTTTATCCTCATAATATGTAGGACAAGTCTGAAACTGGGTCATGTCGGGTCGAAAACTAGGTCACTAGGTCAAATCATAGAAAAACCTTGTGTACGCTCTAGAGGACACAGTTTTGATCTAATCTTTATGAAACTTTGTCAGAATGTTTATCTTCATAAACTCTCGGCCAAGTTTGAAAGTAGGTCATGTCGGGTAAAAATCTAGGTCACTAGGTCAAATCTTAGAAAAACGTTGTGTAAGCACTAGAAGGCATAGTTTTGATCCAATCTTCATGAAACTATGTCAAAATGTTTATTGTCCATATATCTAAGCCCCCTATGAAACTGAGTCACGTCGGCGCAAGGTCAAATCTTAGAAAAACTTTGTGTACACCCTAGAGGGCACAGTTTTGATCCAATCTTCATGAAACTCTGTCAGAATGTTTATCTTAATGAAATCTAGGTAAGTTTTGAAACTGGGTCGTGTCGGGTCAAAAACTTGGTCACTAGGTCAAATATAAGAACGACCTTGTATACGCTCCAGAGGGCACAGTTTTGATCCAATCTCAATGAAACTGTGTCAGAATGTTTATTCTTACAATATCCAGGCCAAGTTTGAAACTGGGTCATGTCGGGTCAAAAACTAGGTCAAATGTTAGTATGGTAAAAACTCTAATAAACAGGCCTCATACTTTTCAGGCTTTTGCAGGATTTCAGGCTTTCATTTCTTGAATTTTACTTGATTTCAGGCTTTGATTTTTAAGTTTTCAGTGTTTTTTCTACTTAAAAAGGGCTATTCTAGGCTGCGAAAGCAGGCATTTCAGGCTTGGAAAAGCTTTGTCAGTATGAGGCCTGATAAATCTTCACCAGAGCCAGTGAACTGATTAATGCTCAGGTGAGCGATTCAGGGCCACCATGGCCCTCTTGTTGCACTAGTTTGACCAAATGTATCATAAACTTAGGATTAAGGCAGTTGAAGTGAAGAAAAAATACGCGAGAAACTCGTTTTAAGCAGAATGACGAGAACTACTAGCTGACGAGATCTACTCGGATACGAGTAAGTTCTAATGGTTTACCATAGGGCTTTTAAATAAGCGTATCGAGAAAGTAAATAGTAGTCATTTAAGTCGGTTACGTTTTGCGTCGGCAACATTGCATAATTATATCCATACAGAAAATTTTATCAAAGAAGTCTAAACTTTACTGCGCCTTCATAGACTACGAAAAGGCATTCGATACAATCATTCATGATGCCATGTGGATAAAGCTCATTAATGCGGGATTAAGCTGTAAAATTATAACCATTATAAAAGCTATCTATAGCAAAATATCAGCTTCTGTCAAATTAAGCCATGATATTTCATCTTGCTTTGATATATGCCTAGGGTTGAAACAGGGAGAGCCATTGTCCCCATTGCTGTTTGTCTTGTTTGTTAACGACATATATTCATATCTAAAGAACGAAGAACAAGCTTCATCCATAAACGGTATTGATATTGACCAAATGTGTTTTTTTATTTTGATGTTTGCTGACGACATGGTATTGGTTTCTGAGAGTCCCGATGAGCTACAGAAACTTTTAGACAACTTATACAGATATACTACAGAATGGGGTCTTAAGATAAATACAGTCAAAACCAAGGTATTAATATTTCAAAAAAGGCGCCAACAGTTAAACCGGTCTTGGAAGCTGAATGATGCCATACTCGATGTCGTCGACAGTTTCTGTTATTTAGGCTTGAAGATAAACTATACTGGAAATGTGGAGTTTACCACAAATGCACTTTCGGACCAGGCACTGAGAGCTGCAAATGGACTTTTAGCTTTGTTTAAACGTTTGTCGTTTGATGTTAAGACTAAACTTTCTCTTTTCGACAGTCTTGTCACTCCAATTTTGTTGTATGGCGCTGAAGTATGGGGAATTTATAATATTAGTAGCATAGATAAAATACATACATGTATCAAATATTGTATAGCTATTTTGGGTGTAAGACAACAAACTCCTAATTTTGCCGTATTTGGGGAATTAGGCCGCTACCCTTTGTCTGTGATATGTAAGGAAAGGGCATTTAAGTTTTGGATTAAAATATTAAAATGCAGTAATTCTACATCTCCGATTTTCCACGTTTATCGGTACCAAGTAAACGAATTAGCTTCGCATCCTCATGTGAGGACATGGGCTTCCGAAATAAAGCGCACTCTAGATACTTTGGGTCTAAGTAATTTTTGGAATTCACAGTTCGAGCATGTTCCAGCATACCAAGTCATTAAACAGAGATTACGAGATCAGTTCGTACAAACATGGAGCGCCACTTTACAAACAATGTCAAAACTTGAGTTGTATCTAAGATATAAACAAAATTTTGAATTTGAAAAATATCTGCACACTGTGGTGAATGATAAGCAGCGACAAAATCTGACTTCCTTTCGATTAGTTTCACATCGTCTTGAAATAGAAATTGATAGGCACAATAATATACCAAGGGAACAACGACTTTGTAGGGTCTGTAACATGAAGCAACCGGAATCAGAGTATCACTTTTTACTAGTGTGCCCAGCGTATCATAATCTTAGATTAAAGTATTTTCCAAAAAGTTATATTTCCTGGCCAAACCTGCAAAAATTTGAAAATTTGATGAAAAATAAAACATCTAAAATTTCTAACAATATTTCAAAGTTTATTGTATCAGCAAATAAAGTAAGATCAGTTATTCTTAGCTCCAGTTAACCGCTTAAGTTATTATTAATAATGCATTCCTTTCTCACTTCAACTCTTGTACGTTTATGTGATTTTTTCAGAATGGAAATTTTCTTAACTTTGTTGTTTAATGAACTGCTGTCGGCTGACGTCGTGTGAGCGTTTTTTTTCGACGTCGTTTCAGCGTTGCTGCAACGTCAGCAACGCTGAAACGACGTTCTTACAGCGCCAGCTGACTGCAGGGTATGTAATATGAGTACTACTACATTTGTATTTGCACTGCAAGATGTGTTAATCATGTTGTATCATGTAAATAGCCAAAGGCAATGTATTTGCATGCCGATTTGCTAATAAAGTTATACTATTATTATACTATTATAATTACAAAATAATAAATAAATAAATAAATAAACAAATGACAAGACCTGTTCATAATACTCTGAAAAGAGGGTGTAGCAGTATATATAGAAAGAAAAGAAAGAAACATGTTCAAAGTCGTGCTGTCAAAAGTTACGAATACATATAGTTATTTTTGTACTACTCCATCTGTGAAGGAGGGCAACAGTTGGTTACGTACTATTGGCATTTTTTGAGAACCTTTTGCTAGTAAACATGGAGACAATTAGGCACTACAAGAATAGCAAACTAAATCAGAACATACCGCCAAATTGAACGGCTATGCCTCGCAATTCCTGCGCTGTTTCTGGTCTTGTCTGATAAATTTGATATCAAAAGACACCAACATAGTTTTCTCTATTTATATCAATCATAATATGAACAGCAACATTCAGAAGGATGAAAAAGTCATTGACTTATATAAAATCTGCCTTCCAAAAACTACAAGACACAAGATACAGTCATTTTTACTTTCAGTAGGCTTCAAAATGTCAATTAACAATGCAGTATAACGAACTTCATAAAAACAAAAAAAAAAAAATAGAGAAAGAATGCAGGAAAGAATGACAAAATAGCATTAGAAAGGACTCGATATAGCGCAGATTCATACAAAATAAGGCAAGAAATATATTTATGAGACAACAAGAACATAAAGACAGAAAAAGAATAAGCCATGAATAGAAAGTCACAGTATAGAAAGTCACAGTTTCAGATCATTTGCGAAGTCAATTGCATGAAGTCTCCGCAGTGACAGGCACACATTTACACAACTTCAAAACATTTATTCACATAGTGCATGCTTCACTCACATGATAAAAAATATTTTAAAATAACTGTAAGAAGTTGGCAAGCCGAGCCATTCCTACATGTACGTGTTTCTGGTCGAGTCTGATAAACTTGATATCAAAGGACACTTAACGTGGTTTCTTTATTTATTTTGAAGGGTGGTATTTTCATGACACTCGTAAGCAGGATAACAAGATTTGAAACCTAGGATAGTACAATTACATGTAGACCCGTTTTCAAAGCGTCCCTACTAAACGTAATATTCGCCGATATCCCCTAGCAAAGCAAAACTTCGTGAGCAAAACTTGTAACAGACCAGCTGCGACTACGAGCAGGCTTCATTTTCATTATTCTTTACTAGGATATTACAGTCTTCCATAGCTATGAATTTCCTATATACCCTCTGCGCTTCGCTATAACTAGAATTCTTGCAAGACAAACTTAAGTACATATACTTTACAATAGTTTTCAAATATGAAATTGGAGTTATAAATGTAGTTAATATGTTTATATAGTTATCTTACTTTCGTTTTCACATTTTATATATCCTTTGTCTAAACTGAAATTTCTGTTGTTTTCATGTCCAGTTTCTACATTCGGAAATACTTATGCTATTATTATAGCCGCGTTTTGAGAAAACCAATCTAGATACATATGCTAATTGCACATGCTCAGACTAGCCTCCTAATATGCACAGTCTCGTCAGATAATATGAAATATCCTAGATAAGGATTATGTAGAACTCATAAAATTGTAATGCGAATATCCCAACAAGTGTGCGCAGCTCGCATGTCTTGAGGTGAATGGGTACACATCTAGGGGAAGCAACTGTGCTGTCATCATTTTTGAATCCCTTCTCGAATGAGTTCAACTCTTAAAGGAAAGAATTTGCTCCTCTTGGAGCAAATTCTTTCCTTTATGAGTAGACCCAAAATTCATTTTGGAAGGGCTGCGTTGCCAAGGGAAGCAAGCAGGAAGTCACAAAAGTTTGCCCCCCCACCCCCCTTTGAAAAAAAAATGGTGGCGAATATATGTTTGTGTATCCATACACCTTAAGGCACGATTTCTCATGACGCAGTTCTTATTTGCAATCAGTAACCCTTTAATGACTCGTTAATCCACAGACTTTAAGCAAAACATAGGATTAACCTGTGTTGAAATTCAATATTAAAGTAGCAGATTTTACGTACACGAACGGGATTAAAATGGTAATATTGATTAGTAGCCAAAGAACGAAACGCAGTTAAAATGTTTTAATCTGTATTGTTTCAATGGCTATGCACAACAGTTATTTTCGTATCCACTCTCTAAATCCATAGTTCGGCTACTAAGTGCCCGTATTTACTTTTGGACCGGGTTTTAGGTCTAGTGATCGGCCTTCGTCTGTCCGTGCGTCTGCTATCATCTTTTGCATTAAACGATTTTTCTCCTTAAAAAATGCTGGACTGATTTTTGAATAAATACACATGAATATTTCTTGGGTAACCCTCTACCAAAATTGACCTAAACGTTCGGAAAATTCTTAAAACGATTTCTCCTCCTCAGATGGTGGGTAGATTTTGAAATAATTTCACGGGAATGTTGCTTGTGTGACCTTCTACCAAAATTGCTCATATCCTTCCGCCTGGCTGAACAAGATGGCCGCCAGACCACAAATAGAGAGCTTTTTAAACGACTTCAACCTCCTAAACCGGAAAACGAATTTTGAAACAATTTCACAGGATATTCCGTAGGTGATGTTTTACCAAAATTGCTCAAACTGGTCCGTTCCACTGAACAAGATGGTCGCAAGAGCTAAAAACAGAAAACAAAACTTTATACGACTTCTCCTGCTAAAAGGGTCGACAGATTTTGAATTTTTTCACAGGAATGTTACTTGGATGACTACGGAGCCCGGGAGGGGACATGGCAATACATATACTGATTTCGTTCCCACGAAATGCATTTCGTTCCCACGCATTACTTTTTCGTTCCCTCAGTTTAGTATTTCGTTCCCTCTAATTAATATTCCGTTCCTACGCTTTACTTTTTCGTTTCCACGCATTCCTTTTTCATTCCCTCAATTTAGTATTTCGTTTCCTCAAAATAGCTTTCCGTTTCCACGCTTTATTTTTCTGTTCCCTCAAAATAGCATTTCTTTGCCTCAAAATAATATACCGTTCCCACGCATTACTTTTTCTTTGCCTCAAAATAATACACCATTCCCATGCATTACTTTATCGGTGCCTCATAATAATAATTCGTTCCCTCAAAATAATATTTGGTTCCTCCAAAACAACATTTCGTTTCCACGCATCACTATTTCGTTTGTACGTTCTAATATTTCTTTCTCTTGCAAAATAAATTCGTGTCCTTAAAATAGTATTTTGTTATCTCGCAATAATATTTTGTTCTATCAAAGTAGTATTCTGAGCGCACAGACTACTATTCCGTTCACACGAAATGATATTTCTGTTCTGTTCTGTTCAATTCTCGTATCGACGTTACCCAAGTGGCTTTCGTTCCCACGATTTACTTTTATGAGGCCTCGCAATGAACTACATCTATTTTTAGCTTTACGCAGATCAGTGTATCATGGGCGTTGACAAGAGCTCTGTTTTGAATAAGGGCATTTCATAATGATAATCAGTTTGGTCAACATTATATTAAATCTTTGAACATGACAATCGAATTACATGTACAGATTCTGCCAACAATTTAATAATAAGAAACTGAGAAATGTAGCATCATTATAATCATAACAGAAAAACTTTACTCTGGCAAAACGTCTACCCAACGTTGGACAAACATTATTGGCGTTTCTGAACATTGGGTCAGCGTTGTCCGAACATCGCGTGCTCACTCGGCGGTGTCGACCATCAGTTCGCGGAGTACTTGTATGGTTCACGAGGGGCTCTGGGTTCGTGATCAGTAGAGCCTCGATTTTGTCCACATCTGTTACATTTGGGAGGTGGATGGAGGAGCGCAGAGATGGTGATAGTGATGGCTGAATTGCTTCCAGTGACGGAGAGTCTGCTTTTGTGACTTCCTGTTTATTTCCTTTGGCAGTGTGACCATTTCGAGGGGCCTGCTCTGGAGAGAAGAATTTGCTCCAAGGGGGGCAAATTCTTTCCTTTGAGAATTGGCCCCAGTTTTGGATTTGCAGAGACTGGGATGGCTGAATTGCTTCCCTTGAAGGTGTACTCATTCACCTTATCATGTAGGTACTTGGTATGCCAGCTAAACTCAGGGCCCGGAAATACTCCAGTTAATTAACGTGACAGTTGGCATAATAACCTTTAAGCTATGGTAAAGCTGTGGTGTGTGGGTGTATAGATGTGGTGTGGGTGTATCTCCATATTTTTCCACCAGGTTTCCACAGGAAGACAACTGTTATGACTTCCTTCTTGCTTCCCTAGGTGACAGTGCCTTTTCTGGCAGGCCTGCTATGGAGCGAGAGCATTTGCTTCGATGGGGGCAAAGTCGTTTCTTAGGAGTTGGTCCCGAATTAGAGGGGACACAGAGATTGGGATGACTGAAAGTACTAGACTGGCTGCAGTTAAGAACATAGATAAAATGACAATAATAATAATAATTGTAATAAAAAATTATAATAATAATAATTGTAATAAAAAATTATAATAATAAAAATAATGGCAATGTTGAATAGAAAATGATAACATAAAAAATATGGTTGGCCTTCAAAACAAACGGAGTCAAATTAAGACTTGTAACATTTAGAATAAAGCATTTAGCCTGGAAGCCAGGCTGCTAAAATACACTATGGTTTTGCTTATACCATCACCGAATAGTTTTGTGAGAAAACGAAAAGCTATTTCATAGAAAATAAATGTTAATTTGAGTGAACGAAATATTATGGTAAGGAAATGAAATATTATTGCGCAGGAAAGAAATGGTAACCCGTGGCCACGGAATATTATCTTGAGGGAACGAAATTTCAATCTGAGGGAACGACAAAGTACTGCGTGGGAACGAAATATTATTTTGAGGGAACAAAATGTTATTTTCAGCGAACGAACTTGTAAAGCGTGGGAACGGAATATTATTTTGAGGGAACGAAATGCTATTTTGAGGGAACGAAATAGTAACGTGGGGGAACGAAATATTATTTTGAGGGAACGAAATGCTATTTTGAGGAAACGAAAAAGTAAAGCGTGGGAACGGAATGTTACTTTGAGGGTACGAAATATTAAATTGAAGGAACGAAAAAGTAAAGCGTGGGAACGGAATATTAATTTGAGTGAACGAAATATTAAATTGAGGGACCGAAAACGCAATGCGTGGGAAGGAAATGCATTTTGTAGGAACAAAATCAGTGTATATATTGCTATGTCCCCTCCCGGGCTCCGTAGATGACACTTATCAAAACTGCTCAAACCGCTTCGCTGAACAAAACAAAACAAAACAAAAAAAAAAAAAACAAAAAAAGAACACAAAAGCTAAAAATAAAAACCTTTAACTTTGAAACGGCTTCTTCTTCTAAAAGGGTGGACTGATTTTGTAATAATTTTACAGAAATTTAGTTTGGATGACCCTCTTCCAAAATTGCTTAAACCGATCAGAGCCGCTGAACAAGATGGTCGGCAGAGCTTTTTCATAGATAGAAAATCTTTTATATAAACTACTTCTCAGGTTAAAGAGGAGGAAGGATTACGAGATAATTTCACAGGAACGTTTCTTGGGTGACCCTTTACCATAATTGCTCAAACTGCTCTGCTCCCCTAAACAAGGTAGCCGCCAGAGTTAAAATAGAAAAATAAAAAACACTTAAAAACGATTTCTCCTCCAAAACTGGTGAACGGATTTTGAAATAATTTCGCAGGAATGTCTTTTGGGCGACCCTCTGCTAAAATTGCTCGGATCGTTCCCCTCCACTGTCACTGAATAAGATGGCCGTCAGAGCTGTAAATAGAAAAACTTTATCACAACTCCTCGTCTTAAACAAGTGGACGATTTTCTAAAATGATTTCACAGGAATGTTTCTTGGGTGATCCTCTACCAAAATTGCTCAAATCGCTCCGCTCCGCTGAACAAAATGGCCCCCAGACTACAAATAGAGAACTTTTAAAACAACTTCAACATCCTTAACCGGAAAACGAACCTTGAAATAATTTCACAGGAATGTTTCTGAGGTGGCCCTTTACCAAAACTGCACAAACCTTTCCTTTTCCACTGAACAAAATGGTCGCCAGAGACAGAAATAAAGATACCTTGCAAGGACTTCTCATGCTAAAAGGGTGGACTGATTTTGAATTTTTTTCAAAAGATGACACTATGCCAAAACTGGTCAAACCGCTTCGCTTGGCTAAACAAAATGGCCACAAAAGCTAAAATTAGAAAACCTTAAAAAAAACTTTACCTGCTTAAAGCTAAGGTGGACTGATTTTGAAATAAATTTACAGGATTCTAGCTTGAAATGACCTTCCTCCAAAAACAGGTTAGAGCCGCTGAACAGGATTGCCGGCAGGGATTAAAATAGAAAATTCTTTAAACGACTTCTCACTTTAAAAAAGGTGGAAGGATTTTGATATAATTTCAGAGGAATGTTTCTTGGGTGACCCGTTACAAAAATTGCTGAAACTGTTCTGCTCCCCTTAACAAGTAAAGATGGTCGCAAGATTTAAAAATAGAAACAAAAACTTTAAACGACTTCTCCGTCCAAACTGGGGAAAGAATTTTGAAATAATTTTAATGGAATGTCTTTTGGATGGCCCTCTAAAATCGCTCGTATCGTTCCCCTCCACAGAATTAGATGTCCGCCAGAGCTGAAAATAGAAAAAAGAAAATTCAATGACTTCTCAACTTAAACAGGTGGACGAACTTTTAAAATAATTTTACAGGAATGTTTCTTGGATGACCCTCTACCAAAATTGCTCAAACCGTTTCGCTCCGCAGAACAAGATGGCCGCCAGAGCTGAAAATAGAAAAACCTTTAAACCACTCTAAATCATTTCAGAGTAACGAAAATCTTCCTTCTGTCATCTCGTACAATTTAAACTACTTCCTACGGATGATATTTTTTACCCATGACCAAGTTTGTTAGTCCAATCTTGGTAGATAGATAAACAGGACAACCAGGGGAATGCACCTTATAATATTTATCATTTCATTTGTACAATACAGATCAGATGTGCGATCCAGGGCCATCATGGCCCTCTTTTTTATTAATTTTTTATTTATATTTTTGTTTGCTGCTGTTTTTGAATGACAAGGCTTTTGCAACCATCATGACATCGATTTTTTTTATTATTAAAGAAGCGTTTTGTCTATAAATATCAAAATGTTCCTTACGGACGTGTTTGTCATTAATATGGACAAAAGCATTCATCTTCGAGCAGAACTGCATCTACTACCAGTGCCTCAGTGGCTGGTCAAGTTTTTTGCGTCATAAACTATCTCACTTTGAGCGAGGAAACCCCAGGAATTCTACATGTTTTACTCAATAATTTCTTTGATTCGAAACTGTAGCACAGAGTGTGTAGTCATGAGTACATTGTACTTTCAGACGATATCCGCGATTTTTATAGTGGGTTTTATCATGTTTATAGTTTTTGTATTTAATCGTCCCCCAATATCCGAAACCGAAAGTGGGCTTTGGTTTTCTAGGTCTCAGTGAATGTTCTTGATACTCCATAACTGGTGGAGGTTTAAACATGAAAACCTGTGAATTTTCAGTAAAACGTCAATACCAGATTTAATTTTAACAAGTTCACAGTCTCTGCTTTAATCTACGAGACTGCATTTGGAAATAAAGAAGTTATTTTTAAAAACGAAACCACGAAGACGGACATTGTACTGGTGTCACGATTATTTATTATGACTCGAAATTCACCCTAAATACGATTTTCGTTGTGTGAAAAAATACCTTAAGGCATATACGAACAGGAAAGAATGAAATCAGCATGTGCATACGCGTAATCTGACCAGTCTTCCCAAGTAGCCTATAGAAGTTAGTTTTGCGTACCTGTGCGGACGGATTCAGGCGCTTATTTGAGCCGCGACGCGACAGAACCAACAAAGTGGCATGTGCGCCAAACGAAGACACATATCAGCCTGGGCATCCACCCAGTCTGATAAGAGTCTTCGCTGTTCCGTTGAAGGTAGATCAAAAACTCTTATCAGACTGGACAGATGCCTAGGCTGATCTGAGTCTTCGCTGGGCCCGAATGCCACTCTGTTGGTTTTGTCGTGTCGCGGCTCATTTCATGTACGCACATGGCTTCAGCTCATTTTTACAGGATGCAATTCATTTATTAATACCACCCCCTTTTCTTACCTCCATATGTCTCATTGAGGAAACATGGATTATCTTCTTTTTCTTCTTCAAGTAGTGACTACAGAGCCACATTAGAGAAAAAAAAATAGATTCTTCTTTCGTTAGGAAAATAATTCCGTAGATTTTAATCATCTTTTTTTCTTTATGAAAGCAAATACACCGGCCTTGAGAATCAAGTTCTTATATTCTATCATTATTATGTTCTCGGAACTGTTACCGGAAGGAAAAACATGCCGTGACATTTTCAATGACAAGTCTTTGACTTTTTCGGCAGTATCTTACGCCTACGTATCACCATTCGGATCATCTCAGCTGATACATGTAGAAACGGCGGACGTGCCAAGGCGCGTCATTTTCGTGCGTTTATATGAGCTGGGCATGGCACATCCGTTCAACTAAACATAAACAGAGGGACAGGAAAAGTTAATAATATGTTACTCCTATTACAATTCTGCATTAAACTGATACATTTAAATCTCTGGAATGTTTTTCTAACCGCTTTTGATTTATAATAATTTCGTCCAACATCGGTGCACGGCCACTAACGCATTCTGAAACTGCAGGTAAATGTAAAAATTCTGAGACCTTCTGATAAATCCCAGTGGGCACACAGCATAGAAACAACACTGAACAAATGTTGATTCAACGTCACGACGTTGAATCAACGTTGGTTCGATGTAATTTCAGCGTCGTTTGCCTGCGGTGTAATTTAAAATAGGAAAAGCGATTGATCTGAGCTTAGCTACAGTCGACTAAAAAGTTACAGTGCCACTTTGAAAAGCGTATAAAATTGCCCTCAAATGCCGCTGTCATATTGTTTATCCTGCGTGTTTACGCTCATAGCGGTCTTACATTGTACATATGATGAATTTTAGAACTTTTGTACATATATACCGAGTATTTTAAGGGTACAACAAACCGTAAAATAAATGTCGAGAACAAGGTTTATGCGAATTCTGTTTCTCTTTCTACTCTGCAGTGTGACAAAAACGCTAAAATATCTCAAGTTGGTTTTTTAAGAATTCATTTAGTTGCTATTGCATCTACTTCATGTCTAACTGTTTATGCAAAACTGAAAACTGTGGAAGAAGATGGTTTAACTATGAACCCTAAAACTACGACAAGATTTTAATATCAGCTGCTAGGGGCAGACCCATAGACTTGCCCTCAGGGAGTATATAATGAGTTTGAATCATATAATTGGCTATGTCATTACAAAGCTGCCTGCAATTCTCCATGCGTACAGAGTTTGAAAATTGTGAGAGCAGTTGATTACAGAAAGTTTATACCTTATACACAAAAGTATGATGTTCCGCCATACAGATGGACGGACAATATCTTTATATGATCCCTGACTATCGTGATGGAGGCATAAAAATGCTATTTGTAAGACCTTTTTTGTTGTTGTTTAACTACACATTGCTATTAAAGAAAATGTTATGTGTATGGAATAAGCTCCTGAAGTTTTATTATTGTCATAAAAATATACAGGAATTAATCAACCTTGCAGGGAACTTTTTTGGTATTTTATGGATTTTATCAGAGTTTTAGGAGGTAAAAGTTCTGTGACAGTAATAAACTGGTAGATTAACAGGCAAAAGTCAATATCCGCATGCTATATTTCATCTGAAGAACAAAAACATTAAATGAGCCGCGACACGAGAAAACCAACAATGTGGCTGTGCGCCCAGCGCAGACTCAGACCAGCCTGGACATCTACCCAGTTTGATCAGACTCTTTGTTAAGTGCTCAAAGTGTAGCTAAGGGTCTAAGCTACATTCATGCGGACAGCGAAGACTCTGATCAGACTGGGCGGATGCCCAGGCTGATCTGAGTCTGCGCTGGGCGCACAACCACATTGTTGGTTTTGTCGCGTCGCGGCTCAAATGTCAAACGAATGAGCAGGTTTTATAGGGGCTTGGATTTTGTTAATATTTGATTTATTTACTTCTAGCTGAGTTCCTGTTGGTAAAAATGGTAATGAATATCGCTGACATGCTGCACCAAGATGTCCGTGAACGTGTACCCATTATCCCTAACAGGACCTGTTGGGGATAATGGGTACACTTTCACGGCAAGCACCTAAATCAGTTTCATTTTGCCGCCCTTCCAAATGGGGATAAACCCTCAACCCATTAATGTCTAGTGGACTCTTCTAACTGTATACATTGGACGTGTCCATTTGTCCTTTAAAGGGTGTCGGGTTTAGTTATTTTTTTGAATTTTTGGTTTTATTTTGAGGAAAAATACCCATTTGTCGTATGCAAAATGTGTAGACCCTGATCAGATGCCGCGTTTGCGGCGTCTGATCTGGGTCTGCACTGTTTGCCTAGATCCCATTTTTGGGGCACTAGGCATTAATGGGTAAAAGAAAACTGTTTGCTACCCTATTCTTGCTTTTAACCCTTAAAGCGCCAAAAATTAAAATTGTTGAATTGGCAAACAGCGTAGATCCAGATGAGGTGGCTCATAATGAGCCACCTCATCTGAATCTACACTGTTCGCCCTCTAGTGTTCGAATTCTCAATATGATATCACTTGGACGAGTCTGCTTTTTGTCGTCTGGCGCGTAAACCAGTTTTGGAAAAGACTCTAAGGAAGCGCAAACAGGAATTCGCAAAATTTGTTCCCCTTTGCAAAAGTGGCGGAAATTATAAATGAAGCTGTTCCTATACAGATTCAAATATGAACCAGTCTGCCATATAGGATCATATAGGCTATCACTGGAAAAGAGTGCTAACGGTATTCTACAACAATGTCTACGTGCTTATCGTTATGGTAAAAATTCGAATTAGAATACAAAGTTACATAAAAAGCTAATTTTTACTTCAGAACTCTGGCTTATATATTTCATTATCAGCAATTGAACTCGGCATTTAATGCACAACGCTGCTGGCAGTCAATTTCTAATTTTTTGCATGCAATTTAACAGGGTGAGTTAGCTATGTGTTTATCGAAAATTAATAAGCTAGAATCTCTTCCACAACACATTTATTTCCCATTCTCGAGACATGAAAAGCTGTCATTTCTATTTTTATTCACAGTGAGTGAGGTGAGTGAGTGAACTCGGGTTTAACGTCCCACCAACAACTAGGTCATACGGAGACAGGACCGCGGTTTTAAGTCTCATCCGAAAGACCTAAGAAGCGGGGAATCGATCTTGCGACCCCTGGATTGGTAGTCAGGAGTGCCTCCATTCCAAAACGGGGGTAAAACTATTGAAGGAAATAGTTTGCATCCAGTGCTACATGTAAAACGGTACATGCATATAGTTGGATGATAAGCATAAGGCTTGTAGGTAATGAAGGTAACGATTTCAAGGGACTGCTATGAATACTGACCAGTACCCGAGGTTGGAACCTTCACTTTAAAATGCCACCGATTTGTAAATCACTTTGGACTTAACTATAAAGGATGCTCCCATGCATATTTACTTGATTTACTCGATGGTGCCAAATTTGAGAGAGAGAGAGAGAGAGAGAGAGAGAGAGAGAGAGAGCTGTACACAGCATGCATATGGTTATTTATTTTCTGTCATTTTCATATTTGAAGCTTAGGAATGCATTGTCTGGTACATTTAAGAGATAGCAAATCTGCCATTTTATTGTTGTCTCCCTAGGAGCAAATTCTTTCTTTTAAGAGTATGCCTCATTTTGGAAGGACGTCATTTTTCAAGAAAGCAAACAGAAAGTCGTAAAAGTTGTTCCCCTTTGTAACACTGGCGGAAAAACATTACGGTTTATTTATACACCTTAAACTTTCTGTGTAGGCTTGAAATCACTTGCAATGTCTGTGTAGCATAAGGGACACTACTATTACAAACTTAACAAAAAATGGTCCCATCATTTATCGGTTTGGCTACCTTTTGTTCAAGGTGTGTGAACACACCTCCTCTAGCCATTTGTACTGAGGAACACAATTTTCTGACTTTTTGTGTGCTTTTCTGAATGATATAGCCTTTCAAACAAACGGGGATCATTGTGAAAATAAATCGCGACTTGGAAAGCCAATGCTTAAACCGTTAAGAGTTGGTTCCGGTAGGAAGGGGGTGGGGGTGGGGGGGGAGGGGGGGGGGCAGATGACTTCTGCCGCTAAATGAGTACAATGTACCCATACATCTTAATATTGGAACTTTCGGATTCTACTGACACAATGAATATACATGTAGCAGCCCTCTAGCGTAATACAGTTGCTACTGGGAAACTAAATCTCTAATAGATTAAGGTATATAGGAACTCATTCAAGGGGGGGGGGCGCTTATCCGACATTTTTACAAAAAGAAACAATTTTCGTGACTTCGTGTTTGTCAAAATTCTTGGGAAATAACAAGGGACAGCCTAATCGAATCTGAACAGTTTACTGGCGATGCACCAGGGGCGGGGTGACGACTTGGATAGGCCTATCTTATCTCTTGAACCTATCAAGGGGGTAAGTTTGGAAGAGCAATCTTCAAATTCTAAACTGCAGAAGAGGAAGTAGATGTAAGCAATATTGAGCCACGACACGAGAAAACCTACAATGTGGCATGTGAGCCCAGCGAAGACTGATCAGCCTGGGCAGCCGCCCATTCTGATCAGGGTCTTCGCTGTGCGCTTAAATGGTAGCTAGGGTCTAAGTTACCTCCATGCGGACAGCAAAGACTCTGATCAGACTTGGATGCCCAGGCTAATCTCAGTCTTCGCTGGGTGCAAATGCCACTTTTTTGGTTTTGTCGTGTCGTGGCTCATATTAAGCATGGGATGAAGCTGGAATTAGATACGATATAAGGCTGCTAAAATGAACATATCCAGCTTTTCCTGGAAAATGGGGGTCCTTCACCGCACTTGCATACTTTTGGAATGGGCGTTCCAGCCCTGAGTATGCTGTCTTTCTTCTGATGACGCCAAATTTTCTGTTTGCTTTCGTGCAAACATTTCATATCTTCGTTTATTCTTTGGGGAGAAAGGACAGATATTTAGGGGAAATACAAGTTTACAACGTTCCGCTGAGCCACTTGGAGAAATCGTTACGAGAATTGAGACTGTCAGAGAGTAGCTTTTCCCCCTTAGTAGATTCCCCCCCCCCCCCCCCCCCACGGAAAAATGACTATGTTTTTTTCATAGTAGAATCTCCCAACGGAAAAATGGCTATATTGTAGAATTTCTCCCCGGAAATATGACTATATAGCCGATTTTCCCCGGGGAAAATCTACTTTACGTGTTTTTGCATAGCCGTTTTTCCCCTCCATAGTGGATTTCCCCCTTGGTAATATGACTGCAGGAAAATATGCTACGTAGTGGAATTTGCCCCTTCTCTAATTATAATAGTGAGGTTCATAACTGAAACAGAAATATGAGTATCTGTCCATAAAATATCGATGGATAACAGATGCTAGAACCGCATGCATGTGTCCATGAGTCTGTCTTATTTTTGTTTTTGGGAAAACTGGTAGGCATTTTGCTTTTCCATGTTAGGCAAAAACGGACATGAGTGTACGAGGCTGTGTGGATAAATTTGTATAGTTTTTTGTTTGTACAAGCGTTCATCTGTGCGTGCGCGCAGCGGAATGCCTGGACTAGTGTTCGACTTTTATGCAGGAGTCGTTGGCTCGACTCTCATTGGGACACACGTCCAATTATGATTTTCAATGTAATAAACTCCCTACTAAATCAAACATGACTAGACAAAGCACCCCTTCTTCATGTAGCTTGCATGCGTATGTGTATGTATATAAATATGTGCGATGAGAAGAAATCACACCCTGCTCTTTCTTTAAATTAGTAATTATTGATTATTATAAAAATATGGTTGCTAAATTTGTATATTGATTTTTTTGGAATTAATCACGTTTATTACCTTCCTTGAAGTACCTATACCTTTCTTATGCGATTAATTCGTTCTATTCCGTTCCGTTTCGTTCCGTTCTGCAAAATAACAATAGTCATATCAAATTCACTAATAGCTAATTTCTCGGTGGGAGAAAAAGGACTATGGGGGAAAAGTGGCTCTATGAGGTCCGGACAATCCACTATATAGCCGTCCTTCCTATAGCCATTTTTCCGGGGGGAAAGGGGGAAAAACCATTGTCTGACAGAGACAACACCAACAACGAAAATACAAGACCGGAAATTGTGGTAATAATAATGCCATATTGTAAAGGGATATTTTCTCCATTACCCTATAGATACCAATTTCAGTAATAGTTGGCCCCCGCCTATCGCCCCCCCCCCCCACGCCCCCCGCAATAGTTGGGCTGCCTGGTGCCACTGCGGCAGAGCTGCTAGGAGCTGTAGCAGGACCTCGGTGTCATTTATCATAGGTCGGGTAAAAGTTCTACAAATTCGGAGGTAACGTCTTGACATGGCTGAAATATTGTTGGCTGGGACGTTAAACCACAAGTGAACACCTAATATGAAAATCTCCCCCCCCGCCCCCCACCCCCACCCCCCTCCCCCATTACCTATAGCTATTACATATTAAAAGCCGTCCTTACTCTGCTCAGACTGCTTTAGGCAAGTTTGTCCGAAGAATTGGGATATTAAGTTATGTAGGAATTGAATAAATATGAAACCAGAAACAAAGAAATTTAGCTTTTTATTGCCATAAACAAAGTATAACAAATAAAGCAATGTATAAGAAACGCATGTGTCACGTCGTGAGAAAACCTGTCTAAAGGTGGATGGGTACACTTTCAGGGGAAGCAATTCTGCCATTTTCCGTTTTGCCGGCCAACTACAGGGCGGGATTAATTCTTATGTGAAAGCATTCGCTCCTTCAGGAGCAAAGCCTTTTCTTCATGTGTAGATCTGGGCTTTGTAAAAAGGCGGATGAAATTTGACGGTGTTCCCATACACCTAAAGCCCGTGTCAACTTTGCATGCTAAATATAGCCTGCGAATACGCAGTCTACTCGTTACAACTATTTGAGTCGCGATACGACAAAACCAACCAAGTGGCATGTCCGCCCTACGAAGACTCAGATCAACCTGGGCATTCTCCTAGCCTAATCGGATTCTTCGCTGTTACTTTAGAGCACACAGCGAAGGCTCTGATCAGACTGGCCGGATGCCCAGGCGGATCTGAGTCTTCGCTGGCGCACAACCATTTTGTTGGTTTTCTCGTGTCGCGGCTCATTTATGAAAAGCGAACTGTGCGCAGACTGGCCTGGGCATGCGCAGTTTGTATTTGATTTAAGACATATTTTCTCATGACGTGAACAAATAATTACAAGAAGACAGATTGTGTTTCGCATTTGTGAATTAGTACAATGCTATCAACATGATTATGCTTGTAATGAAATATTCATGATTAACATTCCCCATTTTTTTAAAATAGTCATACATATCTAAAATAATTTTCCTACTAGCTTCTAATTGTTAATAATCTAAGTAATGAAACAATGCAGCCTGATATAACCAGCCTTCATCCAGCTAAAATGTTGTGTGAAACTTCAATGTCAAGTTTCAAAGCTTAATATGCAACTCATAGATATATTCTGAGCTGCTCCATACAGCCACAATTTCACAATCAAGCCCCTTTTTAATCAAATTCAAACACGTTCTTAGAAACAGCATTTTTATGCATGTTGTGAGAAAACAAGTATACAAGTAACAACATTTTTTACTCATACTCAATTTCACTTCCTAACCGAGTTTGATATCCATAATATGAAACCTGTGAAAAGGCACGAAAAAAAACTGTTAATTATTTTATGTAACTTGGATACAAGTTAAAAGATCTATTTGGAAAAAAATGCCTAAATTATGCATAAGGCTTGCAATACAGAATTACGCGTTTAATATCAAATTATGAAACCACGTCATTACAACAATTTTCTCTATGTAAAGAGAACACTCTGACTCCTAAAATTCCTTACAGAGATTTTAACAAAAATATTGAGCCCCTACCCTACATTATCATGTTGCGTCATATAATGTCCATAACAGAAATATGGGTTGTTTCAATACAGAGGAATCGTGTCCACAAAACCATTTCTTATCCTAAACTATGTAACAGAATATCGCATAATCACCACAAACAATCAGTCTAAGAGGTTGTAATGCATTTCTATGATCAGAAAACTGGCAATAAATATAAAATATCACACTTCTAAGCAGAATATTGCTGTTATTTAACCCTTAAAGCGCCAAAAAACAAAACTGTTGAATTGGCAAACAGTAAAGATCCAGATGAGGTGGCTCATAATGAGCCACCTCATCTGAATCTACACTGTTTGCCCTCTAGTGTTCAAATTATCAGTATGATATTGCTTGGACGAAACATTTTTTGAAATTCTGCAGACGTAAATTTTGTCGTCTGCTTTTTGGCGCATTAAGGATTAATGGTCCCCTACAGTAAATACGCGAATAATATATCAAATCATATATCAAAACCCCTATCAGTTCACAGGACGCACGTTCATGTATGCGTGCATGTTTTCAAGTCTGTGTGAGAAAGAGATAGTGAGACGTGTTTGTCTGTCTGTGCATGGAAAGAAGAGAAGACTGACAGACAGATAGAGCGAGACTAAAAAACACTTCATTTCAGTAAATTCTAAATGACAGAGACGGAGGACATACTTCGTGTGGGTGTAAAATGAGCCGCGACACGAGAAAACCAACAGAGTGGTCGTGCGCCCAGCGCACTCAGATCAGCCTGAGCATCCGTCCAGTCTGATCAGACTCTTGTCTAAGCTGAAAGAGTAGCCAAGGGTGTAAGCTACCTCCATGCAGCCAGCGAAGACTCTGATCAGACTGAGCGGATGCCCAGGCTGATCTGAGTCTTCGCTGGTCGCACAACAACTTTGTTGGTTTTCTCGTGTCGCGGTTCAAATGCTAATCACTGATACCTGCCGAAAGACTACTATTGGCAAGAGTGTCTTAATTATGGCACAAACTTCCAAACATTTCCCATTCACATGGGAAGAGACCTTACTACACATGTTAACAGTATTACAGTAATTACTGAATTGTTTCACTTTCCGAGTCTCGAAAAGGGCGGTACATGTATATAGTTTGATGCTTCCCCCTTTTTTCGAACTTCCGTTTTAGTAGTCTTCCCTCCAATGTAATTTTCGGTCATTGTAGAGTGACCAAAATTCTAGTGATTTATGAAAGTATGCATTAAAGTGATTTGCAGCCCCGGATCCAGGGGGTGGGCTTTGGGGCTGCAGCCCCGCCATTTGGCCTCTGTGTTATGTATAATATGTAGGCCTTCAGATAATAAGAAGCATCTGATGACAGTTTGAGAAAATTTATCCAATGTGGTTAGATCAAGATGTTCAAAATATATGTTGTGACATCTCATTAGAATCGCCTCGGGGAGGCAATTCAAATGAGACATCACGACATATATTTCAAGGAAAAAATATACAAAACATTCTCCTGCAATTTAACCATAAATATGTCATATTTTCTAGCCCCCTCCCCCGCACAACTACATTTCGGCACCTCCCAGCCCAACCAGTTATCCAGAGCCCCACCATTACGTGATGGTCTGGATCCGGGCCTGAATTGGTAGGCTTTCGGGGGAAGTAACTCTGCCGTTTCCATTTTTGCGTGCCTTCTTAATTGCAATAAACGATTTCAGTGACGAATTTGGTCCTCTGGGAGCAAAGTCTTTCCTTTGATAATAGACTCCTTTTTGGAAGGTTCCGTTACGCAGGGAAGCAAATAGGAAGTCAAAGTTGCCTCCCTTTCAAAACAGTGGCAAAAACATTGGGATGAGCTCAGATACTTTAATAAGCACCCAACTAGCAATATTATAAGCACTACCTAACTAGCTATATGTAAACCAATTATAACACTTTCAAAACTTCATGTAATGCGGATTCAGAATGAACAATCCATAGCTTGACTAATGCACACAACAAAGGCTCAGTACAGCTTGTTCGTCTTCAAATGTTTCTATGGCCCAGATAAGCATGGGTAACAGAAACAATTTAGAGATAATTATCCATATATTGTCATAAAAGCATAATTTGTAACCCCTGAGGGGTCACAACATATATTTTCGTTGAGAAATAAGGAAAATTATCTTCGAATTATCTCAATACCCTCTCTTATCTGAAGCACTGTCTTTGTACAATATACATGCATGATTCTTAATTGTGTCAGTACCCTGCCAAACAAGATGGCACTTAAAACCGAACCCCGAAAGATGGTTTTGGTTTTTCAGAAACAACAAAGGAGCTTCTCTAAATTGATGCACAGCTGGTACTGAATTTTAGTCTTTGTGTGTCCGAGCTTTAGGGATTACACAAACTGCGCCCTAATTACTGTTTGTAAAAATATAAGTCTAGAAAAGCCATAATATATTTCTCTACCATTTACACTATTAAGCTTTAATATATAATCTATATTATGATTCTTCATATACATATATATTTTTGACATCGAACAAAGTAAATTGAAAAGAAGCAAATGACAAAATATCTTAAGATTTTAACATTTTGTAAATGTGCACTAAAAGTGTGGATATAGAAATGAATTACAGACACCACTAATGGGTATCATGAATCATTCTATGATTCTAGCTGATCAAACTGGCAATGCAAAAAGCAGTTATCAAACATTTTTCCCCCAAAATAACCGATAATTACTATCGTCTTCAACTAGGAATTTTAAAGTCGATGCTACACTTTTCGCTGTCTGCTTATAGGGTAGTTAAGGGCCTAGGCTACCTTCATGCGGAC
Organism: Ctena decussata; assembly: GCA_963989385.1. NCBI lineage: Eukaryota > Metazoa > Mollusca > Bivalvia > Lucinida > Lucinidae > Ctena > Ctena decussata. The sequence continues at coordinate 53,939,317 of OZ022499.1, read as the reverse complement.
ATCGAAAACTCTGATCAGACTGGGTGGATGCCCAGGCTGAACTGAGTCTGCACTGGACGCATAACCACTTTATTAGTTTTCTCGTGTCGATGCTCATTTATTGAATTGATGTACCTTTTCTCACAGCTAAGAGGTTGGTTAAGAATTATTCTTTTGTTCTGTTTTCAAACATCTTCATGTAATATACTGCTTTATAGCAAAACAGTTGTTCTATACATTCTATATTCATGTACATGTAACAGTAGATTTAATGCTGTAGTTAAATATATTTTAACATATATTCATAATACATCTATTATGTATTTTCAAATACCTATATTGTCAGCTCAGAAGAGAATTCGATGATATTTTGGGATTATGTTTTTGCTGTTCTTCATGTAAAATACAACAAATCTTGTGGTCCCTCATAATGAGAGATAACAAGTTGAAATTATTTCAGAATTATCATAAAATGAGCCAAGACAAGCAAAAGAGGTGCATGCTTATCACATAAGCGACCAGCTTCCTCGAAGTCTGATCTGAGCCTTTACTGATCACACACAACAAGTACAGTCAACTCCCGATATCTCGAACACTGATATCTCAAAGTATCTTCTTATATCAAAGAATATATTTCCTATTTTTATTCACATTTCAACCCCTGTTATTTTAAACTACTGATATCTCAAAGTAAGTTTTCTGGGACCAGAAAATTTACTTTGAGATATCAGAAGTTCGGGCTTAAGTTCAACTTCGAGATATCGACAAGGCTTCAGCTACGGTAACAATTCTAAGTACTGGGAAAGATAAGTCTGAGCAAACTGTGAAAACCCATTTAAAACTGCTCCCAGCTGATCAGGGTCTACACTGTTTGCCATTCCATCTGCTTCTTTTAGACGAATTGCTCCATTGTTAAACCAGTGACTGCTTGCTTTGATTTTTAGGACACTGCAGTAATCATAATTGAGCCGCGACACGGTAAAACCAACAAACTGGTTGTGCGCCCAGCGAAGACTCAGCTCAGCCTGGGCATGCGCCCAGTATGATCAGACTCTTCACTAAGCGCTAAAAGGGTAGCTAAGGGTCTAAGCTACCGCCATGTGGACAGTGCAGACTCTGATCAGACTGGGCTGATGCCCAAGCTGATCTGAGTGCGCTGGGCGCATGACCATTTTGTTGGTTTTGTCGTAACGTGGCTCAATTATGTGTCCCAAATTTTAGAATTAAATGGGTATACTGATTTAGGGACTGGTTTCAGTGTTATACACTGAGCATATTTGTGCGTGAAGCAACTCAAATGCTCCTCTTATCTGAAGAAATGCATAATATTTATACTAATATAAGAACATGTCCATGGTATTTTTTAGCACTTTCAGCAATTGTTTTAGCACTTTGAAGCAAACATATATAACTTGCCATTTATGATATATATCACTATAATATTAAACATGCATGAATATATTCTAAAATATAGCCAGTCCGTGACTTGACTATTATCAGCAAATGTCATGTGTTCCACAAATGTAAATACTATGCGTAAGTTTGAATAAAAGGCCAGCTAAGTGCTCCAGTTAAGAAGGGGTAATAGGAGTAAATATGAGATAATCTTCCATATTTCTCCATTAAATTAAAGGCTAGCTAAGTGCCCCAGGTAAGAAGGGGTAACAGGGATACATTAGGGATACTCTTCCATATTTCTGCATTAAAAAACGTATGTTGTTGTTTTTTTCTTTCTTTTTTATGTTGTGACCCAACACTAGAACCGTCTCATGGAGGAGGTTCTAATGAGGGGTCACAGCACCGAGACAATTCTAATGAGGGGTTACCACAATACCTTATCAAACTGCACTGACCAGGATCTCAACAGTTTGTTCATGCATTTATGTTGAAATAGTCAAGGGTAAACTGCCATTTTTCTGCTATTTTTAAAGAGAGGCAACTTTTGCATTTTCCTGTTTGCTTTCCTGGACTACTCAAGCTTGACAAAATCGTGTCATTTGGGCAGCAAACTTTTCTCTTTCATAGGGGAGCAAACGCTTCCCTTTCAGAGTTGACTCCCATTTAAAGGAACACAAAAATGAAAATGGCAGAGCTACCATAGAAGTGTAGCCATTCACCGTAAGTATATACAGTAGCACTTTAGGAAAAACAAATATGCAAAAGACTCATTTGAGCCACGACACGACAAAACCATGAAAGCGACATGTCCGCCCAGGGAATACTCAGCCCAGCCTGGACAGCCGCCAAGTCTGCTGAGAGTCCTCTCTGTAGACATGGAGGTAGCTTACACCCTTAGGTACGCTTGAAGCGCACAGCAAAGACTGTGATCAGACTGGGCGGATGCCCAGGCTGATCTGAGTCTTTGCTGGGCGCACATGCCACTTAGATGGTTTTGTCTTGACATGGCTCATATGATTTTTTCACCTGCAACATTCTACAACTCTTAATATATACTTGAAATACAAACACACTGATTATTTTCTAAATACTGAAAATGCAGAAAACATGTAAGGCACAAATGCACCACAATTTACATTATTCTGCAGCAAGCCATCATGAAGCCATCAATCAAAAGATAATCAGAATGTCATTTCTAGATAACCAATTTGCCAAAATTGTCACAGGGAGACTTTGTCTGCCAAACAAGAGCCTGAAAAATCTGAATGTGATGAAGCTATTAAATCAGAAACTGAATAAGCTGAAGGCATTTGCATAATGTATCATTAAAAGACAAACATCCAAGTACACTTGACAGAACATGACTATTTACAATAAGTTTCTTTGAGAAGTCTAGATTTTGCTTTTTAATAGCCTATATTTTGATGACTATACATAGAGCAATAATAATGCTTAGCACACCTCTAAATAAATTTTACATTTTGTATGGTTAAAATGAGCTTTCTGTGTTTATGCTATGGCCTCTATTTTTGATATTTCTGCAGTATCATAAACTAGAAATTTCAGATATGCAGTGTTGTCTTACTGGTGTTTTTGAAACAAAAAAGGAACACTAAAGCCAATATTTTCTAGCTTGTGGTACCAACAAAATTCTAATAATAATTTTGCAATGCATGTACTTCTAACTAATACATGAGCTAGGTCATGAGAAAACCAGTTTGCAAGAGAGCGAATGGATATATTTTCAGGCAGATCAACTCTACCAATTTCTTTTTAGCCTCCCAGGACCAACTCTCAAGGAAAGAATTTGCTCCTGCACAGAGCGCCAGACAAGAAAGCGTAACAGGTATAATTTAGGGAATGATTTTTCAATATTTCTGCATTTAAACATATATTGTGACCCCTCATTAGAACCGTCTCACCGAGACGGTTCTAATGAGGGGTCACAACGTATTTTTTCGCTGACAAATAAGTAAAATTATTGCTGAATCATCCCTGTTACCCCTTCTTATCTGCTCTGTCTGTTGTAGCAAATTATTCTCTTTAAGTGTAGATCTCATACCAGAAGAGCTTATTTGTCTAACCAAGCAAAAAGGAAGCCACAAAAGTTGTTTTCCTTTGTAAAAATGACAGAAAACATGAAAATATACCCATTTACCTTACGGACAGCATTATTTATTTTATTACCTATTAGTAAGTTAACATCTGAGCTTGCAACTTGTTGACTAGAGAGTGCGTAGTTTGCCCCCACAAGAAATCTAAACAGACCTTAAGACTGGAAAAAAAGACTGCCCATTTGCACAGTCTGGTCGAAGCATGCACAGTTCACAACTGAACCGCACTAGTTTTTTCATGACGCCGTCTATCTGGGGTCTAGGACGTATAATACCGGTATATACTTTCAGAAACAACGGTTTTGAACTCGGCTGCTTTTGCTTGAACATATTTTGTTTTAGTTCCTCCCTTTACATTCAGATGTAAATAATTCCGATCAATGCCTTCATGATACTGTTCATGTCCGTTCATTCTAAGAATAATCCATTGCAATTTACGACAGTCTACAATCACTGACTGTCATGGATTGTATATATATGACTGTCTTAAATATACTGACAAGGACATGGAGCATAATCAAGGCTAGTGTTGATAGGAATTATTTGACAATACAGCAGGATTTCATCTTGGTGTTCTGGGTACACTGCCACATTTTTCAGCCATTGGTTCACAGGGAAACAACTTCTGAGACTTCCTGTGTGCTTTTCTGAACTATGAAGGGGTTTACTCTACTCTTAAAGGAAAGAATTTGCTCCTGCAGGAGCCAATTCTTTCCTTAAAGAGTTGACCGCCACTGAAATGAATGACAAAAATGACAATGGCAGAATTGCTTCCCATGAAAGTGTACCCATCCACCTTAAGATTGAAGCTTAACTGCTCAAACGAGAGATCTCTGATGGATCAAGGCTATCATACAACAGGAAGTTCTTCAAAACATTAGGAAGTTTCAGCTTCGGTATTTTGTCCGACCCTTGCTTTCCTTTTCCGAGCGCTTTCCGTATCCTGTTCCGGCAAAGCATCAACAACGGCCTTGATTCATTGGCCAGAACCTTTACTGTGTCTTTTGTAACGGTGTTAATAGAGGAAAATGAGTCTATGGTTTTCTCCACTGTTTTCAGGCAATTCTGTGCTTCCTCACAATAGACATCAGCTAGAAGCTTTAAAGCATCAGGCATTTGCTTGTGAACGGAGTGTTCTATTGGATTACATGGTTTGCAAGAATTGCTAAGTGTTGAACGAACTGAAAACCTACACTGTGCATTTATTAACATTTGGATCATTTCATTTTGGTTGCTGTCCACGGCAAACCACAACGGAAGGGTACCGCCATCGTCCTCGATATCACAATCTCCGCCATAGTCTATCAATAGCCTCACAAGATGAGGAACATTGTAAAACACGGCCTCGTTTAACGCGGTCATGCCGTGTAAGCCGCGACAATTCACCTTACATCCTGATTCCAGGAGCAAAATTGATGTCTTCCGATGTTTGCTTGTTATGGCGCTTAATAGCGGGGTTAGACAGTCTCGGTTTTTAGCGTTGATATCAAAACCCCTCCGAATGAGCTCTTTACAACATAGAACATTGCCACTTGCAGCGGCGTAATGAAGAAGAGTATTATTGTTATTTGGCCTTTTATTCAGATCTGCACCATTATGAATAAAGTATATGACTAGTTCAGTATGCCCTTTAGAAGCTGCAACGTGAATTGGTGTACATCCTAGGGAGTCTTGAGCGTCTATCTGACATCCGGCAAGTAGCAAACGAGAGCAACACAGCACCTGACAGCGTTCGGCTGCTAGGTGCAAGGCAGTTCGCTTGTTATATGCCGCCATGTTGACGTTACATTTGTATTCAAGCAGAAGTTCGACTACATCTACATGTCCGTTTAGTGCCGCCATCATTACCGGGGTAAATCTACGCACTTCTTGAGCATCGATTTCCGCGCCAGCTTGAAGAAGCAGACGACAACATTCAAGGTCGCCATGCTGTGCGGCAAAGTGGAGAGCGGTTGAACCACTATGACTAACTTTATTTACATCACAACCAGTATCTAGATATAGCTTTAAAAGCTCAACATATCCTTTTTCAGCAGCAGATATTAAGGGAGTATTACCAAACGAATCGTCTTCTTCGAAGTCAGCTTTGGCGTGCACCAGAAGCTTACAGATTTGTAAATGACCATTTTCTGTAGCACAATGCAATGCAGTTCTTTCTAAGTAGCCTCTCCGTCTAACGGCGGCCTGGTGTGCCAAAAGATATTTCACAACACTAGTGTAACCATTCCAGCATGCAAGAATTAAAGGCGTGTCGTCTTGGCCATTTCGCGCATTAATATCTGCACCAGCTTCCACAAGCAGACGACAGCATTCAATGTATCCGTTTTCCGCGGCTCCATGCAGAGCTGTGTTTTGATCCGCACTGCCTTTGGTTTGAACGTTACAATCCCATAGCAACAAAAGTTCCACAACAACCGCATGGCCGTTAGCTGCTGCTAGAATAAGTGGTGTATTTTCGTCTGGGTCCAGGATATCTGGGGGTATTCCCGCCTCCAGTATGCTCGCAGCGCAGTCTGCTCGGCCTGCTTGACAAGCGTTCAGGAGACCATGTCGGAGCTCGTCGTCGGTACATGATTCGCCTCGTACCAGTTCCCGCACCAATTTTACATTGTTATCTCGAATTGCCTCATCCAGCCTGCAATAAAACAATGTAAAAGTTTCCTGTAATCAAGCAAAAACACAACGCTGAATCAACTTTGAATGAAAGTTGATTCAACGTCATATGACGTTGAATCAACGTTTATTCAAATTTGGTTCAAGTTTGAGTGCCTGTTGAAAAGTGTTGTAAATGCCGGGCAAAGTATTCTTTCGTTTACAACCAGGGACTTGAACTGAATTGTCATGGCTGCAACAGAAAATGATGATATAAACATATGGACAAGGGGAGAAAACCTGGGCTGAGATAAGCTTGTAAATATGAACTACTTATGTGCAAAGAAACCTCTGTCACTGCCAGTTTTGCGTACTGAATTTATCGTGGAATTCACATATTAAATCGGAAAAGAGTCAGCTTATACCCTTGACAATTTAACCCTGATGTTCTCTTTTCTGTGTTTGTAGCATGCTCTTTATATCTTCTAATACAATATCACCCCATTTCCTGTGGCTTTAGCAACATGGTGTTAAAACTTAGAATGCACAGCGCTTGACAGGAGTTGTTCCTAAGCAATTCTTTTCATATCAGAATTCTGCTTCAAACAAAGTAAAATGAAACCATAAAATTATAAGTATAAAACCAGCATAATATCGGTTTAATACTAAAAACAGAGTTCGGTGAAGATAAATAAACATTTAATAACAACAAAGACGCTGATCAGACTGTGCAATTCTGCAGCTTGATCAGGACCTGCGTTGTTCGCCATTTTTACTAGCAGATTCGAAAACAGAATTGAGCCGCGACACAACAAAACCAACAATGTGGTTGTGCGGCCAGCGCAGACTCAGATCAGCCTGGGCAGTCGCCCAGTCTGACCAGAGTCTTCGCTGTCCGTATGGAGGTAGCTTGGACCCTTAGCTACCTTTTGAGCACTTAAACAAAGAGTCTGAGAAACTGGGCCTATGTCCAGGCTGATCTAAGTCTGCGCTGGGCGCACAACCACATTGTTGGTGTAGACATGTCGCGGCTCAGATAATGCAAGCCCTGACCACAACCCTAACAGCTGTGGCCAGTTCCTGGCTTCCACTGTGAACAAAAGCCAAGCGGTGCGGTTTCGCCGTGCTTAGAATCGTACAATATATTGAAAAGAATCAGTAGCTGTAGACACCTGCTCTTTCAATTATGATTCATAAAAATAACAAAGGCACAAAGCAACTTACATTTCCAGAACATACGCATAAAATGCCAATCACGCAGATTTCTTTCACAGCATACAACAACAAAATACACACTAGATTTGTCATTAAATAATACAAGACCTCATGAAAAACTTACAACAGAAGCTACAACAGAGATTCATACAGACAAAACGAACAGGCTCTGGCATTATTTCTCGGGCATGCCTGTCACTGTCAACTTTGGAAGGCCCCTTGAAAATATGGAGTTCCTATACGTTTGCTACACAACCCGTTTTATGTTCATAATTGATTTTAAAGCTGTCCGGCTCATATAACGGGAACCTGTGCTTCAAAAACTTAAGTCTTTAACTTAATATCTGAATGCATGCAATTAAAACGGCTGGTTTTTACTTACGCAGTAACCACTATCTTAAAGGGGGTGGGGGTGAAAGAGATCGCGGACGAGGGTAAATGGGGTGTATACCTGTATGGGGCACTGTAGTTTATTGGCAAAAAATACGTTATATGAAGCAATGTGCTCATCTGGTCGCTGAGTCAGACAGCGACACTCGAAAATAAAAGTATTTAGTTCCACCTATTGATAATGATACAATATTTTACTGGAGAAACTTGGAAAAGCTCCCAGTTTTCACCAGAGCGCACTTTTACAACTATCATGATGAATCCAAATATACGGACAGGAGTGTCTGTGCAAACAGCGTAGACCCAGATCAGACTGCTCCTCAGGAGCAGTCTGATAAGGTCTACACTGTTTGAAACAATGTTATGACATCCTCTGATGGGAAAATGGACTTGTCCGAAGTCGATGTCGAAGGATTCTAACTCAGAAATGATGGGGGGACCAAACATATCACGCAAAAACAGTAACCCAATTTCTCCAAAACACCTTCAAAATCAATAGCTCTCTCTATCTCTCTGGGAGAAGTTCTTAAATTCTTTATAGCTTTATGAAGGGCCAGAACTTAATTGGAACAGGCTTAGATATTAAGTTTGGCATGAGATGAGAGTAATTATGTCAGATATTTTGATTACTTCCTGGATGTTTGTTACAGACAAGATAAACAGCAGAATATAACGGTTATTTCATTGCTGAGGAATCTGCGTGATGGTGTTGATATTGTTCTCATCTCGAGTTGTTGACAGATTTATAATGCAGCACCACATGTAATTCTTTGCTATAACCTAGTAATCGACTTTACGCCAAAGGTAGCTACTAATAGATTCTATGATGGGGCTGAGGCCGAGACAAGGAAATCTCAGGCTAGTTTTCAGATTATTTAGTCTTATGCGAGGCTTGCCGAGCATAAGACTTAAATAAACTGAAAACGAGCTTGAGAGATCCTTGTCAAAGCCTCAACCCCATCACTGATTATTTTTCTCACCCATGTTTTATAATAAACAATTATTGACCTTTGTTGAGGTGAATATGCAGTTTTATTGACCTGCAAACATCATATTGACCGACGCGAAGCGGAGGTCAATATGTTATGTTTGCAGTCAATAAAACTGCATTTTCACCGAAACAAAGGTCAACAATTGTTTTATTATATGATAATTCTAAATTCAGTTTCTTATGATATTTATGATGGTACTAACATCTCGCGACGTTACGCCATTGACATTAACGTAAATCAAACGTTACGTCACGAAAATACAATGACGTCAGCGTAAAAGTAATATTCACTGACAGGCCGGTGAATATCACAAAATATTGACCGGCACGTGACGTCAAAGCAGCCAATGAAATTGCGTGTTACATCTTGGTCATATAATAAAACAGAATATTTATTGAATTCTTAACTTCTTGTTGAATCCATTCCTATAAACTTGAAGCTAATTTTCTATTAATAGTTTGACATGTGTGTTCATTTAAACTTTTGCATGCATTTTTCATGATTGGCAGCTATTCAGAAAATCTACAGTGACACTTCATGTACATCATTGGGTGTCAATTTCATATTCTGCATGCAAGTTACATGACAGATTGTAAGTTGATCTGCTGATTTAAAGTGTACAATTAATAGGGCTGTACTATATAGCAATGATTGGCATTTTGAGACAGCTTTCTGAGCCTAGGCTGAGATAGCAGGCCGAGATAGAAAAATCTCAGACACCTCCAGAAAGGGATATCCTTGTCCAATGGGTGAGAAAATAGTTGTCGGAGAACAATAAGCAGGTAAGGGATACCTGCTGTAGATCGGATACCATTTTCCAAAGTTTATTTAAAACATGGCGTGTATGATTATAAAGATCCAAACTGATAATGACAATCGCTGATTCAAAGTCTTGGAAGTATTTCATTTACGTCGCCAAACTACCCTCACTGTGTTTTTCAGAATTTAATTTGCTTGAGAGTAAAACAAAAGGTATAATGGGAATACTGTTGGACATTCTCTATTGTCAAGGAAAGACTGAGCTTTTGAATATTGAAAACTATGAGCCTTCATAAACTTGAGAAGAATGATAATGTGAAAAGGTTGGTCACTTCAGCTCAGAAATGACGGCGGCGGATCCGGTTCCAAGCCCGGATGGAGAGCACCACATACTGGTGGGGCTCTGGATAACTGGTGGGGCTTGTAGGTGCCGATAGGTTTGTGTGGGAGGGAAGGGGAAAGGAGCGAGGCGGGGCGGGGGTGGGTGGGGTGGGGTGGAGTGGGGCTTGAAAACATTTAACATACATGTAATTAGGGATCAATTTTGATGAGAATTTGTGATAATGACCTTTTTGCCTTAAAATATATGTTGTGATATCTCATTAGAATCGCCTCGCTGAGGCGATTCAAATGAGATGTCACAACTTGTATTTCAATCTAACCAGGCCGAGGTGGCGGGGCTCAAGCCCCAAAGCCCACCCCCTGGATCCGGGGCTGCGGTTCAATAACAACTGTGGGGCATTACGTAAAGCCACCGAAACTGGTAAATTACGATAAGCCTGTAATTTAGGGCTTTAAAACAGTTACACAAAAATCGTTACACAATTTTCTGTATGTGTTATCTTGGCCCCTTTGCCTCTTCCTTGGCGGAGGAATATGCCCTACTTATTTGTTGTCAAGTTTAATAGCATAAACTGTTTGACAAAACGCAATCCATAATAAACAAAAAAGCACTTTTTTCACAGAAAGTTTGACCATGTTGATCGTCTTTTTATGAGCAATGCCCAATCAAAATGCTCGACATAATATGCATGACGTCCACTGATATGAGCCTGTTTGTTGGCAAATATGCAAAAGGCACATTATGCAGCTCTTATTTTACATTGTTCTTTTCACCCCATTCCTTTCCAAAGCTTAGAATGAGTAAACGTACTACGCTTCCAGTGATAACAACTTTCTGAAGATGATCAGACTTAATAGTTGTTGCGGTTATTCTCCTATTGTTGTCTGATCGTCAAACTATCAGATAAAGGGATCGTCAGACATGTCAATGATTCCTAAGATAGCTTTGTCAGCTTCTGACATCTCCTGGACTTGGTCCAGCAAGATGACATTCAACTCTGTTCAGCAGACAACGTGTCAACTAAAATGTTACGTTCTCTCATGGAATGCAGGAAATTGCATCAGCGTCAGTGCCCGAATATTTCATAAAAGGATTGTGCTTCTATTTCGGTTTATCTACTTCATTGTTTGTGTTTTCTGTTTCTCTGTTTTTTGATGGTTTTGTTGTGGTTAGTTTGGCAGCCATTCAAGTTGGGGTGGGCGTATGGGTGGATCGATTTGTGATTTTACGTCCCTTTAAACTGTATTTCAGTTATATCAGGACGATGGGAGGGTGATAAAGAACGGCTGTGTGCAATTAAATCTCGTTGGAAAGATTGCTGTCTCCAAAAGGTGTTGTTTTAAACAATATTTTATTTGTACAAACGACATGCTTACAAAACAGTATAATATACAATATGGTACAGGATCTGACGGTAAGCGAAACGCTTTTATGAAAGTCATCTCCTGAAAGGTGTTGAACCAGGGACCGCCAGATCAGCAGGCCAGCGCTCAACATCTAAGCGACCGGCTCCTGGTCCATCTTGGGAAAAACCAGTTCACTTAGCTATGAGGCGCTGGTACCAACATGGCTTGCCATTCATTTAGAGCTATCCTGTGATGTTTTACTTTGTCCCATTTGGTGCTAAGAGCGGGATGTGTGGTTTGGTAGTACCACTTTCTGTTTTACCTTATACAGTATGTATAATAATACTAATACTGTCAATTCTCGATATCTCAAAGCCAACGGTCTTCCCAAACTACTGATATCTCAAAGTAAATTTTCTGCTCCCAGAAAATTTACTTTGATATATCAGTAGTTTGAGATAAGGGAGTCGAAATCTAACTAAAAATGGGGAATGTGTCCCAACTTTTTTCTTTGAAATAAGAAATCATAGTTCGATATATCGAGAGTTAACTGTACATTCAACTCCAGATATCTCAAAGTCAAAGAATCTCAAACTACTAATATCACAATGTAACTTTTCAAGTTCCAGAAAATTTATGATTTTTGAGACACCAGTAGTTTAAAATATCCGGAGTTACAATGTAATGAAAAAAGGGCAATGTGTCCAAACTATAATCTTCGGTATGAGTGGGTACTTTGAGATATCAGTGTTTCAGATAACGAGAGTCAATTGTTCTAAGAGAGATGCTGTCCTTCCTATTATAACATATCTGGGCACTGACGCCTGGAAAATACTAATCACTCCTACTGTCTGTTTTTTATCATTCATGTGACATGTCATAGAATTGAGTGCGAATATATGTTTGATGATTCATTTGACATGGCCCCTTGTGAGCTGCCGGGTGTTTTCAAGCAGAAAAAGCTTTTATCTAGCGCTTCAAACCATTGATCGGACCAGTTCAAAAGCCCAATGGGCGCAGTTCTAGTGAAAGTAAAATTACAAGTATGTACACTTTGAAACAGCAGATGTGCGCTTATCTTTTGTCGAAGAATGTTTCAAAGTTAAATTACAGCCAGCAGTGGTTAAATTGTCCGTATTGGGATCTGTTAACCCATTTCAATTCATTGTCAGTTGTTCAAATTTACTAAATGCCTTATTTAAAAGAACCTTAAGTCTAATATTTATCAATTACATGTACCAAGACGATTATTAACATTACAATTATACCATTTATACCAAATATTGGTTCTATCGCGTCTTAGGCTTTTTGCTAGGAGAGCAAATCTTCCCATTAAGAGTGAGTTGACCTTATGAGGAGGGCCGCAAAAGTTCTCCCCCCCACCTCCCCCAATGAGGAGGGATGCAATAATGAAAGTGGAAAAGCGGCTGCCTCTGAAAGTGTAGCCGACCGCCATATAGACAAGGTTTAAAAGAACTGCAGACAAGAGCGGATACTGAGGATAGTTCGACGATAATTTTTCTTATTTCTCAAGGATAAAATGTTATGACCCCTCTTTAGAACCGTCTCGGCGAGACGGTTCTAGTGAGGGATCATAACATATGTTATCCTTGAGCAATATGGAAAATTATCCCTAAACTATCATTGTTACCCATTCTTATCAAGAACACTGAGTTGGATATCAACTGACGGATGCACTTCGCTAATTCTTGTTTAACTTTTTGATCCTGCAAATGATCAGTAGAACTATATGTGAAGGGCATTTACTTCTTTGCTCAAAAACAAAGCCCGAAAATTGTCTACTGATTTATTAATGCATATTAATTGCTGCTGTAAAGAGGATCTGGGTTTTGGGCTGTTCACACCTGTAATGAGGTACCACTTCTCGGGACGATGCTCATTAGTTCAACCCGCATAAGTCTTAAAACAGTTGTCACAGTGTTATTGCAGCCTTGTCTTGAACAGACGTCTCTTCATTATGTAATCTTACAACAACACATTATGAAAACTAAAGGCCAACACCCGTACCTACTTACGCGCAAATGAAGAAGAAAATTATTTCTTCGGACAAAGAGTATTTGAAATATCGAAAACAACAGAGTAGTTTATGTACAGAGTGAGCCGGCTTAGCATGTCCGCTACACTGTTCCTTTTTCCAGAGTAATACCGAAGCTGATGGTTAATCAATAGGAGACGGAAGCGGGAACAACATTAAGGTCGTGAACGCTTTGTTTGATTAATGATTTACTAAGTTCATTGTCTAGATCTTGAAGAAGATAGACTTGAACCATAGATAGTGTCATTAGAACTAATTCTCTTTCTACTAGGCACGAAACGATGGTAGAATAATCAGTTCATACGTTACACAAGTATAGGATGCTGTGATTTACGATTCAATTAGCCAAGAGGAAGCAGTTTGAAATTGTTAGAATGGTTTCAAGATTAGAAGCTGATTTTGCTCGAAATTTTTCCGATCGTTTCTAAGTTATATAAATGTGGGTCTGTGAATATATTATGTATTTGTAAAATCTCGTGTAATTCGTCATGTCCGTTTGATGATACAGGGCTCTCTGATTTTTCTTAAGTTGGCAATGCAGGTTTCTTTGCACCAGAAACACTCATTTGTGTAGATTTTAAATTAACTGTTACCCAGTATTAAGTGCTTCTTAAAATTCCTGTCTGACTTGTATTGCCATTGTGACAGCATCAAGACCCATTTGATTACTTGTAAACAGAGGTGAACATTTCAAGACACTTTTACAAAGTCTTCATTGACGAAAAGTTGTAAGTATGACATGCAGCCCAACGCAAAAGCCTACTAGTATTTGTTATGTCATTCGTATGGTAAAGTGTCCATTCCAAGAACCAATTGTACTGTAATGATTGCGACAATGTGACCATTTAAAAACGCTTTGTAAGTTTAGACGCCTATTGCAAAGTCATCAGTATGACATGATGTCCATTATAAGAACATATTGTAATAGAATTCATATGACAAGCTGTCCAATACTTTAATGTAAATAGTACATGGACAAGATGTCCATTTCAAGACTTAATGTGCTGTAATTTGTATGACACGGCGTGCTTTACAAGAACCTATTGTAATGTTATCAGAATGACATGATGTCTATAACAATAACCTATTGGAATTAAAAGTAGTAGGATAGAATGTCCATTACAAGAAATACTGTACTGTAATTTGTAAGAGAAAACGTCAATTTCATGAACCTTTTGTAATGATATTAATATGACATGATATCCATCACAGGAACCTATTGTAATGAAAATTATTAGTAGGGTGTCCATAACAAGACCTACTGCACTGTAATTTGTATAACACGACGTTCATTACAGGATCCTATTGTAATATCATCAGTATGACATGATGCTAATTGAAAGAACTATTTTAATTAAATTAGTAGGGCAGGATGTACATTAGAAGATCTATTGTACTATAATTTGTTTGGCATGGCGTCCATTATAAAAACCTATTGAACTATTACATATATAAGTATTACATAACAATTAAATAACCTTTGTAATGATATTAGTAGGACAGAAATTCCATTACAAGATCTGCTATATTGTTATTTGTATGACAATGTGTCCATTGCAAGCACATGTTATGATGTTATTAGTATGACATGATGTCTATTACAGGAACCTTTTGTAATGGAATAGTATGGCAAGGTTTCCATGACAGGAACATATCGCGAAGTAACTACTTTTACAAGACGTCCATAAAAAGAACCTGTTGTAATGTAATTATTATTATATGATTTATTTCAAGAACCTATTGCAATGTCAAATTATGAAAGGGTGTCCATTATAATAACCTATTGTACTGTAATTAGTATGACAAGGCGTCGATTACACGAAACTGCTGCGATGTTTTAAGTATGACAAGCTGTCCATTACAAGAACAGACAGTAAATTGTAATTGGTATAACAAGGTGTCCAGGCACTTATTGCAATGTCACAAGTATGACAGGGTGTCCATTTCTAGACACTACTAAAATGAATTTATATGACACGCTCCATTATAAGAACCTATTTTACTAGTATGAAAAGATGTCCATTACAAGACCCTATCGTAATGTTATTAGTTTTACAAGGAGTCCTATTGTCAGATAAATAGTATGACAGTATGCCCATCTTAATAAACTGTTGTCCTGTAATAAGTATGATAAAGAATACATTACAAGAACCTGTTGTTGTACTGTTGTTAGTATGACAATGCGTTCATTACGATAACATATTGTGATGCAATAAGTATGTCATGAAGTCATGACATACCTGTTGCGATGCCATTAAGGTGTCCACCACAAGAAACCTATTGTAATGTCATTAATATGCCATGATGTCAATATGCAAACTTGTTGCAATGCCAGCGGTACGACAGTGTCCATTTCAATACCTTGGCTACTGTTAGTTTTCGAAGCTTTTAAAATTATCGTATTGTTCATGTCATATCGTTCAAACTCGACCTTGAAAAGAATATGTACATTTTACTACAACAAATATAATGTTATCAACAGTTTAGTACTGATCTCAATGGGTTTATCGGGCATATGCATGTATCGTTTGAACGAAATTGATTACAGCCACATCGCCGATAAACCAGAATTTCGGATTTACAATCAGCGTTATCTCATTTAGCCTTCGCATATGGTTAGGCTGCTCTGGGTTTGGACAATTCTCTGGCAAGAATCTGTAAGAAGCACTGTTATTGACAAGGTCAGGTGGGCAGGCTAAGCCAATTAGCACGCATGCGAATTTCTACGTGTCACAAGATAATTTTTGTCATGAGGAGGCTATGGTGATCCTTCAAACCGCCTGAGACATTTTGACAATGATATATGAGCTACACGTGTTATTTTCGTAATGCTTCAGAAAATGTGTCATTTGCTTTTTTATCATTGAAACATTTAAACAATATTTTAGACTGGTCCTTATTTTGGAAAATAATTTCGACGAATTGCTTAAAAACCAAAGTCGAGAATTTGTGCACTCACTGCGTTTGTGAGTTATTCGCAGAAGTCGCTACAGCGACAGATTAACTTACTCGACCATTCACATTGAAACTGTCTATACAACAAAAATGCATAGAAACAGAGTATTAAGTATGAAATTTAAAGTCAGGCAGAAGAATTCCAAGTGTCCATATATACTTAAACACCAACGAGGAACATGTCCAATGTAATGAATACTTAACAGAGTGAAGAAAACTGTGCAGAGGGACTATACTTAGACGGGTTCACGCTAATATCACAGTGTAAAAAGTACTTTGCGGTTTTACGCGATAGGACACATACTATTTTGTAGACCCAGATGATACTGCTCCTAACAACAGTCTGCAGCATTTATTAGACCCGATGCTGAAATAAATATGACAAGTGGACTTTTTCAAAATTCTGAAATTGTTTAAGGTCTGAATAGACCGGTTAACGGTATCTTTAAAATGTAAAAAAAAAAGTGTAATGATCAGTCCACGTAGTTCTTTGAAACAAACGTGGCCGATTTTTATCAAACCACGTGGCATACTTTTAGCGGACATGTAATGGCTGAAGAACTATAATGTTTGCAGATGTCACAGTCATGCTTATTTGCATGTTTTATTTCGTAAACAAGAGCCGGTATAACAGCATTGCGTGACATTGAAAGAATTAAGTTTCAAATACCTTGCATCAGAAATAAACAATACCACAAGAAGTACAACATTTTGACATATAGTTACCAACTTAGCACGTGAGAACAGCAAAAACTCAGATCAGCCTACTAGTGCGCATTGCATACGCAGTGGGAAAATTACTCTAATATTAGTTTTTTTCTGATAATGTACAAAAACGAATCTGGCTTTACTATCATGACTATCGGCATTGTTGGACAGTCTGGGTGCGAGTTATGGATTCGTTCCCTTGAGCCTCCAGGAGATCATTGTCATGAAAATTAGACACACACAAAAAATATCAGTTAGACAAAAAACTAGAAAATGTCTTTATGAAGCACTATGCCCCCAACCATATGCTTGCCTCTAAAGAAGGCTCATCACATAATGTTTGTACCTTTGTACCACAGGCTTCAATGCACCAAGTCTAAAAAAAGGCATCACTCAGTCAAAAATTTACGAATTTTCTTTTTCAAAAATGAATAAGGTCATCTACACCTTGAGCAATATCTTCCTGCAAAACTCATGATGCTAGTGTCAGGGGTTCTCGAGATATTTTGTTCACAAGGTTCCATAGACTTACAATGCACTAAGTTCAAAAAAGGGGCATAGCTTGGTCAAAAATTCACATTTTTTTCAAAAGTTAATCAGGTCATCTACACTTTGGGCATTGTCATCCTGCAAAAATCCCTGATCCTAGCATCAGGGGTTTTCAGATATTTTGTTCACAAGGTTCCACAGGCTAAGTCGAAAAAAGAGCATAACTCTGGAAAAAACATGACAGGCGGAAAAAAGAAAAAACAAGTGTTCGCTTAATTGTTCATACTGATCATGTGTATAAAGTTTCAAGCTCTTAGCTTTTTCCGTTCTTGACCGTATGTTAGGGTACCTTTGTACTATAGGTTTCAATGCACTAAGTCGAAAAAAGGGGCTTAACTCGGCCCAAAAAGCATGTTTTTTTTTCAAAACTTAAATAGGTCATCTACACCTTGGGCAATATCTTCCTTCATAAAATCATGATCCTAGCATCAGGGGTTCTTGAGATATTTTGTTCACAAGGTTCCATAGGCTTACAAAGCACTAAGTCGAAAAAGGGGCATAACTCGGTCAAAAATTCACGATTTTTTTTCAAAAGTTATTCAGTTTATTTACTTATCAGTCCTAATAAGCTGGCACAGTTTCAAGGCTCCAGCTAAAATCCTTTTTTAGATATCTTGCTCACAAGGTTTCATAGGCTTATAATGCACTAAGTCGAAAAAGGGGCATAAATCGGTCAAAAATTCACGATTTTTTTTTCTAAATAATGTCTTCATCTACTCGTCAGTGCTAATAAGCTGGCGAAGTTTCAAGGCTCCAGCTAAAATACTTTTTGAGATATCTAGCTCAGCTTTCATAGGCTTACAATGAACTAAGTCGAAAAAGGGCAAAACTCGGTCAAAAATTCACGTTTTTTTTTTTCGAAAGTTAATCAGTTCATCTACTAATCAGTCCTAATAAGCTAGCAATGTTTCAAGGCTCCAGATAAAATACTTTTTAGATATCTTGCTCACGAGGTTTCAGTCTGGATTTTTTTCAAGGGGCATAACTCCAAAAAGGGAGACAACTCGGACAAGTAAAAATATGTGTCAGCTATTTTGTGATGACAAATCCATACATGAAATTTCAAAACTCTAGCACGTACGGTTCCTAAGATATGGTATGCTTGACGAACGGACGGACGCACGGACGCACAGACAACCCAAAAGCAATATCCCCCCTCAACTTCTTCGAAGTTGGGGGCATAAAAATGACCTAAGACGTGTCACGGACCGTTTTTTTATAATAAACTAGCTAGTGTATCCAACGCATGCATGTACTCAAAAACCAGGGCTCACTGACCTGAAACATAATGGACAATTGACGGCATGCCGACTGGGGACGCCAAGTGGTTCCAGATATGGAATTTTCACTTGGACCTCTTGAATGTTCTGCTATGCAAATCTTGATTTCTAAATTACACAGGTCATGTAAATGTTTCTCTGAAACTACATGTAGCTTCATCCAGTTTGTTTCAGGGGCATGGGTACAATTTCAGGGAATGCACCCAGTGGGCAAATGACGTCAAAATGACTTCGTACTGACGTCGATGCGACGTGATTACATCGTATCGACATCAGACCGGCGTCATTTCAACGTCATGTGTCTACGGTGCCTGTTTTGTTTTTGCCTAATATTCAAAGGGGGTGGGGCACTTTAATGAGCAAATTCTTTATGTTAAGAGTAAATCCCATTTTGGAAGGCCTCGTCGTCCAGGGAAGCAAATAGATAGCCGGAAAAGTTGTTCTCCTTTGTAAAAATGGCGGAGAAACATGGCGGTGAACCCATACAACTTTAGGAGATCAGACAGGTATACATAATATGAGCCACGACACGAGAAAACCAACAAAGTGGTTGTGCGCCCAGCGCAGACTCAGATCAGCCTGGACATTCGCCCAATCTGATCATAGTATTCGCTGTCCGCATGGAGATAGCTTAGACCCTTAGCTACCCTTAAAGCGCAAAGCAAAGATTCTGATCAGACTGGGCGGATGCCCAGGCTGATCTGAGTCTGTGCTTGGCGCACAACCACATTGTTGGTTTTCTCGTGTCGCGGCTCATATGCAGAATATGAGACTGCGTATCATTCTACAGATAGCAGTATAAACACGCATGTTCTCATTGTTTCATGTTCTTTATATGCGGTCCACCGCCATTTATTATCAATATTAAGTTATTGGCATGCTAAATATTGTAATGCATCGTTATTGAATCAGTCTTATATGGAAACAGTCTGTGACATCAGGATCCTAAACAAGGGGTCAGATTTGCCTAAACAAAACAGGAATACCCAATCAAAGACCTGATTAGTGTACATGCACTATCTGTATTCCACCAGAAACCATCTGACACCATCAAACTATTATCTTCGGACATACAGAAAAACAAAACAAGTTGTTCAAGATAAATGGGTATATCGCCATGTTATTATTATTTTCTTTTTTATTTTATTTTATTTGATATTTTTCTTATTATTTTTTTCTTTTTTATTTTTTTTTCACAAAGGGTTACTACAATTTTTGTGAATTTCTTTTTGCATCCTTGAACAAAGAACCCTTCAGAATAAGGGTCTACTTCTGAGAGAAAGAACTGTCTCCAAGGTATAGCAAACTTTTTTTATAAGAGTGTACCTCTGAGAAGAAGGAAAGAAAAAACACAGTTGCTCCCCCTGATAGTTTATCCATTCACCTTAAATAGATATAAGGGTTTCCGATATCTACGGGGGTTACACGACATTATTTTATTATTTTCTCGATATTACGACGACATTATAGTCGAACATTCTTTTAGTGTGAAAGTATGTACGCAAACCTTGGGATGCCTTTGGTCTCAATTATATGCAAATGGCTAATCATAAAGAAAATCGATTTTAAAACATTTCATTAAAAGATCAAAATCTATACTATCAGACGAGTTCACACTGAACTTATCTGAGTCGCGACACGACAAAACCAACAATGTGGCATATGCGCCTAGCAAAGACTCAGATCAGACTGGGCATCCGCCCAGTCTGATCAGTCTTCTCTGTGCCCTTAAAGGCTAGCTAAGGGTCTAAGCTACCTCCCTTTCGACAGATAAGACTCTGGTCCAACTGGTCGGATGTCCAGGTTATCTTAGTCTTCGCTGAGTGCACATGCCGCTTTGTTGATTTTGTCGTGTCGCAGCTCAGTTAAATTCCATAGACATCGACACACCGTAGCAACAGCAGCTGAGCAGTAGTAATAGTTCAACTATTTCAGTTAACAATGTTGATAACATGCTTTCAACAGGGAAGGGTGAATAGCTGTCTTGAGGTTTTACGGCCCGTTCAAAAGTATTTAAGTCATAAGGAATCGATGAAAGGGTGATATGAAAGGCTGAGAGAAATGGAAAAGTCAGGAGAAAAATTCTCAGGAACTGACATAATTCAATCCCAGATCCAACCCATGACACCATGTGGAAAAGAGACAACACAAAATTAGTCACCAGCGGCAGCCATGTGAACGGCCATTTCCCATGTAGGTGGTCAACGGGCTAGCCTGAACACCACAAACCCCGTTTTACAGTAGAAAAGAAATTCCGCCTCCAGCGTGATTCGAATCCGGAATGCCAGCTTACTAGGCCAGAGTTCAGTCCACTAGCTAACAGGAC
The DNA here is from genome assembly GCA_963989385.1 of Ctena decussata. Classification (NCBI taxonomy): domain Eukaryota; kingdom Metazoa; phylum Mollusca; class Bivalvia; order Lucinida; family Lucinidae; genus Ctena; species Ctena decussata. The sequence continues at coordinate 53,918,315 of OZ022499.1, read as the reverse complement.
TCCTCATTCGACTGGAAATGACAAATGAGAGGACAGTTGGTTTCTGGCATGCAATACAACTGGCGCTTGTGAGGGACTTTGTAAGGGCAATAAATTGGTTGAAGTCTACACAATCTAGAACCGAGAATTCAGCACGAGCAGACAGAAGCTGATCATATGGCTCACAAGTACGCTGTTAGTAAAGTACAGCATGTGGCCATAAGGCCCATATGTGCTACATGTAACTGTGCAGCGCAACGATACGCCTCGTGTGAAAAGCAATGGCTCGGACCAATCGGAGCGACTATTCAAGATTTCGCTCTATATTTTACAGACTCCTCAGGTTCCATGGATTGTAAATGCAAAATGCACAGACTGACCCAAGTCTTCCCTGGAAGAGCATTATCCATGGCACTTTACGTGGCACCGAGCGCTCCCTCTCTTTATTCCCTATCTTTCAGACATTTCTTTACATATCTCTCTCTCTCTCTCTCTCTCTGCCAACTAAGAGCAGTGTACATGTATTCTTTATTTTCGATCGTTATCACACTCCCATCGTAGTTGTGTGGTCAGAGGTTATACGTTCATGTAAAAACCAAAAAACGCTGCGTCCGCAGTGTTGGTTTTCAATCATATAGAACTCAGAAATACAATAAGATGGATGACTGAATGGCGCGGTTGTACGGCCCTTTCGACAGTATTTCAGTCATATCGAACAGACGGAATGGTGATAATTAAAGACTTAGGTGCAACGGAACCCCATCTAAGGTTATAAACAATGACATTGGAAGTTTATATTTACTCGACATGTTTGTTGATAAACAAGAAGTGCATTGTCGGTAGGTTTTCAGTGCCAATGTTATTTGCATTTTCTGTCTTTTCCCTAACTCATTTTATCTTCTTTTTTTTTCTCTCGTTTTCTTTTGTATTTGAAAAAAAATCATATTATTAAAGTAGGTTAATAGTTTTTGTTTGTAAATGACCTAACACCTAAGTTAAATTTTGCAATTTGACTATTCAGGATTCAGGATACGGTTTTATGGGCCCGCTGGCTTCTTTCTGTATCCTTTTCAGTATTATCGTAATAATGTTATGTGATAATATTTACAAATAAAATATGTTTAAAGCAAAACAATTCCGCCTTCAGCGGGATTCGTAATCGGACCGGTAGCTTAGTACATGCAGACTAAAGAGATAGGCAATGATCAGGAATTAATACAATCAAATACCACATCCCGCTCTCAAAATCAATAGGGAAAGAAGCACACACACACACGGAAAAATTGACACAAGCTCACGAAAGACACGCATGGTAAACCGAATGAGCAGCTCTTTCCCAAACAGGTGGTCATTCAGCTTCCGTAATCAAAAGCAGCATCAACATTTATTTTTATCTATTATATTTTTAACTTACAAAACAAAACAAAAGGCAGATTGGGTAGCAAAACAGGTGACCAAACCGCCAAAGAACATAGACAAGCGGACATAGCACAATGTAACATCAAGGAACCACAACAGAAGTACCGCCTTGGAACGGTCAGCAAAAGATTACTGGGGGGCTTAAACATGTTTTACTGGTACCAAACCTCGCCTTCTGCTTCTGCAGTGGTTCGAAACATTTAATTAGCTGTTTGGTCCGCATGAAGGTTTCCTAACCCATCAATGAAACCTCATCGGAAACAAACAAACCACTTATAAGACCTACGACGAATCAAAGATGAGGACTCGACGGAAATATAACGTACTGCAACACCAGGAGACCCCTTGGAAGTCAAACAACACCACTGAAACACCGGAGCAAAAGAAAACCAACATTAGACTCCGAATAACCAAGCAACAGACAAGACAAACTCCGGCCCCAACCAACTTAACAAGTAGCTTTATGTCAGGCCCATCAGGGAGTCTGATACCTGACCAACCGGCGTGCAATTACATGTATTATTAACCATGATTGGGTTAACTACTAAACATGCAGACTGTAGCATTACATTTATGTTATATCCAGTACGTTTGTAACGAACGAAAAATTTTCAGAACTGTTCAAAAAATCAGAGCTACCTACAATGTTTTTGAATTTATAAACTAAGTCACCATAAAATTCTGGTTCCGATAGGCCCCGTTGCAAAAGACTTTTTAATCCGTCCTTGACTTTAGAAATCGATAGAATTTTGAAAAAGCTTTTCGAAGTTTATGATACCGATATCCCTGTTGGAGAAGCTTAGCAGTTAAAATTTTATTACGGACATTGAAGTCAGTCACATGACTAGACACTCTAGCAAACCGAATAAGTTGAGAAATGTAAAACATAAGAGGTAGAACGGGGAACATCGCCATCCAAAAATGGAAAATTCACTATGTCAAAATCAAAGTCATCGCGTTTATCATAAGTTTTGGTTGAAACAAATCCTTTTGAAACAGATAACTGTACATGTAAATCCAAAACTGGAGCTTCAGTATCGGCAGCATTAGCTGTGTTTAACTGCAGCTCAGGTGAACAAATTCTATTCACCATGCCTTCGGAGTAGGGATTGTCAATATTTAAAAGATCTAGATATCTACATGTAGATGTAGAATTATAAGGCCTGAATAATTTCAGATTGTTTATCATTAGAAAGAGAAGCCATGAAATCTCTTTCTTAGCAAAATAATAACAACTCCGCTCCAAGAGGAGCACAATTAGTACCCATCGGAATACCAATAATTTGTCTGTATAACTTAGTACCAAATCTAATGTAAATATTATCTAAAAGATATGTTAAGGCTTCACACATATTTAGACATGACCAAAGTTTATATCGGTTTTGGTGTTCAGAAGCAAAGAAAGCATTTCTTTTGTTACAGGCAAGGAAAAGCGAACCTTCCCTTTGGAAGGTCCACTCAATCAAATCTATAAGTTTTTCCTTGATCAAATTATGTGGCAAAGTAGTGTAGAGTGTAGAAAAATCATAAGTTGATAAACTGTCTTTTGTTACAGGCAATGAAAGGCGAACCTTCCCTTTGGAAGGTCCACTCAATTAAATCTATAAGTTTTCCTTGATCAAATTATGTGGCAAAGTAGTGTAGAGTGTAGAAAAATCATAAGTTGATAAACTGTCTTTTGTTACAGGCAATGAAAGGCGAACCTTCCCTTTGGAAGGTCCACTCAATTAAATCTATAAGTTTTCCTTGATCAAATTATGTGGCAAAGTAGTAAAGAGTGTAGAAAAACCATAAGTTGACAAACTGTCGCACGGAACCCTGTAGGCCTGTTCTTAAACTGAGCTACCGGGCTCGTAACTACATTTCGACCAACTCTTAAGTCGTGACAAACTTCTTGTACTGGAATTTAAACAAAGGCAATATTCCCAAAAGAAGTTCCTTGCTCACAGGATATGGATCGAAATGACAATAATCTGAAATAATATCTACAAGCAGGATATAGCTTGCAGAGTTTCTTTGTAATTTACACGCTGAGTTTCGCACCAAATCGAATCTGTGCTAGCTCGTTGCTTTTACGAGATTGCTTCTGTGAGTCGCGTCATGAAAGGCATCCATTATGCCATGTGCGCAATGCCTGTTTTGGCTTCCGTGACCAGCAAAGATCCAGACCAGCCTGTGCATGCGCAGGCTGATCAGTGTCATCGCTGCTCCCAAAATAATTTTGAACATTATTAAGTCACAATCATGTAGCCTGGCATGTAGCGCATGTCAAGGCAATGACCTGATGCTGGCCAAATACTGCATTATGCATTATTTTCTCACATTCGCCAACCACTGAGTCTAGGCTATCTCATTCTTTGTTCAAGGCTGAGCTGATTCGAAACAAAATCTGTCTTAAAGTATTACAAACTGCGCTTGCTTAGACCAGCCTGCCTACTTGGGAAATCGGGTCAGCTCATGCGCAGTTCGTTTTTCAAAATCTGAAAAATGTCTATGCAAGTAGAGTCAGCCTAATATTGAGTCTGCACATGCGTGAAAACTGGTCTGGATTTGAGATGGTCGCATTTGTCTTTGACGTGTATCGTCACAACGCAGCTGAACTAATTGCGAAAATATGATTTTCTAGCCCCCACGGGCACTGTTTGTCGAAATAACAGCCTAAATGTTTGATATATAGAGTTCATTAAATTATTGGTCTACTCTTCCCAGTTACAGTGCTCGTTCTGAGACTTGGCCAGAACAGAAACTTCCCCAGTACATATGTACCTATCCATCCTAGGCCCAGATCCAAACTACCACGTATTGGTGGGGCTTTGGATAACTGGTGGAGTTGGGAGGTGTGTGGGTGGGAAAGGGGGTGAGGAGGAGGCTTGAAAATATATGACAGAATTAGGGATCAATTTGATAAAAAAAATGATAATGTATTTTTGCCTTGAAATATTTGTTGTGATATCTCATTAGAATCGCCTCGCCGAGGCGATTCTAATGAGATGTCACAACATATATTTTAATCTAAGCACATGGATAAATTTATTCAAACTGTCATCAGCTACTCCTTATTACCAGGAGGCTTATTTATTATACATCACACAGAGGCCCAGATGGCGGACTGAAGCCCCAAAGCCGAACCCCTGGACCCGGGGCTGCAAAAGATCCTAAAACGCAAACACTCAAGTGTTGCACCACTAACCGATTTGTTAAAAGCGTCAACATGTAATGACAAAGAGTTTACAGAGAGTGCATCCCCGTCTCAGACTTTATCAGAACCATCGGTTTCCTTATTCTATTTTTCCCCAAGCACATCTGCCCACAGGATAGTTACATGTACAGTCAATTAGTTGACAGAGGCTGGGTTCCTTGCAGAAAATTACAGTATTTCAACTGGAAAGGAACCAGATGGTCACCGTAAGCATGTCGAGCGGCTGCAGCCTGACCATATTTTATATTAGCAAATGTGTATGGCACAAAATACAATTGCTACGAGATCTACTGTATGCATCCCTGATCAACGTTGCCATTCCAAAATGGGGCCAACCCTTTGGAACAAGAGTTTGCTCTCCACGGAACACATTCATTCCCTAGATGATTCTTGTTGAGGAAAGAAGCAAAGGGAAAATACTAAACGTATACCTACAGGGCACTTGGTTTTGAGCGTTTGCTATTTGCACAGTTACGTAGAAAGGAGGTAAAACATTCTGCCAGATGCCTTTTATTTCCATATTCTCACAGTTTCTGAGAAGCACTATGCCGATGTAATTGAAATCGTAAATCTCTAGAGTAAGTGGATAAATTAGTTAAATTAGATAGTTCGTGATGATTATGAAGTATTTAATTAGCTCTGCTAGTTAAAGCTTTATCAGAAGTCTGAAACAGACCAGAGGTCTAAACCTTCTGGGCCCAGTTGTTCAAAGCATCGTTAGCCTAACGAGCTCAGGTCAACTCGTTTTGCAACTTTATAGACTAATACACTGATATTTTTGTTAAAAATATTTGAGAAGCTTTTGCACTGCAAAAGCTTCGCACAATTTTTCAACAAAAAATATTGGTGTATTTGCGCTATTAACAATCGAAATTTTAACGAAACGTTAGCTAACGACGTCGTTAGTTTTGAACAACTGGACCAAGAGCGCCAAATAAGCTAATATCTTAAAGGGTACAATAAAACCTGTCTTAGTGACCACCTTTATCAAGCAAGCAACCTGTATTAAGCATGCATGTATTGAGTTCCCGAAGCAGGCAAATACAATGAAATGTACTTGTATTAAGCAAGCACCTGTCTTAAGCAAAAAGATTTTAAGTATACATGTATATCCCTTAGGTGCTTGCTTAATACAGGTTGGGCTGTATTGTGTTGCATTGTGATGACAGGGAGGAGTACTACAGTCAAATCGTTCCGATGAGAATGGAGTATCAAGACAGAATGATACTGGTCAAAAACCATTCATAAAAGCTCGGAAATATGACGTGCATGTCAATTTTAAATTCACTTGGCTTGCATGGCTAAAACGTTTGCAAATTTTGTCGCATGTTCACATAATATACAAAACTAAAGATATTTTCCAACAAAGGATTTCATTACATCTGTAACATATTTTCACCAGTAACTCATGCCGGAACACAAGTTATTCTAAAGAAACAAACAAAAAAACATGAAATAACCGGACACCCCTGGAGCATCCTTACACCAGACATTTGGCCACTGATGGTGACTTTGATCTCGGGGGATCCAGATAAGAGGGGGTACTGAGGACAATTCAAAGGTATTTTTTCATATTTCTCAACGAAAACAGATGTTGTGACCCCTCATGAGAGCCGTCTTGGCAAGAACATATGTTGTGACCCTCTTGGCAAGACGGTTCTAATGAGAGGTCACAACATATGTTTTTGCTGAAATATCGAAAATTATCCCTAAATTATCCCTTTTAACCCTTCTTTTCTGGCGCACTAGCCCGGACTTCATCTAAAATCGCCTTGGCTGAACGGTTTTTAATCTGATTGGACGGATACAAACTTTCAGATGAAGTAACTCTGTCATTTTCATTTTTGCTCCTCTTCCTTGTGGGAGCAACTATTAACAGAAAGATTTTGCTGGTTAAGAGTAGAACTCTTTTTTGAATTTTTGAAAAAGTATATATTTCCCTTGAAGAGTAGCCACAATTTTGGAATGTTTTATCCATTGAGGCAAACATGAAGTCACAAAATAAAGTTGTTTCCCTTTGTAAAAAATTGCGGAAAAACATGGAAGTATGTCCATTCTCCTTAAATGAGATCTAATGATATATGCTTCTAAAAAAATACCTTAACTAATTGTTTATTTGGAATCAGAAAAGTGGCAGTAAGCCAAGACGTTTTCTTGAAATGATCTTATCAATGTCGGAAACTGACAAGATCATATGAGCCGCGACACGAGAAAACCATCAATGTGGTTGTGCGCCCAGTGCATACTCAGATCAGCCTGGGCATCCGCCCAGTCTGATCAGAGTCTTCGCTGTCCGGATGTCGGTAGCTTAGACCCTTAGCTACCCTTTAAGCGCTTAGCCAAGAATCTGATTGGAATGGGCAGATGCCGGCCTGATCTGAGTATGTGCTGGGCGCACAACCACATTGTTGGTTTTGTCGGAAACTGACAAGATCATATCAATCAAGGAAACAAAGAAGCAACTGTTACTTTTCAAACTCTGGAATCTATCATGCAACCAAATACTAGATAGGAATTATATACTAGTCTTTGAAATTCATGTGCGTTTTGGTGAGTTAAACAATGTCATAAAAGCGAGCTTAAGCGAACTTTAATGACCGGAATGGGATCTACTGATAGAGAGGGGCAAATTCTTTCCTTTAGGAGTTGACCCCTATCGAGAAGGTAGTCAAAAATGAAAATGGCATAGTTGATTACCCTGAAAATGTACCCACTCAAACTGTGTAACATTATGCGATGAAATCCACACATGTACCAACAGTGCGTTTAGAAATGGCGAAATCTTGATGTTTTAATGCGAAAATCCGTGAATAAAACACCGTTTCAGGTTCAAATGATCTTGCGTTCTTGCTCTATGTGTTCGTAATATTGACTTTATTAAAATTAGCAACATTTTAGCACCAATAACCTATAACAGCAGCCTATTGCATAATATACAGAGGATCATGTATTACTGCATTAATATATATACTCGAAAAAGATATTAAAGAGTCAAACTTTTACCCTGCGATTTCTGGAACATTTCAAACATTTGGTAAAATAAATCATTTCTACCTTCCATTTTATTCATTTTGCAGGTTTGGTACACATGAAGCTTGAACCTATAGCCTTTGTCTTGACCAAGTCCAAGCTTCAAGTCAAACTACCCCTAAAATGAAAGTGGTTTGGATTCCCATAGAGAACTGATAGTGTCAGTTTGGTAGGGCATAACTTCTAAAATTGCTATGACTTTTAAACTTCTTATAGCCTGCTGACCTTAAAAATGATTAAATCTGATGACTATCGAGGAATTTTTTAAAAAAAATCATGAACTGGTGAAATCGAAAATTTTTGTGAAATTGCTCCTTATGGACTTCTGACAGCTTTGACTTTTTTTTGAGGGTAGCGTGAATTGAAGTCTGGACTTGGTCACGATAAAGGCTATAGTTTCAAAGTTCATGTGTACAAAACTTGCAAAATGAATGAAATGGAAGGTAGAAATGATTTATTTAACCAAATATTCCAGAAATCGCAGGATAAAAGTTTGACCCTTTAATATGTTTTTGAGTATATAAAATAAACGAGCTGGGTAAGGAGGCGAGGGAGAGGGGGAGGATGGAATAAGATGCGAGGCTCTGCCGAACATCTAATCAGTTCCCCCAAAGTGTTTCATAAATTCAAAACTACACTGAGGAAAGAGGTAATAATGAAAGTGGCACAGCCCCTGCAAGTGTACCCATTTACCTTCAGTTTAGATTAATGAGGCTCAAATTATTTAAACAGCGAATTAATAAAAGTGACTGATGACAATGCGCATATATACATGATATAACAGACATGCTCATATCTTTCGGGTTAAATGGAAACATGGCGATTTGTTAAGGCATAAATGAGCCGCGACACGAGAAACAAAGTGGTTGTGCGCCCAGCGCAGGCTCAGATCAGCCTGGGCATCCGCCCATTCTGACCAGAATCTTCGCTTAGCGCTTATATGGTAGCTAAGGGTCTAAGCTATCTCCATGCGCACAGAGAAGACTCCGATCAGACTGGGCGGATGCCCAGGCTGATCTGAGTCTGCGCTGGGCGCACAACCACATTGCTGGTTTTCTCGTATCGCGGCTCAAATAATACTGGTATGTGTTTGAAGAGCATGGCCTGACGAGCACAAAACGTGATAACAACCTCATTGGAACATCGACACATTTAACGCACCAGCCCTTATTTCAACATTATATGTACTGTCGCAAAAGATCGGGGGGAATGTTTAGCAACAATGAAAATACTACTGGGCGGTGGGGGACTGGGTTGGGGAGCATAAAGAACGTCAAGCAATGTTTCAATGGACATGGGCCACCAACACCCATAGCCCGACAAGCTCTCCCATTCCCCCTCTCTCTCTCTCTCTCTCTCTCTCTCTCTCTCTCTTTGAGAAGATTCTTGTCCTGGTGATGTGTTGGTAGTCACGGCCCAGCGTCAAAATGACGTCGTATTGACGTCGATGCAACGTCATTACGTCGCATCGATATCAGTACGACGTCATTTCAACGTCATGTGCCTGCTGGGGGGAAGCATCACGTATTAAAACTCTCTCCCCCTCTCTTTCTTTCTGAGAAGACACCTGTCGTGAAGCATTAAACAGTACTCACTGGACTGCAATATCTAGTGACTTAAGGATTTATAGGGATGGGGAGTGGATGGAGAGGGGATTATATTCTCAATAAAGAACAAACCTAAATGATTCAGTATGGCTACCTGTTTGGATCAAGGCTCTACTATCGCAATTACCCACAGCCTACTGTGGCACCTTTTATAGCCAATATCAACTTAATTTTACTATCCACATGATCCAGAGACTTAATTGTCAAAATCGCTGGCACAATGGCATGCTCCTGAAAATCAGTCCGATTAGGGTGTGGGGTACACTGTACACTGTTTGCTCGCAATGTCTTAATGTTTAACGTCATTATGGTAAAAGTCACCTACAACTAAATAATAAACTTGACCCATTTAATATACCAACCGATTAGTACCCTACATAATTTGTCAACCAAAATGTCGACAAATTTACATACAAAGATAGTACAATATACTACACAAGACTGTGTCAAAGAATTTAATCAAAGTCACCGAAAGAACGTATTGATTTATAATTGCAGTCCAATTACTAATGTATTGACTGACAGTTTTGACAGACATGGCAAAATGCTGCTGAAAATAAACTGAAATGAACAGTAATCGCTGTACACTTACCTCGACATTTCTGCAATCCAGCTTTAAGACATAGATACTGTAAACATCTTCCACACTTCCGTACATTCCAGAGTTTAACTTCTTTGCCAGATCACACAGATCTTTAGTTCTGATATGCTGTATCGAGTTTGTTGTGTTTTTGCTCTTCCTCGTCACGTGATCAAAACATACTGATACGAAATTTCAGTACGATTTGTTTCCCTTAGACCATAAAGAGAGTAGAAAAAATCCCATAAGGAGTAATGGCATGTCCAAACAAATAGTGAAGGCCTAGATCTGACTGCAGTCTGATCAGAGTCGACAACGTTGTATACCACACTTATCAGCCTCTTTAGGTCTAACAGGGTTATTTCAAACCAAAAATTCGGATATCAAAGAATTTTGGTAGGCTCTGATTTCGATTCGCACTTTTCCAAAGTTCTTAACAATCTGCCTGCAAAATACCGCAACAACTGAGGGGTCCCGAGCAGCCCATATCCCTAAAGTATTTTGAAATAAAATACAATGTGTTTTCGTCAAGTATTATCGCTTGTATCCCAATATATATTTTCCTCAAAGAAAAACATAGCTAATATATATCTTTAAATACGGGTACATCTTCGCAAGCCAAGGGTACTAAGTCCAACAAAGTGGACTTAGTATCCTTTACTTGCGAAGACGATGGTGGTATCTCCTGCTATATATTTATAGCCATAAATACCTTATACCTCTATGTATTGTGAAGCGTTCAACACTCTATTCATCATTCATAAAACATGTACTTCAGACATGTATTTCCTAAATACCTCATGACCATATGCATTGTGACCGCGGTGTTCAGAATCCTACCGTATTTTCATATTCATTTGTTTTATCGGGAGATATTTATAACACTTTAGAGCACCAAAAACGAAAATATTAAATTTTGCAAGCAGTGCAGATCCAGACGAGGCGACTTATAATGAGCCGTCTCATTTCAATCTACACTGTTTGTCCTCTAGTCATGATACAGCTTGGACGAAACATTTCAAAGTTTGAAATCTTGCAGACTTAATTTTGTGGTTTGCTTCTCTTGCGGTTAATACTGCCATCTGAATGGTAACAAGGCCTACATGTACACTGTTCCCCAGTTCTTAATGCAAGTATTAATGGCGCCAGAGACGAAAATAGCAGAATATGCCAACAGCGTAGATTCTAATGAGCCGCCCCGTCTAGATCTACACTGCTTGATCTCTAGGTTTTGAATTTTCAATAAGATATATCTTGAACAAGGAATTATTTTTAATTTTCAGACTTAAATTGTAGTTGAAGGACCTTGGCTAAGGTATCGGGCTTTTTAAATAACTTTTTAATCACTGACACACCATGTCTTTTGTCATCACTTTTCTTATTGCTTAAGGACTCTTGACATGTAGCTTGTATGTTCTGCACAGGAGCCCTTTTAGCAAGAACTGTTTCACTTTTTACTTAACAAAGGATTGGTCGCGAAGACGGTGCTGCTAGATGCATGTATGTTATGTGTGTAAAAACTAAAAAATAGAACACCTAAATACGGTAATTGTCATAAAATATTTACAATACAGTGGTACATCCAACAGATGCAAATGGATGGCAATCAGTAACGAATCTGATCAATATGCTGCTTTAGTAGAGACTGATCTTGGTTTGCACTGATATCTCATTCTCAGATCTGCCTGTCCTATTATAAAATATCTTCCGCAGATTTTTTGAAAATCTAGTGCTTGTACACGTTATATCTTTACCAGACAACTTGTTCTGATACAAAATTTGACATCAACACCGGTTGTAAATTTCATCTTAGTATAAAAAGCGCTTTTATGACTACATTAAAGTTCATAAGCCTTTCATTGTCATTGATCGGTGTCATATTATATTAATCCTCCAAACAAAATATCCTATATGGCCGCAAAATGAGACCAGACGAGCATAAAAGGCGTAAAAATGCGCAGTATAAGAAGAAACATGGCTTAACAACACAGCAGGACGGTCAAGGAAAGAAAGAGAAAACAAAAACCACAGATAAAAAGTCAAATGACAGAGCAAAAAGTGATGGATCGATAAAGAAACCAGACAGCAAACATGATCACAAAGCACAGGCTTCTCTGGCTTCTGTAATTTCTGTTTGTTTATTTCCTGTGTATTTGCTTAACACTAATATGAAATAGGTGTTACCTAAATGCGTGCAAAAGCAGATCTTTTTCTTTTACAAAGCTGAGGGCGTATAATCTGCAGCCGTTTAATTTCTAATTAGTTCAGGACCCGGTTGTATCAAAGTCTTCGTGGTTAGCGACTTATCTTTTAGTAATTGTGCGGGGTGGGGAGGCGGTTGAAAACACTGAAATTTTAGAGAACAAGAAAACATGCTAAAGTAATAATAACAAAATTAATAATAATCTTTATTTATAGTCGCTTATTTTTTATCAAGAACTAACATAAGTTCTGTAGAGCTTTTATTGCGACTTATTAAGACTAGATCTATATACATTTATACAAGCTGAGCTGTGGATACGTGACTTGCTCCGGCAAGGTCACAACGCAAGGGTCCTGGTGAGGATCGAACTCGGAACCCTTCGATCATGAGTCGGGCACACTACCAACCGCGCCACTGCTTTTAGGGAAGAGCAGAAATAAATAAATAAAAATTCTTGAAAGCAATTATATTCTGACCTGGAGACCTACGTTTCAAGTTTTTTTTTTGTTTTTTTTTAATGGCACTGGTATGCAAACGGCCGATGTTTCTCTTCCAGAGTACCCCTTTTTGATAGTTCTTTGCTAATAATCCCACTATCTCTGTTTTGCACATTGTCGTTGATTGTTGCAGTAAGTTCGACCTTTTGCTTCAAGCTGGTTTTCATCAAAATATCGGTAAAATGTTAAACAAATAGAGAAATAGTAACTTAATAAATACATAGAAAACAAATAAAAACTATGACCGAATTTCATCACAACGTTCTCCATTCCTCGAAAAATCAAATCAAATTAGATCCAGTTGCTGGATAAAATAAGTTTGTTGGTTGGTTGTTTTGGGTTTGAGACAGTATTTCAGTCTATATCGAGCAGTTTCCCACAGGGAGAGAGAAAAAGACGATATTAAGCAAGAGGGAAAAAATATCCAAATCCGCATCTACAAACAGAGTTGGCCCTTGCCCTACTCTTATCCAAATGTGTAGGACGCCCCGGCACTGAAACTCATCGCCCGACCGATGTGTCCGATGTGTAGGCCCCCAGAATGGGGGTGTCATCTTACAAAGAGTACATATCCTGCAGGAACACAACGGTAATTCAACGTTGTGTACCTGATGTGTAGGCTCCTAGAATGGAAGTGTCATGCATGCAAAGAGATAATTATCCTGTAGGCACATAACGTTGATTCAACGTTGAGTGTCCGATGCGTGGGATGTCATCTTTCAAAGGGTACATATCCAGCAGACACACAACGCTGATTCAATGTTGTAGGTCCGATTTGTAGGCTCCCAGATTCGGGACGTCATGTATACAAAGGGGTACCCTGCAGGCACACAAACATTGAATCAGTGTTTAATCAACGTCGTTCAACGTCGATAGCCCGATGAATTAGAATTAGAATATTTTTTATTTCCGTAATGGGCCCTAGCCGGGCATATAACATAGTACATATACAAACAATACAAATGATAATATAGGGCCACCTAACTAATACCTGCAAGCATTGTCCTAATAAGTATATATCCATATGGTGAAACATAGAAGATATCCAGTAAAGGGCAACCCTTGCCTGTATGAGTGAGGCATACCCTTTATAATACTGCCACAACTATTTTAAATCATTTGAGAAGCATAGTTTCCTTCACAATGGCATAAATGCTTGATGCCATATCTATTGTCACTGTAACATGAGATGGAACCCAAACTCACAAATACATCAACATCATACGATATCCACGGGCTTGTCAAATTGAACAGATTGTCAAATCGGGCCACAAGTTTTATGAAAAGTCCTTAGATGATGGTGCGTTGCGCGCGTTGTCTTATGACGTCATCATGTCGTGACATACTTCAAAACAATGGTCAATGCTGTGTTTGTAAACATACTTTGACGATGCCAACGGGAAAGTGAAGCAAGTTTTTAAAGGAAAATGTAGATGTATCGCTACCAAGCTTTGGATAATTTACAACTATAGATACTGGATGTCATTTGAATGGCTAAAGGTTCTTGCTCTGTATGGAAGTCATTGCACATCGAGGTATTTGGTTCTATTCACGAATTTGCGTGTCCTTCGTATTCTACATTGACCATGTTGTCTTTAAAATAGTCGTTTTTCCGAAATATCGAGGTCAATTCTAACGATGGCGGCCATCATATTCAATCGAATCCACGCACGAGATTAATGGCATGTGATTTATGACGTAGTGTCCCCTATTGTTTGTTTATTTATCCTTTTGCTGATACACAGCTAAATCAGTTACCGTTTACTTATTTGGACTTCTAAGTTGGATTGACCGCCTTTAAAAATAGAACAAAAAGAAATAAATGTTGAAGAAAACTTTTTTGGTCACTCTCTCAGAAGCGGGACTTCGTCAAGGAAGGACATGTGATCGAGCATGGTTGTCGGCTCAGTGTTACCTTGCATTACAGAAACGGGACAAATCCAATGTAAACAGCTAAGGGCGCAGCCATATTTGTCCAAAAGTTTTAAGCTGGAAGGTTTTGGAGTTGCTCTTTGTGGAAATAGCATTTTTTAATGATGCATGTTATCTATAGGCGTGCAGCAGCACGGACGCGCCTCGCACGTCCGCGCGCGTTCGCTCACGCGCGTTGCTTTTGCACGTACAAGGCTACCCAGTGGCTTAATCTGAGGACATCCCAAAAGTTCCTGAAGCTCAATGGGCTAAGCGCTGGCCTACTGATCTTCTAACTGACCAGGTTTAGGTTTGAACCCCGCTTGAGGCGAGAATTTTCCCTACCGTTAATGGGGTTCCATTGCACACAGCCTTTCATTTTCATTATCACTGTCCCATCATCCTGATATAACTGGAATACTGTTGAAAAGGACTTTAAATCGCAAGTCATCCATCTATCCATCCCAATAGCTCAGTCAAAAGGCACCTTAATAGCTCAGTCAGGACTCGGAAGGTGCCCTCTTTCAGATGCCCTTTGTATACTTTTGTAGATCTCCTGCAAAGCAGAATACATCATGATTCTCAGGACTATAGTGCCCTGATAGCTCAGTCGGAAGGCGCCCTATAGCTCAGCTTGCTATCAGCTATAAATTCTGACTCCCAGTGTAGGATTTATAGTCTCCTGTGTATTTTTACTCAGATGTACTTGCAGTTGGAAGGCACTTGGATATAGCTCAGTCAGAAGATACTGTGATGGCTCAGTCAAAGATGCCTCGATAACTCAGTCAGAAGTGAGATTTATCTCATGACTAGTAACATGCTTGTGCAGCACATGTTTGATTCCAGCTGGATGGTTTAGCGATGACAAGCATGAAAAGTTGGTTGTTCCCTGTGGGGTTGTGGTGGTTTATCAGAGTATTTCCTGTTCCCTCTACACCTCCTATATTTGCTCCTATTATGTAGAACTAATTTTATTCCAATAAAGAGTTGACCCTATCAAAAAAGAAAGGCAGAACTCAAAATAGCAGAGTTGCTTTCCCTGAAAGTGTACCCTTACTCTTTAGAAACTCATCATATCTCACAGAGTGTGGTCTATAGCTAATGTAAATGAGCAAAAACATGACAAAACCAACAAAGTGACGTGGGCCCACCCAAGACTCTAATCAGCCCTGGCATCCTCCCATACTGACCAGAGTCTTGACTGTCAGCATGCAGGTAGCTTAGACCCTTTGCTGCCCTTTATAGGCAAATATAGTGAAGACTCTGATCAGACTGGATGGATGCCCAGGCTGATCTGCGTCATCACTGTGCACACATGACTTTGTTGGTTTTATCATGTTGTGGCTGAATTAGGATGATGTATTATGTATCTCTCAATTTACAGAAATCCAAGCCCACAGAAGATGACGGTTCTGACAGTGACGAACAGGTGTTTAGGCGACGTAATCTTGTGAGCAACTGGAGTAGATATGATGATTTACCTGATGATGATGACGATGATTTGCCCTCACAGAGAGGAGAAGACTTCAACAAAATTCTTGCTTCAGCAGGTATCAGTATGATCCTTTGATTGGCATGAAAAAGGGAGAACTCAAATCACTCAGCCTCTATGTATACGCCCCTGATTAGAGTTTTCCCCTTTTTGCAAGACCACTGTATGAGTCGTGGAGAATCTATCTAGTGAAAACATAAATGAAGATCTTATTGGGTCAGATTGAGACAGGTTTTGATCCAGACTTATTTAGCTACAAAAAGGGATGTCCATGCTAGAATGACCACAAATATCTAAATCTTTCAAATGAAGTTCGGATGTAAGATGGGGTTTTCTATCCCAAACTTATCCCAAAAGTCTAGAGCTGTCTTAAAAGACAGATCTAGATTTTTGGAATTGTTTTGGATGGGAAAAAAATCTCTTTCTTTTAGAAATATGGTAAGTTGCTTTTGCATTGCTCACAAACCTGTTGATAAGGGAAGGGTTTGGGGGCGAGTTAAATAATCGTTCAAAAATAATTTTCCTGTTATTGTTTAAAAATATCACAGACCCTCATTAGAACATCCTCACTGACCGTCTACAACATGTGTGTGATGGAGAAGAAAAATAAATTGTCTCAGAATTACAGCAAATTTCCTATCTGGAACATTTTTAAGTGAATGTATACACTTTCAGTGGAAGTAACTGTTCTACTTTCTTTTCGTCTCCCTTCTCAAAAGGGGTCAGCTCTTAAAAGAAAGAATTTGCTTCCTTAGGAGGAGCAAATTCTTTCTTTTAAGAGTAGACTCCATTTTTAAGGGCTCTGTCTTTCAGAGAAGCAAACTGAAAATCATCTTTTAGAGTAGCCAACTGGAAATCTCAGATGTTGTTTCTTTTTGTAAAACTGTCAAAAAATGAAGATGTACCCATTCACCTAAAGCAAAGCCTTTTTTTTATCAGGTGGTTCATCTGCCCAGTTCAGATTTCATGATGAGGAAGAGTGGGAAAGTATGGGAGACAGTTCTGCCATGACTGCCAGTGTTCTAGCTGTGAACCTAGAGGACCTACAACAGAGCTTGTCCTGTCTACCACTACAACAAAGGCTTGGGATTAGTGAGGATCTGTTCTCGGTAAATTGTCTTAATATCATATACATATATTTGACACCTCAACAGTTATTTATTACCGGTTATCATAAGATTGAACAAATAGAGGAATTTCTGACAAAGAAATAAATTAAAATAGACACCCATTTTATCACGCTATTGTCAACTTATTTATATTTTCGTAGCTACCGGTATCATTGTTTTCACATTTTGCCACTGGCACTTGCTTTCCTCGCAAAAAATTTTTGTGAGGATCTTAGTCATCTCATCTGTTAACATTGTGGAATTATATTTAAAATTAATTTGAACTAAGTGTATGGGATAAAAAGACTGGATAAAGGTACTCTGTGTCATTGCAACGGCAAGCTTCAAAGCGATGTAAGTGCCCCAGGTTTGAAAGTTTTTAATCAGCATATAAGGACTTTCAAGGAGTGGCTGTTTTGAAACTTAAATCTGAAAGTTTAAACAGTGGTTCAGAAGTAAGTTTTTCAAAACTAGATTTTGAAAAGTTAAAACCTAGGATTGAAAAACCTAGGTTTAAAAGCTTCAAACCTAGGTTTGAGCCTCAAAACTTAGATAAGTTTGAGGCTCAAACCTAGGTTTGAAGCTTCTTACAGCAAATTTCATAAATAGACGAAATCTGAGCGTCTGCAACGTTTACTTTCTCTAGACGATTTAACGGGTCAGTGACAGACATAACTGTAACATCTCAAAGACCTGTGACTCTTGTATTGAGTACACATGACAATATAACGGTAGAGAGATAGATTTTCCTCCATTGTTGGTGTAATCAGTAGCCGGAAGTGTCAATCAATTTCTGCCCTTGAAAAGATGTATAAGCTGCTTTGACTCGCTAACAAATTCCGATGAGCTACCTTATTAGAATTTATGTGTTGAAAATCAAACCTATAAATTTATGGCTATGGTGGATGAATCACAATTGTACGCCCTTCAACATAATTTCAGTCATATCAAGACGACGGGAGGCTGTTTACCACTGAAAAGATACCCGCTTCCAACGGATCTCGAGCCCGGGATTTATGTACGAATGCAGAGTCTAATCCGAGACTAAGCAGCTTGCTAATTTCCTATCGTCCCTTTTTAAATACCGATACGGGCGAAAAGGGCGTTATGGCATATGTTGGCATTGGTGACTCAGACCAGCCTGTGTTTTTGCACAACAGCTAGAGCATTACTGTTAGCCTGACGATTCTCACATGTGTTACCAGACTTTTGGACTGCAAAGTTTTCAAGTGATTTGAGTGTCACGCCGTTGTCCAGTTGTTATAGCGCATAGCTATTGCACAGAAAGTCGCGGGTTCGAAACCCGGCCCGGCCAACGACTGAAAAAAAAAAAAGATTAACCTCTTGATACATGACTGCATGACTTCAACTATGGACCACACACTCGCGATATGATAGGCGTCGCCTGAAATTGAGCTATGCCATCACAGTCCGAAGCAGGCATCCCGGCGTTCACATCTGTGTAAAGTGATGTAAAGTGATCAAAATTAATATTCGCTTTCATTCCCCCAGTATTGAGACTGATTAGTCAAGCAATCAGACTGTGCGGAAGCGCAGGCTGATCTCAACCGTCCCTATTCCCCACTCGTTTCAAAGTTGAATTTCAGGTGATTTTTTACCCATGTTGCTTTGCCTTTGACACTAACAGTTTGATTTCATTATCTTTCTTCTTCTTCCAGTTTTGACTACAAAAGCATTTGTAATCCACATTTTTTTCATTAATGGAATTGTAAGACCCTGGACCAGATCATAATACTATGTATTCGACAAATTTCGAATATACATTTATTTCTTGTTTGTTTGTAACAAGTCTCTTCTGTTGGCCATATGGTAAATACGCTAATGAGCTGCGATACGCAAAATCGGTGCTAAACGTATTTGCGCCAAGTAGAGGCTCAGACAAGCCCGAACATCCGCGCAGTCTGATCAAAGCCTTTGCTGTTCGCTAACATATATGGATCCTAACAAATCTTCAGACACTACTTGAAGGCAGCACAAGTTCATAGTCTGCCTTGTTTTGCCTTTTATCTTTGCTATTCGGATATACGTGAAGCACATTCTTCCGTGACGGGGATCAAATAAACATGTCGCAACTGCATTTGTGAGAGCAGTACAATCCAATTCTGAGCAATTGCATTTTATTTTCTTAACTTCTCTCGTATTCACACCGGGTTAGCTATGTTTTCAAGGATGTTGCGAATCAAAAAAGAGCTGTTACTAAACGAAAAAGAGTCATAACTACCAAAGGACCTGGTCATCAGGTCGTTTGGTAACTATGACTCTTTTTCGTTTAGTATCAGCTCTTTTTCGTTTCTTACAGCTCTTGTATATAGTTAATCAGGGGTGGCATTTTCAGCGGAAGTCCAGATGGTGGATTTTTATGTTCAGCTAATTTTTGTTATATGTACTATATAAAAGTTATGTTGTTTTCACACCAGAACCGCCTCACCAAAGCTACGAAGCACTTTTTTTTTACTAGAAGTGACACAAGTAAGGCACTTTGACATATATTGCGCCGTTGCTAAAACAGTATTTACGGTGCCAAATTGTCCAAAATGTGAAGAAAATTGTGATTTTTTTATACATGTAGCTATATAATAAAAGCGTTATTGAGCTGATATTGGGGAATATGGTTCCTCTTTGAGACATTTACGGACGCTGCAAGCTGGCGTCCTTCGATATCCCAGCTCAGACTAGTATTTCCCAAAGCTCGCGTCCCCGGAGAAATATTCGGGAAATAGACATTTTCTTAGAGATTTGATTGCTACAGTATACCATTTCACCTTAGATTTCACCTAATAAATTCGAATGCAAATAGATCCGATCTATACCCGTCATAATACTGACTTTTATACAAGTCCTTTTCGTTATATCTTTTATTCGACCCAATTCAATTCTTTATTCACTCTACGTTAACAAGGGGTTAACAAAGTGTCAGTATGATAATCGGACTGGAATAGCTTGTTGATGATTGTACTTATAAACGCCACACTGTAAAAAATCCGTAGATATTACGGTAGAATAACTGGAAACCAGCTGCCAGTCCATTTCACATTTTTTTTAAGGGGGTCTGCCTGTTGATCATTGTTGGAAATCACGATATGGTAACGGGCCGTACTCGGAAATACCTTCAAAGTGTTGAAGGGTTATACACCTGCGGATTTTGTCATGACAATCACATCGATTATCGTGTTTGGTCATACTTTAATTATACCCCCGGCATACGAAGTATGTCGAGGGGTATATAGTTTTTGTCTTTCCGTCCGTCTGTCCGTTCGTTCGTTCGTTCGTCCGTACGTAAGTTAACATCTGCGTTAAAGTTTTGCGTTAAGTTTTTTTCTTTAGCTTCTGTTATCCAGAGCTTGTTCATAAGTGCTTAGTGTAACCACAGTATGGATACTGTTCAGTGTGCATCACCTTGATGCTGCTGCTGGCCAAAGGTCAAGGTCATTGACTTAGAAATTTGTATAACAGTTGCGTTAAAGTTTTGCGTTAAGTTTTTGCTTTTGCTCTGCTTTCCTGAAAGCCTTTACTGGAACTTATCGATATGTGCTTAGTGTTACTACAAGATGGAAACTGACCAGTTTGCATCACCTGGATGCTGCTGCAGGCCTAAGGTCAAGGTCTCAGACTTAAGAATTTGTACAACAGTTGTGTTAAAGTTTTGTGTTAAGATTTTGCTTTTGCTCTGTTTTTTTGAAAGCTTCTATTGGAATTCGTTCAGATGTGCTTAGTGCTACTATTGGATGGATACATATTAGTTTGCATCATCTGGATGCTGCTGCAAACCTAAGGGCAAGGTCACAGACTTTGAAATTTATATAACATTAGTGTTACAGTTTTGTATTAAGCTGTGTCTGTTTGCTTCTATTTAAATACACTGGAATGGAACCTTTTGATGTGTGACTAGGATTACTGCAAGGTTGAAACAGTTTTGTTGACATCATCTGGCTGCTGCTGCTGACTGTAGGTCAAGGTCACAGACTTTGAAATTTATATACCATTTGTGTTAAAAGCGAACTTTAAGTTTGTATTGTTTTGCTTATTATGAAATCGTGAGATAGAACCCATTGATATGTGACTACATGGGCAAGTAAACATTATTTCCTGTAGGCGGTGGCGCTTGCCGGGGGTATACGTGAGCCCCTGCTCACTTGCTCTAGTTTTTGTCTTTCCGTCCGTTTGTCCGTCTGTCCGTTTGTTCGTTCGTCCGTACGTAAGTTAACATCTGCGTTAAAGTTTTGCGTTAAGTTTTTTCTTTGGCTTCTGTTATCCAGAGCTTGTTCATAAGTGCTTAGTGTAACCACAGTATGGATACTGTTCAGTGTGCATCACCTTGATGCTGCTGCTGGCCAAAGGTCAAGGTCATTGACTTAGAAATTTGTATAACAGTTGCGTTAAAGTTTTTGCGTTAAGTTTTTGCTTTTGCTCTGCTTTCCTGAAAGCCTTTACTGGAACTTATCGATATGTGCTTAGTGTTACTACAAGATGGAAACTGACCAGTTTGCATCACCTGGATGCTGCTGCAGGCCTAAGGTCAAGGTCTCAGACTTAAGAATTTGTACAACAGTTGTGTTAAAGTTTTGTGTTAAGATTTTGCTTTTGCTCTGTTTTTTTGAAAGCTTCTATCGGAATTCGTTCAGATGTGCTTAGTGCTACTATTGGATGGATACATATTAGTTTGCATCATCTGGATGCTGCTGCAAACCTAAGGGCAAGGTCACAGACTTTGAAATTTATATAACATTAGTGTTACAGTTTTGTATTAAGCTGTGTCTGTTTGCTTCTATTTAAATACACTGGAATGGAACCTTTTGATGTGTGACTAGGATTACTGCAAGGTTGAAACAGTTTTGTTGACATCATCTGGCTGCTGCTGCTGACTGTAGGTCAAGGTCACAGACTTTGAAATTTATATACCATTTGTGTTAAAAGCGAACTTTAAGTTTGTATTGTTTTGCTTATTATGAAATCGTGAGATAGAACCCATTGATATGTGACTACATGGGCAAGTAAACTTTATTTCCTGTAGGCGGTGGCGCTGTCCGGGGGTATACGTGAGCCCCTGCTCACTTGCTGTAGTTTTTGTCTTTCCGTCCGTTCGTCCGTCTGTCCGTTCGTTGGTTCGTTCGTTCGTCCGTACGTAAGTTAACATCTGCGTTAAAGTTTTGCGTTAAGTTTTTTTCTTTAGCTTCTGTTATCCAGAGCTTGTTCATAAGTGCTTAGTGTAACCACAGTATGGATACTGTTCAGTGTGCATCACCTTGATGCTGCTGCTGGCCAAAGGTCAAGGTCATTGACTTAGAAATTTGTATAACAGTTGCGTTAAAGTTTTGCGTTAAGTTTTTGCTTTTGCTCTGCTTTCCTGAAAGCCTTTACTGGAACTTATCGATATGTGCTTAGTGTTACTACAAGATGGAAACTGACCAGTTTGCATCACCTGGATGCTGCTGCAGGCCTAAGGTCAAGGTCTCAGACTTAAGAATTTGTACAACAGTTGTGTTAAAGTTTTGTGTTAAGATTTTGCTTTTGCTCTGTTTTTTTGAAAGCTTCTATTGGAATTCGTTCAGATGTGCTTAGTGCTACTATTGGATGGATACATATTAGTTTGCATCATCTGGATGCTGCTGCAAACCTAAGGGCAAGGTCACAGACTTTGAAATTTATATAACATTAGTGTTACAGTTTTGTGTTAAGCTGTGTCTGTTTGCTTCTATTTAAATACACTGGAATGGAACCTTTTGATGTGTGACTAGGATTACTGCAAGGTTGAAACAGTTTTGTTGACATCATCTGGCTGCTGCTGCTGACTGTAGGTCAAGGTCACAGACTTTGAAATTTATATACCATTTGTGTTAAAAGCGAACTTTAAGTTTGTATTGTTTTGCTTATTATGAAATCGTGAGATAGAACCCATTGATATGTGACTACATGGGCAAGTAAACTTTATTTCCTGTAGGCGGTGGCGCTGGCCGGGGTATACGTGAGCCCCTGCTCACTTGCTCTAGTTTTGACTGACGCTCGGTTCAAACTAAAGGCTTGCAGTAACCATCGATATTATTGGCCAACGCTTCAATTTTGCTGCAATCAGTGCTCCGCCCCCTGGTCAGCCCTCGCTATTCTGTTCGTTGTCAGTCATATACCAAACATACTTCATGACCTTGGCGAATGCGCGTGTCCAAAATGTCCGTCGCTAGAAAGCATATTTCTGAGGGTTTTTATAATTTTATACTCGAAGGTGTATGATACGTTTTCGACCATGTTTACACAGGGTAACAACTTCCGTTGTGACTACCTGTTTGCTTCCCCGCACGACATAGCCCTTCCAAACGGTGTCATATCGTTAAAGAAAGAAAAGGTCGCTTGTGAAATATTTATTGAGGTTGGGAAGAATTAAAACGCGAATGCATTCGGCTAAACCAGAAAACTTGCCAAAATAGTTATGTAGCCGACGACGAAGCCGGCTATGTTTTATGGTTCACTTCTGCTAGTCGCAGACCAGACACAAACTGAAGATTTGTTTAAAAGTCTAAGATACACCTTAAAATACTGACCGTTATACATAGTCAGTCAAATTAGAATTATACACTGTAAAAAAATACTGTAGATTTTACGGTAGAATAACTGGAAACCGGCTGCCAGTCCTTTTCCCGTTATTTTTACGGGGTTTTGCCTGTAAGACATTGTTGGAAATCACGAAATGGAAGTTTTATGTTAACTTGGCGCACTCGAAAATAACTTTGTATTGTTGAGGGGCTATCTAACCAAAACGACATCTGCTCTTTTCTGTCCCACTCTGCTTGATGATTCCTGCAATTTTTACGGGCGCCCGTGAAAATAACGGTAAAAGGACTGGCAGCTGGTTGCCAGTTATTTTACCGTAAAATCTACCGTTTATTTTTGCAGTGTACGGATAGTCTTTCATCTGTATAATTATGTGTTCGTCACCATTTTTTTTGGTCATAATTTGTATTTTCCCCACGATTTGTATGTAAATAAAATCAGAAAGACAAAACAGTACACCACTGACCACTCCTGTTTACCATACCCCAAACTCCTGAATAAACAGCAAAGACCCAGATCAGACTGCTTCAAGGAAGAAATCCTGTCCGGCACTATTCCGCATTCACATGGTTCAGTACTTTGCGTTTTATTTATTTTAGTTTTAGTTGTTGTTTTTTTTTTTTTTTTTTTTTTTTTGTTAGATTGATAATCAACATCAAGAATAAACTATGTGTTAGTAATAAGCTGCAAAACCCAATAATAATAGAAAATCTTTTCTTTACGATCAGTCTGCACTCATGCGCAGTTTGACCGGGGTACACGCAAAAAATAAACTGAATATTGCACATATTTAGGTGACTGAGTACACTTTAATCCCTTTTCAATTTTGCCATCGGGTCAAATTTTAAAGGAAAGAATTTGATCCCCAAACAGCCAATTTTTGCATAAAGAGTAGACACATTCAAGGCGGTTCATCGCCCAAGGTAGCAAAGAAGTAGTCAACACTGAATAAAGCTAATAGCATCGCAAAGGTCTCCAGTAATTAGTATTAGTATTTTTTTTACCTTACAATAAGTAATTCCGATTTTGTGCTAATCTGAGTCTACTCTGGCGTCATGGTGGATATTCTTTATTTTGCACTAACAAGCCACGTCGATTAGTTGTTTCCAGAAGCAGTTACCAATTTTGATTAACTTTATTAATATTAGCAGTAGCAGTAGTATTTCTCCACAAAACATCTGCTAATTCACTCTCTATGAAAACACATGTCATGGCATCTAGCGATTCCTCAACGTATGTATTGTAAAAATGAGATAAATTACATCAGAATTACTATTACTTATTACAGGTCTAAAATTTACAAATGATAGCACGTCTTAACACTAAATTAAAGCAAAATATTAATGGACAGTGGTTGTACCTTTATGCCTTTGATGATTTGAAGATTACAGTTTCTTTCATGTTTTAAGTAACTGCTGCCTAACAATTGAGATTTTTCATTCATTTATTTTCTTCGGGTAGTAAATATGATTGAACCACTTGACCTCCAACAGATTTCCTAATCAAGACATCAACAATAACTTTTGACTTTTGTTGTGATTATTTGAAGAGTCGGATGTAAATTTCTGACGACAGAATTATGCAAGGCTTCATTTCAAAGAAAGCCATTAATTATTATTTTATGGTTACTTAATCTTGGGTGTAAAATGTCTTGCGAAAAGGTATGGGAAGCATCACCCGCTTTTGCGTACTGATATTTCTATAGATTGTTCATGCGAATGGAGAAGGCTCCGATCAGACTGCGCGAATGGCCAGGCTGATCTGAGTCTTTGCCGTTCGCACTTTCCGTAGTATAGTTGAAATTATATAGATCTACTCCGCGATTTCAGAATAGTTTCTGAATGAACACTTTTGTCAATAAATTGTTTGAACCGAACAAAATACGCACATGTACTTTTCATATTTTCAGACAGATCAGCGTCAGGAAAGCCACGTGCTACTTGTGAATGACTAGGTTATTTTAGGGTTTTGTAAAACCACTAAAGAAAGAGCCCCGAAGTTCAGTGGGTTAGGCTACGACCTGCTTAGCTGGCGGGTTTGGATCTGGCCAAAGTTGAAATCGTTTCTAACCGTAAACGGAAATTTATTGCGTGCACAACCTTTTATTCTCATCCAATCATCGTCCAGTTATGTTGAAATACTGTTGAAAGAGACGAAAACACAGTATCATACATTCATCCATCATAAAGATCTACATGTATACTCATGCACAGCCTGTACAATCGATCGTATCTGTTCGGTTTCTGATGGGATTTTATCATATTATTATATTTCTTTCTTAGACTCTCGTCTATCCTAGTTTCTCATTCTTTCTCCCTCTCTCTCTTCCTCTCTCTCCCTTTCTCTCTCGCTCTCAATCTGGCAGGCTGCCAGATATAGACTGAAATATTGTTTCAAAGGGTCATCAACTCCAAAATCGTTTGAATGAATCAGTCAGTCGGTCTGTTTTGCTCTACTTGGTATTGTTTTCTGCTAAATTGTGAATGACCAGACCAGACTTTGCAATTGTTGTCTGCGCATCCTTATCAGTTCAGTTCAATTCTCTTAACGACGTTCCCCAAGTGGCTCAGCGGTACATAACCATAGTTGCACGCACTTGGCGCCGTGTGTCCGTCCAATCATATCCTCATCATTACCTGTACACGTATGTGCGGTACTCTAAGAGCGTTGATATTGACAGTTATACTCAGTCCTCGGTAACCGTTATCTTGCGTAAAGGACACCTGCACTATAGTAGCGCAGAAAACCGTTAGACTGTCTGATTTAGATTGAAAAGACACACACTCCAGTCAGTCTTATTTCGCGTATTTATGAAACGTGCCGTAACCTAGGTTTTAATGTGGCTATGGCTTGCCATAAGCTGTGCCGTGACAGAAGTTGAGAACTTCGAGTAATGCCGTCAGGATATGCACTATTTCGCCAGGATTTTTAGCTCACCTGAGCTGAAGGCTCACAGGTGAGCTTATAGTATAGGCAGGCATCCGTCGTCCGTCCGTCGTCTGTCCGTCCGTCAATATTTTCAAACGACATCTCCTCTAAAACTACATGGCCCATTGTTACCAAAATCATATAGAGCATCTATAGGCAGGGGGAACCAATAATACTGTTTTTTTATCCAAATCGCTTCAGAACTTTGGTTGCTATGGCAACTTAAAGTTTCCATTGACTTGTATGGGAAAAATTGAAAATTTGCATTTATTGCTATGTCACTGCAGATATTTTGACAAAACTTTTACAGAAATGTTCCTTGAGTATTCCTCTATCAACCACATGAACTTTATATAAATTGCACAATTTGGCTGGTTGCCATGGCAACCGAATGGTTAAAAAATAGAAAAATATTCAAAAATCATCTCCTCAGAAACTATGCAACCAATAAAGCTCAAACTTCACAGAAAGGATCTTAGTACTAGCTTCTATAAAAGTACTGTTTTTCTTGGCAATTGCTCTAGCAGTTTGGTTGCTATGGGAACTGAAAGTTGCCAATGACTTATAATGGCAAAATTGCAAAATTGAAAATTTGCATTTATTGCTATGTCACTGCAGATATTTTGACAAAACTTTTACAGAAATGTTCCTTGAGTATTCCTCTATCAACCACATGAACTTTATGTAAAGTGCACAATTTGGCTGGTTGCCATGGCAACCGAATGGTTAAAAAATAGAAAAAATATTCAAAAATCTCCTCAGAAACTATGCAACCAATAAAGCTCAAACTTCACAGAAAGGATCTTAGTACTAGCTTCTATAAAAGTACTGTTTTTCTTGGCAATTGCTCTAGCAGTTTGGTTGCTATGGGAACTGAAAGTTGCCATTGACTTATAATGGCAAAATGGAAAATTTGCATTCATTGCTATGCCACTGCGGATATTTTGACAAAACTTTCATAGAAATGTACCTTGAGTAGTCTTTAATCAGCCATGTTAAATTTATGCAAATTGCGCAGTTTGGCTGGTTGCCATTGCAACCACATGGTTAAAAATAGAAAAATATTAAAAAAATCATCTTTGCAGAAACTGTGTGGCCCAATAAAGCTCAAACTTTACAGAAAGAACCTTAGTACTAGCCTCTATAGAATTATTGTTTTTCATGGCAATTGCTCCAGCAGTTTGGTTGCTATGGCAACAAAGAGTTTCCATTGACTTATAATGAGGAAAAAGGAAATTGGCAATTTTTGCTGTCTAACTAACTGCAGTTATTTAATTTTTTTTCTACAGAAATGTTCTTGAGTAGTCCTCTACGATTCATATGAATTTTCTCCAAATCGCTGAATTTGATTGGTTGCCATGGCAAAATATAGTGTAAATTTCGAAAAAAAATAAAAAATCTTCTGCTCAGAAGCCATATAGGGGATGGAGCTGATATGGTGCAAATATGTTGATGACAGTAGTTTCTACATAAATTTTATTCGTTTTCTTCCAATCCCATAAGAACTTTGGTTGCTATGGCGACTTATAGTTTGCATTGACTCATAATGAGAAAAGTGAAGCCATGAGGGGGATGAAGCTGATACTTAGCATACATATTAATAATTTTAACCTCTACCTAAAGTATGTTTTATATTATCATTGCCCATGTGAATTTGTTGCTATGGCAACTTAAAGTTTCCATAGACTTTAATATAATGAGGAAAGTGGACGTTTGCTATTTATTTCTGTGTTACTGCAGATATTTTGACAAAAATTCACAGAAATGTTCCTGGAGTAGTCCTCTACCAGCCATATGAATTTTTCCCAATTACCCGATTTTGATTGGTTGCCATTACAGCTGAAAGACCAAATTTTCCCTTTTTTTTTTTTTTTTTTTTTTTGCCAAAGATCTTCTGAGAAGCCATTAATGGGGGATAAAGCTTATTTTTTTTTTCATAAATGTTTGTGATATTATCCTCTACATAAACGGTGTTTTTTATTGCTGTTGTGCATGGTGTTTTGTTGCTGTAACCTCAGTGCCTCAGTGCTCAGGTGAGCGATATAGGGCCATTGGCCCTCTGGTTTAGACATCTCTTGGTAAACTGAATCTGATCAGTTTGTACAGCAATCTATTCAGATGTCTCTGTATTTAGTTTAAATATTAAATGCATTTTCTAATTGCAGGAAAACCAGCTCAAAGAACTTAATGACACTGCAGCAAGTAATGAACTATTGAGAGAGAAAAACATAGATGCCACCAAAACTAGTGCAATACACAAGAATAAAGATCTAAATAACCAAATTTCTGAAAAAGACAATAGTAATGCCAAGAATGTAAAAGGTCAAACAAATCATTCGGTTGTAAACAAAACATTGGACAATTCTGTTGATTCAAGGAATACATTACAACAAAATATTGTAAAAATGAAAACAAAAGATGATGGTAATAAATCATTGAAATCCAGCAATTTGGAATCTTTGAAAGCAACAGAAGCTAAAAACCCTTCTAAAATTAGCATACCTGTTAATGAAAAGCCATTGAGTGATAGAACTCCAGCACAGAGTAATGATAAAGTATCTGTGATACCAGTTGCAAAGAGAAACATGCAGAAGGATGATACATCTTGTTTGGAAGATGACCTTGATATGTTATTATCTCTCGATAAACCAAGTAATACTACCTGTGGTACAAGTAAGGTGATAAAACAAGATCTTAGTAGTGGTGATACTTTGGGTATGAGGGAAAAAGTCAGCAAAGAAAATAAACAGGGAAAAGGTGGGTATAGACAAACCATGCTATTTTGGCAGTCGTTCTCATGAAATTTGATTAACTTCACTGTACAACAGTAAGCGCAAATACAGGTGTAGCCTGTATTTGTGCTTACTGTACTACAATGAAGTTGCGCTTACACCTGTATTTGTGCTTACTGTACTACAATGAAGTTGTGCTTACACCTGTATTTGTGCTTACTGTACTACAGTGAAGTTGCACTTACACCTGTATTTGTGCTTACTGTACTACAATGAAGTTGCGCTTACACCTGTATTTGTGCTTACTGTACTACAGTGAAGTTGCACTTACACCTGTATTTGTGCTTACTGTACTACAGTGAAGTTACACTTACACCTGTATTTGTGCTTACTGTACTACAGTGAAGTTACACTTACACCTGTATTTGTGCTTACTGTACTACAGTGAAGTTACACTTACACCTGTATTTGTGCTTACTGTACTACAGTGAAGTTACACTTGCATTTTGCTTAATTAGCTCCTCTATATGACAGAAAACACAAATATAGGTCACTACTGTATTTGTGCTTACTGCACCACTGTGAATTTACACCTGTATTTTTGCTTGGTGAACCCCACTGTATGATAAAAAACAGAAATAGTCATACCTATATTTATGCTTTGGTTTAAACATATTTTATTTCGAACTTTACAATACATTGTAATAATGCAAATAATAGGATTGGAACGAAAGCACTTATGTATTTATGCTTTAATACTGTATATAGCGAAGTTCAGCAAGATTCGTCATGACAAAAAATGGTTTATAAAACATTTTCTTTTAGTAGCAATGCTAATACAGCAGAATACTGCTCTTCAAAGATTTAAATCAAGAACTGCTTCTTTATCAGTTCATTAAAACATGCATGACAAGACATGAAAAAATTAGGAAGCTGCTAATGCAATCAGGCCCCGAGGTTATAAAAGTTTTTTCACCTGAGCATAAAATTTTACCTGCTAATAAATAGAAAATTTCTGATAAGAGCAGTTGTTTTCATGCCAAGTTTAGCTGAGTATGAAAGTTTCTCAACTTATGAATATGAAAATGCCAACATTTCATAGTTATCAGCAGAGAAAATTTCATGCTCAGCTGAGTTGAGCACGAAAAAAATTTTAAAACCTAGGGGCCAGACTTCATGGATGTGCGAGCTGAACTTGTTTAAATGCTTATTCACTTAGGCAGTGAGGATCAGATTTGTTGGAAACTAATTCAGTTTTCAAGCTGCATCAGTGTATGATGTTTCCCAAAGATCTTACCAATGAAACAGACTCATTATCAACACTGCATTCATCTTTACATTACAAAGAAAAGAGGACTGCTAATAATACAAGAGCAAAAAAATGCAGCTTTTTTGTTTCAGAATGAAGTTCATTGAGATGTTTATATGGAATTGAGACCCAGCAGTCTGCAAAAATGTTTTTGGTAATTTATTATTTAAAATAATGCCATAATACTAATAACTGGACATTTAATACTAAATCAGTGTTGCATATAAGAAGAGGGAACAAGGATAAGTTACAGATAATTTTCAATATTTCTGCATAAAAACATGCATGCATGTTGTGAGTACTTATTAGAACCCTCTTTCTTAGAGGGTTCTAATGAGGGGTCACAACATATATTTTCAAATCTTCATATTTGTTTTATTTTTTTTTATATTTCAGACACTGCACCATTAGCACCACCAACAGCTAGTGGCAAGGAGAACAACTTGGAAGACTGGCTGGACAGCATGCTTGATGATTAGAAAGCAGGATGACATGAAAGTCTGTTATCGGTGACAAACTTCCTGTGGTACTGGTGCTTTCAGGAAACAAAGTCTTCCATAAATACAGTGCAATTGAACAAATAACTTAAAAGAAGATGACTACAGTTCAGATTCTGATATGCTACCACACTTTACATTTCCCAATAAAATGTGTATGTTGGCCGCTCTTTACAGAATGTAATGTAATGTGCACATATTTTGGAACTCCTAAAATAATTAATTTTCCATTTGGAACAAATGGAAAATTAATTATTTTTAGGTGTCCCAGTACTAAAGCACATTATGATATTTTGTTTAATGAGTGTTGGCCTAAACATATGACCCTGAACATCATGAGTGAGGTCTGTGGGTATATTTTCTTCCATTTTTACAAGAGGAAACAAGTTTTGTGAGTTCTTGTTTGCTTCCCTACATAATGGAACATTTCCAAAATGGGTCTGCCTGTAAAGGCAAACAAGGGTCCTAGATGAGCAAATTCTTTCCTTTTAGAGTTCACCTTGATCTGGAAGGGAGGTAAAAATGAAAACGACAGAGTTGTTTCACGTGGAAGTGTCCCCTTACCTTCTAGCAGCTTTATATGCCAGTATGATTCTAATAAAATGCTACACATACTTCTGTGTTGTCTTTTGAGCATTATGGGCTGGTATTATTATACAGTTATTTCATGCCTGTTGTATAGTCAAAACTATTATACTGAGGTGCTGTGGATGACCTGATGCCTATTGCATGAGGCCGAAGACCGACACAGCACCGAGGGTACAGATACCATATTGTTGGAAATCACATGATGTGGATCATTTATGGTTGAATGAATTTCAGTCATGAACCAGTTCAAATCAAACACAGAACTGCTAGATCAGCAGGTCTGCCCTTAACCAGCTGAGCTATAGAGGCTCATCATTATAATGTATACGTAATATTATATATTAATATGATCAGATCTATTGCTTAAGTGTGTTGGTACACATCTATTTTTGTACTGTCTCTTAGACAGTGCTCCAGATAAGAAGGGGTAACAGGGATAATTCATAGAAAATTTCTCTTTTTGTGACCCTCGTTAGAACTGTCTGGAAGAGACGGCTTTAATGAGGGGTCTCAATGTATATTTTAAAGGAAAAAATAAGGAAAAGTATCCCGAATACCCCTTCTTATGTGGAGCACTGTTACAACTTTGACTTCCTGTTTGCTTCCCTGGATGACAAAAACCTGCAAAAGATTACGTTTCAGAAAAGAAATTCTGTTAGAGGAGTAAATTTTTTCCTTTAACAGTTGACACCCACTGAGAAGGGAGGCAAAAATGAAATGAGTTATCCCCCTGAATGTGTACTCATGCACCTCATTGCTTTTCATGAAAGCCTCGCATGAAATGAACTTCATGGCAGCCTGTACGAAATATGCCCTGACTATCTTGAAATGGGAGAGGAGGGGATGGCAGATTCCACTGTCTAAAGTAAAATATTCTGAATCCTAACTGGTACAGGTTTCTTAAAACAGTTAGGTGTGATGTGTAGTCATTTCTGCTGGTAAGGTTTAAAAATGGTGTAAGGACATGGAATTCTACGAGGAGCTGTCTCACATCATTAATGCTGCCTGTCCTCACCATTTCTGCCAAAGATGACCATTCAGCACCTTCAGTATCTATTTTTAGAATGTCAAGTTGTCTCTGAAATGAAATATACAGACAGTGATGCTGAGCAAACAATATAGAAACAAGCAGGCTCAGCTTAAGTTTAGACTGGGAGAAGCTTTGAAACATGATCAGGATTGGCAACTCCTGTTCTAATTTTACAGATTTTCTTTTACCCAAATGTGTTTAACTCAAATATTGGGACACCTAAAACCATTAATTTTCCATTTGTCCCAAATGGAAAATTAATGGTTTTAAGTGTCCCAATATTTAAGCACATTAGGTTATGTCCTTTTCCTCAGTTGAAAACAGAAAAGCCAGGCAGTTTGGCCAGCCCCGGATCCAGAGGGTGGGCTCTGGGGCTAAAGCCCTGCCTCCTGGGGCTGTGTGTCCAATACAATGCAGTGGTGTAAGTAATAAGGAGCATCGAATGATAATTTTGAATGATATGCCATAAGGTTAGATGAAATATCTGTTGTGACATCTTATTGGAATCGCCTCGCTGAGACGATTCCAATCAGATTCCATAACATATATTTAAAGGTAATCATTCGTTGAAAGAAAGAATATGATGTATAAAAGTCTAAAACAAAAAAATTGTACCTGTAAATGCTTTTGTTTAAGTTACATGACGTTCAGTTTGTAGGATACTGTAATGTGCATATGGTAAATTTTGGGACACCTGAAAATAATTAATTATCCATTTGGGACAAATGGAAAATTGATTTATTTAGGTGTGCCAATACTTAATCACATTACGGTATGTTGAGTAATCTGATGTTGTTTCAGTGTTGATATGGTATAACATTGCTAGACAAGGTACCGTAATGTGCCTAAGTATTGGGACATCTAAAATAATTTTTCAATTGATTTAAACAAAAAATTAATTATTTTAGGTGTTTCAAAATTTAGGCACATAACCATAATATGCTCAAGTCTTGAGACACCTAAAACAGTAAATTTTCCATTTGTTCCAAATGGAAAATTAATTTTTTTAGGTGTCTCAAATTTAAAAGGCTTATAATTTACCTACTTTATCATTATCTAGAGCTCTTCTTATAGTTCCTAATGTTCTAATTTTCCATGTACTGTTGATGTTGTCAACATTATGGTCACCAATACCAAATTGATGAAACCACACATTTGGTGAATGTCTGTGATCTGGTTGGCCATCCCTATCAAAAGCATACAAATAAATAAAAAATAAAATAAATAATATAATAGTAATAATATAAGTGAGTAGAAAAAACCGAGAGAACAAGGCTTGCAAATATCATGTAAACAACTCCTCATGTCACAATCTTTTTTTTTATTTCAATCAGGTTTGCAACTTTCTTCAAAAATATTGCCTCTATCGGATGCATTAATCTCTGTTTCTGTTTTTACCCCTTCCTTCTCTCATGTCAAATCCCCATTCCCACCCACTACCCTTATAAACCGCAACCCCGGATCCAAGGGGGTGGGTGGGGGAGGGGGGAGGTGGGCATTGCGGCTTAAGTCCTGCCATCTGGGCCTCTGTGTTATGTATAATATGTAGGTCTTAATGGGTATCTGATGACAGTTTAACATAATTTATTCATGTGGTTAGATTAAAACCTATGTTGCGACATCTCATTAGAATCGCCTTGGGGAGGGGATTCTAATGAGATATCGCAACATATATTTCAAGGCAAAATTGACATTATCAAACAGTTGCATCAAACTGATCCCTAATTATGTCATATATTATCCCCCCCCCCCCCCCCCCCCAACACACACACATACATCTCGGCACCCCCCAGCCCCACCAGTTATCCAGAGCCCCAGCAGTACATGGTGGTCTAGATCTGGGCCTGAACTCAATCCCCAACCCATTTTACACCATGGGAAAATAATGAAATTAGACTGATATTTTTACCTACCCAGGATCAAAGCTATGTACTTCACAGCCAAAGGTCCTGGCAATGGTGTCATCGAAGCTAAAATCTCTTCTGATCCTGAAATAATGAAGGCAGAGGTCCAGACAAAGTGGGGTTGTAGGATAATTTTGTTTTTAAGACAATTCTGAGATATTGTGACCCACCATTAGAACTACTTTGTCAAGGCGGTTCTAATGTGGGGTCACAACATATGTTTCGAATTTTAGGGGATAGAAAATTATTAGAATAAGACATTGGAAACATAATCCAAAATAATCTCCTAAAATCTGAACCTCCAATGACAGTTAAAACAGGTTCTGGTTTTAACAACAACTACTTATTGCATAAATATCTGTGTCACACGCTATTAATAGGCATGTTTTAACGGACACAAAACCATGTATTAACAAGGGTTTCACGCGCCGATAATGACTCGCTTAGGTACTTTTCGTATGCAAGTTGCAGAACAATACTCCGTCAATACAGAGACAAGCAGCAAGACTGCATTTGCGGATATCCAATAAAGACTTTAACGGAAGACAAACAAAGCCGGATATTGTAAAAACAGAAGGGCAGACGACATCGAGTGAAAACTTTGATGAACATGATTATGACTTGTGAACTGCTGCTGAAGGTTGAACAAACATTCACGGTATCTGACCATGGCCTGAAACGAGGATTTTTATAGACATGCTGCAGAAATCAGCAAGGTTATGGCGATGAGGCCGAAAAATAGTGTGCCAACATTTTCATTATTTTTGTAGCATTGTAATTGAATTTATGCAATGATAGCGATCAAACATTTTTTTGAAAACCTCAGCCTCCGTTAATGCAGCCTCTGTTAATGCATGAAAAAGCATGTTTGATCCCTATATTGCAGATTTTTTTTCTGCCAGGCCTTAAAAGCCACCTGAATAAGCCCTACCAGAAAATACGGAGCTTTCCCCACTTATTCCTCATCGGGCACAGGCTATGACAGCTGGGATGCTGTGGATGGATGGATGGATGGATGACTTGCTATTTTATGTCCTTTTCAACAGTATTTCAGTCATATCAGGACAATGGGAATGTGATAATGAAAAGCTGTGTGCAATGTAACCCCGTTTACGGTAGGAAAGATTCTCGCCTCAAGAGCAGGGGTGATATTGGGGATATGATATGACTTTTGGAGCACGGTATGACCCATGCGATGTGAATTAGCACATGCTAAGCATGATACATGCGAGGAAGTCATGCAAGTATTGCATATGAAAAGTCTGGGTTTTTAGCTCACCTGAGCCGAAGGCTCAAAGGTGAGCTTATAGTATAGGCTGGCCTCCGTAGTCCGTCCGTCGTCTGTCCGTCTGTCCACCATTTTCAAAGGTCTTCTTCTCCGAAACCGCTGGGCCGATCAAAGCCAAATTTTATATGGAGCCTCCATGGGTTGGGGGAACGAAAGTTTGTTCGGGGTATCTGGGTCACATGACCAAGATGGCCGCCACGCCCATATATGGTAAAAAAACCTTCAAAAATCTTCTTCTCCAGAACCAAAAGGCCTGTGACCTTGAAACTTGGTATGTAGCATCGGGCATGCGGGCTCATCATAGTTTGTACAAATGATGACCTTTCGTTGACCTTGACCTAATTTATGATGCGGTCAACTTTGGTACGTTAGGCTTTTATATGGGAAAACGCTTAAACAGCGGATTTCTCAGAAACTATTTAAGTCTAAGGTACAATACTTGGTATACATGGTCAACTAAATGAACAAATGAAGATTTTATGTCACTAAAGGTCAAGGTCATTCGGTCCGTCCATCCGTCGTCAAGATTTTCAAACATCTTCTCCTCTGAAACCACTGGGCCGATTAAAGCCAAATTTCATATGGGGTCTCAGTGGGATGGGGGAACGACAGTTTATACACGGGGTCTGGGTCACATGACCAAGATGGCCGCCATGCCCATATATGGTAAAAACCCTTCAAAAATCTTCTTCTCCAGAACCAAAAGGCCTTTGACCTTGAAACTTGGTATGTAGCATTGGGCATGCGGGCCCAACATAGTTTATACAAATCATGACCTTGCGATGACCTTGACCTAATTTATGACATGGTCAACTTTGGTATGTTGGGCTTTTGTATGGGAAAATGCTTAAACAGTGGATTTCTCAGAAACTATTTAAGTCTATGGTACAATACTTGATACACATGGACAACTAAATGAACAAATGAAGATATTATGTCACTAAAGGTCAAGGTCATTCGGTCCGTCCATCAGTTGTCAAGATTTTCAAACATCTTCTCCTCTGAAACGACTGGGCCAATTGAAGCCAAATTTCATATGAAGTCTCAATGGGATGGGGGAATGAAAGTTTATGCGCGGGGTCTGGGTCACATGACCAAGATGGCCACCATGCCCATATATGGTAAAACCTTTCAAAAATCTTCTTCTCCAGGACCAAAAGGCCTATGATCTTGAAACTTGGCATGTGGACCCATCATAATTTATACAAATGATAACATTGCGATTACCTTGACCTAATTTATGATGCGGTCAACTTCGGTACCTTAGGCTTTTATATGGGAAAACTCTTAAACAGTGGATTTTTCAGAAACTATTTAAGTCTAAGGTACAATATTTGGTATTTATGGTCAACTAAATTATTATGTCACTAAAGGTCAAGGTCATCCTGTCAGCCCGTCCGTCATCAAGATTTTCAAACATCTTCTCCTCAGAAACCACTGGGCCAATCGAAGCGAAATATATGGAGTCTCAGTGGGATGGGGGAATGAAAGTTTATACGCGGGGTCTGGGCCACATGACCAAGATGACTGCCATGTCCATATATGGTAAAAACCCTTCAAAAATCTTCTTCTCCAGAACCAAAAGGCCTATGACCTTGAAACTTGGTATGTAGCATTTGGCATGCGAGCTCATAATAGTTTGTACAAATGATGACCTTGCGATGACCTTGACCTAATTTATGACATTGACAACTTTATTATGATGGGCTTTTATATGGGGAAATGCTTAAACAGTGGATTTCTCAGAAACTATTTAAGTCTAAGGTACAATACTTGGTATACATGGTCAACTAAATGAACAAATGAAGATTTTATGTCACTAAAGGTCAAGGTCATTCGGTCCGTCCATCAGTCGTCAAGATTTTCAAACATCATCTCCTCTGAAACCACTTCGCCGATTGAAGCCAAATTTCATATGGAGTCTAAGTGGGATGGGGGAACGAAAGTTGGTTCCTGGGATCTGGGTCACATAACCAAGATGGCCACTATGTCCATATATGGTAAAACCCGTTCAAAAATCATTTTCTCCAGAACCAAAAGGCCTATGACCTTGAAACTTGGTATGTAGCATTTGGAACTTGGGCCCATCATAATTTATACAAATCAGGACTGTGCATTGAATGTGACCTAATTTATGGCAAGGTAAATTTTGATGCATTAGAAAATGCTTAAACAGTGGATTTCTCAGAAACCATTTAAGATGATATTTGGTATTTATGGTTAACCAAGTGAGCCTATGAAGATATTATGTTGTTAAAGTTCAAGGTCATTCTTTGTTCAAGGTCACTGTGATTCTGTTGCCTGTCAACATTTTCAAACAGCTTCTCTGAAGCCATTGAGCTGTTTGAAGCTATATTTCATACGGAACTTTACTGGGTTAATAGAATCAAAGTTTGTTGAGCTGGTCATGGTCACATGACCAAGATGGACACCATGCCCATATGGTAAAACTCTTTCAAAAATCTTCTTATCCTGAATCAAAGACACAATGACCTCGTGGCATGGTATGTAGCATTGAGCACTGGGGCCCAACATAGTTTGTACAATCATGATGGTGCATTGGCCTTGACCTAATATATGCCAAGGTCAACTTTGGTATGTTATGCTTTTATATGGGTAAATGCTTAAACAGTTGATTTCATGAAATTTTTTTAAGCCTAGATATAATAATTGGAAAATATGGTTAACTAAATGAATACATGAAGACATAAGGTCACCAAAGGTCAAGGTTTTTTTTTTAACTTTGCTCATAGTTTGTACAATCATGATGGTGCATTGGCCTTGACCTAATATATGCCAAGGTCAACTATGGTATGTTATGCTTTTATATGGGTAAATTCTTAAGCAGTTGATTTCATGAAATTTTTTTAAGCCTAGATATAATAATTGGAAAATATGGTTAACTAAGTGAATACATGAAGACATAAGGTCACCAAAGGTCAAGGTTATTTTTTTAACTTTGCCCAAGGTCACTGAGATTTTAAAATTAAAATATGCACACCTTTAAAGTTATTGGTTTCAAATTTGTAACAAATGAGCGAAATGACAAATTGTGTCTGTTGACTGAAGGTGTCAGGTGAGCTACAGGACCATTGGTCCTCTGGTTTTCTTTCTTTTCATAAATGCATGATAAATACTGTTTTTGCTGAATGCACATATTTACCCAAATGAGTACACGAGACAGGGTTGAACTGGTGCTACCTCCGGGTCCTCACAGATATGATACCCGCCGTCCAGTTCATTACCTAGGTGTATCTGTCTGCGACACCGCACCTGTATTGTCTCAACATACCTGAATGCAAGTAAAAAAAAAGCTTCAAAATATTGAAACTTCATGGTCCTATTTGAGTGTCAAATCCGGGCCCGGTTGTTCAAAACTAACGACATCGTAAGTAAACGTTCATTAAAATTTCATACGTTTATATCTCAAATACGCCAACATTTTTTGTTGAAAAAAATGTGAGAAGCTTTTGCATTGTTGAACAAAAATATGAGTGTATTTGGCTATTAAGTCATAAAATACTTAACGAGTTGACCTCTTAACGAGCTCGTTAGGCTAACGATGCTTTGAACAACTGGGCCCTGGACTGCAAGGGCATACACTATTGTATGCCCTTGCCGACGGGAACTGATATTGAAATGGTTCGAATCAATAGTAAAATGACGAAGAATGGTCTGTTCTTCTTTCACATTAATTTGATTCTTCACTGTTACAGCTGATGGAAATCGAACTGCACGTTTGTTATTTTGTTACCGTAGAAAAAGCGAGATATACAACAATTTACCAGGAAATAAGTTAAAGGACAAAAAATCATGTTTTTTTTTCAAATGAAAGAATAGCATCCAACCACTAAACGTTTTGGTGTTCTGTCTGTTGATCATCGACCGCGGACGATAATGGCATATTTAAAGTTAAATAACTCAAACCCGTGGTTGAATCATATTATTATCCAGTGCGTACTGCTTAAAGCACAACCGTTTTTGGCATATGCCCAGATGTAATTTGACAGTGGCCCTTGAGTACACATATACAGTAAATCATGAAACAGTGTTAGAGATACTGGCTTAAATAACATATGAGCCGCGACGCAACAAAATCAACAATGCGGTTGTGCGCCCAGCGCAGACTCAGATCAGCCTGGGCATCCGCCCAGTCTGATCAGAGTCTTCGCTGTCCGCATGGATGTAGTTTAGGCCCTAAGCTACCATTTGAGCACTTAAAGAAGAGTCTGATCAAATTTGGCGGATGCCCAGGCTGATCTGAGTCTGCCCTGGGCGCACAACCACATTGTTGGTTTTGTCGCGTCGCGGCTCATATTGTTGTTTTGCGCCCTATCCACTGTTTCTAGCCGCTGCAGTCACTCGCGTTAACAAAAATCTCAACAGTTTTGGACTTCTGATAATCCAGCACGCACAATAGATGATGGTTAGTCATAACCCTTACATATTTGAATTAATCTCACTATAATTTTCAGTTCTGTCCCAGCTACATTGTATATCATACTGAAAAGGGCAAACAGTTAAGATCCAGATCAGGCAGCTCTTCTGGGTCTATTCTGTTTGCAAATTCAAGTGCGCTTAGAGGGTTAAACAGAAAACAGTAGACAGGACACGTCGTATAAATAGAGAATCTTACATGAGTGCTCATGCAGTATTGAATTTATTAAACGAGTTGGGGAAAAAGATAAGATGTGAGGCGTTGCCGAGCATCTTATCGGTTTTCCCCAACGAGTTTAATAAAATCAATAATACAGGAGCACGAATGCAAGATTCTATCATATGACACTAAAATCGCATTTTATTAGCAAAATTTGTACTAAAACGTCTCGATTTCGCCATTAGAAAACGCAACGTTTTATGGACTTCAACGCATAACGTTACGACGTAATTTGGATATTTAATCCACTAGTGGATTATCGTTTTTAACGCATGGCTTTATTACACTCTCAGATGCGACGTCATATGATAAATCCAATTCCATGCGTTCTACCTATGATATATTTCTTGAAGATCTTTGGTGTCCAAGGTGTTGAGAAGATCGTCATCCGGGATCACAATTTCGCCATCCTGATTTACAAATACACTGGCGTCTTGGCTTCGTTGTCGTGTCAATGTTCCTTGAAAGTGATATTTTGGAATTGCATTCGTTTCTTCTTGGATGTCAAGTTTTGAGTGAACACGAACTGTCTGTGGTGTTCCTAGACCCTAAAAAAGAGCGACATATCAGATGGCAATAGTACCGCTGAAAATGGGAATGTCCGCTGGAGTTGATAAAATACTGGCAGAACTTAATCAAGCAGGCGGGAGATCATGATTGATGTTTTAACATTGATGTTTCAACAAAGATCTATGACAAGACCTGCAGAATATGGCATAAATTTACAAAAAAAAATATGTACATTTGCATGATGTTTATATTTAGGTGTCCCGCAGTCTTGTGGCCATATAGGCAGTGCTACATTAGATTCGTGCATACAGTACATAAAACGAGAGGCAGTACTATCTTGTCGCTGTCCTCCATTTTTTTTTCTGAAATGATGTAGGGTATTAAAGGTGGGGCGAAACACCCATGTGGGGTAAAC
The DNA here is from genome assembly GCA_963989385.1 of Ctena decussata. NCBI lineage: Eukaryota > Metazoa > Mollusca > Bivalvia > Lucinida > Lucinidae > Ctena > Ctena decussata. The sequence continues at coordinate 53,876,867 of OZ022499.1, read as the reverse complement.
GCCCATGGCTTTTTCTATTGATATCCATATGGTTTAGGGAGTAAAATGTCATTGAAACAAATATGTCAAATCGTAGGACTCCTTATCAAAAGACATTTCGAAGAAGTGCATCTACTTGTAGCTTTTTATCAGGAATTCAAACATTTTGTGTAGTTTTCTGTTAATCGGGATGATTGAATATTTTCTTGCAGTTTATCTTGCTGAGAGAACTTCATACTTTGCGACAATCTGTTTTCAAGAAGTCTAAGCGATGTTTACTCCGTCGCGAAAGCTTATTATGTGACTTTGTTAAAAATCTGTTTATAGACTAGCAAATAATGCCCACATGGGGCAAAACGCCTACACTCCGGCTGATAAATCAAGTATCGATGTTCTTTTGCAAAAACTACAGCAAACTGTGGGCGGACAACGCATGGTAAAATTGCATGATACTAAATGAGCCGCGACACGAGAAAACCAACAATGTGGTCGTGCGTCCAGCGCAGACTCAGATCAGCCTGGGCATCCGCCCAGTCTGATCAGAGTCTTCGCTGTCCGCATGAAGGTAGCTTAGTCCCTTGGCTACCCTTTAAGTGCTTAGCAAAGAGTCTGATCAGACTGGGCAAGTGCCCAGGCTGATCTGAGTCTGCGCTGGGCGCACAACCACATTGTTGGTTTTCTCATGTTGCGGCTCATATTAAAGACTGGGCTTCTGAAGCTGGATGAATCGCGTCACATGATGAAAGGTGTACAATAGGAAGAGTGGGGGGGGGGGGGAGGGGCAAACACCCACCTTCAGGCAACGTTTTTATTATAAGTATAAAATAAGATATTTGATCTAACTGGAATATTCTTTTCAGGCGCAAAGGAATCAGTATTGCCTAAAACAATCAATCTAATCTGGAAACAAGACAAGAAATCGCCCTGGGCGTTTTGTCCCACCTAAAAAGGCGTTTTGCCCCAGTGCTGCCGGGGCAAAACGACCAGAATATTTAAACTACAAATTCTGTAATCGTGTTAAAATCCTACCATATTTCCAGATTTAAGTGCCATATTTGTGGACAACTTTGTTTCCTTAACAGAAAAAGTTATGCCGCATTAGATCAGGAAATTTCTTAAATAATGGCAAACAAGTTTCCTTAAGGGGGCGTTTTGTCCCCATTTACTATACGTGTAGGTTGTTGACACAAACTGAGATAATTTGTGGCATATAAATGTACGGACATATGAAAATCAAATGATAAAAATTTTAAACATATTAAACAAGTTCAATAGGTACAGTTCAAGAGGCAGCAACTTAGTCATTTTCACTTTTGCGCCCCTGCCAATGGAAAGAGAGGTCAACTCTTGAAATAAGAATTTGCTCCGCTAGGAGCTAATTCGTTCACTTAAGAGTAGACCCCAGTGGGAAAAGCTTTTCAGTAAACAGGAAGTGACAAAAGTTGCTTCGCTTTGTAAAATGGCGCAAAACATGACGCTGAACACATCTACCCTACGGGCATACAGGAACAGCGCACACCCAGATAATCGTGTGTACATAAGCTCTCTGTTCAGATCAGATGCAGGTGGCATAGAAAATAAGCAAATTTAACAATGTTTAGGTGGTGATTTGTGGTAAATGTAAAAATCTGCATAAAACCATAAAAAATAACCTGGTTATCTCCCTGAAAATTAGCAGACTTCTTATTTTTGTTGTTCTCTACAGTTCAGAATACAAAACAGAGGTGCATGCTGCTTAAAAAAGTGTTTTTATAAGGAAAGATCAAAGGGTAGTTTTCTGCACAGAAATCTAAAAAATTAACATCGTTATTGAAAATTTACGTACAGCGCTGAAGGTACGTTATTGCATAATGAAGAGCGTCTTAGCAATTATTTATTCCAACTCTTTCTCAAATTGTAATATAGATCAGATGAAAACAGTAGCTTTTTCTCAAATGTTCAACCATGTACAAGGTAAATGTACACTGGACGCATTCATTAAATCTATGGTAGGCATGCATACCTATGTAACACCTAAAATATAAATAATACATTACTGACATGGTCACAGGTGTGTAGATGAAATTGTTCAGTCTCACCTGTGTGTTTTGACAAAAAATTTGGACACAGACGACGTCTTTTGTTTATCTGCTCAGCCTGATAATGTGTGGAAGATTTCGAAAAAATAATTGCTAGGACGCTCTCGTTATGCATCAAGGTACCACCCTCAGCACTAAGTATATTTTCAATAACGATGTTATTTTTTCAGATTTCTGCGCAGAAAATTACCCTTTGATCTTTTCTTATAAAAACACCTTTTAACATCAACAAATCCTGCATTTTGGGATTCTAAATTATGAGAAACAACATAAAGAAGGCACATGTCAAGTTTTGGAAAGATCAGTTGTATTTTCAGTAGTTTATGCAGATTTTTGTTTTTGCCCCATATCAGTAATTATCACCACCTTAACTGCATAACCTCTGAATATACTGCCTACTTGTGCAGTACATGTTGGCACTGACACGCGCACGATAGATTTTTTTAACAGGACGCGACTCGTGTTCAACCGGATTGCTTAAGCATTAGAGTATGTAGGCCGTGCACTGTGTGCTCGGGCTCGCCGGTACACCGGTACGGGATGATCAGGGTACTAACATCTTGGGCTATAGATTCCTTGAGATTTGTGCAGATTGTGCAGATTATACGCTGATCAGACTGTGCCTTACCTACGTTCGTCCGGATACTCACTGCATCACATACCGTGAAAAATTTGAAATTAGTGCTACGAAAACAACATGTTCTCTCTCAAATGAACATAAAGAGCAATAACAAGTATGGCTTAGCCTGTCCGTATAGTCGCCTGATCTAGTGCAAAAATCCACATAATTTCTCAACTTATTTCACATTCGCTATAGTGTTTAATATGTGTTTCCTCATATGTCATGTTCTATGTCTTGATGGAATAAAGTTTTGTCTGTCTGTCTGCCTGTAAAACAAAAGAAATATAGGCTAGTGCGTTAGGTATGTATAGAAATATCAGTTATCTAATTATGTAATAACGTTACATACATATCACTTACTTACATGTTAAAAATGAAACGTTCAAGAGAGAGAGAGAGAGAGAGAGAGAGAGAGAGAGAGAGAGAGACTTACATTGAGAAAAACTACCGCAAGCACAAACACGCAACAAAATATTAATAGCCAGGTCAGCTTTTTAATCGAACGTTTTGAGCAATACACTTCCATAACCAGACCATTAATTTTCGTTTAAATATTTTGATCCCCGACTTTGGGTAGTGAATAAATAACAAAATCAATGCACAATGAGTTTGATTTAATAGACCGAGACCTTAAGCATTGTGCAAGCAGGAAAATTAATCTACCGCCTGTGCTTCCGCTCAGACTGATCAGAATTCGATATAGCCCTTTTTAGACTGGAAACCCGTTTTGGGGAGACATATGCAAACAATGCAGAACCAGCTCAGTCGCTGCAAACTTGGCAACTGATCAGGATCTACGCTGTTTGCTTAAAGGAATTTCTATGCAAACAGAAATGAAAATGAAAAATTTCACCAGAAACTAGAAATGAACTCGTCTAAATGGTAAGAATTGACAAGTCCACTGGTCAGAAAAGGGTTAAAATAAGCATTGTTTGTGAAACCAGGGTAGACTGATGAAACCGCGAGGATGCGCAGGTTGTTTGAGCCTTCTCTGTTTACCCACATTATAAACGATACTGATTAAGCTGTACGGGTATGACTTTCGGCCGCTTTAAAACACATGAGCCGTAGCCCCCCTGTCCCCCCCCCCCCCCCCCCCCCCCACACACACACATACTCAAACGCCCGGCGGGAGGAGCTTATAGGATGGCCAGGCTGCGTCCATGGTCACGTCTGTCGACATTTTCTAACTTCTTTTCCAGGTCACTGACTCGATTGTGACTAAATTGCATACATGGCCTCCATGGGTCGGGGTAACAACAGGGGCCGTATTCATAAAGCCACTTAAGTCGTTGCTATGCTGTTGCTAAGGCTAAATATCTATGAAGGAGATTCCCTACAACTATGAAATTTGATCTGGAGGAACAGTCTTTGTAAGACTGTTCCTCCAGAGCAAATTTCATAGTTGTAGGGAATCTCCTTCAAAGAAATTTAGCCTTAGCAACAGCATAGCAACCACTTAAGTCGTTTCATGAATACGGCCCCTGGTCCTTTGAAAAAGTATAAAAGTTGGTTTAAACATTATTTTATTAACTATAAATTACATACATGTACTACAATACAATTTCAAAAGTAACAGGATTTGACAGTAAGCAAAATGATTATATATAAAGTCATTTCGTGTTTTTTATGTTTAAACGATAGTAAAAAAGTATAAAAAATAGCAAATAACGGGTACAATAAGGTTTCGTGATATTCAAACAAAATCACTCCAAGAGTTAAAGCGAATATTGTGTATTATAAGTATTGTTTTTTTTTGTTTGTTTTTTCATCCAATTTCATAACGATGTTCCCCATGAGGCTCAATGGAACAAACCACTAATACTACACTTTTCAAGGCACCGATTATGTCCATGTCCTATCAAACTGCAAGATACAGTCAAACTTGTCTTAAGGGGTCACCCAAGAGAAACCCAAAATTGTGTTGCTAAAGACTGGTGACCGCTAAACACAGGTTCATTTGCACCGATTTTGGTCAAAGAGACAAGTAAAAGATGGCTGCTAAAGGCAGAAGGCCCTTAATACAGGTTACCACATAAGCAGGTTTGATTGTAGATGGATGGAGGATTTGTTCCAACAGTATTTCAGTGAAAGGCTCTGTGCAGTGAAGCGCCGGTTAGGTTGCGAACAGAATCTTGCCTTCAGCGGATATTGCGAGCTGCCATCCCATGATCCGAAGTCGGGAGCACAAACCACTTGACCATGCGGAGGCTTCCCAACTGGAAGGTAAGTTAGTAAACAAATGAGCCACGACACACACAAAAAACCCAAAGTGGCATGTGCGCCCAGCGAAGAATCAGATCAGCCTGAGCAGCCGCCCAGTCTGATTAGTGTCTTCACTGTCCGCATGGAGCTAGCGTAGGCCATTCGCTGTCATTTAAGCGCCAAGCAAAGGCTCTGATTAGACTGGGCCGCTGCTCAGGCTGATCTGAGTCTTCGCTGGGCGCATGTGTCATTTTGTTGGTTTTATCGTGTCGCGGCTCAAATGGTTCGTGTCCTAATACCCACAAGGCAAAGAGCCCCATCTGGTCCATTTCACCTGAAAGTATGACCGTCTTTGGTAGCGGTAGAGGCTATATTATTTCTCATATTATTTTAGTTCATGCAGAACAGAAAAAACTGCGATAATTGAGTCGCGACACGACAAAACCAGCGAAGTAGCATGTGCACCCAGCGAAGACTCCAATCAGCCTGGGCATCCGCCCAGTCTGATCAGTCTTTGCTGTCGGTATGGCGGTAGCTTAGACCCTTAGCAACATTTTAAGCACACAGCGAAGACTGTGATCAGACTGGGTGGATGACCAAGCTGATCTGAGTCTTCGATGGCGGACATACCACTTTGTTGGTTTTGTCGTGTCGCAGTTCAATTATGTGCATTCAGAATGATCCAAGAAACAGAGTATTTGTTGAACAGAAGATTCAATAGGGCATGGAAGAGTAAGGAAATCTGGAGATGTTTGTATGGTACTTTGACGTTATTGTCTCCGCCCTGTTTTTGCTGTTATTACAATGTTGTACTTTTAAATAATCTTTAATGAAACAGAATGTCTTTCAGCGGTGTCTCAGCCATCCCAGACTCTAAGGACCAAGGGTGTGAAAGAAGAAGATGAAGATACTATACGCAACAATAGAGTGGTAAAATTATTTGTGTTTCTGAGGGGATACATGTAGCACCTATAATAATTTCATTCATAATCATGATTTTGTTGTTATTTTATTTATTTTTTTACCAATAGGACTTGTCAGTATTGCGTTCTTAGATATAGTGATATAGCGACCTTAACGCATGCGTCAATCGATGTTGCGTTACGTTACGTAGCTGACGTTAGGTTGCTATGACAGCATAGAAATTACAGAGACAGTGTCTGTAGTGTATTGTAACAGATAATCTAATTTAAAAGAAAACAGACTTTAAGCTTGTTTCAACCTCGACGAAAATGCGTGAGTATCTTGATATAAACTTTCCTAGAATTATTTACATGTGATTCGAGCACATAATTAATTTCAAGAGGAAATACTTTAATTCCCGGTTTACTTTAGCACTTGTTAAGTTATATACAGTCAATACATCTTTAATGCGTCTTGTAATAAATAATGTTATAGTTTTTATAGTAATGTCACATTTTTTACAATAATGTTACAATTTTTACAGTTTGGTTTAAACAGTATTTATTTGTTGAAATGTACATGCAGTGATAACATATATACAATGAACATAGAGGATTTGGACGGAAGCTCAAAGCTTATAGTGTCCATTCCTCACAAACAATATAACTACATACAATATACACAACATGACACATGTAAACGTATCCTTTGAACCTCTATAACTGTAAACGACATATAGTGGAGCTGCTTAGAGTGAAAATTCAAGGAAATACTTCACTTGATGATACAAGCATGAAATTTTCACTAAATGTTCCTTACATGGCCCAGATTCAAAAATGATCGTGGGCCACTTAAAAATCATCCATTTTCAAGATGGCCGCTAAATTCCAAAATGTTATCGTTTTAATTTAAAACATGCTTATAGTCCGCAGGCATATGTAGTTCCCGTGGGCATGTGTCTTATTTTTTGGCAATATCTACATGTAAAAACTTCGTCAATGGATTGTTCACAATGGAAAAGCGCATGTTGTCAAATTTTCTAACGACTATTTGGCCATAAGCATCGATTATATACGTTACCTATGTGTTTTTATTTTAAAATCATAATTTCAAGGTAAACTACTTTTTTATTTTCAAATGCAGTTTCTCCATAGAATCATCATAAAGTATTAGAAAATACACTTTAGTACCGTTTTATTTTCATCATTCATTACTACTAGTAGTAACGTAAACAACTTTAATTTATGAGTTAGTCCATTATAATTCGACCTACAGAATTTCTTCATTGTCTCTCAGAGAACAATTATGAAGTTAATATACTGGCAGTTCTTAAAAACACTGTTTTCTTGAACTATCAGCTTATGACTAATTTAGGGACTTCATGAGGTACGTTTTATACGTGACGAAACTCAGAATATTGCAAATGCTAATAATTGGAGACTTGGCAAATTCCATACACACACAGCAGGTTTTGCTGCTTGTTTATTTCTAAAAGCATATATCTGCACCTTTAATGATTATGTCCAGCTACTCAGTCTTGCGATTCTGAAGACAGTAACATACATGACAGTTTGTTGTATAATCAAAAACTGCAAAACAGATACATTTCACTATAGAAAAAATGCAGCAATTATAAGCCAGCAAATAGTTTGTATACATGCTTCAAATAAAGCAGTATATAGTCGGTTGAATAAATCTGAAATCCGATTAGCGACTGTTCTGGTAAGTTTAATACTGTAAGATTACCAGTAATTAGCAATTCAAAGCATGATATTGCCTCGTTTATTGGACAGAACTGGTACAAACCTGCAGATTGAAAGAGTGTAAAACAAAAATGTAACCTTAGGCTTGAAGAGTTAAGCCACACCATTTTCTTACAAAGCTGACGTGAACACTTTCTAACTAAGTGTACTTACTTTGTAAGATTATCGCATATATTACGTTACCTAGGAAACCAACGTTGTTCAGTTAAAATCTTGAAAACAAAACACGAGTCAAAATGTTGCATAGTAGTTTGACTTATCTGGTCCGTGTATATAGTTCCTTACGGTAATGTACCAGCCGGGACATTGAGAGTGCAGCATCAGACACATTTAATTTAGAAGAAAAAGAGGCAAGGGAAGTCGAGACATGGGTTATCACAGCAATATAGAATTACATGTTTTTGTTTAAAAATTAGTTTAATTTCTATGCTATTTTTCTTTCCTTTTCTAGTCTGCTTATATTCAACAGTCCCTTAAATGAGTCGATTTAGCATGGAACCAGCATTAGGACTTACTTTTAATTTGACGAATATTTTACGTTTTAAGGGACCGAGTTCTACAGAATTCTAAGCTTCAAAATTAAGTGGCAACGCAAAACGACAGCATATTTGATGTGGGATATTTCTGGGCAAATACCAGTTGTCCTAAAGAATGTAATGACATGTAGTTTCACTTTGCAGTACGGTAACAAAACAAAGAGAAGGAAAACAGATCGAATAACGTATACAACCAGTTACTGGGTAATTTATAAGTTCCTCATATCTCATAAGCTTAAACAGTAATACATTAGTTCTGAATTAAATATTAACAAATGATAAGGTAATGCATACTATTCATGTCAAGTGCAAACCTTGATATATCTATTTTCAGATGACCTCCTTGACTTTGAAGATATTACTATCATTTTTATTATTAATAATTATTGTTAAGCAATAATTACACGGGTTAACTGCTTATGAATGAAGTCTTACCGCTTTTCTGAATGAGTTTATATACAGTAAGACACTGCAGCTTTCTGATACCATTTATATCAATACAATGATAGAAGAAGCATACATATTAAAAGTCGAATGATCAAATCTACATTTGTCTTTCGTAACACTCAATGTATTGATGATAATGTATCAGAACACAAACAGGGACTGTACAGAATTATCTGACCAAATATATCTTGGTAATGTTACAATGAGAGATACACGTCATGAACAGACTCATGAAAAGACGCTTTATATGTGTCTCTTAAAGTATATCATTTTCCATTATTTAATTGACATAGTGATAATATGGTGCAGTGTAACAGATGGAAGCAACACAAAAAGGTAACGTTGATTACATTCAAGCACGATGATAATAACAATCAAGTGAGCCGATACTTTATCAGTTGCCTCAGCTGACAGCCACTTTTGCATGTAGGTTACCTGATTGCCTCGGTAGACAGCACAGGTAGGGAAACAGGTATCTCCCCTATGATAATTCTAAACCTAAACATGGATCAGTTAGGTCAACGTATACATATTATACTGGTCCCCCAAGATTTTAAGTGATGCGTTTTGTGGTGTTGCTGTAAGTCAAAAATGTTAAGAAAATTCTAAATGCTTCAGATGTTCATGTTGAGTTCTTGTGAGTGTATAAAAAGTAAATATTTGCTGTCTTATTTTATCAATGGTAAGTTTAATGCTTTCTGGCATCCAAGAATTGAGCCTTTGAAAACAACTTACTCAAATAAAAAAAAAACTTATTCCTAATACATAGAGGATCTTACATGAGTGCTCATGTATTATTGAATTTATTAAACGAGTTGGGGAAAAAGATAAGATGCGAGGCTTTGCCGAGCATCTTATCGGTTTTCCCCAACGAGTTTAATAAATTCAATAATACAGGAGCACGAATGCAAGATTCTATTTATCATATGACACTAAAATCGCATTTTATTAGCAAATTTTGCACTAAAACATCAAGATTTCGCCATTATAAAACGCGATGTTTTAATGGACGTCAGCGTATAATGTTACGACGTAATTTGCATATTTAATCCACTAGTGGATTATCGTTTTTAATGCATGGCTTTATTACACTCTCAGATGCGACGTCATATGATAAATATTAAATAATAATGTTACTGTTACAATGCCTTTCAAATACAGGACAATCCCATATTATCAGACTTGGAGGCACAAACAGTGGTGTTTCTTCATGGCTGCTTCACATGTGTAAACTTAAGACATAAACAGTTACACTGAAAGGCTATATCATCTAGAGTTAGATATTTTCGTCAGTAACTGTTTTGGGGGAAATCCTAAGGAAAAGTAAACTTTTCTCTTCAGCTGGCAATGCCACAGCTAACTGCTACTTCACTATTTCAACATATGCAAGTAGTTCTTTCAACATGGTTTAAAGAGAAGTGACAGAGTATGTTGATTAGGGACCAATCATATAAAATTCATTCCAGCGATTCATGTATGTTAATTGTGTTTAAGTCACGGTTATGTACGTTACTGGTCTTATTTGACTGATGATTATCTTTATCTAAATATGTCAATATAGCTATTTATTTAGATATAAAAAAATCATATTGATAATTTTTAATTGCGCTTTACACTTATAACGTTAATTGTTCCGTACATTTCGTTTGTAACAGATTGCTGCTGTAACACGCTAATGTTACCCCACCCGTTACTTTGGTCAGTTTCTAGGTGAAACACATAAAATGATATAGCAACAACCATTTTTGAGCTGCTGAAAGACTGCTTTACTGATTATGATAACAACATCAAATTGAAGTTGTTGTCTACACGAAGACCCGATTTTTATTACATATGACCCTGGATTATTCTTCCTGGGACGGATTTCGATTATGTTACGTAATGTTACTGTTTGGGTGCCTTTCAGATACAACCCAAAATTATTATTGTCTAATGAATATAAGAATAGCATTTTACATTGCGTACTTGTACACTTTTTCACTTTAAGACATAATACAGACTACAGCTAATTATACCTTCTCAACAGTGTTTCAGGAATTCATAAGAAATAAGTTACATTCTGTCTTCAACTGATATTGCCACTACTAACAGCAACCTAACTGATTCAAAATATATCAAGGAATTCTGTCAAAGTTGAGATGAGCATGAGTCAAATAAAAGCGATAGATTATGCTACTTTAGGACCACATGTAAAAATTTCATTCTACCGTTTGGTCTGTTTCTCATTGATTATTTGTATTTTAGTTACAGTTATATACGTTACAAATATATCATGCTTTTTGGTCATCATTTCCAGACTTCAGTTTGCTTTTTATGTATTAGAACATTTAAAAAGGGATATCTATGACACAAAGTATTTTCTACATTGCGTTTATTGCATTTAGGTGCTGTAATGGACCAGTGTTACCCCACCCACCACTTTGGCCATTTTTTCGGTAAAGTGTTAAAAGAAACACTGGCAACAACCATTTTGCAACTCCCTAAGTCAATGCTCTAAGTGACTATAATCAGGGCATAAAATAAACATACATGCCAACGGGCCTCTGGACTATTACCTTAAATAATGTGTTGAAAAGTACATAAAATGGCGGACATTTTGTTTTTGCGGCGGCCATCTTGAAAATGACATAATTTCAAGTGGCCCACGATCTTATGTTAAAGTGCATGCCAGGTACTTGCTATCCTGTAAATTTCATGCTTGTATCATCAACTGAAGTATTTTCGCTATATCCCGCTCCACTAATATGACATATTCTCAGAAAGCTATGCGTAAGACGAATAATAATTATAATAATATTAATGATAGAGAAACAGATGCTAGTAAATGATTCAAGGTGGAAAGATATCTTCAAATAATAAATATTGATAACAGGGAATTAAGATGTTGACTGAATTTGATCGAAACAAGAAGAAAGGGTTTCGCAATCGGTGGCCCCCAACCCACCCCAAAACTATATGTATCATTTCTTTAGCCATTAAATAATGCCATTGTGCTGTTGTCTGCCTAACTTTGCCTTGCTTTCAAGAGTAAAAGGTAAAATGACAGAACAAAAATAATCTTAACAATATTCTTTAATCACACGCGGATAATGTTTTAGTATATACTGATGTATAGCAATTTATCAAGTTAGCGAGTCTCGGTAATTAGGTGTTATCCCTGACTGTCGTGGCTCGTGAGCTTGGCAAATTGTATCTATGGCTGTAGTAAGTAAGTAAGAAGAACATTACCATAACCTAGATGCATTCCCGTATATAACATTTTGCAAAGTTTGCAAGCCAAAGTGATTGGAGCTGTCCCTACCTACAATGGCTCGCGAGCTAAGCAAATTGTATACTGTACTTAAAAGAAAGAAAAAAAGAAAGAAATAGTTTGAATAGGTTGCAAGCCAATGTGGCTCGAAGATTTATACTTGTAAAATGTAACTTAATTACAGAGTCATTTAGCATTATATTATGTTATAACAGTTTGAGAGGAGTGTGAGCTAAAGTGACTGAGTCTGTACCTATACCTACAAATGGGCATGAAACAAATTTTATGCAGATTTAAGTTTAGGATGGTCGTGATTTAACGATAGCTATAAGAACCGTTTTGTTGCAATAATGTAAAGTTGTACATGCTTAAAGATATTGTCATTCACCGTAACATTTTCACTAGGTATACCATTCAAAAGAACTGAGGCTGTTAGTCGGTAAGGTAAGACTGACAAGTACTGTTGTCGTTGACGTATGTAGTTAGGACAGTGCAATAAGAAGTGTGTAGGCGACTCTATCTGTCCGCAGGAGCAAAAAGGGTTATCAATCAAGTTTTTCTGATATAAATGGTGTTTCAAAGAGCTACATTCTAGTCGCAGTCGTGCATGTAAGACCTGGCTGACACGAGACAGCTGCATGTTGTCAAAATACTTTGGCGGACAACGCTTTGGATTATTTAGCCTATACTTGAAACTACTAAGAGACGTTGCATTTTTAATGTCTTGGCTCAAGGCGTTCCAGTCGCGCAACGCTGATGGGAGAAAAGAAGAAGAGTAGGTAACAGTACGCGAAAATGGTATAGAAAAGTTTTGCGAGTTTCTAACAGGATATCTATTTAATTGCATTACTCTGTAAGGTATAAGCTGTTGTAGGTACGGTGGAGTTGAACCATTTATCATTTTATAAATCTGATATAATTTTTGTTTGCTGCGGCGTTTTTGTAAGGTTTCCCACTTGGTATCGTCATAAAGTTTTTGAATACTACATAGTTTTGTGCCTCCTGTTACGAGCCGAGCGGCCTCAAGTTGTATATTTTCAACAGCGCGTTTATTTTCCATGGTACAGTTATCCCATACAATGTTTCCATATTCGAGAAGTGGTCTAATGAAGGTTGTATATATTCTTTGGAGAGACGGTCTATCAAGAAGAAATCTAAGGCGCCTAAGATACCCTATTCTTTTCCATGCTTTCTCAGAGATGACTTTAATGTGATTAGACCATGTGGCGTCATTTGAGAAAGTGAGCCCAAGGTGTTTATGTTGATTTACTTCTTTGATTTTGGAGTTAGCCATAGAAAGGTCAGGATGAATTGGCTTGGCGCGCTTTTTGCTAATTATTAGGGAGACTGTTTTGGTAGCGTTAAAATCGACCAGCCACTCACGTGCCCAATTATATATGTTCTTAAGGTCAATATTTAGTTCTATTGCCGCATTTATGGGACAATCGACTATTTTAAAAAGGCTGGTGTCATCGGCAAATAATCTTATGTTGGTTCTTATGTTTTTTACAATGTCGTTTATAAATATTAGAAATAAAGTTGGCCCAAGTATCGAGCCTTGTGGGACACCAGCATTAATATGCACACATGATGAGTTGGTTCCTTTAATGCAAACACGTTGTCTTCTTTTTACAGTTTGGTTCCTGAATTGAAAAGACCTTCCGAAGCAGGGTCTACACTTAAAGGAAAAATGTGCTGCTAAGACGGCAATTTATTTTCTTTAAGTGTCGACCGCTACTGATAGGGAGGCAAAAATGAAAAAGGCAGAGTTGCTTACTCGTAAAGTTTACCCATTTACCATAATCTCAGAAAAAATAAACTACACAAATCTGCGTATATAAATGTAATCGAGACAGATTCGATGCTAGGGCTGGGGTGGCGGGGCGGGGGTGGGGGAGGAGGGAGGGAGTGGGGGCAGCTATGGAATCTGGACCTGCAGGATAGTCTAAACACCTCAAGAAGTGTATTATATGAAGTGCATGCGTAAATGATCAGACTCCAGTTAAGGTGAAAGAACACAACTGAAAATTTCTGTTTTTCCCCTCTCTTCGTACTGTGATTCTATCACATCTGATCATTATATCAGAAGACTGTTCTGTGAAGGAAAAAACACAAGTAGTTCTCAGCTGTACAGGAGCTGGGAAATACTCTGTGTAACCACCGCGATCCCGAATGGGACAGCCAACCATTCATAATTGCCAGCGCAATGCATCCAGTCGAGTTTTAACCTGCGCGGAAGAGGTATAGAGCCAGTCAAGAGACTCCTCAATACCGACTGAGCTATCGGGGCCTACATTTACCGAGCTAATCTTCCACTGTCCTCAGATGTGTTCGAATCAGAGGAGTAAGAGAGAAAAATAAAGAGTATACCCTTTTGAGAGGGGAGTGTTCTTACAGAAAAGTCATTTACTGAATTCCGAAACTTGTTTCCCTTGAAAGCGTGTAGGAAAAAAAAAGCTGTACAATGTATCCATATACCTTAAGATGCACCCCATTAGGCCTAAAAACATTAAATCAACACTGGATCAACCTTGATTCAACTTTATGACGTTGAATCAACGTTGATTCAGGTTGATTAAAATGTGTGCCTGCTTGGACCACTTGTTTGACTAAATGTATCTCTATGATATCTTCAAAACTGTAATAGAAAGCGTCCTACACGCAAGCGCTATTGATGCAACGTTAGCGGTATCTGACGTTACGTTGCTATGAGAATAACGTTGCCGTCACAAAAAGAGCTTCAGGCTTGTAGCATAGCGGTAAATACAAATCAAGTTTAATAGGAAAAACGATTTAGCTTTAACTTCAACTTCGGTGAAAATGCGTAAGTATTTCTTCTTCTACCATTGAAGAACAGACACCTCAGAGAGGCGTATTATCGTACTGGCGCGTGGGTAGTGCAGGAACAAACGAGCTGAAAGTGGTTTTAAAGAACTATATACAGTGCGGTTAAAATTACCCAGTACGAATCGAGCGAACTCTGACGGCCTGCTCCCCTCCTTAACCTTTCAGTAGAGGGGCAGCTCACGGCACGAGTGTATGGGGAAGGCTGTTCTATATCCTGATAGTGTCTGGGAAGAGGGATGGTTCTTGAAAATGGAACCAGAAACCCCCTGAGTATTTACGCTTTTGTTACGCACAAATAAGCAAACAAAATTTCAATAAGTTTGCGACGAAGTGTACTCCATGCATTGATAATATCTGCCATGCTTTCGCCAATTTCAGCAGATTTTTATTTTGACATAAAAGCACCAAAAAGAAAAATATGCGTTATTTTTGCTGTTTAGTATATGATAATCTTCATTGGTAGTCCAGCGCTTTATCCGCTGGACTACCAATGAAGATTATTATATACTAAAAAGCAAAAATAACGCATATTTGAGCCGCGACACGAGAAAACCAACAATGTGGTTGTGCGCCCAGCGCAGATTCAGATCAGTCTGGGCATTAGCCAAGTCTGATCGGAGTCTTCCCCAATCGCTTAAAAGGTAGCTAAGGGTCTAAGCTACTTTCATGCGGACAGCGAAGACTCTGATCAGACTGGGCGGATGCCCAGGCTGATCTGAGTGCGCTGGGCGTACAACCACATTGTTGGTTTTCTCGTGTCGTGGCTCATTTTTCTTTTTGGTGCTTTTATGTCTAAATAAATCCAGAGGTGGCAAGATCGACCCCCCGCTTCTTCGGTTTTTCGGATCAGACTTTAAACAGAGTTTTGTCTCCGTATAACGTAGTCGTTGATGGGACGTTTAGCCCGAGTTTACTCACATTCGTTTTCATTATTATAGTATCTTACAGATGCCCAGACTGCAAGCAGTAAACCGAAGGGAGTAAATTTATACATTTCGAAATGTGCGAATACGAAAGCTTTAACCTGTCACAGGCCACTTTAATGCTGCTGATGCCTTTTAATGTCAATAGAATGGTACATTTGTACTTGCATATAGGTTTACACTAAAACCGGCTAGACAAGGATAAATATCGCAATCTGCAGTTGCAAACTTCGTTTAACAACGACCAGACAACGACAAGTATAGCATCTGCCGTTGACAACTTCTTTTCACATCGAATAGGTAAGCATCGCAATCTGCCGTTACCAACTTTGTTTCACTCTGATGAGACAAGGACAAACGTCGCAATCTGGCGTTACCAACTTTGTTTAACACTGGTGAGACAAGGACGGACATCGCAATCTGCCGTTACCAACTTTGTTTCACACTGATGAGACAAGGACAAACATCGCAATCTGCCGTTACCAACTTTGTTTCACACTGATGAGACAAGGACGGACATCGCAATCTGCCGTTACTCACTTTGTTTCACACTAGCGAGACAAGGACGAACATCATTCAATTTGTCTGCCGTTGCTAACTTTGTTCGGCATCGGCGAGACAAGGACAAGCATATAGTATTCTGACGTTGCAAACTTTGTTGGCAAGATAAGAACAAACATCGTATTCTACCGTTGCAAACTTCGTTAAACACTGGCGAGACAAGAACAAAAATCTTATTCAGTCGTTGCCAACATTGTTCTACATGTACAACAGCTATATAAGGACAAATATCGTTTTATGCCGTTTCCAGTTTCGTTAAACACTGGCGAGACACGAATAAAAATGATTATCGTATTCTACCGTTGCCAACTTCGTTAAACATTGGATAATTTTGTTCTACAACGGCTGGACAAGGACAAACACAGTATTCTGCCGTTGTTAACTTTTTCGGCTAGACAAGGGCAAACATCGTATTTTGCCGTCGCCAACTTCGTTTAACTCCGACGAGGCGAGGACAAAGATCGTATCTTACCATTGTCAACTTCGTTTAACACCGGTCAGACAAGGACAAACTCTGTATCATGCCTCTTTTACCATTGGCTCTACGCTTTTCTGTACCTATTAAGAGATGCCGACTGCCTTATTCACGGTCTGAGGTGCATTAACGCTGCACCGACAGTTACATTGTATCATTACGATTTATTCAGGCACAGTTAATGTTTATTTTGTTTTTATTTTATTTTCTTATATGTTATAATAATAAAAATAATCATATGTTAAATTCTGCCAAAGATAGTCTGATGCAATGCATGTACATGTACATGCAACAGAAAAGTTTTACCCGGCGCATGCGCCACAGAATTACGTTGCGTTACTAATGCGGCAACTGACGTTACGTTGCTTAGACAATAACGTCAAAGTTACTAGCAGCGCTTCATGCCTACAGTTTAGTTAATCTGATATTACTTTTAACTTCGGCACAAATGAGTAAGTAGTTTTTACGTTATCATAAGAAGAGCCAGAATAGCGGTAGCATTTAGCAAAGTATAAAACGACCTTTTTTCGAATACCGTCGGCGAAAATGCATTAATAATAAAAATTATTAATGCAATGACATTCAAATGAGTTTACGCAGGTAACCGGGTGGGGTTGGTAAATTGGGGTGGGGGGGGGGGGGGGGGGGGAGGTAATTGCATTAAGTTTACCGATTGATTTTTCAATAAGAACATTTTGAATATTTGAATAACTGACAGTTCTTCATATTTGTTCTTAATATTCAAATTGATTTTTAAATTAGGATAGTTCGAGCAAAATTGTTTTGAGCTTTCTTGTATTTGTTTTATATTTGTTTTTCTATTTTTATCTATTTTAAATTTGTCTTATCATATCTTATTATTTATTTATTATTATTTATTTCATCAAAATGTCAAAGAATCACAAGGAAACATAGATAATTTTTATATATCGTATTGATTCCAGTGTATATGGAAAAAAAAAACATAAAAAAGAAGAAATCTGTGGAGACTATAATTAATCGGAAGCTCTGACTCTATTAAGCGTCGATAAAAAGATATAGATCATGAAAAAATAAGCAGGCAAGTATCGTATCGGTATTGTAGTACACGATGCAATATTACATTTAAAAGTTTCAGTATTCGCTTTTCAAAAACTTGTTGCGATGTCTAGCCCTTTATCAGTATTTGAGCCGCAACACGACAAAACCAACAATGTGGGATGTGCGCGCAGCAAAGACTCAGATCATCCGCCCAGTCTGATCAGAGTCTTCGCAGTGCCCTTAAACGGTAGCTGAGTAGCCTTTGCTATCGTCATATCCGTCCAGTCTGATCCATCCAAGAAGTCTTGCAAACTGACATTACGTTGCTATGTCAGTAACGTCACAGTTACAGAATAAAATTGAGCAGAATACAATATTTATTCATTGCGCAACTTAACGCAAATAATGAGGTACTGATTCATGCATAGTGTGTATTGTATAGTTGCAACATTTCATCATTTTACAAAAAAAAAAAAAAAAAAAAAACTGATTGAAATTCAATCACTTTTTCTTCGATGAAAATAAGTTAGTCATTTAACGGCGTAAAAGTGTATTTTGCCGCATTGGTGATAAGGAAAGAATCAAGACTGTTGTACTGTATTCCTGTATCACTATTTGAGTCTACTGGTATATTTCAATACATTGTGTAACACGTTTTGAGGGCCTCATGGAAGATTAGCTAGTTATGCTAAATGTTGTCACCCTCGTTAAATAAAATCTTTACTTACTTAATAAGATGATGAACGTGCACAATGGATGTTTTTTTTTTAATTTTCCTTATACCACAAACTCTCTAAAATTGGGACACCTAAAACAATCACTGTTATCGTCCTGAAAAGGAACACTTTGCATTTAACATGTGCAGTCATAAGCCACTGTTGGAATCGCAAACAGTGTAAATCCTGGTCAGACTGCTCCTCTTTAAGAAGCAGTCAGTTCTGGTGCTACTCTGTTAGTTAAGACCTGTCTGTCCTAATACTTATTATTTTACGTACCTGAAGAATATAAGTGTGTGTTTATCAAGCTGAGTGTGACAGATGCGCATTTCCAAACTTAATATGAACCCCACATGCTTGAAGCGAAAAGGTGATCGGCAGGTTTCGATAGGCGACGGAATCCCTCTACTGGCCCCGCTTACTGCCACAATCCGCGAGAAATAGACATCGGATAAGAGACGCCTGCGTCTCACACCGACCCACCTTACCCATATGACCCGAGAAAACGGCTTTATCCTCGAAAATTGGGATAAAGCGTTCAACAAGTTCAACTAGTTTTTAAATGAATATATAGATATATTTCTAAGTTGATTGTAGACACTTTGATGTGCGGGCTACTTTTGGATTTTTTATGATTTCTTTTCTTCATTATTTCAGCACTACTCAAAAGCTTTCTTGACTGCTGTTTTCTCTCTGTTGAAGCAGGTCAGTAGAAATTTTAGTTTTATTTTTCAACACGCATGCACACATATAAAAGACACACACTGTCAAACACAAACAGTAAGACGGTATATACACAGGGAATACACTAGTCCGCCAATTTTCGCTTCCTGCCGAGGCTGTCCGGCATACTTGACTTCAGTCGAGGCCTTCCGCGAGCTCTTGCTTCCTGCCGAGACTGCTGTGCATGTAAAAAGGCTTCCTGTCGAGACTGTCCGCGTGATTCTGCTTCCGGTCGAGACTCGGCAGGAAGTAGAAACACGTGGACAGTCTCTTTAGAAAGCCATTTTTCGCGGACGGTAGTCTTAGAAGGAATTAAGAAACCACGGACAGTCTCGGCGGAAGCCAAATATGACGCAGGCGTCAACAGGAAGCGAAAACTGGCGGACTAGTTTATACCCTGTGATATAAGATAGTATATAAAGCCCTCTGTATCTGGCCTTAGTGACATCTATTTGACGAGCTTTTATGTGTTTGGATACACTGACAAGGGGAAAAACTCTGCCATTGTCGTTTTTCGCAATTTTCTCAATGTGGATCAACTTTTAAAGAAAACAATCCCCCCCTAGGAGCAAATCCTTTCTTTTAAAAGTAGACTTAAATTTGGAAGGCCTATGTTATCCAAGGAAGCAAACAGGAAGTTACAGTAGTTGTCTCCCTGTGTGAAGGTGGCAGAAAAATATGACAGTGTACCCATAAATCTTTGTCAAAGACTTAAAGCTGTGGCATCAGTGCAAGTTTTTCAATACTTTTTTTTCTCACTTTCCTTTGGTCAGCTTTAAACTCCTTGACACTTTTATGTCATAAAATGTGTTCATTGTTTGGGGTCCTTTTGTTTGACAACCTTTCGTTTGATAACCAAAATAACCTATTTTTTAAAACCTAATCTTTTTTTAGAATAATTAATTTTCTTTAAGGGGAACCGCCAGATTTGCTATCGGGTAGGCCTAGAGGGATTTGCCATTTTTCAAAATCTGTCCCCACCTCAGTTTTGTCAGTACACGAAACAACCGACACAATATTGAGCCGCGACATGACAGAACCAACAATGTGGTTGTGCGCCCAGCGCAGACTCAGATCAGCCTGGGCATCCGCCCAGTCTGATCAGAGTCTTCACTGTCCGCCTGAAGATAGCTTAGACTCTTAGCTATCCTTGAAGCGTTTAGCGAAGAGTCTGTTCAGACTGGGCGGATGCCCAGGCTGATATGAGTTTGCGCTGGACGCACGACCACTTTGTTGGTTTTGTCGTGTCGCGGCTCAATTATAAGATGCATATGGAACAGCAAACAGCTAAGGTCCTGACCAGACTGCTCCTTAGCAGTCTGATCTGAACCTACACCATTTGCTCAGACCTATCTGCCCAATGTTTAGCATTTTTACAGTCGGTGTTACTATTAAAAATAAATCTTTATTACAGATAATGCTGCTGATTACTATCTTGATGAGGGTGATTACCTTGACGACGGCGAAGATAATAACAAGTCTTCTAAAGCTTCTGCTACAACAACCATACAGCTAGAAGACGATGGTTATGTGTTACCCAAAACACCACAGCATTTCCTGCTCTTAAAGGTAATGGTGGCGATTTGTTAGCCTTCGCATCACGCGTCGCTGACTTGCAAATTCGTTTAGAGGCTACGTTCATTTTGTGCCTTATTCGAGTAAAGGCTGGACTGCAGACCAAAAAAGGTATAAAAATAAAAATTCAAAGGTACTTCTCCATTAAAATGAAGGTCTATATTTCTGTCTAGAGTAGACAGAAGGCTACTCGACAGAAGCTGTCTACTCACTATAACTTAGAAAGAATTGTGATACAGGTCATGCTTTGCTCTTAGACTTGGGAAATAGAAAATGTTTTTTTTTTTTTTTTTAATTTTCTCTCAACAGAACTCACAACAACAGAACGTCCTAAAGGTTTAATATTTACTGATGATGATGATGTATTACTGTTGAACGGCATTTGCTTATATCAACTCAAAACTTATCGTATAATGTATGTCCGCTGAAATCCTTTAATGGTTACCCTAGAATTTTCTAAAATGAATCCTACTTCACTGGGAGAAATATCGGTTGAATGACACAGAGCAGAATCTGGTCAAAATATACTATGTAACTATATATGTACAGGGTTTTATAAAAGTTTTGTAGTTATGCTAAGGAAAACTTTGACAAAGGGTAACAGATTCGGGTAAATTTCTTGATCAGGACTCGTATTTGACTAGTGACTATATTATCACATGCTTTTAGTCAGTTTCGGAAACACATTTTGTCAGTTTGTATATTTTCTCCTTTGCAGGAAATCAGACAAAACCAGCGTAACACCAACTGCTCTAGTGAGGCAGATGGAGAAATGAAAATAAGACAGAAAACGGTGCCTGTTCCTGTTGATGCCATAGTAACGGTGCTACCACAGAAACATGTGCCAAAAGCATCAACTTTCATAAAAACCGAGAGGCCTGAGCTGGACAGTCCACGGATTGAGGAGGAGGGTTCTATGGGCGACATCTTGGAATACCCACAATTCCTTGATCTTGAAGCACAAATACCTCCAGTACCTGTGTTCGTAAAGCCAAGTAGACGAAGTAAGTAAATGCTTAACCCATCAATGCCTAGCGTCCCATAAATAAGATATTGGCACGTGTAGAATCAGATCAGACGCCGCGTTTTGCGGCGTCTGATAAGGATTTACGCTATTTCCATAGGACGAATGGGTATTTCTCCTCAAAATGAAATAAAATAAACATGATCATTTAATGATTAAAATAAATAAACCAGACACCCCTTAACTGACAAATGGACTCATCCATTTGATAAGGACTGAAAAGTCCGGTAGACATACATGTTAATGGGTTTAAGTGAGGCCTATAACAAGTAAGAATTCAAATGGCCCCTTCCGAATTAAATGCTTTATAAGGTCTATGGGTACACTTTTTATGTTTTCCCGCTATTTATTTTTCATAGCATATTAATTTAAATAATTGATTGTTTGCGTCTATACACAAAACAATCCTACCAAACACGTGTCTGCTCGTAAGAGAAAGGATTTTTCCTGTATGAGCAACTTCTTTTCTACAGAAGAAATGCCCCCCCCAACCTCCCAATCACCCCCTCCCCCGACACACACACACACAAGCACAAACGAACACACACAAGCTGAATTCCCATTGTCAGAACTTCGCTATCTCACATAAAATGACCCAAGCCAAACTCGAACCACAACATAATGCCAACGCATGCAGTCCCACAGAGACTCTAACTTGGCATTGGGGATCTGCACTACCTCTAGCAGTCACTGTTCAATGATGCATTGAGTTCGACTGGGTGTTTCGTGCTTTACAATTCTTAGCACGAAGCACGTTTTCTATAGAAAAAGTGCTTCATGGTAAGAACTGTGAAGCTCGAAAGACACCGGGCTGTAATAGTGCCAAACACTTTTTCTCTAGAAAAAAACTTCACTTTAAGAATCGTGAAGCAGGAAAAGCCTATTCAAATACACCTGTTAAGAAGTTCTTCATAATGATTTTTTTTCATACTTCACTTTCATTTTACTTTTATTTCAGAGCGAATCAAGAGAGCCATTAAACGCCTGTTTGGCTGTTACAAGGAGCCAGCTATCGTATCTCCAGTTTTCCCATCACTCATGATCGATGACGTCACAACTCTGCACGTCCTACGTGGCGACCAAGAGGCGGAGACTGGTCATTGTGAGCCAGTCGCAGAGCTGAAAGTGCGCAGAGCTAATGTGTAGACATCTGATGCAGTTGGTTTGAAGAAGCATACGGAAAATGTTTACACGATCAGGGAAACTGTTTACAGAATCAGGGAAAACATTTACAGAAACACTCTATCTGTGATATTATTATATTTTCTAGTCCCTTTTACCTTTAGTCAAAGATCCAATCACTTGTTTTTAGATAGCTCATTTTCCTCTTTCTTCATATTTGATGTTTCATTCATTGTCGCTGTTTGTATAATTTGACACAATTTTACAATTTATTCCCTCGATTTTACATTTATTTTGGGACGGATATTATAATTTTAAAATATCAAATGCGTATATACATATGTATGTATATATTTTATCGTTTTCTTTACCAATTGTTGAAACAAAATTGTTGGTTACCATGGGTGGTTTGTTTCAAATTTACTCCCTGAATATCCAAAAAGAGAGATAAACTGAACCCTAACCTGGCAGACACATGACGTCGAAATGACGTCTTACTGACGTCTATGCAACGTCATCACGTCGCGTGATCGTGACATGCGCTGGTCACCTTGCAATCATTAGCCTTTTCCCATCATTGATTAAGGTAAAAACGAACACCTCCATTTTTACATGCAATATGTAGGCCTACATACTAGAGAAACAATATTTTTACTTCCTGTTTGGTTCCCTGGACGTCGAAAGCCGTCCAAAAAGGATCTACTTTAAAAGCGGAGTAAATTATCTCTTTTAAGAGTTGATCCCCTGTGAAAAGGGTAGCAAAATGAAAATGTTAGAGTTCTTTCCCCTGAAAGAGAATTCTTTCACCGTAATACGAAAAAGTGGGGTCAAGTCAGGTAAATTCGGACAGCATGTAAATGCGGACAGAGACATTTTTCCTTTTATATGTCAGTTGTTTGAAATTAAAACAAAATTAACTGGGAAAACAGTGAAACTGCTGATGAGACGGCTAATTATGAGCCATCTCATCTGGATTTCTACTGTTTGTTTGCAATGGTATGTCCGAATTTACCCGCTGTCCGAAGTTATCCTACTCGATCCTAATTGCAAGCAATAACAACTCACTCAGTTGATTTCATTCAGTATACAGTAACGTTATATGTAAAAATATCAAAGTCATAAAAAATAATCTTAAAACTGCAATATGAATGCATGTCAATGACACTGTCTTATCCTTACATCGATTCTGTACATCAGTCACTACAGCTATGAGTTAGGCCTTTTGTACCCGAGTTTCTATCTGAATAAAGCCTATAGTACTCGAGTATCTGGAGAGCGAATGTCCAGAGCAGCGCGCATGCGCGGTCTTTCTCTACACAGATCGTATTTAGATTGATACAAGGATCAGTTATCATGAGGCGAACCCAGAACAAGTTACTGTAGTGAGAACAGCACACCAGTTTTGTTTTCTCTCATGATGCTGCTTAATTGTCCAGTTTTCCCTTCGGGTTAGTGGATTCCGTTTATTTTCGTTGGTATTAAAAACCAGTAAATGAGTCCATCATCTCCTACTGTACTGAAAATGTTATACTCTCCCTCTCTCTCTCTCTCTCTCTCTCTCTCTCTCTCTCTCTCTCTCTCCCTTATTGTTCATGAAATGTATTTTTTGGTTTTGTTACAAATACGCTCTTAGCCATTTATTTATAATGTACAATGAGATGACTTTAATAGCTACACGCTTACCGTCAGATCTTATATTCTACTGATTTGAATATTATGTACATGTATGTAATTAATGAAAAATAAAATACTGTTTAAACCAATCGAAAATGAATGATATGATTACACGTAGTCGTATGTCGACAGAACCTGTAAATACTACTCCTGGTTAACATACAGTTCCATTTTCACCTAGAAATTAATAAGTGAAGCTCCTGCAAACGGATATATGCGATATAATAATGTTATTCGCTTCATATGGATGTATACCATATTTGTACAATCCAAAATTTCCCATTGGTCACATTCATGAATTTTGTGAGAATTCCATCAGCTTCTCTATTTGAAAGTTGCTGTTTTGTATGAGCCAAATAGAATTGGTATATTTTGACTATTCATTGTCTTAATTTTTTTATTTACAGACAGGGGGGAATAGACTTGCACGTTTATCAGGCGTGAAAATGAAATGATATTTGAGTTTTGTCAAAGCTACAGTTAATTCCGAAAACAGTCAACTCTCGATCTGTCAAAGATCGAATTTCATCTCAAATAACTGATAACTCAAACAATTGTCTGGTCACAGAAAATTTATTTTGAGATATCAGTAGTTTGAGATAACAGGAGTTAAAATGTAAAAGAAAAAAGGAAATGTGTGCAAACTAGGTTCTTCGATATCAGAGGGTAGTTCGAGATATCAGTTTTGAGAAAATGAGAGTCAACTGTATGACCAGGTTAATAAATTCACTTTGCCATTAAGCAATCCTGGTTTAACTAGGTTTTATTTATCTGATCCCCACAAGCCATTCGGATCCTCTCCACGGTCGCTGGACAATCAAGACGAAAGTAGCCGAGTAATCCGATTTCTGCACGTGCTGCTTTGACAGCCTCCTTTATTGCCATTAGTACTGAAACCGACAACAGTAGTGGAGGTTCTCCGATACCCTGCAAAATGACAGCAAAATAAAACATCTTTCTGACAACACCAATCTACTGTAAATTGAAAACTTGAGTTGTGTGAAAAGGTACCTTACAAAATATGCATTTTTTTCACACGCATGAAATATGATGAAAAGTATTCTGTGCAGCTTGAATATACTTACAGTCTGATTTGAGTGCACGCATAAAGATTATGGCTTAATGCATCGCATATTAACTATTTTAATCGTTTTTGTATTGTTAAGCACTTTATTTATCAATCTGTAGAGACCTTTATCATGCATGCGATTTCAATATTTATTACAATCAAAATCACGCTTTCTGAGTTAGTTTATAATTCTAAACACTGCATCTGTTTCGGTCTCTATTAAAAGTTAAGGATGAGAATTTGATACAATCAGGAAGAACAATTGAAAATACTGGAGATACTAGGGGCGTACCCAGCAAACACATGACGACATTACCACGTCATGTAGCCGATGGGTAGCAGGATGTATTCCTCAAGACAATGCAAAAGCATTCTTTGGGAAATGCAGAGGCTACTTAATTTCCAACCGACAATCGGTGCCTTCTGGAGAATTTCAGGCGTCAAATAACATTTTGATGGATTTATTCACGCCATTCCTGTGCTTTCGTCTAGCTGATCATTCAAATCAAGTCAAGTTAAAAAAGTATATCAAACGAAAATACGCGGTCACGTATTACAGACTTGTCAAACCAACCATGATTTTATACCAGAGCTCTAGATAAGAGGGGTATTTGATGATAACTGAGGGATAATTTTCTTTATTTCTCATTGAAACCATATGTTGTGACCCCTCATCGTCGAGACGGTTCAGATGAGGGGTCACAACGTATGTTTTTATCCAGAATTAACAAAAATTATCCTTTATTATCACCAACTACTCCCTCTCATCTAGGGCTCTGTTATACGCAGCTGTGTCTTTTCATACTTCATGTAAATACACAGTTGAGTGTTGGAATTCTGACACACTGACAAAATTTCAATATCCTACTGCGTTTTTGTATACAAACAGCTACGCAAATATATAGCTTTAAATCATACCTTGGCAGAATATACAGGTGTAACAATTTTGTCTTCCTGTACAAGGGTGACATTGAACTTCCGTGGGATACTGCGGACGTTGGGTATCATATAACTGACGGGGCTACAGTTCATCATTTTCCCATTCTCATCTACATCTATGTATTCAGTGGTCACGCCGCCTAAGCCCTTAAAAGTCCAGACATTCAAACCATTAAATAAATCTAATTGATACACGATGTTCAAGTTGCTTTGTATAAATAATGTTTTTTTCCTTCCAAAATATCTCAACAATATATTATATTATTATTTTTTAGAACAACAGTGCAAAACTGAGATTTGAAATTACGCATTTTTTTCTTAGACAAATGAAAACAACAACAACAACAACAGCAAAAAAAAAAAAACGGTTCACAATACACCTTTCCGAGCCACACCCAGAATGTCACTCAAAGGTCACCTGATGGTGTAAACTGACCAATAAAATGACAACGTAGCATATGACATATTCACAAACAAGATTGCACTTGTTGAATGCCCAACAATGTGTCTGTGATTTTGACTTACAGTCAATGAAAAGATGCATAACTGTCACCAACTGAGCACACAGCACTGAATCAATATTGACTAGATTAACATTTATTCAATGTTAATTCAACATTGTGTGCTTGTTGGGTAAAGTGGGCGTGGCTTAGGAAACGTGAATGGCTCAGTCAAGGTGTATGAACACATCATTTTGATCTTGAAGTATCCGTCACCATATGGACAGCTTTGGAGAAGCGGCCTCCTTGTTTAAGAAAAAGAGTCCTCTCAAAGAACATAGTCCTTCCATTGAGAACAGTCCACTATGAAGAAAAGGAAGCAATCACCGAACTGTCAAGATGGCGTGCACACCAAGGCAGTGAAGCATTAAACAATAATATGTGCATATGATATATCCGCGTATTCTAGAAATCTTTGATTTCGTTACGCGTTTTCAGTATAAAAATATTCGGTAAATTACTATCAAATATTTACATGTAACAACATAAGATACACTAAATAACGACACGACAACAGAAAATATAATTTTACAGATAGATACTTTAGATACTTTATTAGATGGCCCATGAGCATATATACATATAACATACAGAACAAATATATTACAGGATAACGGGAGACAAACATGGGGTATCAATCACATGCAAATAATTAAAAAGAAATATACAAGTAAATAATAACCCAAAGGGAAAGGTGCAGAAGGTTCATTTCTATCAAATCCAAATAATTTCTTGACTGAAATTTTCTATAATGTATGGAAACGAGCATCTGTACTCAAGGAGAAACTAAAACTGAGAAATCAAATATATCTATGCTATGCATAACACTCTATAAAGATATTAATTCCAGAGAGTGCCGAGCGGATATGAAACATCTTACAATCACACCCTAAAATTTTCATTCATAATAGAACGTACGTGTACCTGAATAAATGCTCCTTCAATCTGGCCGATGTCGATTCCAGGATTCAAACTTTTCCCAACGTCCATCACTATGTCCGCTTGTAGAACCTGTAACGAGGATCAGTAAGATGAGTCGCGACACGACAAAACAAACAAAGTGGCATGTGCGTCCAGCAAAGACTCAGATCAGCCCAGGCATCCGCCCAGTCTGATCAGAGGCTTCGCTGTATGCAAGGAGCTAGCTTAGACCCTCAGCTACCCTTTAAACGCACCGCGAAGACTCTGCTCAGGCTGATCTGAGTCTTCGCTGGGCACACATGTCACTTTGTTAGTTTTGTCGTGTCGCGGCTCCAGATATGATCTGCATTGTTGATAAATTGTCATGGTAGCCTGGTCATAGTAAAGGAGTGTGCTCTTACAACTGAACAAAGAGTATTGTTTGGGCAAACTGCCTCTGAACTGGCCAAACACGGCATGTGTCCGACATAAATTTTCTCACACAGTCTTATATTTATACATAAAATATTTTAGAAACGAGTCATAGAAAATTGTTTGGCAGCTCTCTATTTGCAGTGTCTACAGCACAGACCCAAGCCAACAGCCTTCGAATCTACACGTTTTTTACATTTATCATACGCCATCATTTCTATGCATGCCTTTAAAGTCACACAAGAAATCGACAGAGTCTGGGAAACGACAATGATACTCAAAACAAGCCATGATGGATCGTTGTTCGTTTTCGGCAAAGCAGGTCGTATCGAGTTTTCTCCTTATTCTGAAGGTTGTACAATACAGACACCCTTGACACTCAAGCTCAAACTTTGACAACGCTATTATTTTATCGTTAATATTATAAACTGTGTATGTTCAGCGCCAAAGTTACATGTTTATGCACGCATACTGAGCTTTGGAATCGAAGGCACGTTTTTATGTAAATGGTTACACCATGTTTTTCAGCATGTTTTTCATTTAAAACAGGGATAATCATTTGTGACCTACATGTACTGTTTGCTACCCTGGACGACGTATTTCGTCGAAATGGAGGTCTATTCTTAAAGGGCGAAAATTTGCTTGCGTATCTACGGGAGCGAATTCTTTCCCTTAAGAAATGACAAAAATTGAAAAGGCAGGCAAAAAAGAAAATTTTTACCTTGGGCGTGAACCTATTCACCCTAGGTATATAGTACAACTGTTTTCTTTCATTTGAATGTCAAGGAAAATAAATAAACCTTCAAGAATGGTCACGTTGAACTGGAACATTTTGTCATCGCCAACTCTTAAAGGAAGGAATTTGCTCCCTTTATGGAGGCACTTTTTTCCTTCGAAAGAGAGCCCCTGTGAGATGGGATTTAAACACAAAGAAAAACAAATTATTTTCTACTAGACTGTGCCATCTTTTGAAACGGATGCAGCACTAAAAATAAAATGGTAACATAAATAACTTTAAGATAATTTTCCTTATTTTTCCATTAAAAACATATGTTGTGATCCTCATTAGAACCGTCTTGCCGAGACGGTTTAAAAGAGGGGTAACAACATATGTTTTCTTTGAGAAATAAGAAAAATATATTTGAATTATCTCCGTTACGTCTTTTTATCTTGAGGTCCGGGATGTCAATTTTCAGCGTACAGTGCTGTGTCTCTTAATTATACCCTTCATAATATGTTATACCTGGTTTTGCCCAGTGAGAACATCTATCTCGACTTCTGTACAGACAACACCGTACGTATAGTAGTCCGCTACGTCACCAGTTTTAGTCACTGGGTCCCAATCTACCTTCGGATGCCTGTAGGTGTAAATTCATTTGTGTCAGGCATTAACTGTAACAAAATATGTCTTCAGATTTGAAAAATGCTGATGTTAAGACCTGTGCATGTGCAGTTACCCAATGATAGGCAGTGCCTATCTGCACTTGCTCTGTTAAGACGGAACATGTCTAGACAGGTTAACATAAGGCTCAATAAGATTTTCTTACAGCTGTCTTGTGCTTCTCAAACATATGCAGTGGTACTTGAAAAAACAAAGTCTGGTGATAAGATACATCTCAAAATTTCTCTAAGTCGAGAGTCATACAATACAGTATATAAAGACATACATGTATCGCCAATGCATCAACATAACTGTAGTTAAGCACCTAGCTAGGGCTAAGTTTGACATCACTAAGTGACCAATGCTAGCATAACAGCTTACAAACTGCTGTTTTGAAGAAGAAGTTTATTCTCTTTTGAAGCAAAGTTTGGAAGCTAATAACCGGGTGGGTAATCCATGTATTTAGACACAGTGTTGTCTTAAATGGTCTAACAAAAGTGCCTTAATAATACATGTAGGTGTATGATTGTAGACAGAGCTAGAGACAATTCTACAGGTAAGAGGAGTACATAATGATACCTGTGATTTTTTTTAATCCTCAAATAAAATATGTTGTGACCCTTCACTGAATCGCCTCCTCGACGCGGTTCAGATGAGGGGATCACCATAATGAGTATGTAAATTTGACAGAAATTGACCTTTCTTTCTACCAAAAACTCCCTCTAATCTACAGCTTTAATTGTATGTTGGCCTACCTATGACGTATTTCAGAATCTTGTTTCCACCATGCTCTGTATGAATGATATGTTTCAACGCCTACTAATGGTCGCTAACTGATAAAAACAGAAACACGGGCGAACACATATATAATATCTGAATTTTCTTTAAAGACGTATAAATATACGCATACCTTGAAAATCCTGTTGCTGTCAGTTTTACTCTCGCGTAGTAGGCTCTCGTGATCTGACAAAAAGAGAAAATTATTTTCATATACTGTAACATATTCCATATACGATCTACCATGAAAAATGTTTAGCATGAATTTGCAGTACGTTCAGTGTTAAGACATTTTATTTCACATATTTCTCATATCTAAACAAAACGATCAGTAATTTAGATCCTAGAGATATCTAACATTTTCGCTTTACAGTGTGTCGTCAAAATTCTGTGGACTGTATGTAGGAGCGACAATCATTAGACACACTTTAATAGAATTTTCCTAATACACACTTATACCATGCAAAACAGTAACTAAATACCGACAGAATGACTTCAATATTCTGTTAATAAAAACCTAGACTTATACAAGTCTCCTACTTAAAGCATATTTTACTTTTCAGCATATTTTCAATCTTTATTAAGCTCAAGCTATACATGTAGATTTGCTCGATTTCAGCTGCCCTTAAAACGGGATCAGAGAGGCATTATTGCTGAATAAGAGACTGAATATCAGTCTAATAAAAACCCTAAAGTCTTAAGTCTGTTTTTGGCATAAGCAAGAAATTTTTAAGGCACTTTGATGCATCTGCAGAATTGATTTCAAAAGTCAAAATTCCCTTGAATATAAGTTGAAAAAGAGCTTTTCACGATTTATATTATAATGTATGATCATCTAATATTTACATTCTTGGTGTATTTACTGAAAAGCCCTATAGTAAACCATTGGAACGTAATGTAGTTTACATTCCAATAATTACATTGAGACACGCGACGCGTCAATGACGTCAAAATAAACAATGGCTCTCTTCAACCTGATTGGACGTCAGCAACGTCATGACGTCATGCCTGCCGTTCTGCTGTTAGCAGAAAAACTGCATGTACATGTTTTACTGCTTCAATTTTTGCGCTTATATTAGATTCTTCATGAAAGATTTGATTGAAACGAATGTAAATATAAGCAAAGAACTTAATTTTTCTGATGTTTACCGAAGTGTAAACTACATTGGGTCACTAGCGAAGTTTACATGAACCTCTTCGGGGTTCATTCACTTTGCACGTGACCCAATGTAGTTTACACTTCGATAAACCTCAGAAAAATGAAATTCATTCCTTTAACATTGACAACTCATGAGACAAAACATCGTGTCTTGTTTTAACTAACTTCTATATTTGATAACATAGCTTAGTCGAATAGTTAGTCAGTGTTCCTTCTTGTATTTTTACTTGCGTTCAAGTTACTAGGAAGCTAGTAAGCGGGAAAATGTGGATGGAAGACTGATTGTTGAGAAAACAACGAACGTAATAAGAAACAAGGAAGTGAATCTACTCAGTGTTCTAGCTGACCCATTCTTTTCTGCCTGGACAGCTCTTGTCATCACCTTACCATATCTTTCCATGAAATATCTGGACTTTCCTTGCGCAATGGCTCCAGGCGATCTCTCAGAATAGTACAAGCGTCCTGAAATAACACAAAACACACTTGAAATATCTTTCCACAATTTAATTCATCTATTTAACTTATTTTAAGATTCAATTTTTACTCTAAAATCTCAAGTTTTCCCTCAAAGCTAAGATGAGAGTATAAAATCAACCCTTAGAAATGCCTATATGCTAAAATGTTGATTTGATGAATGACATTGTGAAACGATATTATACCGCAGTGACTTTGTGTAATAATAGAAACATGGAATACATCTTTGTACAGCTAAACTGTGATTATAAATGATTTCGTGCATTTATCATACCGATATTGAAGAAAAGAAACCTCGAGAAGTTCTGTCTAAATTCACACATTTCAATACTTGTCACTTGTCATAACGACAAAGTTTGGCATTATGACAAGTATGGCAAAGGTTTGGCATAATGAAAAGTATTTTAGAACATTGTGATGGAACTTCGCTGTTTCGGGTAATGAAAGAGGCAGAAACTGAATTATTCGACGTGGCTTTGCATAAACCTCCTTGTTGCGCCCAACACACATCACCCTGGCCTTTAAACATTGTGTGACAATTGACTGGTTTGCATTCAGTAGTGGTCACAATCTCCTTACGTTCCAGACACCGTTTCATATTCAAAAGTCAAATTCATGTAACGTTGTTTTGAAATGAAATAGGGTTCTATAGACAGCTGTTCTATCTTTTGTAGTGTTTTATTGTAGAAAAGATATGGCTACATTTACCATAACTGCTGGTCCATATATATCTGTCCCCAAGCTTCCAGCAGTCACAGATGCGTTAGGCGTTGACCTTGTATTGGAGTCACTCGTGTATATCAAGTCTACAGGAACACCAAGAACTCTTGATGCTATCTACGTATAACAAAATTCATAATTTTACATTAGGCAATCAACTTTATCAGCCAAAAGTGCTGAGGTGAATAGGTACACTTTCAGGAGAAACAAATCTTCCATATAATTTTTGTCTCTCTTCATTAAGGAGGGGGGGGGGTCATCTCTTAAGAAATGAATTTGCTCCTCCAGAAGCAAATTCTTTCCTTTCAGGGTAGTCCCTTTTTGGAAGAGCTTTGTCCTCCAGGGAAGCAAACAGGAAGTCATGAAAGGTGTTACCCTTTTAGTCCGGTGGGTTATGAGTGAAATTTTGGATTTGTGGGCACTTTCGCGGCATGACGGGCAACCGGGCTCATTGAAGTCAGTAAACATACCTAAAACCATTTTGCCCGGTTGCCAGCTCAACAGACATCATATAAGGTCAAAATGAGGTCAAAGGTCATTTAGTGCATTTTTATATACCAGTTTGTGAGTGAATTATTCAATTTATAGGCACTTTCGCGGAATACGAGGCAACTATGTCAAATGAAGTAAGTAAACATACCATAAAAGCTTCTGCCATTTTGCCGACGTCGTATTTAATCATAACTAGGTCAAAGGTCAGTAAGTACACTTTTGTATAGTGGTTTATATACCATTTATTCTAAAACAGTCTTTTAAGTTACCAATAGCCCATAAGCCTGCCACCACCCATCTGAATGAGAGACTTTCTACATTGTTTGTTTTTCCAAAAGTATATTAAAACATTACAAGATACAATTCGCTGCTGTCTGACTGTCGGTGCGTTTGACAGTTATCGCCAATTTAAATACGTTACCATATAAATCTGCTGAATTCGTCTTCCTATACTTCTAAATCAAATAAATATCAAAACGGATTTAAATCTTGCTGTTTAAAAATTTGCGTTGGTTTTCTGTACAGTTATAACAGTTATCTCATGTAGAGCGTAACTGTAACCTACGTTACCGAGTTTTCCCAGCATAATGGACAAACTATTATA
This sequence comes from Ctena decussata, assembly GCA_963989385.1. Taxonomy (NCBI): domain Eukaryota; kingdom Metazoa; phylum Mollusca; class Bivalvia; order Lucinida; family Lucinidae; genus Ctena; species Ctena decussata. The sequence continues at coordinate 53,842,977 of OZ022499.1, read as the reverse complement.
TTTTGGATAAAGTTACCATTTTACTGAAACCAGCACATATTTACCGTCCTTTTACATTAATGCAAGTAAAATAAAAAAATATGGGTGTATCGAACCAAGCAGAAACTTGCAGCGTTACATACGTTACCGGGCGTATGTTATCAGAAATCATAACCCAGAAACATGGAGAAAAAGCTATTGTTTTGTCCCAGGCATCTATATGATATTGCATAGCAGACCATTGTTCAAGCTCTATTTACCAAATATCTTCATTCAGAATATAGCATCACCTCATCTGTTAAGGATAACGGTAGGTCATTGTAGTACCGGCTCATAAGATGCTGTCTATAATATCAATGTGAAGTATTTTAGTCAAGCAGCTGGCACTACAAAATTGAAAGTGACAATTTATTGACAGAATTTGAACTTGTACTACAATGTTGATAGAGCAAATTCAACTGAAGCACCGACATAATTGTCTCTGTATTAGTGGTTTTCATGTAGTCGAATAAGATAAGGATGCAGACGGAATAAAATAAGGAATCACTGAACGGCGAGCAATGACTCTCAAGAGGCTCTGTGGTGACCCGAATTTCTAAAACCATGTCAATGCATCCTATTTTTCATGCCCTGTGCTGGTACAACAGCCTTTTGTAGATGTCTGGAAATAGACTGATCTGGATTCTGCCCGTGTCGATATAAAAGAATGAACTGCCTTAAGTTTACAATATCTCCAGAGGCGTTTCGTACTTTGAGCAGGTGCCATAATCAATGCTCAAGTTTTGCAGTGGCATAGATAGGTACCATGATGTCTGTTGATGTCTTTCAATAGCTTGACCCAACACTACAGCGTTTACAGGCGTCTTCTAGTAGATTAAGATGCTGCCCTTTTATCTATAGACCTCTTTGTAAAGCCTTATCTGCAGTGTTGAGTACGTTACGCAGTGTACATGAGCAAACATGGATATTAGCATTATTGAGTATGAGTTTGTGTCTGCCACTACAGTGGTATTTTGGCATACTGACATTGAGGATATTTGGTGGCCAGAACTGGTAAAATACTCACACAACATGACTCTTAGAAGAATGAAATGGTAAAACATAGATATCTTGTAATTTTCTTAGCCGGCACAGCAGTGGGAAACGTAACCATGTAGTAGCTTAACCTCGGATAACAATCGCCTTTTGCTGTTTTCTCAGAATGCTTTCACTATCCCAACCTATTCAGACGAGCTGAGATACCAGAACAGATTTAACAGTAGGTGATTTGATGCCTGAAGCTTGCATTAGAGCAAATGTCTTGTAGTTGTAAGAGCTTGAACAACAGTTTCAGGAATGTTTCATAGTAAATTGTATTGATGATTAAGTCCCTTGATGATTTGTAGTGTAGCTATATTTTCAACCCTTACCTTCCATACATACATAAAGTCTATATATACTAACACCTTGAATTATAGCTGGCTTTATTCACTTATGATGTCAAAACTGTTAAACGACAAATGTAGTATTAAGATTCCTGGGGAAATAGGGAATAAACCTTGGAATTGGGGATAGCTTGGACAATTGTTACAATTTTCACCCCGCTCCCTTCCCCACCTCCTTGATTCATCTTGTTTCCTTTGTATTTATATAATAAGCAGCATGTTTTTTTTCTTCAATATCTTACTTGTACCGTATGCCTATTCATACGTAGACAAAGTTTCAAGTTTATTTTAAGACCTCTCTGAAAAGTCAACAGTTTTCAGGTACGAAATTAAAACACTTCCTATAACGTAAACTGCAAAGGCTAATGACTTTTAGTCAATTAAATTCATTATGAATCTCTAGGAGAGGCGACTCAGATGAGGACCAACATAATGTCGTATGGCCAATAGCAATATTTAGTTTTGATTTATCATATATGCTCCCCATAAACTTCCTATGAACCTATAAACTTGTCTGTGTTAACGTAAATTACACGCGATGCTGTAAGACTGATACAAATCGTTTATGTTATAGTTTTGAACAACTTTGCATGTATAACATAAGCTCCCATTATAATCAAAAGCACGAGTCGATGAGTTTCAAAATTTCTGTCGACAATTTTGATATTCTTGATTGAACATATAAATACTCCTGGATATCTGAAAACTAATTCTAGACATGCTGATGTGTATTTTATGTCTAAAATAGTTTGAAATTGGATCATTGTCCACTTTGTAAACTTTATTAACTAAAAAACATCTATAAACACAAAACATGAATAATACCACATATTTTTTATATCACTGAAGCTCTGAATATTGATTTATATGACTAATTTACCATTTTGGTAACGTAAAGTACATGAGATTGATTTATCTGCATTGTATTTTATATGCTTCAGAACTCAGTCTTAAAATTCTTGCATGTTTATGTGAAAACACCAAAATATTTTATGGCTATTAAGTTGCATTAGATTTCAGATTGCAACTGTAAACAATTTATGTATCGTAAACAACACATGCTAATGAAACCAGCGTTTTTTATGTAAATGTTGAGCTAGAAATATATGATAGCTTGCTTATAAAGATGAAATTTACCAAGTCTAAAAGCGTTGTTCATATATTTATGCAGTGTAGTCTTTGATTTATAAACTATTAAAGTTATTTCTATGAAGGCATGTATTTTACGAAAATAAGTGTACAGACGGACACAAACACAGTTTTAATTGAACAGAAATTGCTCAAGTATGCTTTACAATTGTCGCACGAGGATTTTGATATGTTCAGCATTTAACTGCGGTGATATTTATATCCCAAATGTACAATTACCATTTTCTAAACAGTTTTTAGTGATTTTGCACTTAATGACCTTTGACCTCGTTTATACGGTACACAATGGGCAATCAGGTTTGGCAACCGGCAAAAATTAAACGAGGACATAACGGCAAGTATTTTTAGCATGATTGCCAATCATGCCGCGAAAGTGCCCACAAACTCATTTTCTAGAGCTCTTTTCTCGAATCCGCCACCTGACTATTTGTAAAAATAGCGGAAGAAAAATGGATGTACATGTATGTCCATACACTTTAAAATAGATATAACTGCTATGGTTTTGGAAACGAACAAAAAGGCACGCTGTGATTTAATACTCGATTAAAAACGACATATCACGCATTCAAGTGCCCTTAGGACCAGTATTTATAGAACACACTCCTATATTTCATGCCATACCCGAACATTTAGCAGTGAAATTTAGCAGTGTGAAAGATAAAGCACCAGGAAAACTCCTACAATCCATCTCTCACTTTCTGATTATAATTTCATGCTTTTAGGCTTGTGTTCGCAATTAAAGTTAACACTAGCACGTTGAAGACCACTTCCCGTTACAAGTTACGAGATAAAACAGGATACCTGGATCATCTTTGTGTTGATTCCTTGTCCCATCTCAGCTCCGCCATGTGTCAACAGAACTGTGCCATCCGTGTATATGTTCACAACAGCAGTGCCCTAACAAAACCATACTATGCGGTAATTATATGAGCCACGACACGAGAAAATCAACAAAGTGGTTGTGCGCCCAGTGCAGACGCAGATCAGCCTGAGCATCCGCCCAGGCTGATCTGAGTCTGCGCTGGGCGCATAACCGCTTTGTCGAGGTTCATATTAAGTTCACAAAGATTAAAAGGGATGCTGCTAAATTATTTAGCAGCCAAGCATTTTGCCCAATTAAATTTAAATGACCAATTGCTTCAGAGCTGACAAAATTCCCAAGAAGTGCGTTCGTCATCCCTTATTATTCGGATGGGTCACATTTATATATTGAAGCTTACAAATGGGCGAATATTTGTTACTTTTTGTGTGTGTGTGTTTTTTTCGACCGGATTAATTAATATTAATATGGCGTGAAACAAATAAAGACCAATGAAAGTACTGTTTAAGCTGCAGTAAAAACAGAAATAATATGTGCACCAATGTCAGCAGTCTGCTCATATTTCGTCAAAGTTTCATACGAGTATACAATGTCATGTGCATTGTACATTGTTTTCCTGCATATCCAAAATCAAGCAAACGACAGACGAGGAAATGCGTATTATTTATAACAGACCTACTTACGAGCATGTGCTACATTGTAACAGCGAAGACTGAGATCAGACGTACTAGCAGATCCGAGTTTTTGCTGTCAACATATTGCTTGCTGCTCAAATAACAGTCTGGACACTTTAATGAACTCTTACCTGATAGAGAAATGCTGCCATGCCTAGCGTATACCTTGCTGCAGTCATTACAAGGCCACGTTTCTTCCATCTATTCTGTCTGTAAACATATCGCCAAAATAGATATTATATTGGCCGGTGTCAAATGTTAATGGCCAAATGCTTCTTTCAAAATAATTGTATTTATATCTGTTTAAAATGTGCATATAAACAAATACTAGAATTTATTAATTAACTTTCAGTTATATAGTTTTTATATATAGAAAATCAAGTCTATGTCATACTGATTAAAAACTGGGCAATAAGGCTGATCTCAGCTTAATACGACTGACTTCATATTAGTACAGAGTGACCTAAGCTCAATACAAGTGACCTTGATTTTGATTGGTCAATGGCAACTTCTATCAGTTTCCATCTGCAGCGGCCATGTTTAATAGCACCTCACTTCAGGTATATTTCTGGCTTGGAAAATAGCTAACAGCTGCAGAAAAAATTCTTTAAAATAGACTGTTATCAAAGTATTGTTCATTACAGAACATAAAAAGATTGTTTGAAACAAGAAGTTTTGGAAGAAAATACTTGTAATGTTTGGTCATCTTGGTCATCTTCACAGTCTTCCCAATCTTTAAAAGCATATACTTCAGCTCTTAAGCATGACATACACATGTTGTGGGTACAAATTTTCTTAGTAGAACATATGGAATCAGATGGAAGTCAAATTAGTTTGATTCGTTGACTTTCCTTTTGTTTGGCTCTCCAGACCCAAATTTTGAGTGAGTGGAATACTTAAAAGTCCTGCAGTGATGTGGTGCCGACGCATGCAATGCCTATTTTGGCAGTGTAGCAAAGCAATTTGCCTTATTCGTCATAAGATATAATTTAGTTGACTAACCCATGTTTTTTGATGATTTTAGAGGCAACTTGATGAAGCGAATATTCTGGCTTACCAAACCTATATTTAGGATTCTACTTATCATTGTCATTTGCAGACGGTAATTCCAATCACAAATAAAAAACAAATCAGATAATTCCAATAATAAACATTAAAACCCCAGATAATTCGTCTCATAAATGAAACAGAAATGTTTGATATATATGGTTAACTAACTGAGCAAATGAAGATAGTTATGTTGCTAAAAGTCAAGGTCAGTCTCTGAAATTTGTTCAAAGTCATTGAGATTCTGTCGCCCGTCAAAATTTTCAAACATCCACCTATCTAAAAACTGATTTGTACATGTATATTCGGGGGGCGGGGAGTCATTCTAGTGAGTGGGAATCCCCCCCGAATAAACATGTACAAGATAAGATGTAATTCTTTATAGTCAAAATTGAAATTTTCTAGTAAAACTGTATTTTCGCAAATCTTTCATACGTTTTTGGGCGGCTTTACAATTGGCCATATTTATTAATAACCTAATATACGGACATGAAACAAAATACCGTAAGAACTCTAAGTATTAGGGCAGTAGGTCTGTGCAAACAGTGCAGACCCATATCGGATTGCTCCTTGAGGAGCAGTATGATCAGGGTCTACACTGTTTGCCATTCTAGCTGCATTTTTGGACGCTTTACTGCATTGCAAAACCAAATTTTTCCATTCTTAGGATAAATATGGTAATTTTGTAGGTGTCCCAATTTTTTGAATTGTTACGGTACCTATTGAATTCTGAAACTTCTTTAATCCGGTCATTGTAAGCACTCTGCTGACGGCATCTCTTCCATAGCTCTCTCACAGAAAAATTGATGAGAGGTGTGCCATACTTTGTCCGGTCATCTTTGATGAAAAAGTTCACCTCTCGAACCTGGAAAGAAAATCCATAGGTTATACCTACAATGTAAACGTCAATATTTCATTTTGGGGCAGTTCTAAGCGAACTGCCACAAAATGAAATATTGGCGTTTATTTTAAAAGATACAAAAGTGAGACTTTTGTCAAGCTTAATCAAGTCATGTGCTTTATGGAAAGGTACATGTAGCAAATATATTAGCAGAGTAGAGGAAGCTTTAGAATCCATAAAGGCCGAAAGTGTTGCTTTAAATATATAATAGATTTACAACATAGTAATTCAATGTTGCGTTCCTGTAAAAAGTTAGAAAAATTAGTTTTTGTAAATTCGGTACTTTTAAAAATACTTTGAAACTAAAAACTCGCACAAATAGAATCTTTTAGAGATAAGTAATGCTCATTATCCATTTCCTCGTGTACGAGGCGTCCTGCCCTTCAAAATACCGCCTTTACCGGAGAAGTCCGAATGCGGACGCTGATGCTGACGCCGACGCTGGGTCGACAACGATAGCTCTTCCAGTGACTTTCGTACAGACGGGCTAAATATGAACAAGTCAGCAAATATTAAAATCTGAATTTTATCTGCGATTGAGAAAGAAAGAAAAATAAAGTAGTACAACCTTTTCTTGGGACAAATCTAATTTGCAGGCAATCTTGAAAATAATGTCCATCACCATTAGGCCTTCTGTTGACCCATAAGAACGGAATGCTGAGGTGGAGGGAACGTTGGTCTTACAAACTAATCCGGCAAAATTAAGATTTTCAATTCTGTAGGCACCATTAAAATCATCTCTTAATCTGTCCATTATCTGGAAGAAGAAAACTCATGGAACTGCAGATGCAGCGAAGATAAACCATACGAGCCGCAAAACGACAAAACCAACAAAATGAGATGTGTGCCCAGCGACGACTCAGATCAGCCTGGGTATCTACTCAGTCTGACTAAAGTTCTTACTGTGCGCTTAAAGGGTGGCTAAGGGTCAAAGCTGGCTCCATGCGTACAGCGAGGACTGATTAGACCGTGTGAATGCCAATACTGATCTGAGTCTGTCTTCGCTAGGCGCACACACCACTTTTGGTTTTGCCGTATTACGGCTCATTCAGGTTTAAATCCTTATATAAGTAAATAGAAGTAAATCAACAGGTGCCGTCATAAACTCGACAAACGGCTTATTCTGCCGTCGCCAATCGGCTAGCTGGTTGTAAACGAAGCTGGAGACATATGAATCTCATCGGTATCAAACAAGTTGTTGACAGCAACAGAATACGATGTTTGTTACTTTCTCATTGGTGTTGCCAAATCGGAGCACCGCTCGGCCAGTTCCGTGGATAGAGTCACATAATTGGCCGAGCGGTATTCCGATTGCGGTGTTGCCAGGTCAACCTCATGAAAAGAGGACAAGTCCTCGGACAATACATATCATATCTCACACGGGAATAAAGAATCTATGAATTGAATGTACCCATGTAAGGCAGACATACATGAGGATTAATTATTCATCATTCTGATTTAAAAAAAAAAAACTCCTAAGGGAGTAAACTCTTGATACTAAAGTTGTCTCCATTAAAAAGCACATTAAAGTCCCCTTTAAAGAGGACAAGAATCGAAATGCCAGAGTTGTTTCCCCTGAAAAAGGACCCATTCACCTTAAGTAACAGTCTACTGAACTGAACAAAAGCATTTTGCAGTTCTGTGCCTTATATAGAGGATCTTACGCGAGTGGTAATTTCATATGAAATTTATGAAACGAGCCTTTGGCGAGTTTTTATAAATTTCATATGAAATGACCACGAGTGTAAGATCCTGTTTATTATATGACCCTTTAAAATGGGATTTTAACGCCTTCAAATTGTGCATTATTTAAATAAGAAAACGCATTGTTAACACAGACGTTGTCAATGACGTTACGTGTACGAGGGTCATCCAATAAAGAGTGGGACTTGTTTGATATTTTTCGAACCCTAACCCGCTACTTAAAAATTTTACCTTCATTTGCAAGACCAACATCTCACCTCCCTGATGTATATGTTTCATCAAATTTCATCAAATTTTGCCTAAAAACTTTTTCGGTAAAGGTTCGAAAGGTAAGGCAGCAGCTAATTTATTGGCCGGGATTTGCTTCATAATTCAACCACAAATACAGGAAATAAGGTCTGGCATTTATCCAAACAGTAATATCCGAACATATTTTGACATTTTCTATATTTGGTTGCATTATATTTGTTTAGATTATCCCATTGACGAATGGTTGCCTAGCAACCAGTCTATTCCAGGAAATATGACCTTTATTAATATGCACGATTTTCTGTTGCTAAGCAACATAAAACACATCAACCGTGTTTTTCTTCAATATGTGTATTGCAATTTATATGGTATACCTCGCCGTTTAGAGTTAAGTGCTTGCCATTATATAAATTTTCTTTTAGTTTATGACACCTGTCTCACCCCCACCCCCAATTAAAATGCTCCAGTTTTGCAAAAAAAAAATTTCAACTTTCAGACTATAATTCCTAGCCTTTTCGACAATTTCAGTCCAAAATGAGTTATTGTCACAAAGTATGATCCAAACATTGGATGGTATAAAACAACAAATTTTTTGGACTTAAAAGGAGGGTTCCAGTAACCATGGCAACCATTTTTGCAAACATGGTCAGGAGCTTTTCCCACGCCTTCTACCGTTGCTAGGCAACAAAAAAACAACAGACAGTTAAAAATTTGAGATACTTTGTTGTATGCGCTATATGATTTGCCACGCAGTGGTCATATTTTCGATATGAATAAGGTACAGAGTCACAAGTTATTATGGAAGTCCCACTCTTTATTGGATAACCCTCGTACGCGCCAAAGTGGTATTACACGTGTGGTCATACGATCTTTATGACACGAAGTTATCCACTGAATATCAGCGACGTCATATGATAAATAAGAATTTTTATGGTCATTCTTACCAAGCCTGACATTTCAAGGCTGCTTCCGCCATTTGAGTAGACTGTCAGGTCTAACGCCTGTATCTTTCCAGTCGGCAGAAAACCCACCTAAAATATAGGGTAAGATGTAAGGTTAATATTTTTCTGAAAAGATTACATAGGTTTACACAATAATGAATGTTGCCTTTAGTTATTAGAGGTAGTTAATTATCACAAATCGCATCTACCCACCTTTCATGTTGTCTGTTGAGACAGAAGATTTTTTCAAAATCTTTCATGGATTTTTTTCTTCTGTGTGGCTCATATAGTAAGTAAAATGCAGATCTTGAACAACCAGCATAAATATCTATCAGCAGGCACATGACGTCGGTTTGACGTTATTACGATATCGTGTGCCTGCTGGGTAGTAGTTTGCAAACCTTCTATGACCCTTTCGGCCATTCTGTACATCCACCAAGAGCATCTTTCCATTTTGCAAGTCTTCAACAGACTGGCATGAATCGTATCATGACTTGTAAGAAGTTGATCTATATACATTTAAATGTAGGTTATAAGTTGTTGATATAACCTTATTTTTTAATCGGAACCATCAACTCCACATCCATTGCAAAATCAAACCCAGCAAGCACAGGACTCCGTTATGACGGCGCTCTGACGTCGATGCGACGTTATGACGTCGCAACAACGTCAGAGCGACGCTAGTTCGAGGTTAGGTGCCTTCTGGGAAAGTTAGCACATGCTAGTCTGGCTGTTACCAGGCCCCGAGGTTATAAAACTTTTTTCATGCTCAACTCAGCTGAGCATGAAATTTTCTCAGCTGATAAATATGAAAATGCCAACTAATGTTGGCATTTTCATATTCATAAGCAGAGAAAATTTCACACTCAGCTAAACTGAGCATGAAAATAACTGTATTTATCAGTAATTTGCTATTTAAAAACAGGTAAAATTTCATGCTCAGCTGAGTTGAGCATGAAAAAAGTTTTAAAACCTCGGGGCCTGGGTTTACCTTGTACTTAGCTAGAATTGGGTTCCTTTTCCCTGTGATTTCCATATCCATCTCCCGGGTGAAAATACATCGGACTGGTCGTTTGAATCTTCAAAACAGACACATAATCATGACTATACCATTTAAACGACCGTAACGACCGATGCTGCTTTACAATTTACAAAAATGCATACATTCCATTTCACAATTTGGAAAGTTCAGAGTTACAAAGTTTTTAATGCGTTTCTTTACTGGTTCCAGGACACCATTTTGAGAATTTTGTCACCATAAAAATAATAATACACAGGAAATACGTAAAAATATACATCAGTTTGAACAGAAACATTTGCAAATAAATCCATAATAAAAAAGAAGGCTGTTGTCTATTTGAAACATAGCTTGCACGAGATAACGCTCAGCGAGGCAGTCAACCAGATATGATATGTACCGTTTCTTAACTTTCAGTACATCAACACGTCAATATCGACCCAATGCTAATTTCAGGTAACAAGAGCATGTGAGCAGGGGCTCACGTATACCCCCGGCCAGCGCCACCGCCTAATAAAAACATACTTATTACAAAACTTTAAAGCAAATGTTAAATAACAGACAGATGAATGGACAATCTATTACAAAGCCAGTGGAGGGCCTATTGACAAATACACAATGGTTCCATTAAAACACACAGATTATGTAATCAAAAGAAAATATAAATTTAACACACAATTTCAACCCATTCATAAACTTCTATGTCAGTGACTTTGACCTAAAGTCAGCAGCAGCATCCAGATGATGTCAACTAGTCAATTTTAACCTATACCTAAACCTAATCACATAGCAATCTGAGAAATCTTTGACATAAATTTTCCCATTTATTCCATTGGAGATAGAGATGGAAAAAAAGGAAAAATGCAAAAGAAGGCCAAAAGAAATCTTAGCATTTGGAATTTCTTTCCCACAATAAACTTGGTTATCTCAAGATGTTAACGATATATGAAGACTGTTGCTCTCTAAGGAACAGAGAAAACTGTGACAAATAATAAATTGGAGAGAAAGAAAAATGGACAAACAAAGAGAATGATAAGCAGGAGTAGGCTGATGCTTTTTTTACACGATACAACTAGTCATACCTAATGTTTGTAACAAATTTCAAAATCCTAGGTGTAGTTGTTCCTGAGAAATCTATGATAGAAATTTAAATTTTAGAGAAAGACAAGAGGGCCATGGTGGCCCTGAATCGCTCACCTGAGCATTAATCAGTTCACTGGCTCTGGTGAAGATTTACAAGAGTTTTTACCATACTAACATTTGACCTAGTTTTTGACCCGGCATGACCCAGTTTCAAACTTGGCTGGATATTGTAAGAATAAACATTCTGACACAGTTTCATTGAGATTGGATCAAAACTGTGCCCTCTGGAGCGTATACAAGGTCGTTCTTATATTTGACCTAGTGACCAAGTTTTTGACCCGACACGACCCAATTTCAAACTTTACCTAGATTTCATTAAGATAAACATTCTGACAGAGTTTCATGAAGATTGGATCAAAACTGTGCCCTCTAGGGTGTACACAAAGTTTTTCTAAGATTTGACCTTGAGCCGACGTGACTCAGTTTCACAGGGGGCTTAGATATACGGACAATAAACATTTTGACATAGTTTCAAGAAGATTGGATCAAAACTATGCCTTCTAGTGCTTACACAACGTTTTTCTAAGATTTGACCTAGTGACCTAGTTTTTTACCTGACATGACCTACTTTCAAACTTGGCCGAGAGTTTATGAAGATAAACATTCTGACAAAGTTTCATAAAGATTAGATCAAAACTGTGTCCTCTAGAGCGTACACAAGGTTTTTCTATGATTTGACCTAGTGACCTAGTTTTTGACCCGACATGACCCAGTTTCAAACTTGTCCTACGTATTATGAGGATAAACATTCTGACAAAGTTTCATGAACTTTGGATCAAAACTGTGCCTTCTAGAGCGCACACAAGGTTTTTCTAAGAATTGACCTAGTGACCTAGTTTATAACTCGACATGACCCAGTTTCGAACTTGGCCTAGAGTTTATGGAGATAAACATTCTGACAATGTTTCATAAAGATTGGATCAAAACTGTGTCCTCTAGAGCGTACACAAGGTTTTTCTATGATTTGACCTAGTGACCTAGTTTTAGACCCGACGTGACCCAGTTTCGAACTTGTTCTAGATATTATGAGGATAAACATTCTGACAAAGTTTCATGAACTTTGGATGAAAACTGTGCCTTCTAGAGCGTACACAAGGTTTTTCTAAGATTTGACCTAGTGACCAAGTTTTTGACCCGACATGACCCAGTTTCAAACTTATCCTACATATTATGAGGATAAACATTCTGACAAAGTTTCATGAACTTTGGATCAAAACTGTGTCCTCTAGAGCGTACACAAGGTTTTTCTATGATTTGACCTAGTGACCTTGTTTTTGACCCGACATGACCTACTTTCAAACTTGGCCGAGAGTTTATAGAAGTAAACATTCTGACAAAGTTTCATAAAGATTAGATCAAACCTGTGTCCTCTAGAGCGTACACAAGGTTTTTCTATGATTTGACCTAGTGACCTAGTTCTTGACCCGACATGACCCAGTTTCAATCTTGTCCTACATATTATGAGGATAAACATTCTGACAAAGTTTCATGAACTTTGGATCAAAACTGTGCCTTCTAGAGCGTACACAAGGATTTTCTAAGATTTGACCTAGTTTTTGATCAGACATGACCCAGTTTCGAAGTTGGCCTAGAGTTTATAGAGATAAACATTCTGACAATGTTTCATAAAGATTGGATCAAAACTGTGTCCTCTAGAGCATACACAAGGTTTTTTCTATGATTTGACCTAGTGACCTAGTTTTTGACCCGACATGACCTACTTTCAAACTTATCCTAGATTTTATAAGGATAAACTTTCTGATTAAGTTTCATGAACTTTGGATCAAAACTGTGCCTTCTAAAGCGTACACAAGGTTTTTCTAAGATTTGACCTAGTGACCTAGTTTTTGACCCGACATGACCCAGTTTCAAACTTGGCCTGTAGTTTGTGGAGATAAACATTCTGACAAAGTTTCATAAAGCTTGGATCAAAACTGTGTCCTCTAGAGCGTACACAAGGTTTTTCTATGATTTGACCTAGTGACCTAGTTTTTGACCCGACATGACCCAGTTTCGAACTTGTCCTAGATACTATGAGGATAAACATTCTGACAAAGTTTCATGAACTTTGGATCAATACTGTGCCCTCTAGAGCGTACACAAGGTTTTTCTAAGATTTGACCTAGTGACCTAGTTTTTGACCCGACATGACCCAGTTTCGAACATGGCCTAGATTTTATGGAGATAAACATTCTGACAAAGTTTCATAAAGATTGGATCAAAACTGTGTCCTCTAGAGCGTACACAAGGTTTTTCTATGATTTGACCTAGTGACCTAGTTTTAGACCCGACGTGACCCTGTTTCGAACTTGTCCTAGATACTATGAGGATAAACATTCTGACAAAGTTTCATGAACTTTGGATGAAAACTGTGCCCTCTAGAGCGTACACAAGGTTTTTCTAAGATTTGACCTAGTGACCTAGTTTTTGACCCGACATGACCCAGTTTCGAACTTGGCCTAGATTTTATAAAGATTAACATTCTGACAAAGTTTCATAAAGATTGGATCGAAACTGTGCCCGCTAGAGTGTACACAAGCAAAAGTTGACGGACGTCCGTCCGGACGGACGTCCGTCCGGACGTCCACACGTACGACGGACGACGGACATCACGGTATCCTAAAAGCTCACCCTGAGCACTTCGTGCTCAGGCGAGCTAAAAAAATGGACAAACAAAGGGAATGATAAGCATAAGAAAGCTAATTGTCCCTTATACGGTACATCTAGTCATACCCAACATTTGTACCAAATGTCAAAACCCTAGCTGTTGTGGTTCCTGAGAAATCTGTGACAGAAATTTAATCGGAGGGAGAAAAAATGGACAAACAAAGGGAATGTTAAGCAGAAGGAGAAGGCTGATTGTCTCTTACAACTAGTCATATCCAACATTTGTTCCAAATTTCAAAACCCTAGCTGTTGTGGTTCCTGAGAAATCCGTGACAGAAATTTAATTGGAGAGAAGGAAAAAATGGACAAACAAAGGAAATGATAAGCGACTGTCTCTTACACTGTACAACTAGTCATACCCAACCTTTGTATCAAATTTAAAAATCCTAGCTAATGTAGTTCCTGAGAAATCTGTGACAGAAGTTTAATTGGAGAGAAAGAAAAAAATGGACAAACAAAGGAAATGATAAGCGGGAGAAGGCTGATTGTCTCTTACACGGTACACCTAGTCATACCCAACGTTTATACCAAATTTCAAAATCCTAGCTATTGTGGTTCCTGAGAAATCTGTGACAAAAAATGTTAACATACACACACACACACACACACATATTAACGGAAAAAAAAACTATATACCCCCTATATACTTCGTTTACCGGGGGTATAATGAAGAAACACAGATTCAAAAATTCGTTTTTTTGTTTGTGTTTTCTACAACAGGTTCTCCTATCTTTCTAATTAGAACGAGTCCATGAACTGTCTGAGCGAGTCCATGAACTGTCTGAGCGAGTCCATGAACTGTCTGAGCAGGGATGCAAATGAAAATACACAAATGGCAAATGCAGTTTCTTTATGACAATATACTCGATTATTGGATGTCATAATGATATTTTGCAAAAGCCATATCTTCAAAGGAAATTCCCCGTCCACGATAGGTTATGATATAACAGGACGAAAAAAACTTAATCCAAGCACACCGTGTGCTGTTCATCGTAGAGAATGGATGTCTTTAAAATTCACAAATGTCTGTTTTGATTGTCTAAAAGAAATCTGGTGAATCATTTATTTATTATGGACTTTGTGAATGGATAACAGACAGGTACATATATCACATAAGTTCAATGACAGCTCTTGGCATTTTCTTATCTGCGAGATTGTAAAAAACGACATAGGATAAGTATCAACAACTTACTTTTGGGCTGCTATAGCTGTTGGGCCAGCAATCATTATGTGTCGGGTCTCCTTGCCACCAAAGCTACCGCCTTCATGTAAATAGTAAAGAATAATAAAATTCAGATCCTCCCTTACTATGTTTACACAATTTCAAACAGACTGTTTCTTACAAATAGTATAAACTAAACCCCTATAACGCTATTACGTATCGATAGAAAATCCTTAGCCTTGGTTACATGGACAGATGCATGTACATGAACACTCAAAATTAAGAAGCACCGACACTTTTCTTGTACAGAAAACTCGAGACATTCTAGGGCCATGAATCATTTTTCATTCATTTCTTTTCATGGGAAAATGTATTGAAAATTATCAAACCTAAATATTAAAATATCAACATGAACGATTTTGTTGATTATCTGTGGCACTAAGGCAAATGGCATGCCTTTGCTGCCGTCACAGTCTCATTAAAAGCACTGAAGGAAGTATGTTTATTATGTAAAGTTGTTGGAAAACGAAATGACCAGAAACTGAGACAATCAAATCTCACATCTCACCTACGAATCCAGACAGAAAAAAAATACACACAAACTAACAAAACAGTTGTAAAATAGTCTGGACGGATAACAATATGAAATGCTCTCTCCCAGGTTGTAGCCTTAGTAAATATAAATACATAAGCACATAAAGTTACTTATTTTTCCAGTTTCTATTTTTACATACACAAAACATATCAGAAGGAATAAGAACATGCTGACAAAACATTCTTTTTTAAAAGAAATAGTAGGCAGAAACAACAAACAACAACATATTAAACCAAAACGGAAGCACCGCCTTGAAAAGGTCAGTAATAAATCAGGGGCCGTATTCATAAAGCCTTTAAAGTCGTTGCTATGCGGTTGTAAAGGCTAAACATCTATAAAGGAGATTCCCTACAACTATGAAATTTGATCTGGAGCAAATTTCATAGTTGTAGGGAATCTCCTTCAATGAAATTTAGCCTTAGCAACAGCATAGCAACCACTTAAGTCGTTTTATGAATACGGTCCCAGGACACTTAAACAAATTTTAACCCTTTCAAGACTGGAAACCCATTTTTGGGACTTATGCAAACAGTTTAGACTCTGATCAGACACCACAGAACGTGGCGTCTTATTAGGGTCTACACCGTTCGTTTACAGGAATTTCGATGAAAAAAAAATTAATAAAACTGAAAACATCCACTAGATGCCCCTAAAACTAGATATTGATATATCCAAATGATAAGGATATACAAGTTCATTAGTAAAATGGGTTTCGGACTCCAACCCTCGTTTACGCTTCTGTTGCGATTCAGAGACTATACAACAAACACCAAAAGCCACACAGAACACATAAAAACATCTACACTGTAAAAAACATGTTTAGAATCAATGCAAAAATGCAGTCCGATTTTTTATGTGTTTAAATAGTAACATGTTCGATTTGCAACATGTTTAGGTTTATGTTTAGAAATTAAACATGTACAAAACTGGTTATATCAACCTTTTATTTTGAAAATTTCCTCTGTTAACATTTTCATCTCTTTTTTTTTCGTTCTTCAACGGGGAAAAGAGAGAATGGATTCATCCGAAACGCGTAACAGAATAAAACGTGTTTAGCAGACTTTGTTCGAGAAAATAATAGAAAAGGCGTACATGTTTAGCTATATGACATATTCCTAAACATGTTTACACCTTAACATGTAACCACTTGTGTTTTATAGCTAAGTGCGATTTTTACAGTGTATGCTTTACTATTTTCTAACTTAATGCATAATCAGAACAGACAGTTATGTCATCTATACAGGTGGCTAAATCATTAAAACTAAAATCTAAAAGAGTTCCTTCAAATGCAGAGAACACATTCAAAAGGAGGAAAAATGGGCCATACTTCGAAGTTTCGGCTATTCCAGCCTCATCAGTGACCCTGACATGATCCGATGACGAAAGCCAGAGAAGACTACAGATTAGCGGAAATAACAACGGAAGCATATTCTTGGGATGGTAATTAATCTATTACTGATTGGAGAAAGTGACGGACGGGCTTAAGCAGATTTTACGGTTTACGCAGCTTCAACCCTCACCCTAGCTCTATCTTATTTCACAAATGAGCCGCGACGTGAGAAAACCAACAATGTGGTTGTGCGCCCAGTGTAGACTTAGATCAGTCTGGACATCCGCTCATTCCGCTCAGACTTTTTGCTAAGCACTTAAAGTGTAGCTATGGGTCTAAGCTACCTCCGTGCGGACAGCGAAGACTCTGATCAGACTGGGCGGATGCCCAGGCTGATCTGAGTCTGGGCTGGGCGCACAACCACATTGTTGGTTTTCTCGCGTCGCGGCTCAAATAATTACTTAGTTTTGTCAGAATATTTCAAACTTTTCTAGCGCATCAATGTTTCATCACAGCAAACATATAAATCAAGAATTAATCTATGATAAAACATGAGGACTACAGCAAGTGAGTAGGGGTCAAGTATACCCCCAGTCATCGCCATCGCCAACATAAAACAAATTTTACATAAAACATTAAAGCAAATATAACAACCAGACAGGCAGAAAAATCAATCATACCTAGTAATGGACCCAGATTTTATCCCAAGATTTCGCAATAAACAAATAATACAAACTAAAAAGTAAAACTGTAACATAAATGTTGAATAAATTTCAAAGTCCATGACCTTGACCTATGGGCAGCAGCAGCATCCAGATGATGACAACTAAAGTGTTTCAACCTAAGAGTAAAATAGGTGACATTTCAAAAGATTCCATTCAAGTATATTGAAAATACAAGCAAACAGATACAACATAATGCAGAACTTAATGCTACTGTTATTCTAATGTCGAGATCTGAGACCTTGACCTTAGGTCTGCAGCATCATCCAGATGATGCAAACGAATATGTATCCATCCAAAACTAACACTTAACACATCTGAACAAGTTCCAGCTGAAGCTTCCAGAAAACAGGGCAAACGCAAAAACCTATCACAAAATTGTGACGTAACTGTTGTACACTTTCCTAAACTGTGACCTTGGCTGCGGGCCAGCAGCAACACCCAGGTGATGCAAAATGATCAGTAGCTATCCAGTTCCCTCAGAAAAACAAAGCCAAAGAAAAAACTTAACGCAAAACCTTAACGTACAGACGTACGATCGGACAGACATATGGACTAATGGATGGAAAGGAGGAAACTATATACCCCCGACATACCGGTATAACTGAATGAACTGGAATACAGACACTGAAACACTGGAGCAAAAAAATCACCACTTGAATTCAGCAAGCATGCAGTCGGCATGAACTATCCTAATACATCTCAAAACAAATATGTATAAAACAGATATCATACCGGCTCTTCGTACTGTGCAGGTAATTTTGTTACAAGGAACTCCCAGGGCACGGCTCACGCATTCCTGTAATTAGTAACCAGAGCTGTGTTATAAGGGGATTGACTGGTGATAACTGAGGGATAATGTTATGTCAAGACGGTTCTAATAAGGGATCAAACCATATGTTTTATGCAGGAATACATGCAAAAACATATATCTCAGAATTATCACCAGAAAGTACCCTAATCGATCGTCAGTCATGATAACTAAACGTCTTTCGATGTATAATGATACCATAACACGGATAAGCGATACCATCCAGTACACATGAAAATTTTTATATACCAATTCGATTTTATTCACCAAAGAATGGATTAAACAAAACCATCCTGACAAGAATCTTAACCATAATAGTTTTGCTACTTCGTATACTACCACACCCGCTCCCGAAACTTATTCGATTTTGCATTGCATGAAATGGAAAATATTTTATAGAAGCAGACTAAAATTCGAAAAAAAAATCATAAAAATTATTCAAACGTTTTCCTGTTACTTTCTTCAGTTTTGGGAGGATAACTAGAACTTGTTACCATGATTGCATTTGATAACCAATGCACGTAATGGAAGGTACATGTATATGTTCTGCGCAAAGTAGGAATCGGTACAATTCCTGAAATTGCACTGCGCAAAGTAGGAATTCTCACTTTGTTGCGCAAAGTGAGAATTCTTACCTTGCGCAAGACAATTCCGGAATCGTCACTGCGCAAAGTGAGAATCGGGACAAAGTGAGAATAATTTTCATATTCGTTGTTATGTCAGATTTTTTTCTTTGTATGTTCTAGACGACAATAATCACTTTTCAAATAATTAGTTGTTTTTTTAAACGTACAATACAGAGCATAAAAGTTTAAAATAACTTATCAAAAAATATTTACTTTGTCTTTTTTCAATCTTGGAATTGAAATTTAATGTTCACAATTGTTCATAATTGTTGTTGTTTCATTGTTTTTTTAAACATCTCCCGATTTGTAAAAAAATCACACAGATTTTAGATAATTGTTTTAAAGGCCATAATGACTTACTGGTTTTCAATAAAAGGGGACAGGAAAAGAAAATAAACAGACAGTTCATTTTATGTTACCTTTATGACAATCAAATAAAAAGACAAAATTAATAGATAATCATAATAACAATAATACTCATTTCATGTAATTAATCTGCTATCTTCCTACCTCAATTTAAAGGGAAATCACCCTATAAAAACTGCAATTGAAATTTTGTTGAAACTTCACACAGTGGTAGAATATTATACGCTAAGTGAAAAAAATGAAATAAAAAAATGGGGTCACCGTACTACTTTTTGAGATAACGCAGCGCCATCTATGTGCCTGTTTGAAACATGACTATGTCTATTACGAACACTTTATCCGACAAAATAGATGACCGATCGTTTCGAAATAAAGATTAACTAACTCCTCTTTCTTGTTTCTTTGTTTGCCTATCAAAATTGTCATCGTCGCATGTCTCATTATATAGGTTATTTTCAGTTTTTAGTTTCCCGCCATTTTCCATTATTGGAAAAAACATGGAATTTCTTCAATATAACATGAGGATCATTGGTCCTGTAGCTCACCTGGGTCCATTCAGCCTCAGTACTCTAAGGTAAGTTACTCTAAGGCCATCGGTCAATTGGTTCTGGTGAAAAAGATTTTTAAAGGTTTTAACCATATATGGGCATGGAGGACATATTGGTCATGTGACCTGGACGTTTGAAAATTTTTTCATTCCCTCAACCCCTGGAGGCTCTATATGAAATTTGGTTTCAAAATTGGCCCAGGGGCTTTTGAGGACAAAATGACAGAGTTCTGGGTCAAAAGTCAAAGAATGACCTTGACCTCTTGTACTCATGAATCTTCATGTACTCATTAAGATGACTGTATATACCAATTTTTAGGCATAAATCTTCAAAACTTTCCACGAAATCTTATGTTCTAGCATTTTCCCACATTTGACCTTGCAGTAAAATAGTCAAGGTCAACCCAAGGTCATTATTTTGAACAATCTTGATAGTACTGGAGTTCCCAATGCTACATACCAAGCTTCAAGGCCATCGGTCAATTGGTTCTGGAGAAGAAGATTTTTAAAGGTTTTTACCATATATGGTCCTGGCGGCCATGCTGGTCATGTGACCTGTACTGTTTGAACAAATTTTCATTCCCTCAAGCCCTGGAGGCTCTATATGAAATTTGTTTACAAGTTGCCCATTTGTTTAAGAGGATTGTTTGATATTGTCAAAATATGAGAGTTCTGGGTCAAAGGTCAAAGAATGACCTCGACCTCTTGTACTCAAAAATCTTCATGTACTCAATAAGATAACTGTTATACCAATTCTTGGGCATATCTCTTCAAAACTATCTATGAAATCTTATGTTCTAGCATTTTCCCATATTTGACCTTGCCGTAAAAAAGATCAAGGTCAACCCATGGTCATAATTTGAACAATCTTGATAGTACTCAAGTACCCAAAGCTACATACAAAGTTTCAAGGCCATCGGTCAATTAGTTCTTGAGCAGAAGATTTTTAAAGGTTTTTACCATATATGGGCGTGGTGGCCATGTTGGTCATGTGACCTGGACCGTATGAATAAGATTTTGTTCCCTCAACTCCTGGAGGCTCTATATAAAATTTGGTTTCAATTGGTCTAGGGGCTTTTGAGGAGATTGTTTGGAATTGTCAAAATATGAGAGTTCTAGGTCAAAGGTCAAAGAATGACCTTGACCTCCTGTACTCATAAATCTTCATGTACTCATTAAGATGACTGTAGATACCAATTTTTAGCCCAAAATCTTCAACAGTACCCAAGATATCTTATGTTCTAGCATTTTGCCATATAAAAGCACAAGGAAGCAAATTTGACCTTACCGTAAAAAAGATCAAGGTCTACCCAAGGTCATAATTTGAACAATCTTGGTAGTACTCACGTACCTGATGCTACATACCAAGTTTCAAGGCCATCGGCCTACTGGTTCTGGAGAAAAAGATTTTTTTAGGTTTTTACCATATATGGGCATGGCGGCCATGTTGGTCATGTGACCAGGACCATTTGAACAACTTTTATTCCTAATGTCCCAAAAGGCTCTATATGAAATTTGGTTACAATCGGCCCAGCGGTTTCAGAGGAGAAGTCGTTTGAAATTGTGGACGGACGGACGGACGACGGACGGACGACGGACGACGACGGACGACGGAGCCTGACCATACTATAAGCTCCCCCGGAGCCTCTGGCTCAGGTGAGCTAAAAAGTTCCACAATTGAAATTTTTATATACTTTAAAATAGTAAAGGAATGATCCACCTCGTGCAAATAAGCAAATAAAAAATATAGGTCATCGACCAAATATTCGAGTTATGGAAGGAAACCCACTTTTATTTCGTGCGGTTTTCATATAAGCGTGTTGACGTCAAGGTTTTATGCGTTGACGTCGCTTTCTATTTGGCGCCATCAACGGCCATATGGATAGCGCTATTACATTTCGATGCTTTTTATAGCAATGCAATATAATTCCCTGTTCAATTTCAGCAATGCTCTTATGTCTTGGACATATAGTTTATATGAAATTGTCGCTTTCAAAATGTTCTCGTATGCAGACAACACATTAATGAGAGAAATTCCAAGGACTGAAACTAGGCAGCATGTTCATTGTTATTTCTCATAGAATTTCGAACTTTTTTCTTGGTTCAGATTATATCACATTTATATCTGATGAACAAGTTTATGTGCGAACACTCAACTTATTGGACCCGGCCACTGCCCGGCATGTATTTCCACGGAAAAGCTTTGTCCTTGGTGCATGATTTCAATTTATCATTTAACGATGAGACCAATTTCGGAGGATGTGCATTTTGATAATTTTCCCTGTTCGCATCGACAATCTATGAATCCTGTGGAAAGTCTAGGGCGATTAGTGAAAAATAAGAGTGTCTGGCTTTCTTCCTGGTGACTCAAACGTCAATCAGTTAACTTTTCTCTACAACACGTTCTGTCAAGCTCTCGATTCTGGCAAAGAAGTACGGGCTGTTTTCTGTGACATCAGCAAAGCTTTTGACCGTGTATGGCACGCTGGCCTCCTTGCTAAACTTCAAGCGGCTGGTGTCTCAGGAAACGTCCATGCTTGGTTTGCAGATTATCTCCGCGATAGAAAACAACGAGTTGTCCTCCCTGGCACTGTTTCTGATTGGACTTACATTCGTGCTGGAGTTCCCCAGGGATCGATTTTAGGCCCCCTTCTTTTTCTGTTGTATATTAATGATATTGTTAATGATATTGGATCAAGTATTAGATTGTTCGCAGATGACACTAGCCTCTTTATTATTGTAGATGATCCTGTTACAGCAGCCGGTTGCATTAACGCAGATCTTGGTAAAATCTCAGCTTGGGCTTCAACTTGGCTTGTTACCTTCAATCCTTCTAAAACCGAAACCTTACTTGTCTCTCGCAAATTAAATAGACCTTTCCATCCACCTATCTATATGCACAACCAACAGATATCTGAAGTTGATTCCCACAAACATCTTGGTCTTTACTTTTCTAATGATTGCACCTGGCATCAACACATAAAATATATTACGGATAAGGCTTGGACTAGAATTAATACTATGAGAAAATTAAAGTTCAGATTAGACAGAAAATCCCTCGAAACTATTTACACTGCATTTATTAGACCCCTGATTGAATACGGAAACGTCATATGGGACAACTGCACATTATATGAGAAACAAGAGCTCGATAAAATACAAAATGAAGCGGCTCGAATCGCCACAGGAGCCACCAGACTTGTTTCCATTGCTATTCTTTATAAGGAAATCGGATGGGATCCGCTCGAAAAGCGACGAACAGATCACAAGCTTACCTTGTTTTATAAAATGACCCATAATCTAACTCCTTTACATTGTATATCTATCTTCCTTAGTACCCCAGTCTGTTAGTAATATTTCACGTTATAGTCTCAGAAATTCTAATGATCTTCAAACTATAGATGCAAGGACAACTCTCTATTATAATTCTTTCTTACCGTCAGCCGTCAGAGCCTGGAATAATGTACACGACGAGGCAAAACAATCTGACTCTTTAAGCACCTTCAAAGGTTTTCTTCACAAAGGTAGATCACACACTCCAAAACACTTCTATGTGGGCAACAGGAAAGCTCAGGTATTACACACCAGACTACGGACCAATTGCAGCTCGCTTAACTTAGATCTTTTCTTGAAAAACATTTCCGATTCTCCTTTATGCCAGTGTGGCAGCATAGAAAATGCCCAATATTACTTCTTGCACTGCAGGCACTATCAGGTACAACGAACTGAACTCTTAAATTCAGTGTCACAGTATCAGACTCCCTCGCTGTCTTTTTTTATAGGGTAATGATTCTTTTTCACTTGATACAAAAACAGTTATATTCGAAAAGGTGCATAAATTTATTTTGGATTCTAAACGGTTTTGAGCATATAATCTTATTAATAAGCATGCGGTTGTTTTTTTTCATGTCAGGAATGAAAATTGTTGTGTTTGATGCGACTGTCACTGCAAATCTGCACCCTCTCTCTCATCCTCAACTACATAAATTGCATATTTATATTGAAGGATTTTTTTTTTCGATTGATCTTTTTCTCTCCAGTTTTTTTTTTTTTTTTCCTTTTTTTGTTTCATGTACGGAAATTCTGTGTTATTATTTTTTTTTACTGATTCTATCTGTTTTTGAAAAATTATGTCATTTATATATTTACCTGATAATTTGGTTCAACTATTCTGACAAACTGTCGCCACGATGTATACTTGTTAGAAATATGTAGGGAGAGGAACTTTATAAGTACATGTGCTTTCGTTCCAATCCCATTATTTGTATTGTAACAATGTTTATGTGAACTGTAAAAAAAAAGTTTGAAATAAATGTGTTTAAACCAAATAAGAGTGTCGCCGCCTAGCCGTTGTAAAATTTGTATCTTACGAGAACAATATGGCTGATCGTCTTATGTCACTTGCGTTAAATCTTAGAAGCAACCATTCAAACAGAAAAGAAAAAGACAAAACATAATTACCGTAAGGACATGAGCTAACAATAAAAGCTTAGATCAGCCTGCGCATTTGTTCAGTCTTATCTCCGCTTTCACTGTTTGCATGGGTATTTCATGACTCAAGCAAACGGTACCAAGTCCTTATTTGTATTTATACTTTCGTTAAGTAATTACGAGATTCAAAACGCGTTTGCATTTTTCACAGCCTCTCTTTACCTGACAAATAATTCCTAAAATATTACACACTACCGGCAAAAAAAATTGGCGCTCTCTTTTCCGTATAAAATTCTTCAGCCCCATTTTTGTCGTATTTTTTTGTCCAGTTTTATATATTTACCATTTTTCTGTCGTAAAACACTTATACATCTGTTTCAACAAAGCACCCATGTTGTCTTCGAAATTTGACATAAACGTTTTAGTGTTACGGCAAACGACGTCATGCTAACCATAGCAGGAAACAATGACGCTGCGTCAAAATGTATGCGCACGAACATTGAGGTGATTTCCCTTTAAATTAAAGGTTTGATTCTAGCTTTGTCCCAGACAATCCTACTTTGCGCCGAGACCTGTCCGATAAACAAACGAATGCCTTGCGCAATTCTAGAATTGAACCGGTTAAATTCCGGAATTGTAACACAAAGTGAGAATTCCTACTTTGCGCAGGACAAATTCCGGAATTGTCCCGATTCTTACTTTGTGCGGAACATATATATGAGCCGGGAAACGACAAAACCAACAACGTCGCATGAGCGCCAGGCGAAGACTCAGATCAGCCTGGGCATCCGTCCAGTATGATAAGAGTCTTCGCTGTCCGCATGGAGCCAGCTTAGACCCTTAGCTACCCTTTAAGTCCACAGCAAAGACTATTTCAAGGCTGGGCGGTTGCCAAGGTCGTTCTGATACTTCGCCGAGCACCCATTCCTCTTTGTTTGTTTTGTCTTGTCGCGGCTCATATTATAGCCTTTGAAGTCTACCTGTGCAAACAATAAATTATGCGTCGAGATGTGTATATCCATTTCATCAAATTCTCCAACTGGGACAGCAAGACAAGAATGCGGTTCAAAGTAGAAATGTTCCTGAGAGCCCGCTTTGAATTCGCCCTCCAACACGTGTGTTGAGGCTTGAAAGCCATCTTCTGTATTTCCAGCTAATAAGTCGCTGTTTGATTCGTAGAAAGAGCTCTCCTTGATGGCTTCCTGAAGTTAGAAATGCATTTTTATAAGTATAACTCTCAGACTTAGTGTAAGCGTGAGAGTAATATTATGACACTTAAAACATACGGCGAGCGTTTTGAAGGGCTAAATCAGAAGGCCTTTTGCGCAGCTTTATTGAAGAGGCATAGAATAATATTGCGACAAGAGGGCCCAGAGGACCCTACTTCGCTCACCTGAGTGGTAGTCTTCAATCATCATCAGTTACTTCAACAACTGAATGCAACATACTTAATCTAAAAGACTATCATCTTCCTCTACATTGGACTTTAGTTTACAAGTTGTCCAAACATGACTGTTATTGGATGGTAGCCTGGAGGTTTAAGTAGCTCAATTGTACAGCCCTTGGGAGGGGGTGCTGGTGCTTGGCAATGGAAATGGTATGTTGGCCTGTAAAGCTTTATAGGGGGATTTGACCGGAGAGGGGAGGAGGGGGAAGCGGGAAAAAGAAAGGGGACTGGTACTTGACAGCAGCATAGTGGCTTGTAGAGTTGCCTTTGCGTGGGTGGGGTGGGGAGCAGGGATTGATGCCTGGAAATGGCATTGCATAGCAGCTTGCTGTTGTATGGGCCTTTGGTTTAACGTGGGATGGGGGGCTGGTGGGAGGGAGCCTATATAGGCTAACATGGAAAATAAGCCCCACCCATGGAGGCCTTGTGACCCCAGGTCGGGGCAAATTTTGACCCTTGAGGGGCATAATTTGAACCATCTTGGTAAAGGACTACCAGATGAAGCTTCAAACCAAATCTGGAAGATCTGACTTTTGTAGTTTCTAACAAGAAGATTTTTACAGGTTTAACCCTATATGAGCTTATGTAAAATATGTGACCCCGGGGGCGGGGCCATTTTTGATCCCACGGCCACGGGCATAATTTGAACAATCCTGGTAAAGTTTAACCAGATGAAGCTACAAACCAAATCTGGAAGATCTGACTCTTGTAGTTTCTGACAAGAAGAATTTTAAGGTTTTACCCTATATAAGCCTATGTAAAACAAGTGACCCCTGGGGCGGCGCCATTTTTGACCCCAGGGGCATACTTTGAATAATAT
This sequence comes from Ctena decussata, assembly GCA_963989385.1. Taxonomy (NCBI): domain Eukaryota; kingdom Metazoa; phylum Mollusca; class Bivalvia; order Lucinida; family Lucinidae; genus Ctena; species Ctena decussata. Next base: position 53,816,404 of record OZ022499.1, on the reverse strand, counting down.
TGGTAGAGATTTACTAGATGAAGCTACATACCAAATTAGACAGACCTGTCCCTTGTAGTTTCTGACAAGAAGATATTTTAAGATTTACCATATGAGCCGCGACACGACAAAACCAACAATGTGGTCGTGCGCCCAGTGCAGACTCAGATCAGCAAGGGCATCCGCCCAGTCTGATCAGAGTCTTCGCTGTCCGCATGGAGGTAGCTTAGACCTTTAGCTACCCTTTAAGCCGTTAGCGAAGAGTCTGATCAGACTGGGCGGATGTCCAAGCTGTTCAGAGTCTGCGCTGGGCGCACAACCACATTGTTGGTTTTCTCGTGTCGTGGCTCATATATGAGCCTATGTAAAACATGTGACGCCCACGGCGGGGCCATTTTTGACCCCAGGAGCATAATTTGAACAATCTTGGAAGAGGTCCACTAGATGAGGCTACATACCAAATTAGACAGACCTGGCCCTTATAGTTTCTGACAAGAAGATTTTTTCTGATTTACCCTATATTCTATTCTATTCTATCCCATAACCTTACTAGGTCGTTGGGGCACCACAGATGACTTCAAAACAATCCCTTTCCACATTGTCCTGTTTTCAGCTGCCCTATTTGAACTAGCAAAATCCATTCATGTCCACTCCTTGATATTGTCCTCCCACCTCTTCTTCGATCTACCTCTTCTTCTTTTCCCTTTCGCTGTGCCCTGAAGAATTGTCTTTGCTAAACCAGAAGACATTGAAACGTGGCCAAACCACCTTAGTTTCCGTTTCTTAACCAGCGTCAGGAGTTCATCATATTCTCCAACGGCTGCTTGGATCTTCCTGCGAACCTCCTCATTGATTATATGGTCCTTGTACGAAATGTTCAGTAACCTTCGGTAGCATCTCATCTCAAAGGCCTGCGTTCTTTTCTCTAACTATGCTGTCAAGGTCCACGATTCACAGGCATACAGAAATATGGAAATGACAAGGGAGCGCATCAGTTTCACCTTTGATCCAAGAGATATGTTGTTATCTCTCCAAATGGGTTTCAGCTCGGCAAGAGCTGAAGTGGCTTGTGCAATCCTTCAGAGAACCTCCTGTTTTGAGCCATCATCTGAGAAAACTGCTCCAAAGTATTTGAAGCTGCTTACGGTACCCAGGGTCTGCACATTTACCTTGATCTCCCTCTGGACGCCATCTGCGCTGTTTGACATCAGTTTGGTCTTCTCAGCACTGATCTCCATCTTATACCTTGTGCAGGTTTGGTCGAGTTACCCTATATGAGCCTATTAAAAACATGACCCCCGGGGCGGGGCCATTTTTGACCCCAGGAGCTTAATTTGGACACTCTTAGCAGAGGTGTACTAGATTAAGCTACATACCACATTAGACAGACCTGGCCCATATAGTTTCTGACATGAAGATCTTTTAAGATTTACCCTATATGACCTTACGTAAAACACGTGACCCCTAGAGCAGGGGCATTTTGGACCCCAGAGGCATAATTTGAACAATCTTGGTAGAAGTCCACTAGATGAAGCAACATACTAAATTAGATAGACCTGGCCCTTGTAGTTTCTGACAAGAAGATTTTTTAAGATTTACTTCAAAATTTACCTTTTTGTTGCCATGGAAACCAGAGTTCTGCTGGGATTTTAAATCTTTGAACAACTTTCAGTCAGATCCACCCAAGGATCATTACTGTGAAGTTTTTGGCCAAATTGGGACAGTGGTTTAGGAGGAGATGTTAAAGGACGGACGGACGGACGCCGGATGCTTGCCTATAGGAATAGTTCACTTGAGCTATACGTGCTCAGTGAGCTAAAAATCTTTGAAATGCGACATCGGAAATAAAGTAACAAAGATCTATCAGAACAAACATGTATAGTTAGACAAACAGGGCCGTAGAGACTGTCTATGACGTTTTCTATAGATCTGCACATTGAGAACTTCGTACATTTTTATACATCGTATGTTATAGTGTTACTTAAACATGCGCGTCTTACACGAGTAACAGTGCCTATTTTTCTGAAGATATTATGAGAAGCGGCAACGTTTAGTCATAATTTTACATACTAGCGAATACAATGCCTTTAATAACGTATGATGTGCTTTTGCGACACGAGTCCTTAAGTGATAAGCCTGACATACCGTTGTGCCGACTCTATTATCATGATGGACAATTGCCGTTCTTAAGGATTCCAAATTCGCCGGCCAGAACTTAAGAATCTGGATATGTAAAATGTTTGAGTACATCGCCATGCTTTCCGCTACTTTTGCAATGGAAAACGAATTCTGTGATTTCCTGTTAGCCCCCCTGGATGACAAAGACCTTTCTGAATAGGATGCACTTTTAAAATGAAAAAATAACCGTACCTCGATAGTTAGAATAGGCTTTAGGTCCTGATATTCAACTTTCACCAGATACGACGCTGCTCGGGCCAGTTCTCGTGTCTCTGCTACTATACCAGCAATAGGCTATTTATGTCAGAAAGTATTACTTGTTAGTCTGTAGACGCCGTTTATTATCATAAAAGACAAGAGGGCCAATAGGCCCTGAATCGCTCACCTGAGCAAACAGGTTAAAGGTCAAACTAGGGTCATAATTTGAACAAACTTGTTTGCAACCATTTCCAAATGGTTCTCTTCTGAAGAAGATTTTGAATGTTTTTCTATGTATTGCTATGGTTCAAACCCTGGACCCTTGGAGCCGGGCCATTTTGGACCCTGGGGCCATCATTTGAATAAGCTTGGTAAAGGACCACTAGGCAATGCTAAAAGCTAAATTTCAAGCCTCTGAGTCAAGTGGTTCTGAAGAAGATTTTTTAATATTTTTCTATGTATTTCTATGGTTCAAACCCAGGACCCACTGGGGCGGGGCACTTTTTGACCCTGGCACCATCATTTGAACAAACTTGGTAATGGACCATTAGGCAATGCATCATAAAAAATTTTAAGCATCTGCACTAAGGGGTTCTGGAGAAAAAGGTTTTTAAGTACATTTTAATTTCGAACCCAAGACTCCCCACATCAGGGCCATTTTGAATCCCAGGGCCACCATTTACACAAATTTTTCAGGAGTCCACCAGGCAATGCATCATACAAAATTTCATGCATCTGAGCCAAGTGGTTCTGAAGAAGAAGGTTTTTTTAATAGTTTCCTATGTATTTCTATGGCTCAAACTCAGGACTGCCTGCCGTTTTGGACCCTGGGACCATCATTTGAACAAACTTGATAAAGGACAACAAGGCAATGCATCGTACCAGTTTTCAAGCATCTGAGCCAAGTGGTTCTGAAGAAGAAGAATTTTGAATATAAATAACTATGTAGTTCTATGGTTCAAACCCAGGACCCCCTGGGGCGGGGCCATTTTAGAGCCTGGGGTCATCTTTTGAACATACTTGGTAAAAGACTACTAGGCAGAGCTACATACCAAATTTCAAGTATCTGAGCCAAGTGGTTCTGAAGAAGATTTTTGAATATTTTTCTATAAATTTCTATGGTTCAAACCTAGGACTCCTTGTTGCGGAGCCATTTTAGACCTTTGGGCCACCATTTCAACAAACTTGGTAAAGGACTAGTAGGAAATGCTACATACAAAATTTCAAGCATCTGAGCCTTGCGGTTCTGATGCAGAAGATTTTTTAAATATTTTTCTATGTATTTCTATGGTTCAAATCTGGGACTCCCTGCCCCGGGGCCATTTTGGACCCTGGGGCCACCGTTTGAACAAACTTGGTAGAGGACCACTAGGCAATGTTACATACCAAATTTCAAGCATGCAAGGCAAGCAGTACTGGTGAAGAAGATTTTTAAGTATTTTTTTATTTTTAAGTATTTTTTAGTTTCGAACACAAGACCCCCTGCCCCAGGGACATTTTGGATCCTGGGGTCGCCATTTGAACAAACTTGGAAGAAGACCTAAAGGCAATGCTACAAACCAAATTTCAAGCACTGGAGCCTAGCAGTTCTGGAGAAGAAAATTTTTAAGTATTTTTTAGTTTCGAACACAAGACCCCCTGCCCCAGGACCATTTTGGACCCTGCGGCCACCATTTGTACAAACTTGGCAGAGGTCCACTAGGCAATGCTACATACAAATTTCAAACATCTGAGCCAAGCAGTTCTGGAGAAGAAGGTTTTTTAAGTATTTTTTAGTTTCGAACCCAAGACCGCCTGCCCCAGGGCCATTTTGGACCCTGGGGCCACCATTTGAACAAACTTGTCAGAGAACCACTAGGCAATGCTACATACGAGCATCTGAGCCAAGCAAATCTAAAGAAGAATTTTTTAAGTATTTGTTTAGTTTCGAACCCAAGACCCCAAGCCCTGGGGCAATTCTGGACCCTGTGGCCACCATTTGAACAAATAGGTAGAGGACTACTAGGCAATGTTACATACAAAATTCAAGCATCTGAGCCCAGTGGTTCTGAAGAAGAAGATATTTAAGTATTTTAAGTTTCGAACCTAAGACCCCCTGCCCCAGGGCCATTTTGGACCCTGGGGCCTCCATTTGAACAAACTTGGTAGAGGACCACCAGGCAATGTTACATACTAAATTTCAAGCATCTGAGCCTAGCAGTTCTGGAGAAGAAAATTTTTAAGTATTTTTTTAGTTTCGAATCCAAGATCCCCTGCCCCAGGGCCATTTTGGACCTCGGGGCCTCCATTTGAACTAACTTGGTAGAGGGCCACTAGGCAATGCTACATACCAAATTTCAAGCATCTGAGCCAAGCTGTTCTGGAGAAGAAGATTTTAAGTATTTTTTAGTTTCGAACCCAAGTCGCCCTGCCCCAGGGCCATTTTGAACCCTTGGGTCACCATTTGAACGAACTTGGTAGAGGACCACTAGGCAATGCTACATAACAAATTGCAAGCATCTGGGCCAAGCAGTTAAGGAGGAAAAGATTTTTAAGTATTTTTTTGGTTTCCAACTCCAAACCCCCTGCCCCAGGGCCAATTTGAATCCTGGGGCCACCATTTTAACGAACTTGGTAGAGGACCACAAGACAATGCTTCATACCAAATATCATTGCCCTAGGCCTAGCGGTTTCCGACTAGATGTCATTTAAAGCAAATTGTTGACGACGCACGACGCACGAGGACGACGGACACTGGATGATCACAATAGCTCACCCTGAGCCTATGGCTCAGGTGAGCTAAAACTACATGGGTTGGGGATGCCCAATATTTCATAAGAAAGTTTTAATGCAACATAAAGCACGAAAGCAAAAACAGTTTCATTATGTCAGTATATGACCATCGTATAACAATACTAGTTTCATTTAACAAATATTCGTTTTTGCAGAGCTGTATTTGTAAGTAGCATATACTGAAAGAAAATCACTCTATTAGTGAGAGTAAATTGCCTTAAATACAAAGTATGAATTCAATGTTTCATAATATATTAAAAGGGTCGGCAAACAAAGACAGTGGATTTGTAAACATTTGCTCTCCTGTAAACCAAAGAAACTTTACAAACCGTTCATGTAGCGTATTCTTTTCTCTTAAACTAAGCCATTTACATATCTTGTTGCAACATTGTATTGCATACACCTTCAAAAAAACTTGTTTTATCAAAATTCAAATTTAGAGAAGAAACAATATGTGCTAAAGGGCAAAATGGCAACTATCCCGCAGTAATACCTTTTCAGATGCTAGAAATTCCTCTTCCATGAAAATGAACCCCCAAGTATTTTCTCCTTTAACGTCTGTATGATCGATGAATCCATGAACTCCGGAGAGACGCAGAGCCGCACTTGGATCTATGCTGGTTATCAATGCATGAGCGCGTTTGCTCGTGACAAATGCGAGAAATAATTCTCCTATCAAAAAGAATATATGCATGTAAATGTATCATTACCTGCCTTGTTTATGTACTTTATACATAAAAGTGTAATCTTAACGTTGCTATTCAATCAAAAAACTGCATCAAGTTAATATAAGAAATAACGAAAAATCCTAATTTAAGCTTGTCCGAGTCAGTAGAAGTACAAGTCAGTATTAACTAAATCTAAATTAGGTGCACTATTCAACTGATTTACACAGTTCATAAAACATTTTTTTCACCGAAGAGCTACGCACGAAAGAACAGATAATCAGGACTGATACTTGGCCGTTCTGCAGCTATAGGTTTAGGTCTGTGACCTTACCTTATAAGCCACAACGGGCACAACTGCATTGTCGACCTGTTTTAAATTGAAGTCTAGGCAAGAAGCTTTTAAACAGACTTTAAACTTAAACTTTAACTAAATCTCCAAGCTCATGAACTTGACCGTTGGGTGGGGATGAAACTATCAAAACCAAATGGAAGGAAATCATTTTATATCACAATGTCGTTATGACTAGTTTACCTGCCTTTGCCGGGATGTCATCTATGTATACAGCCTCTCCCGAGACAATAGCCTCAGATGAAACGGTAGGTATTGGTCGGTGAAGTGAGTCTGTCATACTCTGGCCTGGCTCTGTAAACGGCTCATAAACTTGAGTCCCACAGCAAGGCACTATGCCTAGGGAAGCGATTAAACCAGAATCGCTAGCAGGGCTGCTCGTCGTTTTCTGAGAACAGAACAGAATATGTTTGCAAAATCTCTACGCTTAGTCTTGATAAAGTAATTTCGACGACTGCTGGAAGCCAGCTTTTTTTACAAAAAAAAATACTTAAAGATTTACGCCCTTGTTTATGATTACAAAAACTCGTTTTCATGTAACATTTACAGAGTATCTCCGAAATGGCCCATTTATACATTTGACAATAGATATTAAGACCAATATTTGTGAAAAGTAACTTTATTTCAAGAAATAAAATATATTTTTACAATCGCGAACCGCTATCGAAATCGCCTCACTGGATAGAATTAATTTGCTGTGATGTCACTAGCGCGAGCACGAATAAGAAAATACCTTTAGGCGAGGTATAGACTCCTGTTGGCTGACGGTTGTGTTAATTTACATTTTCAATCTCGATACTTTATTTTAATTAAAAACTGTATTAAATTGAAACACTTTTTCTGAATTTTTACAATGGATTTAAATGTGATTATATTTTATCTAACGATATTTTTTGGAGCTGGTGAAAAAATGAGGGAGTATACTTTTAACTGGTACTAATGATAAGCGCTAAAGAGAAATGGGTTCTAAAATGACTGGCAACGAAGATCTATAAACGTATGTGAACCAGCGAAACAGCAGTTTTGGATGGATATGAGTAATACTGGCTAGTTTTACGATGTATACCATTTTGACATCCCTCGTGCTAGAAGTATTTGAAATTTCATCAAAACCGAAAGTTGTTTCAGTTGCGTTGCATGGTGGAGAAAGTTTGTTTAATCATTTAGCCTTTATTTTTGTATATTTGGCATTGCCTAATAAATACCTAATCTTCCTATACGGAAGTGTCTACCTCTTGACCCTGTTCCTTACTGGAATGCATTAGTTACCCTTGTTATACAAAGAGTCGCGCCAGGATAAACTGGACCTTAGGGCATATACAAATAACAAAGGCTCTGATCAGCCTACAAATCATCGCACAATGATCATATTCCAGATTTAGCTGGATATATTCCGCAAGAAAAGACCTCATGATAATGCCGGTTATATTTTCTGGTTCTTTTGGAAATGTTTGGGTATGGGGCTGGGCTCTGGGTGCAATGCGCAGGGCCGTTGTTCCCGTGTCTTGCGCCCGAGCGCAGCTGTAGCGTATTTCCGAAAGGTACTCCTGAAATGACTACTAGTATATTAGTCGTATGTAACATGCTTACACTGTTTCCATCTTAACTCTTGAGCCTCTTTGAATCATTATTTATATTTGACCTCATATTGCCATTTTTGTAATGGATTGAGAGAAATAAATGATTTGACTTTGACTTGACTTGGATCACTGAGTCCATTTAGCGTCATTCTGAAAATAAAGATCTACTTAAGCCAGTGCTCGGGGCCTGGCCAGTGTCGCACATTTAATTACTGGTCATGAACAGACTCAATTAAACCGAGTCACCTACTTTCATTTCGTGATTTTATTATACGAGCTTATTTCATGCTACCAAGCAGACTACTGAATCAACGCAGACACGTTTAAATATCTGGGTACATTTGTACATCTCCATGATTTTCCGCCACTTTTTCAAGGTAAAACAGATTTTGTGGCTTCCTTCTAGCTTTTCTTGTGGGCGAAGCCATTTTAGAAAGAGATGCACTCTTAAAGACATAAATTTGCTCCTTGCCAACCAAATGTTTGCATTAAGGAGTTGATCCTCTTCATGGAGGGAATAAAAAATGAAATGGCCGAGTTGCTTCCCCTGCAATTTTTACTATTCACCTTTCATGATCTGAGTCTTTTGCAATTCAAATTTACCCTATAACCTCTCTTTGATGGTGCAGTTCACTTACCTTTTGCCTATTTACTTCATTGAAGAACTTCATAACGAAGCCAGTAACCAGAGCAAATTTATATTTGTCGTCAATTTGACCAGCTTTAGATGTCAATGAGGCCGGTAACTCCTCCATTATATCCTGGCATAGCTTAGCGTCCCAGTTTCTGTCAACACAAAACCATGTAAATTATTTCATGTGCGTACCATTTCTAATATTGGAGCTAAACGAGTTCCATCATTTGGCTTTATCATTTGATACATATACTAGAGTCTAATGATATGAAATGAATAACCTACACATAAATTTTGAAATTTAAAGATAATTATTTTTCCTCCCTCAAACCTGCCATGCTTTAAAACATGTTTTGCATACATAAGTCCTTTGGTGTAACTCGCTATATCTGATGTGGTTATCTACGTGTAGTTTGGGATGTTACTATCAACATTAAGTCTACTATTATATCAACTATTCTATTAGAAAGACACGAATAGAACAAAAATGTTATCTAGAGCGAAGAAGTAAGTCAAATGAATGTACCTTCCTGTATACTTGGACAGCAACTTCTTAAAAACTATTGTTTGTTTCCCAATACCACCAAATGCTAGCCTGAGACACTCAACTTTGCCAGATTCTGACAGACGCACAAACATACAGCTGTTGACTAAAGCATGGGAAAATGTACGTCTCTCAGATTGCTTATAAAATGATGTACACACATGCTGAAAACAGAAAGGAAAGAGATGAAAACTGTTTATAGATTTAACACAACCATATGAACTTCTATATTTATATACGTACTGAAATAGGAGCAGAAATGAGGCTGGTTTAAATAAAGCCTACATATGCAACGAGCCATCTCCCGTAAACAGTTATGTTACTGGTATAGAAGTCCTACTGGTATTCGCAGATACCCAAATTTTCAGCATGAGATACCTTGTAATGTGCAAGGTCTACGGTACACTGTGTGACATGCTGTAAGATAACTCATGATTCGTCCGCCTCCACTGCCGATTATCAATAAGTACAGGCGGATGAATCGTGACATTTCAATAATGAAGTTGGAAAACAACAGCTGAACTCAATGTGCAGTAAGAGAAAGTGTAATCAAGATTGTCATATGTGACACAGAAAGGCAGCTTACCAAATATTCAAACAGCAAAGGCTCAGATAAGCCTATGCATCCGCGCACTTTGACAAGAGCCAATGCTGTTTGTAGATATCAAGTATGTTCTCGAAGGTTTTTTCAGACACAAAACGAAGGCAAGCCCAAGTTTGGCAACAGAAGCTTCCGGCAACACGTTTTTATACAGATTGAACTCTGAATACATACAACTTGTCAGTAATTAATAAAATGTTGTTTACATATTTAAATCTTTATAAGCCATCTCCTCAGTCTCACACTTGAATTATTATAATGTTGCGGCTGGGAGTGTTATATCGCCTATGCTAATCCGCTGGTGGATTAAATATCAAAGTTACCTGGATGCGTTGCCGAACGCCCAACTCTATGCGATGAAGTTCATTAATCATCGCCTTTGACTAATGTCGTGTTCTTAACACTAATGTCGAATTCTTGACGTATATATGCGCCAAAGCGAGAAAAAACTTAATCATATGTTATACAGAATCTTTTTTCCAGTTCACGCACTTTACATTTCATCAAACTCGTTGGGAGGAATCGATCAAATGCCCATGCCCACCAAAGTCTCTCGTCTTACCTTTCATGCCGCCAACTCGTTCAAATTCAATAATACACGAGTGCACATGTACATGTACGAAGCAGCGCTATTATATAACCTCTCCTGACAGGACAAAAGGATGTGACATTATTATAACATGGAACAGGGCTGCGATATGTACATTTTGTTGTTTACCCCCCTGTTTTTGTATAAAAGAAACATTTTTCGTGAAGATCCTGTTTACTTCTCTGGATGACCAAAGCCTTCCAAAGTGGAAGCAGGAATTCATCCTAAGCAAATGACCTCTGACAGTATCAATGCAAATTTGCCTATTTTTCAACAAGTTATTGCAGCTTCCTCGGGCAGCAAAATTTGAATTATCTGGCATTTGTATGTGGACTTATATATTATGAAGAAATTTTAACAGTTATTTTGAAAAGTTATCGTGTCTCTGGAATGACTTAAACCGACTTTATTAAGAGGAATACCTGAAATTTTCGGACACTGAAATTAAGTCTTTTTGTTTTGTTTAATAAGTATGCTTAAATTGATGTAGACGCTACAGTTGCTGATACATGTATGATGCAATATTTTAAAGTAGAAATGACATTTGCCTATTTGTATAGCTATAAAGGGTGCAAGTACCCCACCCACTTTTCCGTTTTTCAGCTGTAGACTATCTTTCCACCAAAGCATGCCACTCATATATAATGTGTACTATGACAGTACACACATACATGAAAAGTGGCTTGCTGAGGCACGGTGGAGAAAACATCTTTAAAAAAACTTAATGTTTAGTTATCAAATCTGGCTTTTTCCACCAAAAAACGAAGTCTATATACAAAATAGTCGGGAAGTAAATCTATATAGCCAGATATAGGAAACTGAGAGCAACAAATTTCAAGAGAAATTCTTGGGTATATCAAAAATCTAATTTTGACTGATTTTATAGGCAAATTAACATTACAACTGTCAGAGGTCCTTTGTTCCTTTAAGAAAGGACCCAGTTGAGAAGGACAGAAAAATTGAAAATGGTATACTTATTGATCTTAAGAATGACCGAGACCTCAGAATCCGTGCAATTACAAAACATATGGTAGCATATGTTAAAGAAAACATTACCTCACTTGTATATGGCAACATAATCGAACGTAGGACTTCACCTTTCACCAGAATCAACCCATCAATGGGTACAGTTCTTTTGGAAGACGCTGAAGTTTTATGAAATAAAGACAAGAATGAAATTCAGTCGCAGTTACCCTAAATATTTGATTAATTTTGAAACTTATCTTTTTGTATTTGAAACAAGAGCTAATTATTCATTAATCAGCAAAACTCAGTATGCCCGTCAATTTCATATCTTACTGTACTTCAACCACTGAGACATTGCTTTCTCAGAAAAGCGTAGCTGAGAAAAAAATACAAACTTTGAAAATATTTGCACTTTTTATGATACCGATGAAATAAAAGAGGTGATGCATTTATAAATGAAACCCTGCAAATGAAAATTAAATGTACCTTATCAAGTAACCGGGTATCCTGTATATGTATGTAGAAGCCTTTTCTGTCAATCATACCAAGTTAGCATCATTTGCAACATGTACAGATACAATTTACACGACTAATCATGAGCCATTTTATTGAAGGTTACACGGCTTTTCATTTCCTTTGTGATTTTATGGCATATATCCACGCCCTAATTAAAGAAGATTGTCAAAGGCTAGAACTGAACAGATAGTATCAAATATATAAGACTGAAAGTAACTAACCAGTTTCTACGCAGATAGAAGCGTCGCACCCAATCAGAAATGTGATGATATCGGAGTTGGATTTTCCTGACATTATGCTTCCGCCAACAGTCTGAAACAGATTCAATGTAGAAATGAATTACATTTTTGGTTTAAACATATTTATTGTTTCTCAATTACAAGTAACATACAATCAAATATAAACAGTACAGGCTTAGGGATTGGAACGAAAGCAAAATGCTTATCGAGTTCCTCTCCCTAAAAATTACATTTTTGTTGATTTCATCGATATGTAAATGCCGGCAAATCAACTCATAAACTGAATAAAGCCCGAAGGTCTTTATGTTAAGTTTGTGAGTGATTCGCCGGCGTCTACACATCCATAAAATCCAGAAAACAAATTCATGTCTTATAATTCTAACCCGGCCATCTTTTCCTGAAAGTTGTCAGCTATGCTGCGTATATTAGAAATCGCCGGCAAGAAAACAGTTAAATTCCGTTAAATTAGTATTTGAAAGTTGTGTTGGAATTAAAGGGCAAGAATTAGGCTGAAAGCTTTTGCAACGATAAACCTCACCGCGTGCTCAAATATATGCTTTAGACTTAGGCCAAACAGGTGTGTTACATAACTAAGAGTCAATAAATTATAAGACAAAACACGTGTGTCCTTACTGTCGAAAAACTAATAGCAGTGTCATGATAGACCATAACAAACTTAAGAGCTGAGTGTGTGCATTTTCAATAGAGGCTACAATACGGCTGTTCCATTACATTCATTTGTAGTTTGTACAGCTTGAAGGTGATGATAACGACAGAATCAAAAAGCAATGTTTGCATGCTATTCATATACACTTCCAACTTACTAATTCTTTACATTTCTCGTGTGTTCGTTATCCATGTACTTTCTGTTTCATTTAATTCTTTTCTTTTACTCCTAGCTATTTAGCGGAAACAAGACCACAAGATTTGTAATTTACTAAAACAAAGGTGACAAGTAATGTCATAGCAGTGACATTGTAATAGGGTTTTAAGCGGTCATCTTCAAGAAAATGAGATAAATATTTTCCATGAATTAAGAGTTTCAAACATTGATAAAAACCAAGCATCTAGCTGATGTCGTTCGACAAATTTGTCACAACTACATGTAACTTGATGCATCACATCAGACCAATGTTATTGATATAAATCCTACATGTATCTCTTACATGTGTATTTTAAACCATCGGAAAAAACTACCATTGTTTCTTCAAACTGCATCGCCTGAATAGTTCTAACACCAGCGCTTTGGCCCAGGTGTCACGTAACAGACTGGTTATGTGCAGTATAATTGTCTGTAATGGTGTATTTGGAGGACATCATAAGACAACCCTCATAGTATATGCTTTTGACCAGAGGACATGTACCAAGTAAATCAGTCCCGAGAGAGTATATTTTTACATGGACAAATTCTGGCCTAATGTTCGCAACCAGTCCTTAAATTTAAGAAGAACTTCACATTTTGGGTCGAAAATTTCACTCTCAGAAAATTTACTTTTATACCTTTTTGAAAAGCACATCTTCCTTGATCCGGCTGGCAATTTTCATAAAGTTCGAAGCAGAGAAAAAATCTCAAATATTTTTTGTTATTGACTATTGTAAGATTTTATTTAACCATGAAAATGTCGACCTTATAACTGAGAAAATACTTAAGTCAAATTCCTGATTGTGAGCCTGGGGCGTGGTCACACACTGAACTAATGTGAAAGAATGAAGATTTGGTTAATATGTGTTCAGAAGTCCAAGATTAAACCTCGGTTTACTTTCTGGAACTTTAACACTGTCGGAAAACAGCATCATTAGAACCGCATGGTTCAGTTTCGGTGTGACAATTTATGTCCGAAACTTTCCAAATTAAAAGTCAGGTATTCTAGACTTTATTTTAGTTTGCGATGGCTTGTCATTTTTGTCAAAGGAAACAATCAGAAAAAAAAAATGAGAAAAAAATTAACAATTTTACCGCAGTGTTTCTGATTTGATCCGCACCATAGTGTCGTATCATATCAAAGAGTGCTGGAAAGTGTTTACGACTGATTTCTGAAATGAATATACATCGGTATTTAGTTAATAGCATTATATATTTTGATAAACGTGTAGTTGATAAGACAAACCTAGTAACAGTGCATTATGAAAAGTCATATATTACTAGTATTTTTCGCATAAACGGTCAACATGCATCCAATTTAAGAATGAAACTATGATAATCGATTTTGCAGCTCTTTCGATAGCATTGAGGGCTGAAAGATTAATAAAAGAGATTATCAAAAGTCGACAGAAAGAAACTGCTCATAGAGGAAATTAAAGCAAGATGGCAATGAACAAGACATCTGGATTATGCGTGTAACGCAATAGCCATAGCCTTTGGACAGCATGACCGGACTTAGATTGTATGGGTACACTTTAAGAAATTGAAACTCCTTTTACCTTTTGCATCCGGTCTCAGTAGGGATTCAGGTCTTTATAGGAAAGAAGTCGCTCCTCTAGGTTTACTTTTTCTATTTTAAAAGGACATAACGTTTTAGAAGGGCTTCGTCATTCAGACAAGCAAATAGGAAGTCACAAAAATTGTTTTGCTTTGGAAAGATGGGAATAACCTGAAGGTGTACCGAAGCAACTCAATTTTCTATCAACTGAACATTACCAAAAATGCTCGGAATAACAATACATTGAATATTATTTGATATAAAAAAATAATTTGAAATAATTATAGAAGATACCTAGAGAGTGCAAAAAGTTTTAATCGTATTATAACATTGGTCCGAGGACACTTCCTTACTTCAGGTAAGAGAAAAACATTTTATCATATGACGTCGCATCCGAGAATGTAATAAAGCCATGCATTAAAAACGATAATCCACTAGTGGATTAAATATGCAAATTACGTTGTAACGTTATGCGTTGACGTCCATAAAACGTCGCGTTTTCTAATGGCGAAATCGTGACGTTTAATGCACAAATTGCTAATAAAATGCGATTTTAGTGTCATATGATAAATAGAATCTTGCATTCGTGCTCCTATATTATTGAATTTATTAAACTCGTTGGTGAAAACGAAAAGATGCTCGGCAGAGCCTCGCATCTTATCTCTTTCCCAAACTCGTTTAATAAATTCAATAATACATGAGCACTCATGTAAGATCCTCTGTATAATTGGGTACCAGTTATTTGTGGCTGTATCTGTTTCAAGGCTTCCTCCAGTTCATTGATTGTCAGTCCAGCCCCAAGCGCAATGCCGTCATTCAGGACCTCAACTGTCTTCAATGACGGAATTCCTCCTCCGTATATCAAACAACTGCCCCGAAATTTTCCAAGTTTGAGTAACAATGCTGCAACGAAAGGTACTTTCCTAGCTGAGAGGTAGAGGATAATATATTTTAGAAATTAATGCGTATTTTTATTCGTTGCAGCAAGTCGTTATGTTATGAGTTTATCTGAAATACCAAAGTTCTTCTACAGACAAGACTACACGACCAGAAAAGTGTGAAAATTGCCCACAGTATCCTTATCAGTCTCAGACAATTACTACAAAATTCCAATTACTACAAAATTCCAACACACTAGTAATAATTATTTAATCTTCGGAAACACTGTCTAACAAATATTTCTTTCTCACAATATTTGTATGATGTTTAAAATGGTGTATATACTACGTCAAGTCAAATGCCTGCTCATAGCCAGTGTGCATACTTTTGAAATATTTCGACCATAAATTTGAACACATGTACTTCTTTCAATTAAGTATTAGAAAGTTTCTAGTAACCATCAGCCGCCATAAACAGTTTCTTGCCCATTGTATTTATTGTGACTTCCGGAACTGCAACCGGGTTTAAGTTATTTTCAGATGAAGCAAGAAACCTGAAAATAAGTTGAAATCTAGTCTTATCTGTTAGTTTTCATCGTCATTTTTCATTCGCATAGAAAGCAAATATACATAAATGAATTAATTATCAAGATTTGTCAGCATACATGATAACTTGTCTGACTCTTGTTTTTTCCCACAACTTTTCCAAAACTTTAATCAAAACAGCCTCAAACAAGCATGTGGTTTTATTTTTTTATTTTTTTCTATTTACTCCCATAGTCTTTACAAAATAACAGAACAGACATTTATTTTAGCTATATTATAAAATTTCTATCGGCATCATTTTAGCGCGTCTGTGCGAAAGAACAAGAATGCCTAGCGTCGAAATCAGAAATAGCGTTCGGAAAACTTCTTATCTTAACGACTGTGCAGTTGGAGTACTAACTGTGGTGATGACATAAATTTATTGATTGGGCTACGGTCTATAGGATTGGGAACTTGCACGACAGTCATTCCTGAACTTGCACGACAGTCACTCCGTAACTCTCTTCGTATGCGACAGATACTAAACACTTTGACTTAAAACAATTACACTGTACATATGTAGTTATACAGGTTATTAACCCAATGAGGTGTGAACTACTATACCATACCTGCGGTCGTGTTACCCATGATTACTGGTGCATCCGGATATTCTTTCTTTAGATCCACTAGTTCTTCAAAAGTGGTAGGACGCATCCACGTCCATTTCCGACCTTTGAATTTTACCAGAGATGAGCTGTACTTGTCGGATATCTGTATGATAAACACGTGCATGTGACAAGAATTCCGAAATGAGGGTCTACTCTTACAGGGAAGAATTTACTTCTGTAGGAGAAATGCTTTTCTGTTAGACTTGATCCCTTAAAGAGGGGATTAAAGGATAAAATTTACAGACTGAGTGCCCCTGGATGTGTAACCATACATATTAAGAGCAATATAACCCCTCAGCAAAAATGACTGGAAATTCTGTAAGAACAAAGATACTCCCATATCTTATTAAACATTAGACAAGAGTGTCCGTAACGTATATACCTACTGTTAAACATGAGTTAAGTAACTTGAAATTTATCAGAGTTTGAGAATGAAACAAGGCTACAAACAAATAAAGATCTAAATCAGATTTTAATTAATAACAATCCAGAACATGCGATCTCGAAATGACCGGACCATCAAAATAATGGAAATATATTGCTAGTGACAAATATTTTTGAAATGAAAAATGAATTCTAAATTGCAATCATAATAATAATGTTTTAATGGTCGTGAATATCAGATTAGTTATAATGCGGTGAACGACCAAAAACTGAGTCAAGACAGGACTTTGTTTTGCAAAATAACATCGGACCAGTTTCAACTGCATGACACATGCGCATAGTTTTGATGCAATAAAACATGGAAGAATGATTCGATGTGTCGAGATATAGCTACTTCTACAAGCTGTCTATGGAGGAGCTGCACTTCTGTCGTTGTGCAATTAACATATAACATACCATCAAATAGTATGAAATAACAAAATTTGAGCCACATCATTTGATTCCAACAATGAGGCATCGTTGACAAGCAAAACTACAAATCAGACTGCACTTAAGTGCAGTATGATCAGAGACTTCCTTGTCACATAAGTATTCTGTGGAAGTGGACAAAGCCATAGAGCCAACGATGAGGTCTCTGACTACCCTATGTAAATGAGCAAGATAAGCTGAAAATCACACGACCAAATTGCCACATTGTTGAAAGTCACATGTCGTGACTCATTAATGTAATACTTGGGACAATCTAGGTAACTCAGTATTTAGGGTAGATTAGAGCCCCAGAAAAGAATGGTACTGAGAATAAGTTTTGGATATTTTTTGTTATTTCTCAACAAAATCATATGTTGTGACCCCTTATTAGAACCGTCTCGTAAAGACGGTTACGCTGAGGGATCACAACTTATGTTTTGATGATGAAATTCCGAAAATTATCACTAAAATGATCCTGTCACCCCTTTTGATTTAGACTACTGGTAAACGATGAGCATAACTGCATGAGCACGTACTTGAAGTTCAGGTGGGAAAATGGGCACCTGCGTCTTGTCAGAAACGTCCACCGACTTTTGGACTGGAGTTTCCTGTGAACGTGAAAAATACAATTAAAATAAAAAAGATAACCAAACAGAAAGAAACCGGTGAAGAATAACAGAACTTCCATAATTCGTTAAAAATCAATAAATAAATTAAAGTGGAATAACAAAAAACTGTAGTATGGGTAATATTACTTAACCTTCGTCGAATGACTGACACTACAAATACGAAAAATAACAGAATTTTATGTCAAAGTGTTCCAAGTTAGACATGTTAGATGGATGGATGGATGACTGGCGATTTTACATTCCTTTAAACAATATTTCAATCATATCAAGACGATGGGTGGGTGATAGTTTAAGACTGTGTGCAATGAAACCCCGTTTATGACTGAAAAGATTCCCGCCTCGGGGGGGGGGGGGGGGGGGGGGGGCTCGAACCTTTAGATCAACAGGCCAGCGCTTAACCTATTGAGCTACTCCAAAGTTAGAACAAATGACAAACTCAACAAAGGAGCATATATTCATGTCTGACCTAGTCCATCCGAAACCTTGCGAGGTCGTTGGGAAACCACAGATGACTTAACAACAATCCCTTTCCACCCAGTCCAGCCTTCAGCTGCCCTTGTTGAGCTAGCAAAGTCCATCCCTATCAACTCTTTAATTCTATCACTGTGCCCAGGTTGCAGAACTGTCTTTGTTAAGCCAGAAGATGTGTCAAAACCACCTAAGTTTATCGCCTGACGCCCCAACCCCTGTAGTCATTGGATTTTTTTTATCATTATTAGTTTTCATTTTCTTTTTATACCCCCAATTTAAAAAATCTGGAAGTGTCATGTTGCTTTTACTTGCCAGTCTGCTCATTTCTTCGTTCGTTACATCTAGGGATGCTCTTTAACTCAAAAACAGTAACTGCCTACGGTTTTGCCCTTGATTTGATATAGACTGATAGGTGATTGTATATTAGCGGGCACGTCTATTTGTCTTTTCCGTCAACTATGTTCTTACAGGGTTATGTCAAATTTTCAACAACAAAAAATGTAGCAAAATTCTGGTAACATTATTGAAGCTGGTTCTACGCAGATGCTGCAGCCTCATCCTGATCTCTAAACAAGGTTTTCAGAGACAGCACACTTTTAGATAAGCGACAGTAATAGCAATACTGATAAAGTGTATCTTTTTTGATTAGAGTCAAAGATAATATTTTGCCGTAGAAATTCGAAGTGTCGTTTTAGTATGAATTGAGAAACAGACATCATTCGGGTTCAACATTTAATTGTATCCATATCTTTCAGAACGATCATACCTAGAGGAAGGTCGAGCAAACCAGAAGCCAGTAGGTTTTGCAAACTGGAATTAATACCTAATACACGTCTTGCTAAAATCTAACCATTCTTAAGATGACCCGGTAAAGCTACGCAACTCATACTTTGGTACTAAAAATACATCAGATGATGATTATAATCTAGGTTTTGCCATTATAAATGCAGAGCTCCAGATTAGGTGTGGCTTTGAGGATAATTTAGAGATAATTGTCTTATTTTTCAACGAAACATGTGGGTGACCCTTCATTAGAAACATGTCTCGGTGATACGGTCCTAATGAGCGGTCAAATTATGTTTCTTATGAAAGAATAAGGGGAAGGCCTATTTTTACCTAAATAATCCCTGTTATTCGTTCTTATCTTGAGCTCTATGTATGCATTATTTGATGTTAATACATGTACCTGGGTCTGTGAAGACTGCGTTTGATTCTTGCAGCAAAGTTCTCCCTGTGGACAGGCATCCTACATTAAAGACAAAAGAAGTAATGTACATGTACATGTACATGTATTTCAACATGCATTCGCTGCAAACTTCGACCTATACAGGGTATGACAACATAACGTGATATCACGTAAGCTTACAACTGCGCATGCGTTAATGATTTCAATCAGTGTCTTCATAAGCTTTCTCGTAAGTCGACTAGCTACTCAGATACGTTGGGCAAAATAGCAACGGTTTATTGGTCAAATGACGTAAAGAATCACGTCTTCACGCATGTCGCGACGTCAGCAAGTTCAGAAAAAAGCGAATTTCATTTTCACTTGTTTGACGCTTTTAAACGAGTTAAAACCATTTAATGAATGCATGATTAATAGGTTACTACGACAAGCCTCGCCATTCCTATACTCTTTCTGGTTTCGCTTTATTATCTTTGTATCAAAGGCCACTAACATGGTATTCTCTGTGTATAATGAATTATTTTCATTACTCATCAATGCTGGTAAATTCTTACACCTCACAGCTCAGTTCCAAAAGTCCATTTCAAGTATGGGAAGGCTAGATGATAGGGGGCCTGTGGTTTTACAGCTTTGACAGTACTGCTGTCATGTCGAGCCGACGTAATGATAATAGTGAAGGGCTGTGTGATGTGTGTCATGATGCTTGTCACTGCAGAGCTCTAGATAAGAGGGCGTATTTGATGATAATTAAGGATATTTTTTTTTATTTCTCATCGAAACCATATGTTGTGACCCCTCATCTGAACCGCTCATTGAGACGGTTCAGATGAGGGGTCACAACATATGTTTTTATGCAGATTTAACAATAATTATCCCTAATTATCACCAAATACTCCCTCTTATCTAGAGCTCTGTTGTCAGATAAGCAGTCCTAATTCTACATTTTTTTCAGAGATTCCTGTATTCAACGCATTTGGTGTAGGAACTTGTCAAACATCGCGAACTGTCATATCTGCTCTGGGTGTATAAGGTTTGTGAACTTCTTTTTGATGGTTTTGCTATGAATTACACACTTTTAACCACGCGTTTCGGTCTTCTGTTACTCATGCTTCACTAAAACTAATGTAGAACGTATAAATATTGCACATATCGGCATTATAATAGTTATTGTGACATAGGAGTGGTAAAGTCCGCTATAGTTTAGTTTATTCATATGTTCGAATATGCTCTAATGCGCATGCTAAACAACAAGCAAAACCAAACAGTCTTGGTTAGTATCGCAAGAAAATGAATTTACCTGGCACAATGTATTAAAAGCTTGTATGATAGGCCTATATCCAGTACATCGACACAGATTTCCTGTAGATAAATGAATAAATGAATGAGTAACAAGAACACCACATGCGGGGCAACATAAACCCGTCAATAAACTCAGGCAGTTCCATAGCCCATACAAGATCAAGTTTATAAAGTAAAACTAGAAACATGTAGGAAAGACGAGGCTTGTCGAACCATTCCTTTATGTTTCTTGTCGAACCTGATAAACTTGACATCAGAAGAAACTAATCTGGTTGTCTGATAATCATGCATTATTCAACTGATTTTAATGTGTTTAAAGAGTCAAGCAAGTCAAGATGTAGTTTTGTCTGTATATGCTGATGTCGCAATATACGTGATGACGTGATTCTGTGACGTCACTTTACCAGTCGAACGTTCATACAATGTATCACCTCCAATGTAAATGAGCTGCCAATCATTCAAGCACAGTTATAAACTGCAAGATATCGCATTATGTTATCATATCCCTGTTATCTGATGTAGTCTTGCAAAGCGTATTCTGTTACATCTACAGCGTGTGTTTAATATTTGCACAGATATACCTCTTCAACCCAAATATGACTGTTCCTCGTAGCATGCATTGTTTTTAAGGATCGTAAAACAAGCCTCAAACGTTTAACACAGATTACTATGTAGTTGCCTTTTTATATCAAGTTTATCAGAAGAGACCAGAAATACATATAGGGATGGCGTGGCTTGACCATTCCTACACTGATTTTGGTCTTGCCTAATAAACTTGATATCAACAGACAGCAACATGATTTTCTGTTTATCATGCATCATTTGAAGATTTTAAGACGCAATCAGCGTCAATTAAATGAAAAGCAAATGCAGTTTTTGTCGGCACTTGCTGACGTCGCCATTGCATATCGATGTAGGTCGATGATATCATTTCGAATGTTGTTGTCACAACCAACGTCAGTATCATGTATCATTCGCGCAAGCGCAGTTCCAATGTGACATGACATCACATTAATTTATCATACCCCTGTTATGGAGTAGGATGTTCGCAGTGTATTCATGATAAATAAAAGTATGGAGAGTATGGAACCGACTTTAATGGAGACTGATTAGTCTTTAGAATTCGAGATGAATTAGCTACCCTCTATAGCTTTCTCCAACTCGTCTCTTGTTGGTTTTGGGTTGTTCCTCAGCAAGGTAAATACAGACATCACAAATCCAGGTGTACACATGCCACACTGCAAACCATGGCTCTCAACTAACCGCCTCTGTGAAGAAAAAAGTTAGCAATAACATTCAAAGCATTGAACGCTTAAACCAAATACTAATGAAGGGGCAGTGCTAATTAATTCGGACGTATGTACCTCTTAGCAATAAAGATTAATTAGAGCAAAAACGACAAACGTTTAGATTTGGTTTCATGGAAAGATTAATATTACAGCACATTTTATAATTAGGAAAGCTATTTCAAGATCTAATCGAAGTTTACGCTCGTATACAGCTGAAATTACGTTATGTTTTGTTGAGCTTCAATATTGCCAGTTTCTGCATGTAGAAACGATAAAAAATGAACATTCTCTCTAACACCCATTTAAATAAAATGCTCTGAAAAGCATCTTAGCTGCAAGAAAAGAATAAGAACGTATTTGGTGTGACTATACCATGCCTATTCCTTATGGTCTTTTCCGAACTTTAGTTGTTGCAACTCCGTTCTAAATAAAAATAAAGATTTTAATTACGATTTATATTTATGTGTAAATTAAAAACATGTGAAACAAAGGTAAGACATCATTTTATACGACCATAAAGGAAGATGGTACCTGAACTTCGTGTAAGCCAGTTTTAGGGTTTCCCACGCCTTCCACCGTTGTAATAGACATTCCATGAGCAGCGCAGAGAGGAAATAAGCAGGCGTTTACTGTATAATGCCTGAAATATAGTTAATAATTGCCTTATTTGCATCAAATATTATGACCAGCTGAACATTTATATAGCGCCTCTTTATGTAAGTCCCATGACACAAGAAATGCATTTGTCAAGATAGAAACTTATCAAGTTCATTTGTCCGATCGACATATATGTATAAAAGTGTATGCGAAGGTCCTGTATAGAGTTTTTCTTCTAGACCTGTAATATTTGTAAAGCCATTTTTGTCCAAGTCACTGGGATCGCATAAAGACGTTACTCAAAGAGCGTACAGTATATTCAAATACTAAAATCTGTTTCTGCATCAGCTCAGACTAGTTAGAGTTTCAAAAGTCAGATCCCTAGATCTCATATATTGTATATGCTTAAACAGAAAAGTAAGTAGAAAAATTCTCAGGAACTGACACAATTCAATCCCAGATCCCACCCAAAACACCATGTGGGAAAAAGACAACACAACACAAAATTAGTCAGTACCAAAGTCATCACCAGCGGCAGCCACGTGAACAGCCATTTCCCATGTAAGTGGTCAAAGGACTAGCCTTAACATCATAAACAATATATTAATAACAGACATAACAACAAACAACACCTACAACAACCAAAACAGAGGTGCCGCCTTGGGACGGCTAGTAATGAAGTCTGATCAGACTGCGCAGATGCACCGACTGATCTAAGTTTCAACTGTTCCTACATGCCGTAAGGACCCTCTTCTCGACGTGAAAACTACTTGCAGAAAACAACAAAAATGAAATGAAACGTGACACGAAAAAACAAACAAAGCGACACTAGCGCATTGCAAAGACTCAGATCAGCCTTGGCGTCCTCCCAATCTGACAAGAGTGTTTCGTTGCCCACATGAGGCTAGCTTCGACCCTGAGCTACCTTTTAAGCGCAAGCAAAGACTCTCATCAGACTAGGTAGATACCCAAGCTGATCTGCGTCCTCGCTGGGCGCACATGCCACTTTTTAGCTCACCTGAGCCGAAGGCTCAAAGGTGAGCTTATAGTATAGGCAGGCATCCGTCGTACGTCGTCCGTCCGTCCGTCCGTCAACATTTTCAAACGACATCTCCTCTCAAACTACAAGGCTCATTGTTACCAAATTTAATATATAGCATCTATAGGCAGGGGAAACCAATAATACTGTTTTTTTTTATCCGAATCGCTTCAGAACTTTGGTTGCTATGGCAACTTAAAGTTTCCATTGACTTGTTTGGGAAAAATTGAAAATTTGCATTTATTGCTATTTCTCTGCAGATAATCTGATAAATCTTTTACAGAAATGTTCCTTGAGTAGTTCTTTATCAGCCACATGAAATCTATGTTAATTGCACAATTTGGCTGGTTGCCATGGCAACCGAATGGTTAAAAATAGAAAAAAATATTCAAAAATCATCTCCTCAGAAACTATGCAAACAATAAAGCTCAAACTTCACAGAAAGGATCTTGGTACTACCCTCTAAAAATACTGTTCTTGGCAATTGCTCTAGCAGTTTGGTTGCTATGGCAACTTAAAGTTGCCATTGACTATTAATGGGAAAATGGAAAATTTGCATTTATTGCTACGTCACTGCAGATATCTTGACAAAACTTTCATAGAAATGTTCCTTGAGTAGTCCCACCCCAGCCATATCAAATTTATGCAAAATGAGCTATTTGGCTGATTGCCATTGCAACCGAATGGTTAAAAATAGAAAAAATATTCAAAAATCATCTCCTCAGAAACTATGCAAACAATAAAGCTCAAACTTCACAGAAAGGATCTTGGTACTACCCTCTATAAAAAAAAACTGTTTTTCTTGGCAATTGCCTAAGCAGTTTGGTGTCTATGGCAACTTAAAGTTGCCATTGACTTAAAATAAGAAAATGGAAAATTTGCATTTATTGCTATGTCACTGCAGATATTTTGACAAAACGTTTATACAAATGTTTCTTGGGTAGTCCCAAACCAGCCATATCAAATTTATGCAAATTGAGCTATTTGGCTGATTGCCATTGCAACCGAATGGTTAAAAATAGAAAAATTTTAAAATATCATTTTTGCAGCTAGTATGTGGCCAGTAAAGCTCAAACTTTACAAAAACGATCTTAGTACTAGCCTCTATTAAAAACTGTTTTTCTTGGCAATTGCCCCAGCAGTTTGGTTGCTATGGCAACTTAAAGTTGCCATTGACTTTTAATGGAAAAATGGAAAATTTGTATTTATTGCTATGTCACTGCAGATATTATGACAAAACATTTATAGAAATATTCATTGCGTAGTCCCCAACCAGCCATATCAAATTTATGCAAATTGAGCTATTTGGTTGATTGTCATTGCAACCGAATGGTTAAAAATAGAAAAAAATTAAAATATCATTTATGCAGAAACTATGTGGCCGGTAAAGCTCAAACTTTATAGAAACGATCTTAGTACTAGCCTATATTGAATTGCTGTTTTTCATGGCAATTGTTTCAGCAGTTAGGTTGCTATGGCAACTTGTAGATTCCATTGACCTATAATGGGAAAAATGGAAATCCGCAATTTTTGCTATCTCACTGCAGTTATTTGGAGTTTTTTCCTACAGAAATGTTTCTTGAGTAGTCCTCTATGATTCATATTCATATTAATTTTGTCCAAATCACCGAATTTGATTAGTTGCCATGATGGCAACGTAAAGGAAATTTTTTTTGAAAAAATATTCAAAAATCTTTCCTCAAAAACTGTATAGGGGGATGAAGCTGATTCTTTGCATACATGTTAATGACATTAGCCACTACATAAATATTGTTTTATATTATTGTTGCCCACGTGGTTTAATTGCTATGGCATTTTAAAGTTTCCATAGACTAACAACTCAGTCAAAGTTGAATTTAGGCCACATTGTACAATTTAGTTTAGAGTTACCTACCCTTGAGTGCTGAGGATGAATGAACTCAGGTGAGCTACAAGACCAATGGTCCTCTGGTTTGGTTTGTCGTGTCGCGGCTCAAATGTAAAAATAAATTGTTCCATAAGCACTTTATAGGTTTTTCCAAGGAAACATGTTTGAATACCAGACTCATTTTAAGCAGAGGATTCTTGGTCTCTGCACATCGTCTGATGATGTTTTACATTGTACTAAGTTTCGTGAAAATATCTCAAACACCTTAAAAGTTATGGAGCGAACACGATTTGCGTACCAAATATTACAAAGGGGCATAATTCAGTATAAAATGTGAGTGGAGTTGTAATTCTTGTTCTCTACACATCGTCTGATGATGCTATATATTTGTATCAAGTTTTGTGAAAATATCTCAAAGGGTATCAGAGTTATGAGGCGGACACGATTTCCGTACCAAAAATAAAAAGGGGCATAATTCAGTAAAAAGTAGGTGAAATTGTGGTTCTTATTCTCTGCATATCGGCTAATGATGCTTTACATTTGAACCAAGTTTCGTGAAAATATCCCAAACGGTTTCAGAGTTATTAAACGGACCAAAAATTACAAAGGGGCATAATTCAGTGAAAAAATGTGGGTGGATTTGTAATTCTTGTACTCTACATCTCGTCTGATGATGCTTTATATCTGTACCAAGTTTCGTGAAAGTATCTCAAAACGGTTTCAGAGTTATGGAGCGGACACGATTTCCGTACCAAAAAATACAAAGGGGCATAATTCAGTAAAACCTGTGGGTGGAGTTGTGCTACTTGTTCTCTGCACATCGACTGATGATGCCTAACATTTGTACCAAGTTTCGTTCTCTACACATCGTCTGATGATACTTGATATTTGTACCACGTTTCGTGAAAATATCTCAAACGGTTTCAGAGTTATAAAGCGGACACGATTTCCGTACCAAAAATTACAAAGGGGCATAATTCAGTAAAAAATGTGGGTGAAATTGTGGTTCTTGGTCTCTGCACATCGGCTAATGATGCTTTACATTTTGTACAAGTTTCGTGAAAATATCTACAACGGTTTCAGAAATATGGAGCAGACGAAAAATTACAAAGGGACATAATTCAGTTAAAATGTGGGTGGAGTTGTAATTCCTATTCCCTACACATCGTCTGACGATGCTTTATATTTGTACCAAGTTTCGTGAAAATATCTCAAACGGTTTCAGAGTTATGGAGCGGACACGATTTCCGAACAAAAAATTACAAAGGGGCATTATTCAGTAAAAATATTGGTGGAGTCGTGGTTTTTGTTCTCTGCACATTAGCTGATGATGCTTTACATTTGTACCAAGTTTCGTAAAAATATCTCAAACGATTTCAGAGTTATGGAGTTGACACGCTTTCCGTGCCAAAAAAATAACAAAGGGACATTTTTTCGTCAAAAATGTAGGTGGAGTTATGGTTCTTTATCTCTGCACATTGTCTGATGTTGCTTTACATTTGTACCAAGTTTCGTGAAAATATCTCGAACAGATTTGGAGTAATGGAGCCGACACGAAATGATGACGGACGGACGGACACAGACAGACGGACGGACAAGGTGATTACTATAGGGCCTCCGCAGACTTCGTCTGGCGGGGCCCTAAAAAAAAACAAGACAGACAAATCAGTATATTGTAACCAGATGACAGCGCTATTAGAAAATTAGAAAACTCAGTCGTCCAGTTACTAAAAAAGAAACATGTTTGACCTTTAATAGTTCAAAAATTTTAAGCGTTAAGATATCGATTATTAACCAAAACTTGTAAGAAATGTATAACACCAATTCAAATTCTACATGCGACTTTGTGTGGCAAAATCAGGCAAGCTAAGATGTCAATCAGCACCTAATACTTTTCGAGTCAGCATCCAAGCGGGAAACCATAACTGTACAGGATCCACACCCTCCATGGCCACACACTTCTTTGGTGCCCGTCAAAAGGACTAACAAAGTTAAGGATCTATATTGCATAGTGTTATATACCTAATGTGACTTTACTATAGAAAACAGCCGTGTTGTAATCGACAACATTTTACGTTGGTTTCCTTCTATTTTTAATTGTCGCAATGCGACAGAATCGCTGACACAGGGTTTCAACACTGTTAAAACACGGGTGCGCCAGGGCTTAAACACCATTAAAGCCCGCTTTCGTGTCGTCTGCAGAGCTCTGGAATCAAGATGGCGTCCGTAAGAAGGTATTTAACAATGACGATAAAGCATTCTTTTCCTGTGTTTTGACGTTCACCCAAGCCCTCGTGTACTACCATGTTGCAGCCCTCACCACTGCGCGATTCGGGCTGCAACACGTTAATACACTCGGGCTTGGCAAACATTAAAACACGGATTGAATGTTTTATCCTCTTATTAATTCAAATTATATGATACCTGACTTGCTAATTCGCAGATAAGAGCAACATTTTGCCAAGCTTCCTTTGAAATTAATAAATGAGTTTGCATTTTATTGTCCATGATCGTTTTTATCACTCACGTGTACATGTATATACTGAATCAAGAAAAGAACGCCCGCTCTCACAGCCTTCTATTTCTTTTGATTGAGTATAGATATCGGCAAAAATTTTAAAACTAGAACATGTGTTTGTAAAACACTATGCTCCCAACCATATGCCCGACCCTAACAAGGTCAATGAAAAGAAACAAAATTACAGGTCTGCTATTTTTATGTTCTACCCATGTTTGAAATATCGAGGACCAAGCAGTTACGATTCCTGAATAGATCAACCCTAAAATATAATGTACAGGGTTCTCCAAAAAATTATTACTCAAGAAACGTAACTGCTGGGGTCATGCCAACAATGAAAGCAGCCTAAAGTAACCATCATTATAATGATTGACATACCAAATTCCAATAGTGTACTAAAAAGACTCGTCTACCATGGAAAAGAAAAATAATACGGTTCTGTTGAATTTTGTTTTGATGGTTTATCCACCCATGAATTATCAGGGCTCCAGCAGTTATGGTTTTTGAGTAATAGATCATCCCTGCAATGTGAAAAGGGACATAGCTCTGTCAATAATGAATGCAACATGATGTAATTATTATCAAAATGATTGACACATCAAGTACTACTAGTATACCAAAAATCCGGTCTCCGGGTTCAACGGTGCAAAAGTTTGAAAATGCCAAAATTAATAAAGAGCATAATTCAGTCAATTCTTTAAGAAATTAGCCCAAAAGTCATTAAGATAATTTACACCTTAGTATCTTGCTGCATATTAAATATAAGCATCTTAGCTCCAACAGTTTTCCCAGGATATGAGGAACAAACTTTCATTTACTTTTTCGAAAAAGGGGCGTTACTTTGTAATTACATGGCCGACGTACAAGAAAAAATGAGTCTGCTGATTTTTTATGGTCTTCCCATCCATCAAATATCAAGGGCCCAGGAATAACGGTTCTTGAATAATAAACCACCCTTAAATTGTAACGTACGGTATATTTTCTGCCCGCAATATTAAAGGATTATCGAATATAATGCAGAAATAGTTTCTGCTTCTCCAGGAAAATTTGACTAAACATAGCATGACTTCTTTTGAATAAGATAACCCTTGAACATTTTTCTTAAGAGTAATGCGTATGCTTTCACCAAAGAAACTCTATTTGACTTCTGACCTCCTTCTTAAGGGGTTCAACCTTCGAAAACTGAAACAACAAAAGCTTCCTTATAAACAAAGATTTTTCCTATCTGTAAGAGAAGACTCTTTTTGGAAGGCAGGGCGCCAGATAAGAGGAGTTTTTCAGGATAATTCTGAGATGATTTTTCTTATTTTTCAACGAAAAGATATGTTGTGACCCCTCATCAGAACCGTATCGGCGAGACGGTTCGCATGAGGGGTCACAACATATGTTTTAATGGAGAAATACGGAAAATTATGTTTGTTACTGCCTCTTATCTGGAGCACTGGAAGGGTTTTGTTGCCCATGGATAGAAGCAAACAGGAAATTATAAACGGTGTTTCATCAATAAAACGGTCGACCGCATGGAGGTTAACCATTAACATTTAAACGCAGCCCATGCAGCCCGCAAGAAGAAACACTGCATCCTTCGACATGAAACATGATTGCAAAAGATACGAGTTCTTCGTAAGTATTGCAGTAAAGACGCTTCCGGCTCAGGAGACTGTTCAACGATCTGAAATTGAAAGGAAAAAAATAATAAAATAGATAAACAAATAAAACATACTAGAATAAATATAACTAGTATATGTTTTTACATTATAATTCTCAATTTATACCGGCAACGACAATGACAATGAATATAAATTAGAACTGTAAATCAGTAACGTATGCATGCTATCTCACGGGCCTAACATGATTAACAAGACCACTAACAACTTTTAAATAATTTACAGAGCTTTAGATAAGAGGGAGTATTTAGTAATAATTAGGGGTAACATTTGTTAATTCTGCATAAAAACATATGTTGTGACCCCTCATCTGAACCGTCTCATCAACATATGTTGTGGCCCCTCATCCAAACCGTCTCGATGAGACGGTTCAGATGCAGGGTCACAACATACGGTTTCAATGAGAGATAAAAAAGATTATCCCTAAATCATCATCAATTATACCTCTTATCTAGAGCTCTGTATAAAAGAAAACATCACCCCTATTATGATGTAATATGACAATGAAATTACTGCATAGCGATAGTGTTCTAGTATTCTGTATCTAACGATATTTGTTTGAATCTGCATGCCCAAAACCTGCGTCTGAAACAAAGTTTTTTTTCGATGCTTGAATGTCAAACTGAAAGAATCATTTTAGAAAAACTGATATCCATTATCATATTTGAAATGCAGGCCCTCCCGTTGATCCGTATTCAAGATAGAGGTCGACCCGTTTCCGTGAAGGTATGGACCGACCCATAAAATGCAAGTGCACTCGTCAAAAAATACGGGATCGACCCGAATGATATGGGTCCATCAGTAATTTATGGCTCCACTTGCATTTTTGGTTGATCCGCATTTCGCACGTCGGCATGTATAAGATTTAACATGTTTCTATATTAGGCTAACAGCAATGTTTACACAAATTATGAAGACGCCACTAAATACTAAACCTGGTGATACCCAGAAATAGTTTTTGGTAACCCTCGTATCCGAGTCTTTCTTACACCCTACATGCCAAGCTATGTTAAGATGAGTAGCTACGCTTTCAGGTGAACCAACTCTGGCATTTTCTTTTTCGGCTCTTTCAAAGTGTACCCATATGGAAAAGGCTTTGCTCTTCTCATGGGAACTAATCCTTTCGTAATGAGAAGATCCCAGTTTAAACAGAATACGTCGTACAAGGAATCAAAAACAGAAGACGCAAAGCTGTCAAGGGCGTAACTGCCTGTACATAAATGCGCAGTAGCGTATTGAAATTTTGTCAAACTGACAAAATTTCAATATGCACCTGCATATTTGATGATGTTGAATTTTTGTACATTGGACAAAATTCAAAATTAAAGCAACTGCAACAAGATGCGACTACATGAACTATTTTTCGGGTTAACCGCTTATGCTTGCCCTCAAGGGGTAAAACATAATTGTGCGTAACATGTAATTACCCCTAGTTATGCCCCTGGAGCCTGTGTGTCCTTTGTAAAAATGGCAGAAAAATAGTGTGTTAAAATATGATTTACCTTTTTGCCGTTGACAAAGAACACCAACTCATCCGTTTTTCCTGAGTCCATTATGGTGTCTACTAAAATGAATAGCATAGGAGCCAAAGAGTAATGCATTAGCAAAAAGTGCAGGCCAAGATCTGGCTGCTCTACGGGCCATTTTGATTAGGGTCTGCACTCTTTGCTAACAGTTTTGCAAAAAGAAAAAAAATAAATAAGCGAATAAAATAAAAGCACGAAAAAGGACAATATGAGCTAGAAATTCTCTGGATACTCAACGTCCAAAAGGACGTTGCCTCGACGTCAGTGCGACGTATGACGTCGAATTGATGTTGATACGACGTCATTTTGACGTTGTGTGCCTTATCAGAGAAATAAACACTTGATGTTGCCGAATGATTGCGGTAAATACGATGTTCGTGTTAGTGAAAATATATGGCATTTCAAGTAGGAGAGAGTCGGGTAACTTCTGACAGGGGGGGGGGGGGGGGGGGGGGGGGGGTAAATACGGACATATCATGGCAAACAGTGAAAATGCAGATGAGATGGCTCATAATTTTGATTTAATTTCAATACATTTTGTAACTGACATATAAAGGAAACAATGTCATTGTCCGAATTTACCCGCCGTCCGAATTAACCAACTGTACTTTGTCAAGTGTATCAAGTTAAACCGAAATCGAATATTGCACTGTTTTATCGAAACATTGATCATAACTGTCAGATCATTAGAAACAGCAAGACGGATCTATAGCTACACTATTTGTGCAGCATAAAAAAGTCACAACTGCAATCACCACGATTTTACAAACAAATCAAATGTGTAAAGTATAAACCTACCGCATACCTGAGTAAGCAATCCGCCGAAGCATATGCATAGGCCTACATGTTAACACGATAAAATATATGCGGCAAACGTTTCAGGTTGCACCAAAATAATTTTACAACTAGCGTAGAGACACGGATTGCTTTATTTCAAACAATTTTTAAGAATTTGCTGTCTCCTACAATATCAGTCCGTCGATGACGTAGAATAATAGTTACGTTGCTGTACTCTCTCAAGTACACTCGTAACCTTTGTCACTATTAAGGTGGTGATTATCACTGATGGGGGTGTCACCCCCCTCCCCCCTTGAATACTGAATTCCGCTTAATTTTGAGCTTGAATACCGAATACTCTTTAAATACGGGCTTGAATACTGAGTACTATATAAGGAGTAGCGCGATGTAAATTTTTAATCCTAGTAAATATTAAGGTGGTGATAATTACTGATTTGGGGCAAAGACAAAAATCTGCATAAAACACTCAAAATACCAATGATCTTTCCAAAACTTAGCATATGCCTTCTTTTTTTTATGTTGTTTCTGCCAATTCAGACTCCCAAAATGCAGCATTTGTTAATGTTAAAAAGTGTTTTTATAAGGAAAGATCAAAGGGTAATTTTGTGCGCAATAATCTGAAAAAATAATATTGTTTTTGAAAATATACTTAGTGCTGAGAGTTCCTTGTTGCATAATGGAGAGCGTGCTAGCAATTATTTTTTCAAACTGTTTCACACATTATCAGGCTGAGCAGATGAAAAAAGATGCGGTCTGTGTCCAAATTTTTTGTCAAAACACACAGGTGAGACAGGTGGGACTATTTTAACAAGGTTGAACAATTTCATCTACACACCAGTGATCATGTAAGTAATGTATTATTTATACTGTAGGTGCTACATAGGTATGCTTGCCTACCCTATATTTAATAAATGCATCCAGTGTAAATTACCTTGTACATGGTTGAAATTTGAGAAAAAGCTACCGTTTTCATCTGGTCTACATTACAATTTGAGAAAGGGTTGGAACAAATAATTGCTAGGACGCTCTTCAATATGCAATAATGTACCTTCAGTGCTACGTAAATTTTCAATAACAATGTTAATGTTTTAGATTATTGCGCAGAAAACTACCCTTTGATCTTTCCTTATAAAAACACTTTTTTAAGCAGTATGTACGTCTATTTTGTATTCTAAACTGTAAAGAACAACAAAAATAAGAAGTCTGCTAACTTTCAGGGAGATACCTTACTTTTTTATGGTTTTATGCAGATTTTTACATTTACAATAAATCACCACCGTAAGCAAAACATTTAGCAGTATGCTTAAAAGGTAGATTTAAATTCATTATAGATTTTGAAGTCAAATGATCAAAAACATTAAATTAAAGTGATTGCTAAACAATGCAAACCCTAAACAGAATGTTCAGTTTAACAATTCTGCCTCGTTTGTCCTTTCAGTGCAATTTCAATTGTGTACTTTCCAACTCCTACACTTGTTAGCTGTGTTTTCGTCGGTAACAGTCATGCCGAAGCTTCTATCTCTGAGCTCCTTTCCCAGGGCCGGTAGGTGAGGTAGGAGGAATGGGGTGCTAGAAACTGTGTGCCGTGAAAATAATATCAAAATCTCCTCAGCATTCTAAAATATCCGATGCTCAATTTAACCAATATGCTTTTTCTCCAAACCCCTAAAATTAATACAGGGCAGCCACACATGTAGCTCCAAAATATGCAGGCATGACATGCTTGCTCCCTGTAAATCGGATCTGCATACCTTTGAAATTCCGATCTTCCGATATTAGGAAAATTAGTTAAAAGCTGTTCAAAAGGACATGACATCTAGAAGGAATCTCTGCTCAGCGCTGACTGCTGAAAGTCCCCACTTGTCGCCACAAGTCGCAGCAACTGATTCATGTACAAGTTAAATGGTGTGTGCTCTAAATAAATGCACATAGCCATCTAATTTTCACAAAGTCTTTATTTACAGAAGCCTCAGTACATAATTTATTGAATGCCTTATTTACAGGAGCCTCGGTGTATATAATTTATTGAATGCCTTGCTATTATATATTTTAGGGTTTCGGTCCGAGGTTTTGTTGTCATCATAATTTTTTTTTCACACACTGAAAGCTGGGTAGTTATAACCGCATATTACTAAGAAAATCAGTCCGTGTGTTTGTTCCAAAATTAATGTAACTTGCTTTGTTTCTTCCTATACTGCAAATGCTCTTTTTTACTTGCTCTGTCGCTCAAAATACTTTCCATCTACCTAAATACACCTTTTTAGCCGGTCAATCCACTTTTGGAAGCAGTTCACATACTCTTCAATGGGAACACCCATCAGATACTGATAAACCGCAGATCCAATGGCATTTCTCGAATTGCACTCTTCCCAGATAGATGATATTTGAGTTTTGGAAACAGAAAATAGTCGTAGGGAGCCAAGTCGGGCGAAAATGAAGGCTGTGGTAGGACGGTAGCCACCTCTGACACCAAAAACTCGGTCACAAGATGTGCCTTGTGAGCGGGAGCATTATCATGCAAGAGGCTGAGGTGCTTTGGTCCTGTTTTGGGGCGGCGGGTTTTGTAGTACTTCATCAGTTTTTGTAGTATAATATTTTTATAGAACTTTGCTGTGACTGTTATGCGTTTTGGCACCGGAATTTGCATGACTGGACCCTTATTGTCGAAGAAAATTACATAAAAACCTTCTTAACCGTTCGTGTTCGTGTGGCAATACTTGGACGTCTCGCACTTTTGTTGGCCCAAATTCACTTGGAACACATCCACTTTGGTTCAAAATAGTAAACCCAGGTCTCATCACCACTGACTAAATGGTTTAAAGCCTCTTTGCTATTTTGGGTATATTTTCAGAGTTTTTCTTATAATTTTGCATTTGCTAGACGGGTCCGCTTTTGTTCACCTGTCAACAAATGGGGTATTCCTCTTGCATTTATTTTCCTAAGTTGAAAATGCTTCTTCAAAATATCATGAACTCGTGCTAACGACAAGTTTGTTAACCGGGCTAATTGTCTCACTTTAAATCGGGTATCTTTTTTGATGATATTGTGGATGTTTTTCGATGTTACTTATGGTTTTTGTTGTTGCAGGGCGACCTGTGTGAACAGAATCTTTAAGTCGCTGCTGACGTACACTGTACTAAGGTCTGTGAAGTTGTGAGCGAGATTTTTTACATATGCTGAAACTTTAGTGCTTATCTTTACGTTTTGCACTTGCACATAAGGGCATAGCGAACTTTAAGCGTCTAGTAATTTTGATGGATGTAGCGTGACTACATGAGTGTTCATATAACGCAACATTTGCCAAGACATCGTCTGCTAAGTTCCACTAAGTAAAGATAAGCAAAAAGATAGTATACTAAGCTCCCAATACCCAAGAGTGTGGGGTCTTAAACATTATAAAAAATCCATTTCCTTCTAACTAACGACTAAGGGTCCAATTCAAATGAAACTTTCTTTGATCATTAAAGGATGTAAACATGTACGTTTTGTTTTGGAATAATAGGAATATGCGCAGGGCCCCCCCTGAGAAGGCATAGAACTTTGTGGATTTTGCCAACTTTATTTTGGCAAAATATTGCGTTTTATGAATGCACGCTTTGTCTCTTTCACTCCTTGTAAATTATTAGACACTGACTTTCCCTGTTAACTTTAATAATATAAGTGCTTGCACTTTTATAGAAGAGAAAGACATGCACAAACCTTTCGGCATCAGACCTCACACACTACAGCAAAAGGGTCTCTTGGATACCCTTCACAATTCAACCAGTAGCAGAAGTATCAACCAGTGGCAGAAGTATCAAGGTATTCAAGAGGCGGTTTTGCTATAGATCTCTACAATTGTCAGGTCATGCAACAGGAAACCACTGCGGCTTTGCACATTATTATCGGATGACTGCCGATTAATTAATTTATTTATTTATATTTTTTGCGAGTACGCGTACGATTTGCTCTTTTTCTTGAATACTGCGTACCGTGACTCTGCGTACTGAATACTCTCTAATTTGGGCTGAATACTGCGTACGATTTTTTTTTTTTTTTTTGGGGGGGGGGGGGGGGGGGGGGGGGAGGGGGGGTGGGGTTTAACACCTTCACTAATTTGGGGCAAAAACGAAAATCTGCATAAAATGCGGGGGGGGGGGGGGGGGGGGAGGGGCGGGGACACCCTCACTGATTTGGGGCAAAAACAAAAATCTGCATAGAATGCTGAAAATACAACAGATCTCACAATTCAGAATCCCAAAATGCAGGACTTGTTGATGTTTAAAAGGATTTATATAAGAAAAGATCAAAGGGTAATTTTTGTGCGAATAAAATAATCTAGAAAATGACCATTATTATTGAAAATGCAACTAGGTCTGAACATAAATTAATACATTAAAAAGAGCGTCCTAGCAAATATTTTTTCTATTTTTTTTGCACGCTATCAGGCTGCGCAGATAAAAAAATGGGTGTGGTCTGTGTCCAAATATATGTCTAAATACACAGTAAGGATGAATTATTTCAATAGCACACCTGTAATGGTCATTATAATGTATTATTTATACTGTGAGTATGATATAGGTACATGTATAACTGACCTACATGTACCTGTATTTCATGAATGCAATAAGTATACATGCACTATATCATAGTCAGACATTTGAGAAAAAGCGACTGCTTTTATCTGGTCTACCTTACAATTTGAGAAAGAGTTGGAACAAATAATTGCTAGGACGCTCTTTTAACTCATCAAAATACCTTCAGAGCTAAGTACATTTTCAAGAACAGATTTTATTTTTCAGATTTCTGCGCAGAAAATTACCCTTGATCTTTCCATATAAAAACACCTTTTTAAACAGCATGTCCCTATATTTTGTATTTCAAACGGTACAGAACAACAAAAATAAGAAATCTGCTAACTTGCAGGGAGATACGATAATTTTTTATAGTTTTATACAGATTTTTGTATATACCACAAATCACCACCTTAAGGTATGCTAGACAGATGCTTTCAATCGTTTCCAAAATTGATATAAAATATGACACGAGGCTTTGCAAACAACTGCATTACTTTGTATTTCAAATGAACCAGATTTATTACCGTAGGTTAGGTGGTCACGCCATATGTTTTCTGTAACAACGCGCGTTATTGTCTATGCCCATGGGCGTAGACAATTTAGTTGGTTGTTTTGGATTTAACGGTTCTTTGAGACAGTATTTCAGTCTATATCGAGCTGTCTTTAAGAGAGAGGGAGAACGAAAAGAGAAATGAAAGAAGGGGAAAAAATGTCATAGCATCCCCGCCCGCTCCTACAGCAAGCACAGTAGGCCCTGGCTATACTGTTATTCAAATTAGTAGGAGGCCCCGGCACTGAAAGTTACCCAGCACCATTACTCGAGGGCCCGGGAACCAATTCCGCCAGGGAACCGCGAAATTAAAAAGAGTGTGAGGGTGGTCGGGTGGTGTTGTGGTGTTGCATGTAACTTCCAGTGCCGATAATAGTAGGGCAAAAAGGGCCTACTGTGCTTGCAGTAGGTGCGAGTTGGGGTTGTTTGGACATTTTTTTCTCGTCTATCATTTCTCTCTTCTTTCTCCCTCTCTCTGGGAGACGGCCCGATATAGACTGAAATATTGTCTCAACCCAAAACAATCAATCAATCAAAAGACTGTAGGGAAGCTCGGGAACAACTTTCTTAAATGTCAAAATATCCCTTACTTATTTTGAGCAATATATAAGACCTCAAAAGCGTTACTTTTATATACGTCTCTTAAAACAAATGTCGTCAGGATAAGACTCACTTTTTAACTGTCACGTTTCTCTAAGGACATAAAGCTCTCTTAGTTATAAAATATATTTTGGAGGCAGCCAGGAACATATCACAGAAATGAAAATAGCAGACTCTGCTTGACTTTGTTCATGTGCAGTAATGTAATGCTGCAACACTGCCAGTATTTCGGGAAATAGTATATGTATTTCCACAGTCGCACTGGTTTTCAGGAAAGTGATACAGTACTACCTTTCCTTCTTTCTTAACCATTTTATGACAAATGTAACTCTATTTTGTTCATAGCGAAATACTAGCTCACGCAGTCAGAAATAGCCCAAAAAGATTTTTACCTTTAAAGAATTTAATACTAAAAAAAATACAGAACAACAGGTCTATGGTAAATATTTAAAACAATAACTATGCTGAAAACACAATTATTCTGAAAACAGATTTGCTTCCCATTGCACTATAAAAGAGCTTGGGCTGTCTCTGGCTGAATGCTAATGATTGGTAAACGCTTGCTGATGAGCCCTTTGAGCTTCATGAAATCTAAACCCAAGACGAGGATCCATCAGACCTGAATCGAACGATCTATGAAAACGATTGGCTGTATACTGAATTGCCGTGATAACAGCTTTCGATTTGTTGAATGACATCACCGACTTATGGCATAACGCATTCGCGACGTCAGCAAGTTCGAACAACACTGCGGTTGCTTTTCATTTGTTTGAGTCTCTTTAAAACATGGCCTGAGGACCAAGTGTAAAAGGAATCGGAATACTCCATAAGATATCAACACTTAGATATTTGAACTGCGACACCAGAAAAACTAGCTGAGGTAGCTAAGGGTCCAAGCCAGCTCAATGCGGACATCGAAACTGATCAGGCTGGGCGGATGCCCAGGCTGAACTGAGTCTTCATAGGGCGCACATGCCACTTTGTTGGTTTTGTCGTGTCGTGGCTCAATAATCATATTCGATTCTTTGTATATAGTATCGGTGTATAGGAATCTTATGAGATCCTTTCTGATATTTATTTCCTGCATCTTTCAGCTTCACCTTTATCAGCTTCTACATGTACATGTATATATTTTCAGTAACATTTATGCACGGACTGTGTGCTGGTTATATTATTGTTGAGATTTCATTGTCTTTGTTCAATGTAATTTGTCATGTCAGTTGAGATCTATGGGGGGGGGGGGGGGGGGCACCACTGTTATCCTAGAATATCCAAGACTGGTTTGGAAAATACTTGGATGTCTACTAGCTGAAAGAAACATCGTAGGATTTGTCGCTTCTGATCATATCTATATCGCGAGAAAGAAACATATTTGTATAAAAAGATTTTTGACACTTACATGTACATGTATCTGTACTTCTGCACACACACAAAAAATATTTAAACTCAATTATCGTAAAACAGTACTAGTCAATACCAGCTCCAAATGGATCAGTCCGATCGGATTCAAACGGATCACTCTCTTTCCGATGTTTATGTATATATGGACTGATGACTTGCGATTTTCAAAAGTCCTCTTTAACAGTATTTATGTCATATCAGGACGATGGGAGGTCGATAATGAAAGGATGTGTGCAGTGGAACCCCGTTTACGGTTGAGAAGATTTCGCCTCGAGCGGCTTCGAACCCGGAACTGCTAGATCTGCAGGCCAGCTTAGCTACCGGGGCTCTTCCGATGTTAATGTGACAAAAAATATGGCAAGCCAAATGCAGAATAAGTTTTCAAATAGAATAAATAAACAAATAAATATATGAATAAATAGCTCAAAAATACCGATTTATTCCGTGTTAAAGGATTTCAAGGAGACTTTATTTTTAAACAAAACTGAGGCGCGACTGGGGAAAGCAACAGAGTGGCAAAGTGGCATGTGCGCTCGCATCCGCCCAATCTGACCAGAGTCTTTGCTGTCCGCATGACGGTAGCTTAGATCTTCAGTTACCCTTTTTGCGCACAGCAAAACTCTGATCAGATTAGGCATAAAGCAACTTTATTGGTTTTGTCGTATCGTGGCTCACAGATGATTAAAGGTCTTTAAGCTTGTAAGACATAATATCTTATATAGGCGGTTTGAAATTACGTTTGAAACTTGAACCTATGGTTTGAGAACATGATAGCTATTCAAAACTACGTTTTCGAAAAATTAACCAAGTACTCAAAGACTGAAATTAATTATCTATTTATTTATCTATTTATTTAAAGCTCAAACCTAGGTCTGAAGACATTGTACGTTTGA
Organism: Ctena decussata; assembly: GCA_963989385.1. NCBI lineage: Eukaryota > Metazoa > Mollusca > Bivalvia > Lucinida > Lucinidae > Ctena > Ctena decussata. Next base: position 53,776,365 of record OZ022499.1, on the reverse strand, counting down.
TTCCCCATAATAGACTCATCATTATTTCATAGTTCTATAAGTCATTGCTATTTCTGGAAATTGAACGTTGCAAACTAACTCATTGTTTTCCGCTAGTTTTCCTGAAGAAACCCGATTGATGTTTTCCGTGTTTGTTTCATTCTGTTGTGAATTCATGTGTGGTCTGGTTTTGTTAAGATAATAAAATATGTTTCTGTCAAAAGTTCTTCCGGCTTTCTGTCTGATTCGAGTTCTCTACTGCTTCCGGAAGCGGATGGCTTTTTTGCTGTGATTTCAGATAATGTGACTAAACTAAAGTTACTGTGCTTTCATCACGCACCATCTGCATTCATAAGCAGCCCCGGCAGCTCAGTAGGTTAAGCGCTGGCCTGCAGATCTAGCGATTCCGGGCTCGAGCACCGCTGTAGGTGAGTATCTTTTCAATCGTTAACGGGGTTACGTTGAACACAGCCGTTCAATATCACACACCCATCGACCTGATGTGACAGAAATATCGTTAAAATGACGTAAAATCGCAAGACATCCATCAATTCTATCTACATTTGAGCCGCGACACGAGAAAACCAACAATGTGGTTGTGCGCCCAGCGCAGACTCAGATCAGCCTGGACATCTCCCCAGTTTGATCAGACTCTTCGTTAAGTGCTTAAAGGATAGCTGAGGGTCTAAACTACTCCCATGCGGACTGCGAAGACTCTGATCAGACTGGGCGGATGCCCAGGCTGACCTGAGTCTGTGCTGGGCGCACAACCACATTGTTGGTTTTCTCGGGTCGCGGCTCATTTATTCTTCGATTAAATTTTTCTGGACTTGTAAACTTTAATGTTTTTAGTTTAAAATCTCAAATACAAATGTTAAGGTGAATAGGTGCACAGTCAGTGCAGACAATTCTGCCATTTCTATTTTGCCTCCCTTCTCAATGGGGTTAACTATTAAAATAAAGAATTTGCTTCGAAGGGTAGCTTTTTTTTCCCTTTAATAGCAGACCCTATTTAGGAAGGGCCTTTTTATCCAAGGAGGCGAAAAGAAAGTTACAAAACCCATGTTCCTTTGAACAAAAAATACGCCAAAACCTGGCGGTGTATACATACACCTAATTCTTCATTTTGATATGAAACGATGTACATGTATGTACTGATTGACTTATAAATGCATTTAAACAGTTGAGCCCGACATGACAAAGCATACAAAGTGGCATGTGCGTCCAGCGAAGACTTAAATCAGCCTCGGCAACATCCCAATCTGATCAGAGTGTTCGCTGTGCGCTTAAAGAGAAAATAAGGGCGTAAGCTACCTCCATGTCGACAGTGATGAGTCTGATAAGACTAAGCAGATGCCACAATAGAAATTTTCTGCAACAGAATGGCCAGTATTTAATTTCTATTGTAACAGTAAAAATAACCTGATTTAGCCATTACGGTAACAGAACCAGTCTGGTTAGGAACTGCACTGTGTGCAAGGCAGAAAACAGATGAGTATGACATCGGCTCACGAACGAAATACTTGTCCCAAGTTCAAGTTCTAAGACAGAAGATTCCTTACAGAAATCGGTATAGTAACATTTAAAAGAGAATGGGTGCACTTTCAGAGGGAACAGCTCTGCGCATTTCATTTTCGCTTCCATTCCCAATAGGAGTCAGCTCTTAAAGGGAAATAAATAGTCACACAAGTACATATAGCAAGTTGTTTCCTTGTAGAAAATGACCTTGCTAAATACCACAAGGTGTACCCTCTTTGAGGTACCTTAAGCTACCTTACGGTACCGTGTGCTACTTTGCGGTTTTAAGTATGACCGGCAGAGTAAGCCCCTTTGTCCAAGTGTGACATTCAGCTTTGAAGTGTAGCCAACATTCAACGCCGAAAATTGCCTCACTTTGAGAAATCGAACCTGCCCCCGAGATTATAAAACTTATTTCGTGCTCAACTCAGCTGAGCATGAAATTTTCTCTGCTGATAAATGTGAAAATGCCAACTAATGTGGCATTTTCATATTCATAAGCAAGGAAAATTTCATACTCAGCTAAACTGAGCAAGGAAACAACAGGGCCGTGCTCGATTGGGCTGTGCGCACTGTGCCAGAACGGCTATTAGAATTCCGCAATCGAGCATACCAAACGAGCAGGAAAGGGGCGAATGCACGGCTATCGAACACTCGTGATATGATTGCGTTTTGAGACACGTACATTCTCTTCTGTTTGACGACATTTTGGGTGGTACAATCTGATTTTTAAGAGAAAACAATTCATATCTCATCAAAAAAGCTTAAAGCTACATCTTCTTTCTATACCTTCCTGTGTCGTCTGCTTGTCCGCCATTTTGTTTTGACTATTTGTTCTGTCCACATCATCTTCTTGTTTGGAACAGTGCGCACCGTATCAGGACACAGTTCCAGAGCACTCGATTGATGTTCCAAAAATCCCGACTGTGACCATAGCCCAATCGAGCACGGCCCACTACTTTTCAATAATTTGCTATCTATTAGCAGGTAAAATTTCCTGCTCAGCTGAGTTGAGCATGAAAAAAGTTCTATAACCTCGGAGCAAGGATGACAAATCATGAAGGTGTATCCATCTACATGTACCTTAGGGTGTTCGAATATATGAAATTATTATACAGATATCGTAAATATCATACCAATTGTCTTATTTTGTTTAATTATAGAATCGTATTCCCAGAAGTATAATGACCATTATCACAACAGAATATGATTTGCTACGAAGAAATAATGACACAAATTGCGCGCAAAGCAATGATCCTACGCAGAAATAGCTTGATGATGCATGGGCTTGTTTTCATGAATATATATATGTTGACCAGTTTATGTGCCAGTTCGTCCTGCGAAAACAAATAATTGTATTCAAGGTGTGGGCTATGGGAAAGTAAAAAGGACGAGAATGATAAAGAAAGGCTACAATCAAATCCCACATCCCGCCCTAAAAACCTAAAGGGAAAGAAGCAAACGCATAAAAATGGACAAATGTTCACAAAAGACACGCACGGGAAACCAAATGAACAGGTCTTACGCTCCGATGTAGATTGAAATACTGTCTCAAAGGGCCGTTAAACCTGAAACAAACAAAACATATTTTTCCAAACAGGTGGTCATTCAGCTACCCTAATTGAGAACAGCATCAACATCTATTTTTATCTACTTTCTATTTTAAATTACAAATTATAAAACAAAACAAAAAGCAAAATGACAAGCTATTCAGGTGACTATATTGCTAGATGACCATAAGACTTCGAGTGAGGTCTTTCTTTTCCCAGAAGGATACTCTTATGTGTGTATGGGCACACCGCCGTGCTTTTTATACATGGATTTTAAACTTTTTGTCTTCGTATTTCCTTCCTTGGACAATTAAAAAAATCAAGAAGGGGTCTAGTGGAAAAAGCTTGCTTCTTAGTTGTTTCCTTTTAGAGGTGATCCCCATTGAAAAGGGAGGACAAGATGAACACGGCAAACTAGGGTCGAGGCGGGTAACTTTGGACAGCGGGTAAATTCGGACATACCAGTGCAAAACATTGAAAATCCAAATGAGACTGATTAAAATGAGCCGTCTCATCAGGATTTTCTCTGTTTGCCCACTGTTTGCTCTGTTAATTTTGTTTAAATTCCAAACAAGTGACATATAAAGGAAGCAATGTAACTGTCCGAAATTACCTGCAGTCCGAAGTTACCCGACTCTACCCTACTCTTAGAGGAAAACATTTGCTCCTCTCAAATACATGTAATTCATTGGATAAAACCTGGGCATTAAATGAAATGAATGCATTTACATTGAGACTTTTTTTGAGCAATATCAGATTTGACTTTTCAGTTTCACACTCTTTTTTCATGAACACGTCAAGCAAACATTAGACATCTTCGATTAATATCTAATTATCAATTTCGCTTTTCCGTTAACAATTTTCTTTGTTTATCACTTTCTTGAAAACGTCAAAGAAACATCACAGAAGAGATTTCTTTGATAAGTCCTCATACTTAAGTAATTGAATAATAGCCTGCTAACTATGTTCTAAAGAAAGATAAAACCATGACATATTTCTTCGATCATGCGCCGCTCATTTCCTGAAATCCAAAGGGTCAGTTTTTCATAGTGTGCATATGCACAAACCGGGCAATCCAATCTCTATAGGTTTTTTTTTTTTTTTTTTTTTTTTTTTCTTTTTTTTATAGTCTCTCTGAAACGTACGTTACTTTGAATTATTAAATGTGTTTGGGAATGAAACATGCCTTGACATATTTCTTCAATCAGTTTTAACCAAAGGGTCATTTTTGTCATATTGTGCATGAGCACAGACTGGACATACATCGCCAACATCTTCAAGTATTCTCTTTAATGCTTAGTCTCCGAAAAGTAAATGATATGGAAAGTAATATACATTTACACAAAACATAGTTTCACTGACAAGCAAGCTACAATTTGTGTAAAAATATCTACCGCAAAAAATCTAAGTATTGGGACAGATAGGTCTGAGCAAACAGTGAAAACACAGAACAGACTGCTCCTTTGGGGGCAGTCTGATCAGGGTCTTCGCTGTTTGCCATTCGAACTGCATCTTTTGAATGCATCACTTCATTGTCAAACCAAACTGTTCCATTTTAGTACAATTATGGTAATTGTTTTCGGTGTCCCAATTTTTTTTTATATTTACGGTATAGCCAGCTTTAGTATTGGTAAATTGCCTGCAGCAGCTTCCGGTAACGCTGTCTTTCTGTCATTTGTTGTGAAAGCTAACCAGCATGATATTATCCAATTACGATCTTTTTCTCCACCATATTTCAGCATGGTTTCTGACTTGATTCTAACTTGACTTGACTTGATTCATCAGAATTCATGTTTGAAAGGCAACCTCTCTCGTTTAGCGAATAGAACCAATTCAGCCTGCTTGGAAAAATGTCCGTTTATAAAATTTCAGATATTATCAGCAAAATATTCTAGGAAAGTTGATACAGTTAAATGTACATGTGACTATTAGAAAAAAGAGAGTTTTCTGAAAATTATAACAGAAAATGTTTAAGGATAATGGCCCAGTGTCATTTTGAATTCAGCACATGGCTTCTTTGTTGATGTAGGGCCATTTTGAAAGTGGTTAACAATTATGTCCTTTGATTCTAGAAACGACCCCGCATATGAGACTTGATATGTGAATACAACCAAATCCAGGGAGGACATGGCAGAATGTCAAGATGCTACTTTTCGAACAGCCAAGAACAAGGACTGAACGATGAGCTGATACATTATCATGCAACAAAGAATTTTGTGGACTCTTCGAATCATAGTGCTGAATGAAACGATAGCTGTATGCCAGTAATACAAATGTGTTCAGGCAGAGTGACCCTGGCCACGATCCTATCACTGTAAGCAATGATAATAATAATCTTAGGGCTACATGTACATAACCCGCGACACAGTCCTACTTCAGCAAGAATCGTGGGTATACGTAGCTCATCAATCTCACCTATCCCCACTTTGTTGGTCTCTTTGTTCTCAGGCCCATAAAAGTACACTCAGGATTCGTCACATGAGACAGGTCCTTGCCTTTGAACATGGCTTGAAGTTGTGAAGGTTTTTCAACACGCGCCTTATTTTGCCATGATGTCAAGAGCGCAAATCTTTCCGAGTCTTGGGGCTTTGTTTAAATTTGAGAAGACAGCCGAGGAATTCAAGCCAGATATACTAGGTTATTCTTGTGCTGTATAATGAGCATCTTTCTTGATAAGTGTCTTTAAAGTCGCAACATCTTCTTTAGATAAAGTTACCGCAGGTGTAACAGGACGAGGCAACAATGTTCTTTTCTGCCACCACCAAACAGACTAACCCATCTGGCAACGGTAGAGCACATTCGCCATATACAAGCTCTAAGTCAGCTTTTATCTTCATTGCACTGAGCCCAAGTTTTCCGCGATTCATACAATATGACCATTGCTCCCCTTGGACAATGATATCACAGTTTGCTGCCGATACCGTGCATACCTTTTTGACCTTATGCATATCAAACATATTCTTTTATATCATTTTTGGCGCGAAATAGCTTTATGTGCTGATTATCACTCACTCACCCAGGTTGTTGCCAGTTTGTCCACTATGATAGACTATATGATTTGGAAACGGATTTATACCCATGCTGCACTTGGCCTTATCAAAATACATACATGTATCGACAGAGAAAAGGTTGAAGTTTTGGTGTCATATACAACACATGTATACAAAGCAGTATTCGGGGCTGAAAGGACCGTTGCCAATACTTCTTAAATGACCCTCGTCGTATGTTTAATAGAACGTAAACACGCGTCGCAGTTTTTGCGGTTACACATGTATTACATTATATTGCCGAAAAAGTGTATAACTGCGTACTTTTTCGTTATTATTATTCAGAATATTTAGCATAGTCAACACCTCAAACAATTAATTTTAAATCGTTAATGAGTAAGAGTTGGCAGTACGATTTACAAAATAATTGAGCCACATCATGTGATTTCCAACAATATGGCATTGGTGACAAGCATATGCCCTGATCAGACTGCACATAAGTGCAGTCTGATCAGAGCCTTCGATTGTCACATCAACTATCTATGGAAGTGACCAAAGCCAAAGAGCCAACAATGAGGTATCTGGTTACCCTGTATAAAAGAGAAGAATAAGCTGAATGTCACATGACAAATTTGCCAATGTGGCAATTTTGGAAGTCACGCGACGTGGCTCAAATGTATTGTCCAGCAGCTTATATGATTTGACGTCAGATTGCAAGATAATTGTTGTAGAAAAGCATATAAATAACTTCTTGACAGGTTATGCTGCTGTAATATTGGCACTTATCATGCATCTGCTGCAAAATTCACCTGATAACAGGGGTATGATAACATTATGTGATACCATGTCACTTTATAACTGCGCTTGCGCGAATGTTATCAGGCGGTGCCTTTAGAAGCGATCTCTGAAGACGATTGGCTAGATACTGACGTTAGCCGTGATAACATCGTTCGATTGGTTAAATGACGTCACCACCTTACGTCATAACTCATTGGCGACATCAGCAAGTTCGAACAAAATTTCGTTTACTTTTCATTTATTTGACTGTCTTTACTCCGTAAAATCTTCTTATGATGCATGATAACTAGAAAATCGTGATAGTGTTTTTTGATATCAAGTTTATCAGGCTCGACCAGAAACACGCCGGACTGGCTCGGCAAGCCTCGCCATTCCTACGCTGTTTCTGGTCTCGCCTGATAGATATCAAAAGGCAATAACATGGTACTCTCTACTTCTATTCAGTTCAATTCGTTCAGTTCACTTCGAATTTCAATTTATTTTGCCTGCAGTTCAGCACAGCATAATTACAACTGCAGACATTCATACAGAAATTACTGCAACGAGACATAGCTGTTTTCAACCACACGGCATCTTTAATTTTTGTATTGGAGAACAAACACATGCAGATTCGCCCCAGAGTCTTCAGTCTGATACGATTTTGCGACTCAGGCTCCCAGCTTGGACTAAAATTAAGGTGCCCTTTGGTGTAAATTCTTTTCTCAGAGTATACCTCGTTTTAGAAGGAAAACTTTAAGATTGTTTTCCTTTGTAAAATCGGTGGAAATCCTGAAGGGGTATCCATGTACCTTAAAAAGCGCAACTGCACAGCTGCACTGAGAAATGGCTATTTAAACTGAAATAAATGTAAATTCACCCGTTATCAATTAAAAATGAACAGCGTTTCTAGAGTTTATAACATGGCTGATGTACGTGAATAAAACCTTTAATTTTGCGGAATAGTATAAGGGCAGGCTGCAAGCTTACCGTCACAGACAGAGTAGACTGATAGCGTTTCTATTTCATATGCGGGTCACACTGTGACAGCGAAACACGCAATCTCTAGTGACAGCTTTGAGACCAATTTGTATCCTGTAGATTATAATGCTGAATAAATAGCTACAATGTTTCGAATTGTTTGTTATTATTATATGGGCCACCTGTGTCGTACTCACTTTAGGTTTAGTTTAGTCGCTGAAAACAGTTTGTACGAACTTGGCAACGTGCTGCCCGGCTTTGTTTTGATTGCATATACATATTTTTTTGATGCAAAAATCATTTTACGTCATATTTGTTAATTAATTTTAAAATGAAACAGTAGATATTATATTTTATTTACTTGTTACATGTAAATGTTTCTCATACTTTCATTCATGAGTATACTTTTAAGGTACTTACATGTATGTTATATTACGTTGAGCTGATATCCAAAACTATTCCCCAAGGTTCATTATATACCGATCAGTTCCTTGAAACCAACTGTCAACACATTTTTGCTTCTGACTAACAGCTCCGTTTTTCTATGTTTATTAAATCATATAATATCTCTATCTTTTGTGTACATTCAATACTTTGTTGACAAAGGGAAGCTACTTGTCGCAGGCTTATTGTGGAGGCCGTAAAACGTCTCCCCGTACATCATCCATAGTGCAGATTATATTTTATTTACATCCTTTGAGATCGGAGGATAGATTCTGAGAAATCTAAAATTTTGAGATAGATTTAGACTATTATTCTAGATCATCGTCTTTTATATTATTTGGATCCTTTTGAAATTAATCAGTCTTTGAATCGACTGCCAAATCAAAATTAAGAAATTACAGTATGTTTTTTTCTGGTTTCGTCTCCAGATATTGATAGGGTCACTGACGAGGCTTAATAAGCCGAAACTACGTAGTCTGGCCCATATTCCTACTTCTATATGTATTCTCTGCTCTTGAAGGAACTTTTTTAGAGTTTAATTATTGCAGAGCGGAGCTTGAGTCAACACTTTTTAATTAAGTTCTATGGACTGGACTGGATGGCCACGGCCGAAACATGGTATGTATTTCAGTAACCGGACTTCAATTTACACCGACTCTTCCCTCAAATACATAGACATTGCGGGTGTATTATAATAGGCAGGTGATATTGACTACGCGCGACCACCTCTGATCACAGTTCTGTTGTGGGCCAATGTCTGTGTGTCTAAATATTCTGGGTTTGTCAAAGTTTCATTTCTTTATGAGTTCGGACTGATGTTTTTGGTACCTTGACCTCTCCTATTTGTCTTTGTCTGTCGGCTTTCTATTATCTTTGACTCTATATACATTATTTAGGATAGCTGGGAAAAAGGCTGATCTCTTGGCTTTTTGCTAGTCTCGCCGCCTTTGTTGTTCCTTTCCCATTTTGGACAGGATGCGGTTCCTGGTCATTGCCTTCTTGTCTGTTTTACTATTTATTTTATCGATTTTTTTGACAGACTGGTTTGAAACCAGTCTGTCAAAAAATCGATAAAATAAATAAAAAAAAGAAAGAAAAAAAGTACGACACAAAATTAGAAACTGAACTCCTTGCCTACAAACCATTACAGTCTCAAGTGTTTTCTGTAATATCTTAGACACTGTCTTTAGACAATCTTTCAAACATTAATATTCCTAGCTGCGCCACGGCGACAGCTGGATTGTAGATATCTCACATCTAAATGTCACGAGGACATAAGCATTGACACAGAGTTTGCCCATAATCAGCCACAGACCGGAGCATCAGGCGTTTTACATATCGTTGTTGGAGTGTTTTATTTTTCAGTTTCTCTGTCTTCTTTATTCAGCCTTTTTCTTTTACTTGGTTAGTTTGCTTCATAATCCACAGCAACAAACGTGAAAAAGTAAGTATTTACTACAACAGCCCGCATGAATCGCAAATACTAAACAATATTAATACGCCAAAAACAGTCCAAAATAAAATTGAATACCGACATGGTACATGTAGACCACTTTACGGAAAACTGAGCCACTGTGCTGCAGAAACGTAATGAAACGTGTCTGTGTGAAACTAAACCGTTTGACTTCATCTTTTCGTTCATTTTCTGTTGCTTAAAAAGGGGAATGTTTACGCTACCTTGTTGCTAGGCAAGGAATAATTGCATGAAATAAATGATTTGAGAAATACGCTTAGAAACACCCTTCAATACGAAATATTAGGGCTAAGTAATCAGATTACTAAGTGTTTACTGGCGTGGCGTTATGTGCAGTTTTTACAAATATAATTTTCTGCCTTTTCTTGACCATTGAAGCAGACCATGCACTCCATTAAGGTTTTGGGTCCCTCTTATGGTTAAAAAGTGCCAGTTAGCTTCTTTGGTCTATAAAACTGACGTCGCTCTTGATTAAACGGTGAGTTTGATAATGTTTACATTTAATAACAGGCCCCGAGGTTATAAAACCTTTTTCGTGCTCATTTCAGCTGAGCTTGAAATAAATAAATAGATAAATAAATGATTTTTTTTTCTGCTGATTAATATGAAAATGCCAACTAATGTTGGCATTTTCATATTCATAAGCAGAGAAAATTTCATACTCAGCTAATCTGAGCTAGAAAACAACTGTACTTATCAGTAATTTACTAGTTATTCGCAGGTAAAATTTCATGCTCAGCTGAATTGAGCATGAAAAATGTTTTATAACATTGGGGCCTGAAATGCTTTTTCCACAGGTTGACGCAGGTAGCTAACGCATTACACCCAGAACAGAAACCGGAGTTTGCATAAACAGCCAGTTTCAAAATGTTTTGCCAAATTTGGTTATCATAGCATATGTCTTTCCAGTGAACATTTCTCTCCTAACACTTTCATAGCAGACTTTTTCAATCAAGCTGTCTCCTGAAGTCGTTTAGGGAATCAATATTTTCTCGTACGTTGTGTCTCCGCCTCTGGCCAGTGTCTGGCAGAATACAAAACTGTTGATTTCACATGATATACATGTAAAACACATAAAAAACATCATTGTAGATTGCTAAAGGACTCAGTATTGGAAGATAAAATACTGACGGCATATCATTTGACACAATTAATTTTTATAAAATTTTTATAAAATAAAGCATAAAATTTTAAGGTGAATCGGTACACTTTCAGGGAGGCAACTGTCGTTTTCATTTTTGCCTCCCTATCAAATAGAAATAAACACATACAGGAAAAAAGTGCTCCTTTAGATGAACGTTCTTTCCTTTAGAGTTGATCCCCTTTTTACGATGGCCCGATTCATTTCCATACTATTTCACAATTCCGAATTTCGGAATTCAGAATTCGGAATTTGGAATTTGGAATTGTGAAGTATGTGTATTAGGGACAAGTGGTAAAAATTTATTTACTTTAGAGAGTATTTTAACTCATAAACGAATACAACAGGCAGTCATATCTTAAATTGACCAAAATAAAAAACGTTTTTATAGACTCGTCGTCAGTAGATTCTACTGATATGACACCATGTGTCATATCTTTCCTTGTTTAATATTCAAGGCAGTCCTCATAAAAGATAGAACATGGTTAATCCGCTTGGTCGAGTGGAGCCGTAGTCGAGTGGTTGGAGTGGCTCGGATATTGTGCAGAAAGGCACTGGAAGGTCGTGTGTTCGCGGCTCACCGTCTCCATCCGACGAATGGAAAACTCACTCTGTCAACTCAGCAGTAAATGGGTACCTTTTTTGCATCAGGGAAGGATTAGGCGGCGAAAGGAGAGTGATGGCTTCCGCCTTTCATCAGCTGTGCCCAAGATACAGTGGGTCTCTATAACCCCACTGCCCCTACGGCTATTAGGCTATGGGAAACCTTTACCCTTTTTTTATCGGCTTTTTATCCGCTTGGTCGGGAAGGTGATCTACGTGCTTTAGCGAAAGGGTTATCAACTTAACAGACGGAGATACAATGCTTTAGCCTACATATACCACAGGCATCAGTGTAGGTATTGTTCTTTAGGAAGTATTTTTGCTACAAATGGGGGTATCTAGGGACTGATGTAAATTTTTCATATCAAGAGTAATAGTTTTCTTTTGAAATATCTCCCGCTTTATACTGGGCTTTTCTTTTGTTTCTAGAGTTTCATGACCTTTCAAATGAATTTAAGTTCTACAGAGTCTTTCTGTATTTCGCCTCTTATTTGGTAAATGTTGTACTTCAATCATTTCATCTGAATGTTTGACGATATGAAATAAGTTAGAATTATCAAGCGTGCAGTTTTTTTTACGAATTTCGGAATTCAGAATTCGGGAGTAGGAATTCAGAGTTCGGAATTCAGAATTCGGAATTCGGAATTGTGAAATAGTACGGAAATGAAAAGTGAGCCATTTGGGCCATCGTTCTTCCTTTTCCAGCAAAGTAAACAGGAGGTCACGATATTTATTGCTCATTGTGAAAATTTGCTAAAAGCCCATTCACCTTAGGGCGCGTTTACACGACCAAAGTTTCTATGACAAAGTAGGTTTGTCGCAGAAAAATTTGCTCGTGTAAATGCCAAAATATGACAATGTATCTTTGACAAATATATATGGTAAAGTTACTTTGATAAATTAAATTTGTCCGTGTAAACGGAGAACTTTGCTAAAGATTATGTAACAAAGAATATTGCTACAAGCGTCGAAAATGTGACAAAGATTTTGTTGCATCGCTGCAGGTAACTTTGACGAATAATATTTGGTCGTGTGAACACTGCAGCAAATATTTCATTGCCAAAGTTTATGTGACAAAGATTCTATGGCACATTTTCTTTAACAAATAATTTGCTCCGTGTAAACGCAAAATGTTTGTCATACTTTCTTTGTTAAAGTTTCTGTGACATAGAAACTTTGCTCGTGTAAACGCGCCCTAAATAACTGCTGCATGACTTGTATGATTAGAGGTGAGCCATGACACGACAAAACCAACAATGTGGTTGTGCGCCAAGTGCAGACTCAGATCAGCCTAGGCATTTGCCTACTCTAATCATACTTTTGCTAAGGGCTTAAAAGGTAGATTAGAGTCTTAGCTAACTCTTTGACAGCGGCTCAGATAATGATTGTAACAAGAAACATCTTTAAAAAAGATAATTGTCGAAGATGAAATTCGTTTTTAAAGAACAACTTTTTAGTCATGTCAGGACGGATCCACCGCTTCCTGGGTATTATACAACTTTTTAGTCATGTCAGGACGGATCCACCGCTTCCTGGGTATTATCAGTACTTTTGTAAAGTAAATGTGTCTTGTTCAAGGACAAAACATGAATTCCCGAGTGAGGATTATCGTGATCAGCCTTGGTTGAGTTCGATATGTCTGGCGATAGTATTTCAAGGAAGAAGCGGGTCAACTCGGCCTGCTTTCTGTAAGCCTGGGGTCTTCACGGCTCCTGGGTCAACTCGGTCGCCATTCAACTCGTCCGGGTCAATTCGGCCTGCTGTCATTTGCATCCTCGCCCCAACATACAAAGATGGACTGCGCCAGGAATGAACGGAAACACAATAAACGAATAGAGTTTGTTTGGTTGTTGGTTTAATAAGAAGTCCTTCAAAATGGTGGACAAAACATGAATTAATATAAAGGGCAACCCAATAATCCCTCAACGGATAACTGCAACTGCAGCTAGACTATGGTAACGGGACGTTCTGGGCCTACAATAATACAATGGTGCTGGGATAGCCGGACCAAGGTGCTGGGCAATTATATTTTAATTGTTTCCATAGTGCCGGAGTTTTAAGATTGGGGTCCTTTACCCTGTGAGATTTTCTGTAGCATAGGGTCGAAATAAGAGCAAGGTTGTTACCATCAGCTAATCATCACAGGTCTCTGAAATGTAAAAATTCCGTTTCTGTAGGTGGGGGTTGTGGATACAAATGACTGGCGCATAGATATATAACCATGCGGCACCATGGCCAAAACTGATGTTTTCCTTACTCAATTTCATACAACTTCGATATCCTAGTTTATTTGCCACAAGTAAGATTTAATGGCATGACTGAACTGCAAAAATACCGATACCTCACCAGGAGCTAGCTGTAACCGGGGGAATACTTATTAAAAGTCTATTTCTTAGCTTTTCCTGCCTCATATTTTCATGATTTTCCCTGACTTCGTTTGGCCCAATTGCTAAGGGAGTGAATTCGTGAGTTTGTGAGTGAGTGAGCGTGTGTGCAATTGAGCGAATGAGTATCAAGATAAGCCTGCATCGAAATAATTCATCTAGAAAATTTTATCGCCGATGCAATGAATTGGTTTCAAAACTCAATGTCAGGTTAAAACCACTTTCACATGAAGGCCTATCGGAACCAGAATTTTATGATGACTTAGTATACTTATTATTAAATAAAACACGTCTATCCGCAAATAACGGCGATTAAATTAAAAAGGAAACGAAGCCAAAATAAAGTTTATATTCATAAAACGTCATTTTAAAACGGTTTCTTTTCACAAATGGTAGATTGTGTTTATTATCCCCCATACAATAAAAACCCGGATGCAGGTCATGCATGCTCTGATATGTCTACGACAAATAATAGGGATAGACATGTCCGGAAAAAAAACAACAGACGCAGTGCAATGTATGCTGCTCGTGACAGCACATCACTATTTAACAAATCTTGCAATGATAAAATAAACATACATTTTGGTTTTAGTTGTGAAGCACCGCTTCCGTTTGTAATGCTGGCTTGTGTCCCATGAAGTCTGTATAATAGCACATTTGCATTTTCGGACAAAACGCAGGCGGTAAGCTGTTCCTTCTAGAAACCATGGTAACTTGTTCTTGTTGTTCATCCCGGTGCTTTCGTTCACCTCTTCTGTGACTGGAGTTTCTAGTTGGAGTAGCAGAATAACCATCTGTCTAGGAAAGAGTGATCAATTCGTTACCGTGCTTGCCTTTCATGACTAGCTGTCTATTTATATATAAGATTATTTCCCTTTATGTTTCGAAAGTGATGATATTAGTTCCTGATCATTTCTTTTCTTTTACTTTAGAATTAATTTCCGTTTCATGCTTTTTGCACGTTCAAAATATAGAAAAAAAATGATATGTTAATATGAATATGAAATAAAACATATACGAAACTCTATAGTTTAAACTAATCATCGCACGATAAACAGGAATACCTACGCAGTAAGACAGACTGACAACATGCGAAAGAAATATGAGCAGCGACACGCCAAAACCAACGAAGTGGCATGAGCGCCCATCGAAGACTCAGATCAGCATGGGCATCCGCCCAGTCTTACCAAAGTCTTCGCTGTCCGCGTGGAGCTAGCTTAGACCCTTAGCTATCCTTTAAGCTTACAGCGAAGATTCTGATCAGGCTGGGTGGATGCCCAGACTGATCTGAGTCTTCGCTGGGCGCACATGCCATTTTGTTGGCTTTCTCGTGTCGTGGCTCATATAAGCTCGTAAACGGATTACAGCCTTTCAACTAACCCTTCAAAGAAACCGACATCAAGACATACACAGAGGAAATTACTTCTAGCGAAATACCAATACATGTATTGAATGTAGATTAAGATACTGAAAATGCCACCAGCTGAAGGTCTAAAAATATCTTGTCATCTATAGGAGGCGCGTTGAATGTTCACCCAGCAGGCACACAGCATTGAATCAGTATTGAATCAATGTTAATTCAAGGTTGTGTGCCAAATAGCTGCTTCAGTTGAGCGAGATGAGGCAAGATTCCCTGTCAGTAAACTGACTTTAATAGATAGACTTTATTTCAAACTATTGGCAGACCTGTGATAAAACAAACATTAAACTGACTTTAATAGATAGACTTTATTTCAAACTATTGGCAGACCTGTGATAAAACAAACATTAAAATTCACTTCTAATTTCCAATAATGCATGCAACTCAGCAGACACCGCATTGACAAAGAGAAACTTCAATCAGAAGATCCTTGCTAATAATGTTCCCAAGAGAACAATTATTACTAAATGAGCACACTCGTTTAAATTAAAACTCTGGTATTTCGTACTCTCTAGCCTTGACAGAAGCATTTTATGATATTAGCCGCATCAGACAAGGTTCTGGAGGCAAGGTACACCAAAGCTCTAACTGTTCTGGGGATTGGTATTTTCATTATTTTCTACAGTTAGTTTTTCAAATTAGTTAGTTTTGTGTTATCCAAATAGCTGCTTCAGTTGAGCAAGACGTTGAAGCCAAGCAGAATCTTTTGGTCGAAGACAAAATAAGTTTACTTCGGCATGTGGCTATGCACAACTCTTGTTTAACGCTTAGAAGTAGAACCACAGCTGCAGCCAAACAACTCTTGTTTAACAACTATGAGTATAACTACAACTGCATTCCAAAAGAAAGCTCCATGCTTCTGGTGCTGGAAAGGCTTATCAAGTCCGGTCAAAGACATGACTGAAAATCAAAGAGCAGGACTTATCACAGAAAGCACATGATATTTATGTCACGTCGGATCAACGTCAGCGCCACGTCATGATGTTGCTTCGACGTTGACGCGACGTTGGTTTAATGCTATGTTGCGGAGGGATAAATGAGGAAAATGTTTTATACACTTAAGGCACCATGTCTCGTTTACTGTCGACAATATCTGTTTAAATATATTTCTTTTGAGGTCATATAGTACAGGTACGGACCAGCCAGTTACTGGTATTTCGGTACTTTGTGGGTCCCCTTGATAAATACGACAGGGAACATTTAAAACAAAGAAGCCGCAAAATGAGGGTTTTACGCAGCAATACATGACTGGTCTACAAAAGATGCATTTTAAAGACAAATGAACCATGACACAAGCTGCTAAAACATTCGCGGTCAGTGAAGGTTCAAATACTACAGCCTGATAAGAGTGTTCAAATTGTATATTGAGACGATCTGTATCCTAAGGTATAGATTAAACATCGAACGACAGCATAAAATTTCATATTTATCTACCTCGTCGCTATCAGTTTTGCAAAAAGACGCATTTTTTTCTGGAAAGTATAGAATTCCTTTAAGTTAGTATTTCTGTAATATCTCAGACAATGACCACAGGCAGCGCTAGACATTAATATTCGTAGCTGCATCCTGGTGACAGCTGGATCAAAAATATCTCCCTAATAAATGTCATAGTGGAACAAGTATTGGCAAGACACAGATTATGTTGTCGTAAAACTGACTTCTCTCATCACTCAGACTACCTTAAAAGACGGCTTCGCACTTCAGGAAGTTTTTATGTGTGTGTGAAAGCCGTTGAATAGAAAATTTCGAGGAGCATCTAAGAATTTTAGACTTTGGAGAACGTCAGAATACTCTTGACAACAATAGTTCGGCAATAGTTGGAGCACAACACCTGTCTTAATACAATGTAACTTTGTTCAGGGTAAAACGGCGGTAAATAATGGTTAACGTAATCAGCATGAGTTTAAACATTATAAGGAAGATCAAGTCAATTAAATCGATAACTGAATATGTCAACGATATAATGTCGTGAAAAATGGGCTGCGACACAACCAAACCAACAAAGTGGCATATGCACCAAACGAAAACTCAGATCAGTCAAGGCATCCGCCCAGTCTGATCAGAGTCTTTGCTGTCCGCATGGAGCTAGCCTAGACCCTTAGCTACTCTTTACCCGCACAGCGAAGGCTGTGATCAGACGACTGTGCAAATGCCCAGGCTAATCTGAGTCTTTGCTGGGCGCACATGCCACTTTTTTTTGTCGCGGCGCAATTAAAGTAAATGCATCAAAAGGGGATGTGAAAGTGTTTTTCGCTTTTCCATTCGCCTGCATCTTTCCAATGGTAATTATGTCTATGTTTGAAAGAAAGCTAAATTTCTCCATGGCATACGGTAAATGGTTTCTATTACATTAAGGTTTGTTAGCAACATACGACTTCAAAGACACACTATGGTAAAGAGTCAGCGCATAAAGGGGTTCTATTTCAGTCTTTTTCAGCGACATGCAATTTTAAAGTTAGACAAACACATGCAACAATAATATAAGTATTTTATAATTATATTAAGAAACAAATTCATATCGTGCTCTTTACTGCGGGCATCTGGCGATTTTGAATGTCCATCTAACATCTTGGCTGTCACACTGGAAGCAGATCAAAATTAATGAGACGTTAAGGACTTCATCAATTCTGCATTATGCGGCTCTCTAATAATGTCTTCGTGACACAGAACCTCACCAGCTTATTACGATAACGCTTACTCCAACGCTCCTTCTTTTGAAAATTCACAGAGGATGCAGAAATAACTTCACACAAAAATGACTGAAAGATACGTAGATAGGGACTGAGAAAAGCTGGGGTCGTATTACAAAACCACTTAAGTCGTTGCTATGCTGTTGCTAAGGCTAAATTTCTATAAAGGAGATTCCCTACAATAATGAAATTTGCTCTGGAGGATCAGTTGTTTTCAGACTGTTCCTCCAGAATAAATTTCATAGTTGTAGGGAATCTCCTTCAAAGATATTTAGCCTTAGCAACAGCATAGCAACCAATTAAGTCGTTTTATGAATACGGCTCCTGATGTCTCAGTAGGCAAACAACATTTTAAACAGCGTCATGTGCATACACGTTTACACAACGTCTGTGACACCCTTTGGACAGTGTATACCTTCGGGACTATAAGATAGAAATTTATTTCAACCGTCAAATATATTTACTCAGTTATTAAAAGTTTTGTTTCGATAAAGAACAAAAAAAATCAATATGCAGTTTTTTTTCTTGGTCATAAAGTAGAAGACTACAAAAGCCACAAAATATTTAGAAATCCAATAAATGTATGTATTTATAAGAATTTCGCAGTTTTTTTCTCTGTGACTGGCCATTGCACTCACCCTATTAATACATTTAAGGGGTATTACGCGTGTCTCTTATTTTGTCTGCGTGAAACAATACTTCAACCACCTTCTATTGAAAGTTTTCAAAGAAAGCAGAGATGCCAATAAAATATCAGTGCTGCCATTAAAGATGTTATTTCCCGAATTTTAAAGCCGTTGATAATTATTTATAGAGACATATTGAACACTAATGGTAATTTTACACATTGATTTATATTAAGATATCTGCGTTACATGTACATATGAATATGGAACCGCTGTTCCCGCCTCCCTTCCCCACCTACCTGGAAATGTGCCCATTTACCTCAAGCCACAAACAGGTCTGCCGAAGAGGTACCTGGCATCCCATTCATTGCTTAGGCTCCGATGTGTGGGTACCAGAAATATATTGCTACTGCAGTTGCATGACCTTTGAACAACTATATATCAGATCTTGACATTTGTTGCTATTCCAGTCTCTTATTCAAAACCAATGCATGTACTGGCAATTTGCTTGCAGTAATTTCCTTTATCATCGCCTTTCTTTCATTTATCTTAAAAGCACTGTCAGCGGGTTATAATCTAATTACGTTATTATTTCTAAAAAAAACAGTCGACCAATACTTTATTAAAAGAGTTTAGTTCAGTTATAGACTTTGTCGCGTGTCTTCATGTTGTCTCCACATTGCGCTGTGTACTTCATTGTCGTTCATGTATACTATATTCTTGTGTTAGTAAGTATTGATGGTAGCTGTTACAAGAATCATTTGGTCAGTCAGAGACATATTCTCCTCTTTGCACGACCACTTTTATCCGTTACACCTTGATTACGCCTTAGCCCTCGAGAGAATGCTCACTTGTAAGCAGAAGTTAATATTATCTGGTATTGATCCTACATGCAGATTGTGGTACAGAAAGTATTTGTTTTTGATATATGGTTTTGGCTGGAACAGGTTAATGGTACTCCTTTTCAAAATTCTACTATACAGGTAATAGGTAAAAGTAATTAATTAGTAGCTTCTATATAAATTGATTATATGCTTCAGATCTGTTATTGTCTTTTTTTTTGTCAGCGTTTTGTAAGCATTTGACTTTTTGTTCTTTGTTTAAAATAGCATCGTAGTTATCTGCTATGATTGACCAGGCCCCGAGGTTATAAAACTTTTTTTCATGCTCAACTCAGCTGAGCATGAAATTTTACCTGCTTATAAATAGCAAAATATTGTTAGGAACAGTTGTTTTCTTGCTCAGTTTAGCTGAGCATGAAATTTTCTTTGCTGATAAATATGAAAATGCCAACGTTAGTTTAGTTTAGTTCATATTTATCAGCAGAGAAAATTTCATGCTCAGCTGAGTTGAGCATTAAAAAAGTTTTATAACCTCGGGGCCTGACCTCTTGGCTTTTCGGTTGTCTTGGTTTGCTATATGTGACGTCTACGTTGACTTTTCTTTCCAATTTTGGTGTTTGGGGTAGAATGTGGGAATAGACTGTGTTGCCTTCTGATTATTGGCTTCTCTTATTCGTTATACGTATCCAGAAATGACTGAAAAAGGAGAAAATTTCAAGTCGTCAGAACATGGAAAACTTTTCTCATCCTCTCGTCCATTTGAACCCGAAGAAAGTCAATAAAACACTCATTAAAATGAAATGACGGTACAGAAAGCAGTAAAATTTGCGAGTAGCCCAGAAGACCATAATCCGCCTATGATAAAAGTGTTAAACGATAATTTGTCACTTTTTGCAACCAGTATGACCTATTATCGATATAATAAACTGTAATAAACTTTTATATAAACAATGTAGTAAAAATACAGACGACAGGTGAAACTCCACCCACTGTCAGTGATGCAGAAAATAATATCTGATTATTGATAAAAATAAGTAAAATATACTCAATAGCTGAACAAACGCATATTTTTAGTGTCTTGTTTTGCCTCATTAAATGTGTGATATTTCACTTTAAACTTAGTACTTGGATTTGCCTATACGGGGCCATATGTGCTGCAGTATTTTCTTGTCACAGTGCAATTCTTCGAATAAAATATGAAGATTTGTGTCTAAAAAGCCAAAAATCACAAAATTCTTGCTCACAGTGGCAAAAATAAATTATTAGTACGATTTTGCTGCACGTGTTCAGCATGATGTAACCAACTGGAAAACGGTATAAAACCGTAAAAGAATTGTTTCTTATACCGTTAAATCGTACATGCAAAAATCTGCATTTTCCGGTTTTACCAAGATTTTGAAAATCGTCTGAATCATCAAATTATTAGAAAAATCTGGTAATTTGGGATTTAAAATGAGTAAGGCTCTGGGAAGAGGGTCCGTTTAAACAAATTTGGTTTGAAATGAGTACGTATTTTGCTCACTTCCGGTTTGAGTTACGAAATTTAAAAACCGATAAAATGTTTTCCTGGACAAATCTTGGCCTCCGATTCGATTACCGTAGACTGCCCTTTATGATGAAGAGGATATATTATTTTCATTCATTTTTGCGAAGTGATTTTAAGGATTTAGCGCCCAAAAGCTCAATCTGTGGTTGCATTACTGGAAGGACGTACAGAGTTACTTCCCTTTGTTACATACTCCATTTGATTGTGACCACTTACCCTTTTATTTAACCCGAATCCATTTCCAATTCGGTTTGCTGAAAAATCCACAAAATTTTATTTTGCTATCGGTAAACTTGCCTTCTTTACGGGATTGGCATAAAAGGGGGATAACTTTGTTTGTAACGAGTAAACAATGCTGAAAATTCTTGTTGTTGTTTCTGAGACATTGTATCGTCCTAGATAAAGAGGGCATCGGACACTGAGTTAACTGGTCAGTATTATGGAATTTTGAGATTGACCCCTTAATTGTTTACGCTTTCGTTACGCATGAACAAACATAAAATTTCAATAAGTTTGCGACGAAGTGTACTCCATGCATTGATAATATCTTCCCTGCTGTGCCAATTTCAGCAGATTTTTTCTTTGACATAAAAACACGTTATTTTTTGCTATTGAGTATATATCATGTATTTCTCAGAAAAAAATATCACTGAAATATTGTTATGACAGAAACTGTAGAATCATGTTCGCCGCATTTTGTTCGGTAATGTGCATACCATATTTAAAACATCTGTGTCTACACAAGTGTATATATTCAAACCATGTTGAAAGATTTGGAAATGCTGAGGCTAGGCTACATGCATATTTAGAAGTGAATGAATGCTGGAATTTGCATACCGTTTCCTGTTTACCGTATTTTCTGTTTCCCATTGCTCAACTTTATTTTATACTAAATTATTAAAGCCGAAACATAAAGTTGTAACTCATACTTGTAAACCAATTGATTTGTACCTCGATCAGTTGTGTGTTATCGCATGTAGCTGATGTGCTTCGAAATTTCTAGAACAGATGTTTTGATAAAGTACAGATCCCTTATTAGACTTATATTTATTTGGTTTTATTTTTCTGCAGGGACAGTCGACAAGAAATGTCTGTAAAACGATTCTATTTCAATCAGTTCCTACTTAATTGCAATCCGTCAGTGGAAATGAAAATTGATATCAGTTATTTGTTGACTGACAGTATGTATAAGATGCACTTTTCAGAAATTTCGATTTTCTTGCTATTCTCTGGTGCTTAATAATCTAAGATTTCGTTCACACTGGCAAAGCAAATACGACTTAGTGAGATTGATAAAGACAAATAGAGGATCTTACACGAGTGGTCTTTTCATATGAAATTTATGAAAGGAGCCTTCGGCGAGCTTCATAAATTTCATATGAAATGACCACGAGTGTAAGATTCTGTTTATCATATGACTCTTTAAAATTGGATTTAAACGCCGTCAAAACTGAGCATTATTTCAATAAGAAAACGCATTGTTGACATGGACGCTGTCAATGATGTTACGTGTACGCGCCAAAGTGTTATTACACAGTCGTGTAGTCATATGATTTTTATGACACGACGTTTTCCACTGAATAACAGCGCTGCCATATGATAAATATGTTTATGAGAGCAAAACACGGTTGTCAGCGTGAACAGAAGTTTGCAATAGGGTATGTAATAAAGACACACACTATGGAGCTGATGACAGAACACTTTGCTTAATATAAAATCTGTTTGAGTTTGAACAAAATATATTTAATGTCAATGTGGCATGGTTGGCCATTGGTTGAAACACTATTTTCTTATGTAGTATGTATCTACATGATACGAGAAATACAAGCACAACAAATACACTGTAAAAATGTAGATTTTGCGGTAAAATAAATGTCAACCAGCTGCCAGTCCATTTCCCGTTGTTTTCAAGGGCGCCTGTAAACATTTGCAGAAACTATCACGCGCTGTAGGGTAGAATAGGACAGGTACAGTTTTGGTCCTACAGCCCTTCAACACTATAAAGGTGTTTTCAAGAGAGGCCATTAAACATAACCCAACCATATCGTGATTTCCAACAATGTTCTACATGCAGACGCCCGTAAAAATAACGGTAAATGCATTGGCAGCCAGAATCCAGGGTTTTTTTTACCGTAAAATCAGCGGAAAGTTTTGTAGTGTAATGCATATACAAGAGGGAGTCATAAGAAAGTCAAACAACATATTTGAAGCTGTCTCAACCGCTTGCAATATGTACACATTACAAACAAATGCACTTACCATTAGTAGTCTATAAATATCAAAACTTATATGTGTCATACTATCACAATTTCTTTTGTGTAATTGGGCTCTATATGACCATGATTGAAATTCTTCAAATAGCAGGTGGCAAATAATGAATATAAAGTAAATCAGCTAATTCTCCCACTAAAATCTAGATTGTCACATTCCTCTTAAAACAATATGTAGAAAATATGTGTGCATGTATATATCCATTAAAGACACTTAAACATGCTGTCCAAGCAATATCATGTTGCTATATGTCTGATGTGCCTTTCTTGCTCAAGTGTGAGAATTAGTAATATATATTGCCACATGATTTTTGTTGTTTATATGTAGATATAGTTAAAAAAACAGAGCAAAATGAATAAGATGCATCCAGATTTATATGTCTTACCTAATTTAGCTATATACTGATTTGTTTCATTTGATCAGGGTTTAGCTTCATAGACAATGTTATATGATTTGTTGATGTTTGCTTTGCTGTGTGATAGATGTTTGCCCTGCTGTGTGACATCCTTGTTTTCTAGGAGAAAATGATTAGATTAGACATATGACAGGACAAATTTTGAATTTATAATTGCAATACTATCCTATTCAATAATCAATTTTATGTAAAAATAAGAAATGTTATTGTTGCTTATATACAGCATACTATACTTAATTCGTTTTGTGTGGAGCAAAGATGAGAATATAATAAAGCAAATAATTATTCCTTTAAAACTTAATTTCCACATGCCTCTAAAAACACACTGTAGAAAAAATAGTGTACATTTACATTACCACTAAAGATACTTCAGCATGCTGTTCTATCATTTTCATGTTGATATATGTCTTATGTGCCTTCTGTTCAAGTGTAAGAAGTAGTAATATATGGTTGCCACATAATTCTACTGTTCATTTGTAGATATAGATAGGAAACAGAGTTAATTAAATTAAATGAATCCAAAATTATATTTCTTACTGTAATTATCTGTACTGTTGGTTCAAATATTAGTAGAAATGTCCACTGTTTTGCTTAAGGGTTAAAGCAAAACTTTGACAACATTTACCAAAGGACGGGTTACACTTTGGCCGTTTTTGTGCCCACGACCGATCCTGATAAAATTTATGTTTATAAAAGCTTGGCATTTGGCAGTTTATATAAGCACATTTTTAAGTTTGCGGTTTCATAAAAAATCACGTGACTTCCGGTTTATTGCATATGGGGTGCTGAACGGGGTACACTAAGTACCTGCGGTTTTTCGATATAATCAGCAATTCCGCTGGCATATCAGCCCTTCAAACTGACAGATATAATACTTTTGGTTCTTATCCACAGTCTAAAAGGGATATTTTCGCTCAAACCATCTAGTTAGGAGAAATTTTATTTGAATTTTTACGAAAACTCAAAATAGTAGATTTTACAAGTGTTTATTAAAACAATAATAAGCATGTAAAGCGTTTGCTTTTGTGAAAATAATGAAACAAATGAACAGGTTATCGATTATAACTGACCAATATTGTTAAGCCAATGTATTCTTGGCGAAACGCTTTTGCAAGTGCATGAAAAGTTCATCAACCTTCTTCTTTTCGTAAGTATTATTCACTATTTATACATAATATGATATAATAAAAGCTTCATCATATCAAATATTAATCACGTATGAAATATTACGCATTTATGGATGCTACACAGGTACAGATGTTTAAAATATTAGACAAAATCAGTGAACCAAGAAATATAGGTCACAGGGACCTATATCTAGTACCATATGAGACGCAGCGCTGAAATGACTTACTATTCAAAGTCCGATGAAGATTCAAGTAAGTATTAGTTCAAAATAAAACATTAATTCAATGGATCATGAAAATACAAGTCACAATGACCAACAAATAGTATGACGTCATTTGCAAAGTCTGACTGAACCATTGTCTTTAGTGCGATGCATATATAATGTTAAATATATAAGGAAAAGAACAGTGAACTTTTAAATATATGTCACAGTAACCTATAAATAGTATGAGGATTATTTTTTGCATTGTTTGACTGGCCAACTATTTGTAATTATGTTGCGAATCCAAAAACCGTGTTGAGATATAAGTGAAAATCCTGGTCCATGCATAAAGTTCAAGGACTCAGTGTGCATGGATGTTTTGCAGTTCATACATTTTAAAGATATGATCTGATCAAATATCAACACCCTACACCAAAGCCATCAAAAGAGGTAAGGAAAAAATCTCATCCAAATAACTTTTCATACAAAGTTTGTGGACCAAAGTTCAAGGTCACAGAATTTTACAATGCATCAGCTTCATGCTGAGGGATACATCATCTGACCACGTCGCAACATTATAACATCAGAGGTTATATCACAGCATGATGATGGAGGACATCCAGTCGAACGCCTTACATACGCACATAACGCCCTACCTATACGCATGCCCACCGCTGCGCCCCCTTCTCGACCCCCCCCCCCCCACACACACACACAGAATCCTTGGTGGGGGGCATTAGGAAAACATGCTACATTGATGAACACTTTGAAAAAGACGTGTTGTGTCGAATAATGCCTCTTTTTCTATCAATTACAAATTATACTAAAGCGATTTTGATATAAATCCTTTAGTCCTGGTGTTGGATACATAAAAATTTACCAAAAAAGTTTATTTTTCGCTTACTCCTACCCTCGTAACCACTGTAATATAACCTGATTATGATGAATATGTATATGAGGAATAATTATGTATAAAAATTGTAGTGGTTACGAGGGTAGGATGAAGTGAAATTTGGATGCATACTGGATGTTGGTAGTTCAAATTCCCATAGGCTCCATGTTAAATGTTGCAGACAGTACATGTATTCAGCCGCTAAATTAGCCTAAAAGACATTAAAATACGGGAAAATGAAATCCTACAGAATGAACTAGAAACATATAGCTAACATTTCTATATGTTTTTGTGGTTATCTGCCTACCTTCGAAAATCGGCCTTTCAGTGGGCACATTGCAATAGTAAAGTGTAACTCGTCCTTTAGCAAATAAGTGATTTGTTTCCTTTGATCAGGATTTAGCATCATAGAAAATGTCGTAGGATTTGTTGATTTATGCTCTGTTGTGAGACATCTTAGTTTTCTAGGTGAAAATGATTAGATTGGTCATACGACAGGATAAGTTTTGGTTATATATTTGCAATACTATCCTATTCAATATTCAATTATGTAAAAATAAGAAATGTTATTGTTGCTAATATACGTCATACTATACTTAATTTTATTTGGTGTGGGGAAAAGATGAGAATATATTAAAGCAGCTAAAATTGTGTACAGTTACATTTCCACTGGAGATACTTCAGCATGTTGTTCTATCATTTTCATGCTGACATATGTCTTGTCTGCTTTGTTTGTTTAAATATAAGAAGTAGTAATACATGTATATGGTTAATAGTGTACAGTTACATTTCCACAGGAGATACTTCAGCATGTTGGTCTTTCATTTTCATGCCTACATATGTCGTGTCTGCTTTGTCTGTTCAAGTATAAGAAGTAGTAATACATGTATATAGTGTACATTTACATTACCACTGGAGATACTTCAGCATGTTGTTCTATGATTTTCATGCTTACATATGTCTTGTCTGCGTTGTTTGTTCAAGTATAAGAAGAAGTAATACATGTATATGGTTGCTACACAATTTTGTTGTTTTATATGTAGTTATAGATAAGAAACAGAGTAAATTTAATTAAATGTATCTAAAATTATATAATACTGTAATTATCTGTACTGGTGTTTCAAATGTTGGTAGACATGTCCACTGTTCTGCCTCATGATTAGATTATACATAAGCAAAACTGTGACTACATCTACCCATATTAGCTAATGACTGATTTGTTTCATTTGACCAGGATTTAATTCCACAAAAAATGTCATATGGTATGTAAATATTTTGTTTTGCTGTGTGATATCATTGATCTATAGATGAAAATGATCAGACTAGACATATGATATGATAAGTTTTGTCACAGTATTGCACTACTATTCCAATCAATAATCAATTTATATGAATAAGATATGTTATTGTTATTCACATATACAGTATTATCCTTAATTTATTTTGTGTGAGGCAGAGATGAGAATATAAAAAAGCAGCTAATTATTCCACCAACATTTAACTCTCCACATTCCTCTTAAAACACTTGTGGAATAAATGTGCATGCTGCATTTTCATTATTATAGATATTTCAGCATGCTGTGCAATCAATATCATGTTGACATATGTTTTGTGAGCCTGTTTTGTTCAAGTGTGAGAAGTAGTAATATATGGTTGCGCATAATTTTGTTGTTCATATGTAGAAAAAGATAGGAAATAGAGTTAATTTTAATTAAATGCATCCAGAATTATATAACTTACTGTAATATTTGTACTGGTGGTTCAGTTGTTAGTAGAAATGTCTGTTGCTTTGCCATATGGTTATAGTAAAACTGGGACAACAATCACCTCATCTAGCAAAAGACAATTTTGTTTCATCTGATCAGGATTTTTCACTTTCATAGAAGATGCCATATGTTTGGTAAATGTTATCATGTTGTGTGATATCTTGGCTCTGTGGGTGAAAACGATCAGATTAAACATATGATATGATAAGGTTAGGTTACATAACTGAACTACTAATATTGTCAATAATCTTTTATATAAAAAATAAGAAATGCTATTATTGCTCATAAACATCATACTTTCCTGATTTTTTTTCTAGTATGTGGCTAGGCTTTAGATAGAAAGGATTGGAGGTTTTTTTAACTTATAGGTGGCAAAATTGAGAATATAGAAGTTGTAAACTGTCTTATCAAACTTTAAATTTCCATTTTCCTCTTTAAACGACCTGTTGGACAGACAACCATTAAAGATAATTCAGCATGCTGTCTTATCATTAGCATGTTGACATATGTTTTGTGTACCATCATTGCTTTAGTATAAGAAGTAGTATTATATAGTTGCCACATGTTTTGGTGTTTTAAATAGCTATAGATTTTAAAGAGTAAAATTATGTAGCTTACTGTAATCATTTATACTTGTGGTTCAGCATTTAGTAGAAATGTTCACTATTTTGCCTTATGGTTTATCAAAACTATGACAATAATGACCCAATTTAGCAAATAACTGATTTGTTTTATCTGATCAGGATTTAATTTCATAGAAAATGTCATATGACTTGTAGATGCTTTTCTTAATATCTGATATTTTGGTTCTATATGTGAAAATAATTGTGGACTAGACATAAAATAAGTTGTGGTTACAAAACTGCACTACTATTTTTGTCAATAATCAATTTATATAAGAATAAGAAAGGTTGCTGTTGATTATATACATCAAACTATAATTTATTTACTTCGCGTGGGGCAAAGATGAGAATAAAATAAAGCAGCAAATCATCCCACAGAAATTTGAATTTCCACATTCCTCTTAAAACAACTTTTAGTAAAAGTATGTGCATTTGAATTAACATTCAAGCTTCTTCAGCATGCAGTCCAATTAATATCATTTTGACATAAGTCTTGTGTGCCTTTTTTTGTTTAAGTATCAGAAGTAGTAATATATAGATGCCTCATGTTTTGATGTGTATATGTATGTATATTAGATTTCATATATGATATGATATTATGATATTATGGTATGGTATGATAGGATATATATTAGATTTCATACATATATGTAGTAAAATCAAATGAGCTGAATCCAGAATTATTATATATCCTACTATAATTTTCTATACTGTGGGTTCAAATGTTAGTAAAGATGTCTATTGCTCCGTCTTATGGATATAGCAAAATTGTGATAAATATCTTTTAATTTTAGAAAATGATAAAGTTGCTATATCTCATCAGGGTTTAGGTTGAATGAAGATGTCATATGTTTCATAATTTTTTCCTGCTGTGCGGTATCTTGTTCTGAGGTGAATATGATTAGATGAGACATATCATATGATAAATAAGGTTACATAATTTCCAATCTGAGTATAATTACCTTCTATTTTATTTTTTGTCAAATGCTCATAGCAAAATTATGTCAACCATTACCCGATATAGCAAATGGTTGATTTATTCCTTCTGATTAGGATTTAGCTTGACATAAAAAGGGGAAATGCCATTCTTGTTTATATACATCATACTATCCTTAACTTATTTGTGTGTGGAGGCTTCAGAAGAAAATGATTGCAATTATTGTACTTCCAGATGGCAAAAATGAGAATAAAGTAAATCTGGTGTTAAGTTATTAGTCCTACCAAAACTTAAATTTCCACTTTCCTCTTTAAACAAGTTGTGGAAAAGACATGCGCATGTACATTAGTAATAATTCCTGTTGGTAAAATGAGTAAATGGAAGAATATTTTGAAGTTTGACCACTGTATTGTATACTTGTGTACCCTAGAAAAGATGTATATAATTGTAAATAGATGTTTTGTTAAATATTTTCTCCAAAGTTAAATCTGTGCCAGTTTTATCTTCAGGTATCTAGAAATGACATAAGAAATAACTAAGGACCAACTCCTAGTTCACTCCTGTTAAGATTAATATCCGAGTCTATTCGGAAGTATCTGGATATTTTCAGGTATATGGCATAGGTATCAATTAACAGTTACTTTGTGTTACTCTGACATATTTAACGATGAAGTTTGAGGCTAATATTAGCGTCAAAAAGGAAGTGCAAGTTGTTTTAATTTGCTTACATATGTATATTTTAGTTTTTTGTTTAGATACACTTAGTTTAAACACATCTCCGCTTTCTTTTGTAGACCTTACAATCATGTTTCTATATAGACAATATTTGAATGTTTACTCTTATGTAATATATGCCTTTCTAAATATAAAATTTATAGATAACGATGGAAGCTCATAGTATAATTAAGATGTCAAGTTCTAATGTACGGGGCCTGAACGACTTTCAAAAACGTAGAGACGTATTGCAGTATCTCAGACAACAAAAATTTCAAATTTACTGCCTTCAGGACACACATTTTACTGAAAGTTTACATCCTTACATATGTGCCGAGTGGGGAGGCGAAGTATTATATAGTTCGTATACATCAAATTCAAGAGGGGTCTGTATACTATTTAATAATGATTTTGAATATAAAATTAGGAGAAGCAAACATGACGTGCATGGTAATTTTATCGTAGTTGATTTAGATGTTGAAGGTAAACTAGTAACTTTGATAAACTTATATGGACCAAATGAAGATTCACCTGACTTTTATGTTAAAATTGCAGAAATTATTGAAGAATATGATAACGATACGTGCATAATTTGTGGCGATTTTAATTTAGTTCAAGATCAGAATCTAGATACCTATAATTATGTTCATATAAACAATCCTAAAGCCAAAGATCGTGTGTTAACAATTAAAGATGATTTTAATCTAATAGATCCCTTCAGAGAATTATATAAAGAAAAAATAAGATATACCTGGCGTAAATCGAATCCAATAAAACAAGCAAGACTGGATTTTTTCTTAATTTCTGATAGCTTTATGC
Organism: Ctena decussata; assembly: GCA_963989385.1. Lineage (NCBI taxonomy): Eukaryota > Metazoa > Mollusca > Bivalvia > Lucinida > Lucinidae > Ctena > Ctena decussata. The sequence continues at coordinate 53,745,639 of OZ022499.1, read as the reverse complement.
CAAACATAGATAATGTCGATATTTTGCCTAGTTACAGATCTGACCACTCAACAGTAGTTCTATCCTTTCATATTAATGAGTTCCAAAAAGGCGCAGGCTTATGGAAGTTTAACAATAATTTGCTTAAAGATATTGAATATGCTAAAACCATAAAAGATTGTATAAATAGAGTAAAAGAACAATATATGATCCCTGTCTACAACACCAGTTTTTTACAAAATAATAATTTTGATTATATTCAGTTCACAATATCTGATCAATTATTCTTAGAAATACTTTTATTAGAGATAAGAGGTAAAACTATTTCCTATTCTGCATACAAGAAAAAACAATCCATATTAAGGGAACAAACATTAATAGAGGAGATAAGTAGTTTAGAAGATGCAACTACTGAAGATAGCACTGTATTAGAAGACAAGAAAACTGAACTACAAAATATTAGGAAAGAAAAAATGCAAGGAGTAATGGTAAGAGCAAAGGTAAGATGGGCCGAAGAGGGGGAAAAACCAACGAAATATTTTTGCAATCTAGAGTCAAGAAATTATACACATAAAACTATTTTTAAAGTAATTAAAGATAATGGTGATATAATAACAAACCAAGGTGAAATATTACAAGAGGTTAAAAACTTTTATTCAAACCTATATCAGTCACATGATTTAATAGAAGATAATAATATTGAAAATATATTTGAAAGCATAAAAGAATCCCCCATTTTATCTTCAGAAGAAAGAAATAATTTAGACGGAGAAATAAAATATGATGAAATTACCTTTATACTTAAAAAAATGAAAAATAATAAAAGCCCGGGTTCAGATGGATTTTCGGTTGAGTTTTTTAAATTCTTTTACAATGATATTAAAATTTTTATAAAACGTGCAATAAATGAAGGATATAGACTGGGCAAATTATCTGTTACACAAAGACAAGGGCTTATAACGTGTATACCGAAAGGTGATAAACCCAGGGAATATTTAAAAAATTGGCGGCCTATAACTCTTTTGAATGTCATCTACAAGATCGCGTCCGGTTGCATTGCGGAGAGATTAAAACTTGTTCTGTCAAAATTAATTTCTAGCGACCAGACTGGATTTATTAATGGTCGCTACATCGGCGAAAATACAAGGCTAATATACGACATAATGAATTATACTGATGAAGCTAATATTCCAGGACTCCTACTAATAATAGACTTTGAGAAAGCTTTCGACACTATCTCCTGGGAATTCATAAGAAAAACTTTACTTTTTTTTAATTTTGGAGAATCAATTATAAAGTGGATTTCGGTTTTTTATAATGATATCTCATCAACAGTGGTTCAAAGTGGATTTTTGTCAGATTCCTTCAAAATACAAAGAGGTTGTAGACAGGGTGACCCACTTTCCCCGTACATATTTCTTTTATGTGCTGAAATATTATCTTTAATGCTCAAACATGACAAAAATGTGAAGGGAATAAAGATTGGTGATACAGAATATAAGGTGTCTCAGTTTGCTGATGATACGACGATATTGTTAGATGGGTCAGTAAATACATTTGGAGCAACCATGAATATTCTTAGTAGATTTGCAAACATTTCAGGTTTAAAAATAAATAAATCAAAAACTAGGGCAATATGGATTGGTTGTAAAAAGTTTAGCGGTGAGACTTTCAATCATAGATAAATAATTAGACTGGAATCAAACTGATTTTACTATTCTCGGTATTAAATTTTCATGTCAACTACATAGAATGATAGAAATTAATTACAAAGATAAAATTATTCAAATAGAGAAGGAATTGAAACAGTGGTCTAGAAGAATTTTAACTCCCTTTGGTCGTATTACAGTCCTGAAAACTTTAATAATATCGAAACTGAACCATCTATTCATAGCTTTACCTAATCCTTCAGAAGCAATGATAAATAAACTTAATAAAATGTTTTTCAACTTTATTTGGCAGTCAAAAGTAGATAGAATTAAAAGAGATATACTCATGCAAGATTACCAGGAAGGTGGGTTAAAAATGCTTCATTTAAAAAATTATATATGTTCGTTAAAATGTACTTGGGTAAGAAAATTAATCTCCTCAGAAACAAAATTTAAAAACATTTTTGAGATTTATTACACAAACATTAACAAACTAATAACAAGGGGTTCAGAATTCGTACAAAGATTAAAAACAAACAAAAATAATATCTTTTGGAATGAAGTGTTAGACTCATGGATAAAATTGCGTAATCTGGTAAACCCTACGACCTTTGAAGATATTTTATCGGTGAATATATGGGATAATAAAGAAATAAAAATAGCAAACCATACAATATTTTATAGGCGATGGTTTGATAAACATGTATATTTTATTTATGACTTAATTAATGAGGACGGCACTTTAATGGATGAACAAACCTTTTGTGAAAAACATGGAATCCGCGTTAATTTTTTGGAATATTTGGGGGTAAAAAGAGCTATTGAAAAATATATTAGAAGTAAACAAATTGTCCTAGAAACAGTTTCTTTGAATAACATCTATATGCCTTTCAATATAAAGGAAATATTAAAGAGTAAAAAAGGGTGTAAAGATATGTACATGATTTTAAATAAGAAAATCATCAACTCTAAAAGTCAACAAAAGTGGAACAGTATATTTGAAAACGTAAATTTAAATTGGAAAATGATAAACAGTCTGCCGGCTAAATGCTGTAACAATACAAAACTCCATTGGTTCCAGTACCGTGTTCTACATAGAATTATAGCCACAAACGATTTTCTTTTTAAGCTAAATATAAAACAGAATGATCTTTGTAGTTTTTGTGGTTTACTTCCTGAGAAAACAGAACATTTATTCTGGCACTGCCATGTAGTTATGGAATTTTGGGAATCGATAGAGCGGTGGATGTTAGAAAATATTCAGTTTTTACTTAACATAAACAAGCAAACTGCTATATTTGGAATTACAGCCAATCCAGCTTTAAATAAACCTATAAATTACATTCTTATAGTAACACGTTATTACATATATAAATGTAGAATAAGTAATAAAGACTTGAATATTCTCACGTGGCGAAGGGAGGTTAAGCAATTTTTGACAATAGAAAAAATGATTGCCATTAAAAATAACAACATTGAAAAGTTTTATAGAAACTGGAATAAATGGCTTTTATTGTTTGAAGCATAGCCCCTTATTTATTTGTGCCTTGCTGTTCATTTATAATCCAAATGAAACAGCTTAGCCAGTTATATAAATTTAATCGACTTTATATATTGCCAGTCAGTCAGTCTGAAAGAGTTATATTCGCGCAATCTTATCGGGGTCTCCTCTTTCCAATTTACCAGAAGGGAAAGTGAAAAGATGGGACGCTGAATAGCGACTGATTTGGGTTTGTTTCATAGTTACTTGGCTGAAGGTTTTCGTTTATATAGCAGTGTCTGACCTGGTGTCCTGATATCTGAGCCCTTTTATTTTGATATATTTTCACTTATAGGTTTGTCGTTAACCAGTACAGACCCAGACCAGACTGATTCTGAGAAACAGTCTCATCTTAGACTGTACTGTTGGCTAAAGCAGCTCTTTTCGAATTTCTGGGTTAGACACGGCATCTTCGTGTTAGAGACGCACACTCATGTGACATGGCAATATACAAAATACAATATCAAATTTTAATAACTGTATATGAGAAATACCTTTGGCAGCTATATATTCTTTAAACGAGCTTCTTCCAGAAACAGAATGAATAATTATATTCCAGATATATCGAAGATGTACACTACACAAAGCCGCTAAACTGATCATGTATTATAAACATGACCTCTGTATGCACGGGCTATTGCGTCGACAATAACTGATAAAGCGTATCGCAAATAGGTATATGTGAAATATTTACTGTCCTAAATGATATGACGAAAGAGTTATGTTCAATGAACTGTACAATGATATTTCTTTATCTTTGAAATGTGTATCATCATATAGCAATGCTTTATTAATCCTTCCATATATCACTTTTGTTTATAAAAACTATTACATCAGACTGATTTGGATTGTATATATATATATATATATATATATATATATATATGTGTGTGTGTAATGTTTTTCCTACCCATCAGGCGCACAACACTGAACCAACGTTGACTGAACGCGGTAACGTTGAATCGACGTTGATTCGGTTTCGATTCAGCTTGATTGCTTCTTGGATAGTAATAAACTCAGTACTATAATAGATACAGACAACAAGATGATCCATATAGCAGTACACCGTAAAGATATTAAAATTAAGTTATGCCTATGTGATTTTCACTTTGTTATAACATTGGGATTTGATCAGATGGACACATTACCATAGATATATATTACTGTTAGGAAATATGACATGTTACCTAGATTTGTTTAGTCTATATATGTGTTTATGATTTAGATATATTACCTATATTGTGTAAATATTGGAGATGTGGAAAATACAATAAATTACAAAAAAAAAATAAATAAATATCAAAACAATTGTATCTTATTATCGGTATTTTTGCAATAACTTCACTGTAAAAAAGATATATTTAATGTCAATGTGGCATGAACTTCCCACAGGGGTCAGTCTTGGGACTACTTTTATTCCTTATATATGTGAATGATATAACAGAAAATCTTTTAAGTCTAACTCGTCGTTCTGCTGATGATAGTTGTTTGTTCTTTTCTGCTGCAAATCCTAGGGATATTGAAGGTATTCTTAATCATGACCTGGCTTTGATATCATCATGGGCAAAAATGTGGTTGGTAGATTTTAATCCTGTTAAAACGGAAGCGTTACTTTTTCGTCTTAAACCTGTTGAATACATACCTTCACTTAATTTCAACGATACTGAAATAAAATTTGTAGATAGTCATTAACATCTAGGTGTAACTTTCACACATAATTGACACTGGCACACACATATAGACACTATTCTAAAATCTGCATACAAAACGGTGGGTATTATGCGTAAATTGAAATATACGAGGTCTGTCCAAAAAGTTCGTGGACTGGTCAATTATTTCCGCCAAAGTTACCATCTTGAAATTTTGACTTCAGATCTGATTGCAACTATATTTCATCAATCATTTTGATAAATTTTGTTCATTTTTATCTTCACGAATGACATATATGTGTTGTCATAGTGACCCACCATAGCGACCACGGAGCACTTTGGACAAGCATGAAGAAAATTAATTTAGTGTGAAATTTGTTGCTTCAAGACGTCACTTCACGCATAGAGCGAGCGTCAATAGAATTTGTGACGTAATCTATTGAATTTTGAATATTTAGCGCATCAGAGAAGATTAAGGGGGTTATTTCTGAAGGACCAAAATCCATGGAGGTTACGTCATAAAAGGTTACGTGATAAAATTTTGTTCTGGAGCTGGCACGACACCAATTGATACGTTCAAGTTCCTTTCTGAGGGCTCTTCTACCGTAAAATGTTCAAGGAGTTTGGTGTTCAAGTGGCATCAGCGGTTTTTGACGGGTGACACCAGTTTAGAGGATAGAAGCAGGTCGGGGCGGCGGAAAATTACGGACGCTGATGAAATTTTGAAGGTCGAAAATATAAAATATGCTTGATGAGGATCGCAGAAAGACTGTTCGGGATTTAGCTGACAAACTGGATTTAAAAAGGTCCACTGTGCATAATGTGTTAAAGAAAGACCTAAAAATGAAAAAAGTGAGTGCCAGATGGGTTCCGTGGATTTTCAAGGATGAAGAAAAGCAGCAGCGTGTTCTGTGTTACACAGAGTTCTTAAGCCGGTATGAGCGTGAAGCGGATAGATTCTTGCGGCGTTTCATCACTACTGACGAGACATTTATATGAGGGGGTGGTTGGGTGGTGCAAAGGTGCTGCTTGTAACTTCCAGTGCCGGGGCGTCCTACTTATAGTAGTAGGGCAAGGGCTAACTGTGCTTGCAGTAGGTGCGGGTGGGGGTTGTTTGGACATTTTTTCTCTCGTCTATCATTTCTCTCTTCTTTCTCCCTCTCTTTGGGAGACGGCCCGATATAGACTGAAGTACTGTCTCAAAGGGCCGTTAGACCCAAAACAACCAACCAACCATTTATATGAGCCGGAGAGTAAGCGAGAATCTATGATGTGGAAAGAAGCCAATCACCGCCTCCAATGAAAGCCATGAGAACGAAATCCGCTCATAGATTTATGTTCATATTCTTCATGGACATGGACGGGATGTTACTACAGCATGCGGTACCTAGAGGCACTACAGTAAACGCAGAGTATTATCAAAAGGTATTTTGCTTTCTAATTTGTTTTAAAAAAGTACAGGGTAATCATAAATTGTTCAAGAATCACCATGTTGTACATGTAAACCGAAAATTAATATACGCATGTTAGAAATTGTTTCACTTTTTCAGGTTGTTCGACGACACCTACTGCATGCAATCCGAAAGAAGAGACCAGGGGCAGAAGCAGAAAATTTCTTATTCCATCAGGACAACGCTCCGGCTGATCGTGCGACGGACACGCTCTTGACAATCGATTTCCTGGAATTTGAAAGGATAAATCATGCTCCCTACAGCCCAGATTGTGCTCCGATGGATTTTGCCGTGTTTCCCCAAATTAAAGTCGGACTTACGTGGCAGACGCTTTACAGATCTTCAGGAAATACGCATGGCGGTCAGTAAGGCTGTTTTTGGGTACGATAAGGAGTGGTACAATGACATATATTACAAATTGGTGGATCGGCACAGGAAATGTATATCTAGCTCATAATGGCAAATACTTCGAGAAATTGCATGACGCTAACTGATAACGTTGTCATAACGTCACAATGAATTCTCCAAAGTGCTCCGTGGTGCCGTGGGTGGATGCGGATGTGGTTCGAAAAGTTGACTAATCGTTGACGGATTTCTACGAAATTTTAAAAATGTGTTCTTAAAAGGTCAATAAAGTCGTGTGCAAAGTTTCAGTTTTTAGAAATAACGTCTTCCTACATAGGCGAACCAGTCCACGAATCTTTTGGACAGACCTCGTACTTTCAGCCGTGAGGCGTTAAATCAGATGTATATATCGTATGTTAGACCTTTGTTAGAATATTCTTCTATTGCATGGGATGGTTGCACGGAACAGGATAAAAATGCTTTTGGAAGTCCTTCAAAATGAGGCAGCTCGTATAGTTACTGGGTTAACAAGATCGACCAGCATTGAAAATTTATATAAGAGAATGTAATGTGGTTGGGATTCACTTGTAAAAAAAAGGCATTTTCAAATATTATGTTTTATGTTCAAATGTATTAACATTCCCAAAAGGCGTTTCCTATTTTATTTGAAAATAGATGTGCACCTACTTAGCTTAAAGTATGATTCTTTTCGATGTTCCCGGTTCGCGGAACAGATACCTGAGCCAATATGAACTTCGCCACAAACTACTGTTCTTATAATCTCATCCAGTTCCACAATCCACAAATAATCAGGGGCTGGTGGTTCAAATTTAACGACGTCGTCAGTTAGCGGGACTTAACTTTTCAAACATACATAAAAAACACAACCATTTTTTCTGAAAAAATGTGAGGCGCTTTTGCAGTGTAAAAGATCCCCACAGACTTTCAGCAAAAATATTACCGCAATTGATTTTGTGAGTACTCTAAGCCCTAACGAATCCTTGAATAACCACTGCGTTAAGCTAATGAAGATTTGAACAACTTGGCCCAGTTCATTCTATAACTTAATCAGTTTTAGCTTAATCGGTTCTTTAACGGAGTCACATACGATACAAAATGTCGCACACAATAATGTGTGTGGCTGAAACTGACAAAAAATATTTGAGCCGCGACACGACAAAACCAACAATGTGGTTGTGCGCCCAGCGCAGACTCAGATCAGCCTGGGCATCCGCCCAGTCTGATCAAAGTCTTCGCTGTCCGCATGGTGGTAGCTTAGACCCTTAGCTACCCTTGAAGCGCTTAGCAAAAAGTCTGATAAGAGTAGGCGGATGCCCAGGCTAAGCTGAGAGTGCGCTGGGCGCACAACCATATTGTTGGTTTTCTCACGTCGCGGCTCATTTAAACTTATCCATGACGCCACAATGCGAATTTAGACACCTAACCTGAGCCTCATCGCCACTTCACGTGTTATGTGTATTATCAAGACATAGCGTTGTTTAGGCTTATAGTTTCTAAATCAAATATTTTGTTTTGTAGCTTGCTTTGTTTGGTTGGAGAGAAAGACCAATTCTAAATTTGTCTTCTAGAGTCGCAGGCAGACTTGATAAAAGTACACTATACGTTCAACAGATTTAGTGTAATGCCTTGATCAACAATAGAACGTGACTCATTTAACCGAGGGTCATCGACTCACACTTATTTTCTTTGAGCCACTTATCCAAGTAACATAAATAGATATCTTTGTAGCTTGGAAAGGTGTCTGAAAAAAATGTGTATAATCTTTAGATGCGTTTTGGATTTACTTAAACTGCAACGATCTACGTTAGCAAGCAATTTAAATTTTCTTCAACGGATGTCGTCAAGTTTATAACAGTTACATGTACCTACTGTACTCTTTATCGTTTAAGCTACTCAACCGAGAAATGGCTTTTCCGTACTTACCTTTTAAAAACTGCGGTGATCAAAGTACATTTTTTCTCGGTTTGCATTAGAATTGTCCCGTTGTTACTGCTCTCTAAGAGGAACACCACTTTCTCGCGTTAGCCTCATTGTTATCTGTATATTCGCATTACCATTTAATATAGTTTACTCAAGGCTATAAGATTTCATCATATTTTCGCAAGATTTGTCAAATGTAAGTTGAAAAGTAATGTCTTTTAGCAAAAAATCGAAGAAGATAAGCAAGATTCGAGAAATGATATAATTGTCGAAAAATAGACTGGGTTCAAAGGAGCACCAGAGAGCAGTTCGTGAAACATCAGAGTCCTAGGTGAGAAGTATCTTCTTCAACACAAGGAAAAAAGCTGTTCCATGTTTTCATTGATTTAAAAACATCTTACCAGGGTATTGCATGCAGCTCTATGAGGCACCATGCGCAAGGACCATAGCAATGCCAATCCAGTTCATGCCACTGGACACCTCTATGACAAAGCTACACGTGCAGCTCAGACGGATGGAAAAATGGCTCAGAACACCAGTTATGCATAGATGTTTTCTCTCACCTACCCTCTTCAACGTTTGGTCGAAAGGATCATATCTGACCTAAATATTCCATACACAAAACATGAAAGTCGTGGCCTGAATCAGTTAGGCTTGTTACATATTGACTCGCCCTCACACATACATATAGGCAGAACAATGCGTTCATACCCAAATGTTTATTTTAATAATTGACGCAAAAGTTAGGCTTAAGCAATGTTTTGCCCACATATCCATACAAGTAGTACAAGTTTAGATGAAACTATGGGATTTCCTCTTTATGTGTACATATTATCTAAACCAGCCTCTATTGAAAATGACAATGATGGTTTTGTCAGAATTTTATCTCTACCCTTGACATTTAGGGAAGAAGTATGCTTGAATGACGGAAAATGGCGATACAATAATGAAGCACCAGTCAAGATTAACAAGTGAAAGACTCTATCATGGAAAAGCTTACTATATAATTGGGACACCTATAATAACAACCATAAATGACGAATTTCCAGCTTTTTTTTTTTATAATCAACACAATTCTTCTTCTAAAATATGCAGATAGAATGGCAAAACAGTGAAGACCCTGATCAGATTGCTTCTTTAGATGCAGTCTGATTTGGGTCTACACTGTTATTCTCAGACTTAATTGTCCCAAAGGCAAGAAATTTTACGATACACTTATAATAAATTCAGATTTTGACTCTAACGCTCTCGAGCAATAGAAATCCCATCATTTGTTTGGTATGGTGGCACTAACAGACACATATCTCTACGATTCGATAGCGTAATGCCATTCTTTTACAAAGAAGAGCAATGAAATTGAACAAAACGTCCCTGAAATAAATCAGCTGTGGTTTTATGAGTCGACCGGCGCAGAAATGGAGACCATAAAAGAGTGGTGGAGGAAAGGTACCACGTACTTAGTGGGCACGTTCGGCCTAAGCTCTTGGATAAATGAGCCGCGACGCGAGAAAACCAACAAAGTGGTAGTTTGCCCAGCGCAGACTCAGATCAGCCTGGGCATCCGCCAAGTCTGATCAGACTCTTCCCTAAGCGCTTAAAGGGTAGCTAAGGTTCTAAGCTACATCAATGAGGACAGCGAAGACTCTGATCAGACCAGGCGGATGCCCGGGCTGATCTGAGACTGTGCTAGGCGCACAACAACTTTGTTGGTTTTCTCGTGTCGCGACTCAAATGAATTTGCTCCTATGCAGAAAAGTATTTCCTTTAAGAGTAGACCACCTTTTGAAACGACAATGTGGTCGAGGAAAGCAAATAGGAAGTCACAAAAGTTATTTTCCTTTGTAAACTTAGCACAAAAGTTATACCTATAAATGTGCGTTACTCGAAATATTGAAAAAGTTCTTATTCTAAATGAGTACATCAAATCATTTTACAAACAGACAAGTGAGACGGGACACGAGGAAACCAACAAAGTGACATGTGCGCCCAGAAGACTCAGATCAGCCTGAGCATCTATCCAGTCTGACCAGATTCTTCGTTTTTGCGCTTAAAGGGTAGCTAAGGGACTAATCTAGCTCCATGCGGACAGCAAAGACTCTGATAAGACTGGGCGGATGCTCAGGCTGTTCTGAGTCTTCGCTGGACGTACATGCCTATTTGTTGGTTTTGTGGTGTCGCAGCTCTTATTCTCAAATCAAAAACATCCTGATGGAAGAGCAAAAGTGCAGTTCATGCTGATTCTGGAGCAGTCTGATGCGTATCTACACTATTTCACAATACGGGTCTCTATGACAGCCATGTCTATTTGCCTGCGTTTCGAATCTTTAAAACGACGAAGCTCCAATGTAGGTTCACCAGAAATAACCTTGTTTCTTTACCATAAGCTAAAAATAACCAGATGTGGAATAATTGCGAAAACAATTGATGCATGGTAAGCCTCCAGGTTAGTAATATTTGACGTCCGAGCTTTCTGTTTTCGAAACAGCCCACGTAATTTCAAAGTGTCAGTTGTGAACTCAGATAGGTAAAGGCAAAACAAAACCAAATAAGATGAATAAAAAACAAAAATAGACATTCAAAATGCCTTCTACCATATTAGAGTCAGTGACACGTGCGTTTGTACAATAGTTGAAAATAATTGCCTTAAGTGTTGCTGAGATATTAATGTATATCCCCCACACCCTCCCGAGATGGTTTTTACTAATGACCTGTGGTAATGCGATAGTCCTGAGGTTGTTCCTCCTCGGATGTGGCCACTAGCTTTGAAGCTTTTCACCTTGTGTGCTGTGTGATGGCTTGTTGCTATGTTTTGCATTCTGGTCACCTCTTTGAGGGAGACAACGCTGATTTCCGTTTTGTTTTTTTGTTTTTTCGTTATTTCGTTTTAATGAATTTTTAACTTCTTACATTGGTACCTTGACCTTATTGGATTTGGTTGGTTGGTTGTTTTGGGTTTAACGGCCCTTTGAGACAGTATTTCAGTCTATATCGGGCCGTTTCCCAAAGAGAGGGAGAAAGAAGAGAAATGATGGATGAGAGAAAAAATGTCCAAACAACCCCCACCCGCACCTACTGCAAGCACAGTAAGCCCTTGCCCTACTACTATTCAAATAAGTAGGACGCCCCGGCACTGGAAGTTACACACAGCACCTTTGCACCACCCAACCACCCCCGACCTTATTGGAAGGCTAAGGTCAGTTATTGTAGCTCCTCCTTGATATCTTCATTTGTGTTTGTCAGTGCAGTTCATTATGCGTTATCATTATATAATTCATCGCTTCTTCAGAAGTGTTTAAACTTAGATCTGGAAGAATGATATTTCATGTTTCGATATAGCTGAATGAACCGTTACCTGAAATAGTGTGACATTGCGCATTTCGGTATTTAACTTCTTCAGTGTCGCTAAACCCCCACAACTGAGAAGCAAATATATCATGGAGTTAAAAGACCGGAAAATAACTACTACTATTGTTTGAGAAAGAATTTCAGTTTGTTATGTCACTGAAAAATTGGTGGAGCATGGCATACACTCTTTGCCATACCCCGGAACCAATGACGTCATATATCTTTTACTATTGCAACAAGTGACGCCATAGAGACGTCATTCTGCCAAGGTAATAAGCACAACGTTTGGTAATTCCAGAGTTGCTATGATAACAGATCTATGGCATCATCTCACTTAAAATTCGAAGGGAGCATAGCTGGCATACAGTGTCATCACACTTATTATTCGAGGAGAGAAAGGAAATTAGTGTATGCCATGCTCCCCTCGAATTATTAGTAAGGTGCTACACGGAATTCATACAACGAAAAAGTGTGATTGTCTCAAACACATAAATTACTCCTTAACTTATTTAATTTTCTTCGAAATGTGATGGGAATGTCTTTCCAGGCAGCAGACATCTCACACTGAGCTCAAATACTGACGCAATCCACGAGGAGGAGCAGCCGGGTAAACAAATTCGAGCATACTTATCCGTTCTATATTGCAGCTGTTTTCAATTCCAATGTCCTAATCCAAACTGAATACATGTATTGGCAATTTTCTTGCAGTAATTTCCGTTATCGCTGTCTTTCTATCATGTTGTGTGTGCTCTCAGACAGCAGGCTATTATCAAATTACGATATTGTCTATCAAACACCTGACAGCATGCTGTTTTATTGATGTTCTTTTTTGCTCACCAAGAAAAAAAGAAAGATGGATAAAAGAAAAGCTGTTGTATGGAGTTTACATTTCGTTTTCTTTCAACTCAAAGCTTTTCTTACAACAAGCAAAGGCTTTTTTAGCGATAAGTACTCAAACTGTTTCGTTTTATTCATTAACCAATACATATCTGACTGTCACAGTTTATGGTACGCGAGAAGCATTGCTCCCTGACCCGGTTGGGCTAGCCCTGTGCATTTGATGGTTAGTGTGGTCTACGGTTAGGGGATGCTGGCATTTCGTCGCTTCTTTTGTGGTTCAGGGCGAATTTGGGTACATATTTAATTAAGCAGGACACATTGTCATAACCTCGTCCATGTTGCTCGGTAGCTCAGTTGGCAGAATGCTCGCACGGTACGCAAGAGTCTCTGGGCTCGAGTCCAGGGGCCGTATTCATAAAGCCACTTAAGTCGTTGCTATGCGGTTGCTAAGGCTAAATATCGATAAAGGAGATTCCCTACAACTATGAAATTTGCTCTGGAGGAACAGTCTTTGTAAGACTGTTCCTCCAGAGCAAATTTCATAGTTGTAGGGAATCTTCTTCAAAGAAATTTAGCCTTAGCAACAGCATAGCAACCACTTAAGTCGTTTTATGAATACGGCCCCAGGTCTGGTCATGATTTTTAAGTTCTTAGGAGACTCTAAATGTCTCCCTTCTGGATCGAGAACCACACACACATAAACCAATTCGTTCTCCAGAGATACTAATTTGAACGGAATAAAGAGAGCACGTTCTGGCCTTCAAGCGTATCATCCTTGTAAGAAAGTACAGTTCTGAGACAGTTGTTCCCAAGCAAAAATGGCTTCCAAACGGCATACTGTTATAAGATAACTACAAATATTTCATGAAAACACTGGCACCACCAACACGTTATGTCTCGCTTGGCTAGTAATACTGGTCTTTTGTTTGTACATGGCAAAAGAGCGTGTAATATTTTCCCTTTTCATTAATTTGATGGATTCAATGGCACAGCTCTGAGCTGCTTAAAAAATAACTTGACTTTAACAAGTTCCTTAATCCTATAATCCTTTTATCTCTAAATGTCAGTAATTTGCTTTGTGTTCTAATGATATTTGTGTGAATGTTCAGATACGTTCATGCACTTACGCCGTTTTTACAAACGGAAACAACTTTTGTCACTTCCTGTTTGCTTCTCAGGTTCACATAAACCTTTCATAAAGGGGTTAGCTCTTAGAAAAAAGGAATTTGGTCTAAGAACAATAGAGACATAAATCAGACATTATTGGATAATAATCATCACCATACTTACGATACTTCAGTTGTTGTTGTTGTTGCTTCTGCAATTGTTTAACGTCCACGGTAAACAGCTATGGTCATGTCGAGGCTCAGTTAACCTAAGCACACTATTCCTGTGCAGGCTAAGACCTCCTAAGCGGAAAACCATTACTAACATCACTTACTTTCACCAGTAACTGACAACTGCCCTTCTTGAATCAGCGGAAGGGGAAATGAAGGTAGGTGGCCGAACCGGGTATCGAACCCAGGACCACTGGCTAATAAGTCAGGCGCCCTACCGACTGTGCTACGCGGCCTGGCCGATAGTTCAGTCATAGGTATGACTTTCCTTTTGTAAGCAGAACAGAAGTTCTTATTTGTGCATACGAGCCATTTTTAGAGTCACAGGAAATATCAACTATATAAGTAACGGTTACTTACAAAACACTGCTGTTTTGTAAACTTTGCGGCTTAACTGTATGACGTGTTCAACTAATACATAAACGGGAGTGGCTGCTTTATTTCTAGGACTTTGATTAGAAGAAAGACTAGAATTTCAATTATAAGGTGCATTTTCATTAATTCTAATTTTACCCTTGGGAACAAATGACAAGAATTGTCTCCGTGAAACGATTCCATTCTAATCACTTTCTAATGAATTGCCTGGTGAAATTGGAAGACAAGATTGATATCAACAGCAGATTGTACGACACCATAGTCTGCGTTGTGTCAGCAGTTTTCTCCGTTTTTATCGGTGCTAAATGTCCTCATTTTGTTCGTTGTTTGTATCTGATTTTATTAAAATGCTGATGTATTTGGTCCGCAGATCACGCTTTGCTTCTAGCTATTTTGAATTTAGGACGGGTAAAAAGCAAATGGGAACATAAAGCACAGCGATAAGGAAACAATACTTAAACAGGTGTACCTAATGAAACAGTAACTAGCTTGATAAAATCTGTCTACAATTATTTTCCTTGATTAATTGAACAACTTTAGGATAGACATGTATTTTCACGCAAATACATGTAGTTCCCTGGTTCATTTCTTTCAAAGAAGGCCATTTTGACTGAATATCCTGCTTGTCATAGCAAACTGAACAGAGCATTTCACATGTTTCTTGAAAACGTATTATTAGTTCAGAATCTCCTACACTGGAGGTTACTAGAGGAACCGAGTCACACCCTTCATAGGTGCTCCTGCAAAGGCAAATTGTCTCACGGTTGACGGTTGATTACTTACCAGACAAACAGCAAAATGTAGATAAAACTGTGAAAAAAATAGTTTGTCATGCTTCAGAGACTTAAAGACAGGAGTGGTACTATATAACGATGATTAACTTTCACAGAGTAATTCTGTCTCTTGATCACATAGTGTCAACACCTCCAGTCAGCCAATGAAATTATTATAACTGGTAGTTCTGGTCCACTGATAGGTTGAATGAATTTTCACACCACTTATGCTCATGCTGGGAACCAGACCCCCGGCAGAGAAGTCTTGTCTTTAAGGAAAAGCGAGTATACACTGCCTGGAGTGTTGTGAAAAAAGTTTCATAGATAGATGGATGATTTAACTACATAGTAAAATAAATTGTAGTCTCAGTCCTGATAGTTTTTCAAGATGCATTCATTTCTTTGCTTCAGTTGGAAGCAGGGTGCAGTGATCGGGAAATCAAGTCATATTCAAGAATATGAATATTTTTAAAGCGCGTGATGGCAACTATTATCTACGTAATGTGCCTAAAATTGTCGCCACAATAGAAGTTAGCAGTCGTTCTCTCATAAGATCAAATGAGCCGCGACACGAAAAAAAAACAAAGTGGAATGTAGGCCCAGTGCAGACTCAGATCAGTCAGAGTCTTCGCTATGCGCTTAAAGGTAGTTAAGGGCCTGAGCTAGCTCCATGCGGAGAGTGAAGACTGATCAGACTGGGCGGATGCACAGGCCGATCTGAGTCTTCAATGTCCGCATATGCCACTTTGTTGGTTTTCTCGTGTTGCGCCTCAATTATAATAAGTACATATTCAGACTGATAGCTGTGGTTTTGTTTCCTAATTTGTTCAAATTATATGGCAAAGTCTCCTATAGATTAGTAGAAATGTCCAAGTTCAAAAGTACCGTCTTAACGATGACATTTATGGAAGAGATAGACTTTAATACGGAGTTGATTGATCTGTCGCTTTGATGCAAATTTAATCTAATTTATCTGACAGCCTGTTGCAGTATATTGGTTTTCAAACACCAGCATTATACTGCTTATTTTCGAAAGAAAGTACACTGGTTTTAAGCATTATATGTAAAGGAGAATGTGTACAGGGGAGGCAAACCTGCCAGTGCCGTTATTGCCTGTCTTCTCAACTCGCCAAGGACAGAAGTTGCTCTTCTAGAAGTAAAACCTTAAAACCTTTCTTTAAGTGGTTACCTCGTTTTGGGAGGGTGTCGTTCTCCAGGGAAGCAGGCAGGAGGTTACGAAAGTTATCCCCTTTGCAAAATGGCGGAGAAACATGGATAATATAATATACCTGCAAGCTTGAAACAGTTTGATGTTTTTAATTTTATTGATAATATACTATTCTTATATTCTTATATGATAAAAGCAAATCATTTTGATAGCATATTTATTTATTCATTTATTTTTGCAGACGCTCATGAGACTGCGATTCTCTCAACGTGGGGCGGGAACAGATAGAACTGTGGGTTCAGGAATATTTATTTAACCAACGCTTCTGGATTTGGCTGTAGCAGTATCATCTGTGGACTTTATGATAGATTTCTCAATGACATATATATAAAAATCTAATCCGGTCTCATGAGGACAATTTAGAATTAAAAACACCAAATGACTTCATGGAATAGATAGTGCATTTTCGTAAAAAGTATCAGTCGATCGAACTTAATATTTTATTGGGTTCCTCAAATTGTTCTCCTAATCACACCTGTGCATATTTCTAGTATTGCAAATGAAAAAAGTCAAATAGCATAACTGAATCTAAATTTAAAAGCTTACCTGTTCTGAAATTATATTGATAAAACTGCCATTTTATGTCCGACATCTGCAAATTAAGATTAGGTATAAAATTAGTAAACTTTAAAATATAAACCGTGATATAAGATACTCCATGTACAGGTATATGCAGTCTATACATGTACATGTCTATACCAGTTTCTAGTCAGGGCTTTTAAACATTTTTAAAAATATTATATTCCAAATCAAGAGATGGCATTTATAGTATAATCGGACCCATATCACATAGATATTTAATAGCGTGACGCTTTCTCAAAGATTTGCACGTTTCGAGCTTAGTGAGTGAAGTTTATGAGCTTTTGCATATTATGCATATAACATTCAAAGCCAGATAACGCTTTAAAGGGTTCGAAATTCCTTCTTTTTTCAAACAATAAAATCACTGAGCTTGTACACAAAGCTGAAGGTCAGCAAATGAAACGAACCACTTTGAGTGAGTAAATACCTTCAGGAAATGATTCATTTTCCTTGCCCTACATAATGACAAAAACTGGCCCAATTTGGAACATTTCTAAGAAAATCGGTGAGCTGTATTATCTCAAGGTTAGTCATGAATAGCGTCCAAGTCTTTTCCGGACCTATTTATTGCTATAATTGGACGGAACATGAAACCTGTCAATAGTGATAGACTAATCGATGTTCAGTTTGTGTGGGATTGCCCATTTGATGTAAATTGCACGAGAAACATGCAGTTATAACATAATATTTTTATTATCTTCTTGCGTTAATAGGATGTAGGAGCTGTTGTATCTTTGAAAGCAGACTGAACGCAGAGTCAGTATCTTTAACAAAATACTAGAGAAACAAATATCAAGCGTAGATCACGCATCTTCTGTGATCTAAGTCCATGCAGATTTGCTTTATTTTCAACTGCAGCAAAACAGCACTATGTCTATCGCAGCTGGGGCAGGAGGGGGGCGTGGTGACAGTGTGAACCAAAGATGCCATAAAATTCACGGCATCGGGACGTCTTTCTGGCATAACCTTCAAGGTGGAAAAGCCTGCTATGCATGGACCTGTTTGTTTGTTTTGTGTCGCTTGTTCTAATGCTATCCTTTTTATCCGTTTCAGTATTATATTCAACTAAAGCATGGCTTACTAAATACCTACGCACTTAACAGTTGGGCATGTACAAAAATGTAGCATAGTCATCTAAGTTTTACAAATACCCAGCATACATGTTATGATAACTACAAACAAATATTGCTAATTCTTATAATCATACCAGGGGCCGTATTTATAAAACAACTTAAGTGGTTGCTATGCTGTTGCTAGGGCTAAATTTCTTTGAATGAGATTCCCTACAACTATGAAATTTGTTCTGGAGGAACAGTCTTTTAAGACTGTTCCTCCAGAGCAAATTTCATAGTTTTAGGGAATCGCCTTCATACAGTTTTGGCCTTAGCAACAGCATAGCAACCACTTAAGTCGTTTTATAAATACGGCCCCTGGTTAACTGAACGTGTCTACTCTTATCTAATGCTTGCTCCAAGAGCAAATCCGGAAGAACCTGAAGTGAAAATCATTTTAAAAAAACTTACAAAATATGACAAATACTATCTAAATGGGACATTAAAAAGTAATTAGAAAAAAACCGCTGTAACTCAGTGCACATCTATATAGCAATATGTGTTCACATATTTGATATCAGTCAAATAGTGTAGGGGCAGTGGTGACAACAAACTCTGTTTTCGAAAACTACAAAGGGGCATAACAGAGCTGGAAAACTCTTTTGAGAAAAACAGTATAATATTTGTCAACTCTTTCCACCTCCTGTGCACCGAAATCTGGACAAAATGAAAGCAAAAATGGCCAATTTAAAAAAAATGGACGAAAAAGCCTTCAAGATTGTGCAAAACATAAAGAGGGGCATGACTCATGCAAAAAGGGTCAGATTTTAAATCAAACCTTAGTGCACATCTTCATACCAATTTGTGTTCACATACTTAATTTCAAGAAAATCTGTCAAATGGTCATGGACGAGTAGTGATAACAAACTTTTCTTATGCAAACTACAAAGGGGCATACCTCAGCAGGTACCTTTCTGGGAAAAACTGAGGAACACATATCAACTCTTTTCTTATGTTGTATCTATTAACCAAATCTGAATAAAGTTGAAGCAAAAATGGCAAAAACCCTTTAAAAAAAGGTAAAAAAATATCAAAATGGGCCATAACGCAGGCAAAAATGGGCAGAATTTAAAATCGTAACCCTAATGCACATCTTCATACCAATATGTGTTCACATACTCAATTAACTCAATTTGTTTTGCGATAACAAACTGTGACCAAAAATACAAAGGGGCATAGCTCCGCACTAAAAACTTTCCAGGTAAAACTGAAAAATATATGTATCAACTATTTTCTTATGCTGCATCCATGGAAAAAATTTGAAACAAATCTGAGCGAATTTAATGCGTTGAGTACTGACGGACGGAAAGACAGACGGAAGGACAACGTCAAAGCAGTATACCCCTTCAAACACAGTTTACGGGGTGGGGGTATAAATATTGATATGCAATTATGCAATTTATAATTATCCTGGCTTTCGTTTGCATCAATGTCAAATGCTACACCTTTTTTGTGATCAAGTTGTTGGTAAACTACAATAATTGCAACGTTCGCGGGCATTCGATATAGCCCACCGAAACCGAGAGTTACACAAACTGATTGTGTACAACTTCACGGGATATAATCTAGTACGCCAATTTTCGCTTCCTGTCGAGACTGTCCATCATAGTTAAATTCCGCAGAGACTGTCCGCAATTTCTTGCTTCCTGCCGAGGCTACCGTTCGCTAAAAATGGTCTCCTGCCGAGTCTGTCTGCAATATTCTGCTTCCTGCCCAGATTCTTGGCAGGAAACAGAATAACGCGGGAAACCATTTATCAGGCACAACAGTTTGGCTTGGCAGCAAGAGATCGCGGACAGTCTCTGCAAAAGCCAAATATGACGGACAGTCTCGGCAGAAAGCGAAAATTGGCAGACTAGTAAATACCCTGTGAACCTGGTTCCAGTATATTGAGCGCCTCCTGTTAAACACACCTCAGAACTACGTTTGAACTGTATGTTTTTTTTCTAAATGTGTAGCGATTATCAACAGACAAGGCACTAGAGCCTGGGTCATGACTTTCTTTACCTATAAGCACCAGCTAGTAAGTGTATTAGTGCCTACTGAAATCTAAGGCTTATAAGAGGGACATGCATAATCCACTGTCACAGTTTGACAATATTTTAATCTGTATCTGGTTGCTTTTAGAGGTGGTTATGGATGTCATGCTACCCTATTGTGTTTACTTGAGGATTGGAGAAAGGCCTTGCACAACTATGAGTGTGCTATGTAAATGCCAAACGCCGTGAAATGTATACGCGCGTTTATGCTACAACTAAAGTACATAAGCATTATTGGCAAGTGTGCAGATATTGATACAGTACTGGCAGCGCAAAACCGTACACACGCTTCGCAAGAAATTCGCGTTCGAAACGCGCTCGAAACGCGTTTTTACGAACGCGTTTTTGCGATTTAGAAACGCGTTTTCGAAAGAACCAATCGAGTTGCTCCGTAAAATCGCGAAAATCGCGCGTGTACGCGAAAATCGTTTCAGCCAATCAGAACAGCGTTATAAGTTCGCGTTTCTTCGTCGCTTCGCGTTCGCACGCGTTTGCTGTTTAGACCAATGAAAAGTGCGTTTGCCAAACGCGTGTGGATCGCATATAGCCTGGTTCCCGGCCTCCTTTATACTTTTGTCCAATGAACTGAATACCAGCTATACAGGTAAATAGTGAAAGTAGGATTTGCGTTTTTTAATTATTTGACGAAATATATGTATGTTGTTCATACTCTGGTCTAAAGACACATTCGCACTTAATGCTGTTGCTTTTATTATTCCTAAAACCCGATGGCCTAAAACTATTTTCTTTTATTTTCTTAAATGAGAAGAATAATAAAGTTGACTTACGGGGTATGTGAAGAGGTTATCGGATGGAAACACAGAGAGAGAGAGAGAGAGAGAGAGAGAGAGAGAAAGATGAAGAGAAGGAGAGTTTTCTAACAACTTAGATTATATAAATTTCCTGGAATTTCGTCACATCTTTTTATTCATATATATGTTTTTTCTTCTTCTGCTCCTGTACATTGCAGGGCTTCTCAGCGTAACGCACTGGGGGGGGGGGGGGAGGGGAGGGGGGGGGGGCTCAGCGTAACGCACTGGGGGGGGGGGGGGGGAGGGGGTTGGTCTGTGAAAGCGGAAGGATTTTGACCCAAAGAATCCGAACCCTTTCAAAATCGTTGTCATTCAAACATCACTTGAATCTCATGTATAATAACGGTCGTAGGCGCAAAACTACCAATTCAGGGATCGCAGGTTCGGTCTTCCGCTTCTCCGGTCCTTTGGAGGGACTTTCAACTGGGGTCCCGTTCTGTCCGTATGAGCTTTATGTTGGTAGTGTTGTTAAGGTATGCTTTATGTTGGTAGGATTCGGTTACTAAGTTCACTTCTTCTGTCAGGGCTAGGGACTAGCTTCCCTGATCAAAAGGTCTTAAAGTCTGAGTAAATGATTGTCTTTGGACCCATCAAACTTCAGTTGTAACAGGCGGGCGGAAAATACAGAAGAAGAAAGTTCGGTATTTTGACGCCTGCTTTCTGGAACGGAAATGTCGGTGATTTGCTGTCCTCGGTGCCAAAAGACAACCAACGACGACTGAAATACGGAAATCAGATGAAAACTCCAAAGAAATTGTCATGTATTTTTATTTCTGACCGAAATGGTGTGTAAAGATTTCACGCTTCATGTATTTTATTCCAAAGAAATTGTCATGTATTTTTATTTCTGACCGAAATGGTGTGTAAAGATTTCACGCTTCATGTGAGGCCTTACCGATATTCTTTACATATTCTCTGTCTTCTTCCTTTTGTTGAAATCTGCACGATTCTGAACCGTAGTGTTATTATTTCGATTGGACCTATTGTTCGGATTTCGCAAACTCGTGCATTATTAAGGGAACTCTCGTTAGTTACAAGTATTAGCTTTTTCAAAACTAGGAATGCAGCAATTACCCTGGCTGAAGAATAGAAAGGAAAGTCTAGCCGACCACTATTTGATTTATTTCCCTACAGATGATGCATGGACTAGCATGTCCCTTTAAGTTTCATACCCCAGGGGCAGGGGTGCAGCCAGACCTCAGAGCTTGTTGAGGCAAACATTTTCAATATTGAGATTTATAGCTAAATACATACACCTCTATGGAAGCGGGCTCATAGAATAACCGAAAAACACAGAAATACCGGAAGGAAGTGTCTCCGGGTACGGTACCGTATCCCTAGACCCTGGGTCTCCAGGTACGGAACCGTACCCCGAGACTCTGGTCTGGGTCTCCAGGTACGGCAGTAAGTTTTCAATACTCTATATATGTATTAAGTAGTTTTACCTATTTAATAAAGTTAATCCATCAAAAAATAATTCCTTGTAAAAAATTCATTGAGTCGTCATCTTGCTAGGGAAAATTATAACCTTCAAGTCCGTCATTTACGTTATTTTGACTGATGTACATAAACTGCGAAAAACACGGCCAATGTGTATTATTTGATCGCCCGCTAATTGCACGCAGAAAATGACTTCTGAAGAGTGCAAACAACTATCATCTTGTTATAATCTGCACAAATAGACAATTACACTTATTTTAAAAAAAAGTATCCATCTTTTAATATTTCTGCGATAAGCAATGTAGACCAAAAACAGATGCCCAAAAAAACGCATGCAGCGTTCTTAAATATGCCTTTCGTCAAACAAGTCATGTGCGCCAAGTGAAGTTCTCCAAGTGTTGTTGCACAACTTAATCGAAATAACATTGAGTATTCATTATTGTATGTATTTATTTGTGTGCTTATGAAGGTATTATCGCTTTTTTAACAGATATCGCATTGTCGGAATCAGGACAGCTCGGACCAAAGACAACTCGCCCCACAAAATCTCGGACCAGGACAACTCGCCCCAATTTTTTTAAAACTCACCACCAGTCAACGCGTCCCATATCATAAGCTTGCAAAAAGTCAACTCGCATCAAATTATAAATACTCAGCCCAGATGTATTATGAGTATTTTTAAATGCCACTGAAAATGTACCGTATGACTTCATGTATATGCACTGACAAATTAACAATCCCTGACACACAACTTGAAGGGATTTACGGTAATTACGAGCGTCTTTGTAAATTTGGTTTTAGCTGCCCCCGCCTTCCCCTCACCCCTTCAAAAAAGATAATCACTAAAATTACAGGAAGCCATATAATTGATTGAATTTCACCTCAGCGGAACGTATCCATAGCCGCAATACCGGGGCGCCGTTCGTCCGTCCATTGAATAAAAACTGTTACTCATTGTTGAATTTTATTATTAATTTGGACAAAACAGGTGTGAAAAACAACAATTACTGGTGTTAGCGCGAAACCGTCGTGTTATTTCTTATGCAAAAAAACCCATCGTTTTGACCACATTATTCATTAATTATTTTCCCTAGCAAGATGGCGACTTAATGAAATTTTTACCAGGAGTAATTTCATTAACCGATTGACTATATATTGAATGGGTAAAATTACTTAATACATAGTATTGTGTTTTTACCCCTTTATAACTATACAATTCCCTTGTAGATTAGAAGCAAGGCAAGAGGGATGGAAATATAGACCGCTGTCTGTCACCGCTCTGGATTCGTGCAAAACGCTCAGCTGTAATTCACCTAACTGCGCATGTCTGGCGGAAGTAGATAAATATCGCCCCTTGATTTGCTTCTAGTGCTACTAATCCCCGGTACTTACATCCGGACCCGGTAGTCAGGCCAAGACGATGCGTCACTACACTCCTCCCAACTTTATGATGAAAGGTTCCACCCAGGCTGGGAAGCCAAAAAGAGATGTGCCAGCCACAGGCCCACACACAATACCTTACCTCTTTGGTGTAGCTTACATCAACCAGGACTGTTGTGAACTACAAGTCCACAGGAATCTTCTTGACAAACCATAGGCTCGTCGATGACTTCTGTTGACAAACTACAAGTCTGTCGTTGACTTCTGTTGACAAACTACAAGTCTGTCACTGGATATCTGTTTATACTGGACAGATGACAGACTACAAGACATATCATCTGGAATTCTGGATATCTGTTGATACTGACAGATGACAGACTACAAGACATATCATCTGGATTCTCTGTTGAAGCTGACAGATGACAGACTACAAGACATATCATCTGGATTCTCTGTTGAAACTGACAGATGACAGACTACAAGACATATCATCTGGATTCTCTGTTGAAACTGGACAGATGACAAACTACAAGTCTGTCACTGACTTCTGAGCAGACAACATGTCCGCTCAAACTGTTGACATCCGGATTGCTTTGTTGACATGAGCGAGCTACAAGCCCCACTCAGCTGGAAGTTGACATGAGCGAGCTACAAGCCCAACTCAACTGGAACTTGACATGAGCGAGCTACAAGCCCAACTCAACTGGAACTTGACATGAGAGAGCTACAAGCCCAACTCACCTGCATGTTTATATGACCACTCTCTTGAGCGAGCTACAAGCCCAACTCAAATGGAATGGATTACTGCTGTCCACGAAGCTTTCGTTTAAATCTTTCCTCGACTGGTGGATAGCAGAGTAACCTCTCTCTGTGGGGATCTCTTTCCCTGACTACAAGTCCGGGAACAAGCATCTATCTGTCGTAACCTTCGAGGTCCTTTTCTTGGGGATCTCTTTCCCTGACTACAAGTCTGGGAGCGAGCATCCATCCATCCATCATGGCAGACTAGTTTTGAAATCCGAATGTAGCATCCTGCGCAGGTTCCACAGGTGATTCCTGACAATGGTGACTTCTGAAGGTATTTCCTGACACCGGTAACCTTCTTTCTGTACTTCTGACATC
This sequence comes from Ctena decussata, assembly GCA_963989385.1. Lineage (NCBI taxonomy): Eukaryota > Metazoa > Mollusca > Bivalvia > Lucinida > Lucinidae > Ctena > Ctena decussata. Next base: position 53,720,700 of record OZ022499.1, on the reverse strand, counting down.
ACAGTCTTATCACCCTGGTTGACGTCTATGGACCATTCTTGGACAGGTTCCAAAGGTAATTCCTAACACCGGTAACCACTGAAGGTATTTCCTGACACCGGTAACCTTTCCTGTTTCCTGTACTTCAACAACTCAGTTAAACTTGAGTGATCTGACTGGACTGTGAAGATTCAACCTAACAGTTTTCACCTGATGAACCTGTACTCTTTCCTCCCCTGTTTACTTTAAAGGCCTTCCTTCTACTGTGTGGGATTCCTATCCCGACCTTGGTCCTCCGAATCTTCTGACTTGCTCCCTTGCTTTTTACTAAGCCATGCTTGATAGACTCTGCAATCTTTCTTCATATGTCCGAATTTCTTACAGAAAAAGCACTGAATGGAACTTTTCTTCTTACTGTCTGAATTCTGTTCTGTGTCTGAAGAAGATTGACAACTGGATTGAGAGCTTGTCTGTAGTTTTTCTGCGAAATCTTTTAATGCTGAAGCAATAAGATGTTCAATCCTAGCTTCTGATGGGGATTGCACAGCATTGACTGAAGCTTCATTTTCTTTCTTTGCCTTCTTCCCACCAACCGCTTGAGAAATATATTGATGGTGTTTTACCAAATTTAATGCCTCTTCCATGGTTTTAGGATGTTCAAAACAAGCGTGTTTAGCTGCATCCCTGTCAATACAACCCTGGCAAAATCTAGCAATGGCTTCTTGTTTCAGGTGCTCTTCTGGCAAATCTACAAATGCTGGAGTAGCAAGAGTCATTACACGGTCCGCCCAGTCTTCTAATGATTCATCCTGCTTCTGGGAAGCTTGACGAAATCTTGCCTTCGAGGTTTCTGTCAACTCCTTTACACCAAACCTAGCCTCTAACTTCTTCGTTATTTTTCGAAAAGAATATTTTTCCATATCAGATGTTGTTATTGTGAAAAAATCAAGGGCTTTTCCTTCCAGACTCCACATCAGATAATCTTTGCTCTCTGCCTCTGACCATTTCATTACTTTTCTGTAACTATCAAACTTCTTTTTAAAGGATAGCCAATTTGACTTTCCATCAAAACGCAAAGCTTTAGGGTGTTTTCGGGGATCTCCATGCTTTGAAGAATATCTATCCACCGAAGAATCTGTATCTGAGTCGGAATATGATGAATGATGATGTTTTCGTGATCTTCTTTTTGTTTTCTGTGACCGTGATCTTCCTTTTGATTTACGTGACCTTGACCTTGAAGGAGATCTTGATTGTGATTCTGAGCTAGACGATGTATGACGTTTATGTTTATGTATCTTTGATTTAGCACGCCTTGTCTGAACTCTCCTTTTATGGGAAGATCTAGAATGTGACCTTGATGATGACCTTGACGTTGACCTTGAACTAGATGACGATCGACGTTTATGTTTGTGCACCATCCTTGATCTATCATGGTTTGTTTTTAATTTAACCCTTCTCTTATGAGATTTGGAATGCGAACTTGATGACCTTGAGGCTGACCTTGACAATGATCTGGAAGTTGATCTCGACTTTGATCTGGAATGTTTGTGTATCTGTTTCTGTGACTTATTTTTCTTAGGGTCATGTTTTCTTGAACTATGTCTCACTGACCTTGACCGTGAAGTTGACCTTGAAGAATCATGCTTCTTTTTCTTCACAACTTTTGTGCCAGGTTTTCTAAAGTGGCGTTCAACTGACCTTGACCTTGAAGTCGACCTTGAAGAAATATGTTTCTTTTTCTTCAGCAGGTTTGCATCACACTTCTTCGAATGAGCTGACTTTGACCTTGAAGATGACCCTGAGTGACTTCCTTCCTTTTTCTTTACAACTTTAGAGTCTGATTTTCTTGAATGGTGATGAGCTGACTTTGACCTTGAAGATGACCTTGATCTACTTCTGTCCTTTTTCTTCATAATTTTAGAGTCTGTTTTCTTTGAGGAGCTCTTGTCTTTTTTCTTGACACTTCTGGAATCTGATTCCTTAGAATGACTCTGATTTGACCTTGACCTTGAAGTGGATTGTGATCCAGAAGCTGACCTTGATGGTCTTTTCTTTGATCTTCTGGACTTTGACTTCGACCGTTTTGACTGTGACCTAGACCTAGACACTGACCCTGAGTGTGACCTTGACCTTTTGCTGTGACACCTATGCGTCCTTGTATGTTTAGGGGAGTGTTTTCTTGAACGTCTCTGACTAGACGGTGACCTTGACCCTGAGGAAGATCTGTTTTCCCTTGGAGATCTGGATCTACAAGACCCATTAGCTCCCTCTGATCCTCTTGATGTGGATGTCTTCCTTTCAGCAGGTTTCTTATCCTCTTTCTCACCATGAGATACTGACCTGGAATCAGTTCTACAAGAACGTGATTCTTCTGGCTCATGGATACTCGAAGCTGCTGCTAACACAGCGGATGCTTCCTGATCTGACAACTGTGATGCCAACTTGGAGGCACTCTCTCGAACTGGTGACATTGACTCTTTTCTTGGCTCAAATGCTGATGGCAATGTCAGTGGATGCCAAACTTCTGACTCTGGTTCATGTGGTGACCTTGACCTTCTTGCTGTTGTCTGGTGGGCAAAGCTCACCAAGGGTTCCCATGAATCATTCTTCGGTACTGATGGGAGACAGCTTAGATCAATATCGAATGGATCATCTAGCTTTGGCACTGAGAAGTCTATCATCTCCAGGACTTCATCTGACAGGTGTCGCCGAAGAGCCAAATTCATAGCCTCCTTCTTGATAACTCCATAAACGTCTCTGAACTGAATAAGAAGCTGAGCAACTTTTTCACCCACTCCTGGAATCTGTTTCAGTTCCTCTGTAGTTGCCGTGTTGACGTTTATCGACATGGTGACAGACGTACAGGGATAATACTGACTTTATTGCTATTAGGATTGTGGTGGGGTAATGGCAAATGAATCACCTATATGTCTTATTTGAACAATCCAGTGTGTCTACAAGACTCCACGAGCAATAACCTTTTAGTCAAATAAATCACCCATGTGTCTACAAGACTCCACAAGAAATCTTATTTGACTATTATTGTGTGTCTATAAGACTCCACAAGAAGTAAAATTCCCTGTAATGTTCCCCAGGAAACTGACCCTCTATGTTAACCTTATGCCTGCTTTCTAATTTCGACCAAAACTGGATAAATTTAGAATTTATAGGTCGAAACTTTCAAGGGCTCTGTGTGTATAGCGTAGAAGCTTGCAATGTTGTTAATTTGTTATTCTAGAACTGGCGACCTATTCCCTCCTTTGTCAAAGTTTGTGTTCGAAAAAACACAGGACGAATGTCAATGGGGGAAAAGGCGAAAAATAACAAATTACAAATGCTTCTGCCAAGTTTACCTCGTCGCCATTATTGTGTTTTTACCCCTTTATAACTATACAATTCCCTTGTAGATTAGAAGCAAGGCAAGAGGGATGGAAATATAGACCGCTGTCTGTCACCGCTCTGGATTCGTGCAAAACGCTCAGCTGTAATTCACCTAACTGCGCATGTCTGGCGGAAGTAGATAAATATCGCCCCTTGATTTGCTTCTAGTGCTACTAATCCCCGGTACTTACATCCGGACCCGGTAGTCAGGCCAAGACGATGCGTCACTACACTAGTATTGAAAACTTACTGCCGTACCCGGAACCAATCCTCATAGGACTGTCTCCAGGTACGGTTCCGTACCTGGAGACCCAGAGTCTCGGGGTACGGTTCCGTACCTAGAGACCCAAGGTCTAGGGATACGGTACCGTACCCGGAGACACTTCCATACCGGAAAGCACCTGAATAGACAGACCCGACCAGTACGCGGACACTACCAGTACGCGGACACTTTTGTGTTTGGCGTCTCATAAATTCTAAGATACTTCTTTAAATTCAACCGACTTTGTAACATTTTTTCAAGGCGCCATTTCTTTATCTTTTTGTCATTCACTTTTACACTTAGACAACACAGTTCCGCATTTGCAGGGCTGATGCAGCCCGGTATCACAATCGATGCTTCAGTTTGCCTGTGCCAAACACGCAAACAGGCAAAGCAAACAGCCATAGAACAGCCATTTAAGTTGTTATTACATTTTTGTTAAACTACACGTATCAATAATTTAATTAGAATTGCAGCGTATAAATGTCATCTCAGTTTTCTCAGATTTTAAGGTGTCCGCGTACTGGTATGATAAGTCTGTTTGATACAGCAAATAGCATGACCTCAACAGCGTTATGTTGAGCATGCACAGATGAATTTTTTTCTCGTGTTCCTTTTGTCTTTATTTAGCACAATGATTTTCCTAAAATTGCATGCCCATCTGGTAGTCTGGAACACGTTGGAGCCTTAAACATTAGGTAAAACACCCTTAAAAGTGTCCACGTACTGGTCGGGCCTGTCTAACCGAAAAGCAATATCATAAATCAGCTTAACATGGGAATGATAAGGCTTTTCTTGGTTGGAAGTCGTTTGTAGTGTTATTTGTGACACTTTTGCTAGCTTGGGTTTCATACTTGAATAGCATTATAACAGAAAATGGCGCTAAAGACGCTCAACATTTTTCCAATGCTTTTCAGTTTTATCAAAGCATATGCAGGGATACAGACTAGCGGTCGCCCACTGGCCCACTGCGAGTAAAGAATCGAGTGGGCCCCTTAAATTAACATGACAGTCGCCCAGCTTGTGATCATCAGCTGTCAGCGAGTGTCTGGCCTGTTTTCGCCTTAGATTGGTGTCCCCTCGTTTTGGAGTAAAATCCGCCACCTCAAAGGGCATTGCAAACTGCCGCACAGATATCTGCATTGAATATTTGGTGTTCTGTCATACTTGTGTGTTAGATTTTATTCACTGTTGAAAAACAACATGGCTGCCTCCTCCATTTGACAGCAAAAATCCTGACCATTTGTAATTTTTTCACGCATAATATGGCGATACATTGCTGGTGTTTCACACCCGTTAGCTAAAAGAAAGCAAAACCCAGAAGAAAGGAGGATTTACCACAAAGCCTACAGAAACAGTGCAAATCTCGTGCAGATTCTGAATAAAAAATTCTTGTGTTTCTGACATTTTAAATGTGGGCCCCTAAATTTCTGGGTGGGCGACTAATTTTCAGTTTTTAGGGGCCCAGCTTGCTCCTATGAAAAATTAGTTAGTCTGTATCCCTGATATGAACTGCCATCTGCCTTAACAAACCAAATTAGTAAATAAAACAACATATGATTATGTATAGTCAAATACAGTTTATTATAAACTGAACAGATTATCAATATGAGACACAAAATTTAATGGTAAACACTGTCAGGCGAGCTATCCTGTCCTACTGACAGGTCTTGTTTTCAAAACGGGCGTATAAAAATGAAACGAGGAAGCCTCTTGCATTTTATATCAATGTTGATCAAATTCATTCATGTTCCAGGTGAAACTAACAGACTTCGAAAAAGTCACCTGTCCTTTACTAGAGAAGAATTCCAGGCAAACCATGCTTTGGTTATCAAGAACAGATCTTTTTCATGGTAAGTACTTTGTTTTCATGCTCCTCCACCACACCATATTTTGTGGTTCTCAGCAGAATCATCTGTTTTGTTTAGAAATAAGGAAAATGGTGAATTGTCCCCGAAATTTACTTATTTATCTCTCTTTAGGGCTGCAGGAGTTTGTTCAGCATCCCTTTTTAGCTAATCAAGAGCTCTTGCAGGCTGAGGGTGAATGATGCAGTTAGTAATATCGAAAGAGCTATAAAGAAAACAATGCTTTAAAAGTATGATCAGTAGGGTGACTTCTAGAAACAAAGTATTGGTCAAAAATATGCATATTCATTCCAGTAACAAATACATGTTTATTCATTGCAGGTTTTGAAACTCCGTCTATTTGAAGAGTTTTCCTCCAGAAAGCAGAAAGAACTAGCAGCTGTCAAGAAGAGATGTATAAATAGAGATGCTCAAAAGAAAACCTTAGTTAGTCTGAAATTGCTGCAATCATTATTTTGTACAGATAAATTATGAGCCTGAAGTTACAAGACCAATCAATGTGTTCCAAATAGAAAAGAAAAAGGTGTATGTAAATCTAAACTGAAATTACCTATAAATGTGATGATGGCAGCCAATTCCGGTTTATGCCATTTTAGAGCTCTCACTGACTATCTAAAATGAATGGAATTACATCTGCCAAGATTTCATACAATTTTTATAAGAGGACTAACTTTTGTGACTTCCAGTCTGCTTCCCTGGATGACAGTCTTTCTGAAATGAGGTCTATTTTTAAAGAAAAGAATTTGCTTTCAGCAGAACAAGTTCATTTCATTAAAAATAGACCACCATTGAGAAGGGCAGCAAAACTTAAAATGGCTAAATTGCTTCCCCTGAAAGTGTATCCATACTATTTAAAGATAAAATGACAGCAACTGTTGCTGTTGGAGCAGATACGGAAAAAAAACGATAAAAAAAAACAAAAAAAAAAACACACAACTTGACCAGTCCATCCTGAACAGGGTTGCCACAGTCAGGGTAAAATACATGTAATTTGGAAAACAAAGTTTTTTCCAGGTCAAGGAAAAGTCAGGGAGTTTTGTGGTTGGTAAGGAAAATGGGAAAGGACTTGAAAAGTCAGGGATTTTAAAAATTAATGACTACAGCAATCTTCAATCTTTTTACTCTGTTCAAGAGAAAAAAGGATATACTTTCTAGAGAGATAGTCCAGGTGCCTCTTCCTTCTCATTGAGAGCTATTCTTATAGAAAAGAATTTGCTCCCTGGGGGAGCAAATTCTTCCATGTAACAGTAGCCCCCAATATCCAATACAATTAGCACTGTTGAAGTAAAGAGTTAAATTAACCTTTGGCTCTATAAAAAAGGGAATGAAAAACTGTAAAGTATCACAGAAAAGACAGGGAATTATGAAGTGGAGGATAAGTGGCAACTCTGTGTGAAAATTCAGATGTAAGAAAAGATTGTTTATTGTAATAGTGAGGTTCTCAAACATTTACTCAAATGTTGCTTAATATAATCAGGATAGATTTCACCTTGGCATACAAAAATCTGAAAGAAGGATACAGCAGGGTGTTATGAAACAGTTCTTACTTTGAAAGTTGTTCTGGAATGCATCATACTTCAGAGAGCCTGAAACTGGGATGAACGGAAAGGCAAACATCATAATACAGTTAGACTCACTTATAAGGGAGTTCTGCAATAAATAGTGACAAGTTAATGCATGACCACACGCAAGGAGACAGTAATGGCAAATTGATCACTCAGGGTTTGCCATGTGTTACAAATGTTGATTGTCATACCCGTATGTAGAATGACCATTTGGGTAAAATGTGTAATCTGTACATGTGTATAGTAACAGAAGACAAGAAGTCCCTCTTACATTCCAGGAGACATAAATTTATAATCAATAAAATAGAGCAATAGTATGTGAAGAATCAAGATTATACTTTTTATACTCCACATGTTAGTGGCGGTGTATTATGTTTTCCCACTGGCTGTCCATGTCTGACGATCTGTCTGTAAGCACTTTATTTTAGTTTGAGTATCTTTACACAGATTGTCTTTGAATGTAGCTTGTGCTTTAGTTTTGAGAATGCCTCACTTGGGATTATAAATGGACAAATTTCGATATATTCTGACAGAGTAAATGCCCTTATCAATTCCTCAATAGTAGTTTTTAGCTCACCTGAGCCAGCGGCTCCGGGGGAGCTTATAGGATGGCAAGACTCCGGCGTCCGTCGTCCATCGTCCGTCCGTCCGTCCGTCCGTCAACAATTTCAAACGACTTCTTCTCTGAAACCACTGGGCCAATTGTAACCAAATTTCATATGTAGCCTCTAGGGGACTTAGGAACGAAAAGTTGTTCAAACGGTCCTGGTCACATGACCAACATGGCCGCCACGCCCATATATGGTAAAAACCTAGAAAAATCTTCTTCTCCAGAACCAATAGGCCGATGGCCTTGAAACTTGGTATGTAGCATTGGGTACGCGAGTACTACCAAGATTGTTCAAATTATGACCTTGGGTTGACCTTGACCTTTTTTACGGTAAGGTCAAATTTGCATTGTGTAACTTTTATATGGGAAAATGCTAGAACATAAGATTTCTTGGAAACTGTTGAAGATTTAGACCTGAAAATTGGTATATACAGTCATCTGAATGAGTACATGAAAATTAATGCGTACAAAAGGTCAAGGTCATTGTTTGACCTTTGACCCTGGTCTCTCATATTTTGACAATTTCACACATCTCCTCAAAAGCCATTAGGCCAATTGTAACCAAATTTCATACAGAGCCCTCTTGGGGGCAGGGGAACGAAAATTTGTTCAAACGGACCGGGTCACATGACCAACATGGCCGCCATGCCCATATATGGTAAAAACCTTTAAAAATCTTCTTCTCCAGAACCAATAGGCCCATGGCCTTGAAACTTGGTATGTAGCATCAGGTACCCGAGTACTACCAAGATTGTTCAAATTATGACCTTGGGTTGACCTTGACCTTTTTTTACGGTAAGGTAAAATTTGCTTTTTTTAGCTTTTATATGGGAAAATGCTAGAACATAAGATTTCTTGGTAACTGTTGAAGATTTGAACCTGAAAATTGGCATATACAGTCATCTGAATGAGTACATGAAAATTTATATGTACAAGAGGTCAAGGTCATTCTTTGACCTTAGACGCTGGTCTCTCATATTTTGACAATTTCACACATCTGCCCAAAAGCCACTGGGCCAATTGTAACCAAATTTCATACAGAGCCTCTAGGGGCTGAGGGAAAGAAAATTTGCTCAAACAGTCTTGGTCACATGACCAACATGGCCGCCATGCCCATATATGGCAAAAACCTTTACAAATCTCCTTCTCAAGAACCAAGTGATCGATGGCCTTGAAACTTGGTATATAGCATCAGGTACTTGAGTACTATCAAGATTGTTCAAATGATGACCTTGGGCTGACTTGACCTTTTACAAGGCAAGGTCAAGTATGGGAAAATGGTAGGACATAAGAGTTCATGGCAAGTTTAGAAGATTTTGGCCTAAAAATTGGTATATACAGTCGTCTTAGTTAGTACATGGAACATTTGCGGGTACAAGAGGTCAAGGTCATCCTTTGACCTCTGACCCATGTCTCTTATATTTTGACAATTTAAGACGTCTCCTCAAAAGCCACAGGACCAATTGTAACCAAATATCATACACAGCCTCTAGGGGCTGATGGAACAAAAATTTATCAAGCGGTCTAGGTCACATGACCTACATGGCCACCATACACAGGTGAGCGATTCAGGGCCTCATGGCCCTCTTGTTTGTCTGTAGTTCCTTTACACTTAGAAGTTTTTTGATGCATTGAGCTTCGGTACTGGCTTAATGTAAATGGGTACACTTTCAGAAGTTGGCCTGTGCCACCTAATGGATAAGAGTGCTGACTCTTAAGCATGTGGTCTCTCATGATCATCACTGTGAGTTCAAGCCCCAGCCGTGCACATGTGAGAAAGTCTAGTTCTGCTAATGAAAGGTCAGGTGATGTGTCCACAGGAGCTCAGGTTTTCGCCCACCTCTGCTTAATGATTCTGTAAAATTCATATTTATAAAAAAACTCTTTCAGGGAAAGCATCACTGCCATTTTAATTTTTTTCTCCTGCTCAAGTTAGGTGAGGACTCCCAGAGGAAAGAATTTGCTCCTCTTAGAGGGAAGAATTTGCTCCTCTTAGGGGAAGCAAATTCTTTCCTTTAAATAGAGTAACCCCCATATGGAAAAGTGTCTTTGCCAGGGAAAGTATTTAGGAAGTTAGCAAAGTTGTTCCTCTTTGTAAAAATGGTGGCTTATGTTGAGGTGTACCCATTCACATTAAGCAATGCAGTATCTTAAACGTTTGCTGCTAAACAAATGCAGGTTTGGTAGGAAAAAAGGGGTGACAGGTCAGTATTGCAAGAGTTATGTCACTTTGTTATTCTTACAATTATATGTATTATGGCTGATAGTATATACGCTGTTAAATCAAATCCTCTTAGAGCTTTCAGTGGATCCTTTAAATACTTTGCAAATAGGTTACAGACATATTGAAGATGTTGATGCTGAAAAAATATTTTCAACAAATATACAGGGTTTTGAACGTAGCCAATTTCAGATCTCCGCATATGTTCAATGTAGCTTTTAGTGGATCTTTTTACAATACCATGCAGATTTGTTAAAGTGTTAAAGACATATTGAATATATGCATGAAGTTTAATACGGAAAAAAATATTTTTTGTTAAATTGACAGGGTTTTGAACCTAGCCATTTTTCTGACCCCTGCATGTTTTAAATAATAGTTGATACATGTACTTGTAGTGCATACTTTGTAAATCCAACTTCTCTTAGATCTATCATTGGATCTTATGAATACTTTGTTGATTTATTACAGACATATAGAAGATGTGCATAATGAAGTTTGTTATTAGAATTTTGTCTTAAAGATTTTGGTTAAAGTTTTATATTTATGTAGACATAATTTCACAGTGCCACAATGGAGTCAGTTGATACTAATGCTTGGATTGATGTTAGATACTGGTTCCATGGCACTTGCCCTTTCAGTATTGCCCTTCCATCTGTTCGATATTATGTATTATGGAAATGCTGTTGAAAGGGCTGCGGTTAACTCGCAAGTTATTCTGTCCGTCTATCCATCCATCATGCATGCTAGGTCTGATTTTACGTATGCTTTTAGATTACACTGATCTATAGGCTTGTCTGCTTGTCCAAGCTTAGTCAGGTTTGTGTATGTGTAACTGTTAGGGAGAAACAGACCAGTTTAATGCAATTCTTCTGTCTCCAGAGAGGTGCCGTGGTCTAGTGGTTAGAGTGACTCAATAACGATGCACAAGGTTGCTGGACAGTCATGGACTCAAACCCGGATCAGGCCATCCAGCGACTGGCAAACTCTGTCAAGCCAGCAGTAAATGGATACCTGTTTCACATCAAAGATGCATAAGGCAGTGAATGAAGAGGCATGGGCTCCACCTTTCATATGCTGTTCCCAAGATACAGTGGGCCTCTAACCCCCACTGCCGCTACAGCCAATCGGCTGTTAGAGATCTTTACCTTTTCTTTTCAGTCTTCCCCACTGCCTTACTGCTAAAGGCCCATTCTCATTGTTTCGGTTTGGCATATCCGGTAAGTCCCAGTTCCTGATCTGGGGGTAACCTTGTCAAACCAGAACAACCCAGGCAGCACCGTAAACATCCTGGATGCTGAGGGATGAACCCTGTTGATCGCTAACTGTTCCGGTTGTTTTAAAATTTTAATACAACCGGGAGTCACCAGAAAAGATATCAAGAACCAGCTTAATCCTGGGATTTCCGGGACAGGTCCGGGTTTCCACCCTCCCTCGTCTATGATAAATTTAGCATTACGGTGAGCCTTCGGCTGGCTCAGCTCACAGGCCAGGATCCAGACCACCCCATATTGGTGGGGCTCTGGACAACTGGTGGGGCTGGGAGGTGTCGATATGTATTTGGGAAGGGAGGGGGCGGGGGAGAGGGGGTTGAAATATGACATAATAAGGGATAAATTTGATGAGATTTTTTTTATAATGTCTTTTTTGGCCTTGAAATATATGTTGTGATATCTCATTAGAATCGCCTCGCCAAGGCGATTCTAATGAGATGTCACATATATTTTAATCTAGCCGGACCCAAGTGGCGGGGCTGAAGCCCCAAAGCCCACCCCCTGGATCCGGGGCTGCCTCAGGAGCCCTGTTTCATACCGGTGGAGGCAGGGATTGGAACAAGCCCTGTTTTTACTTGAAAAATGGCAGTACACCTACGGTTAGGGCCAGTAGATCCCAGTTTTGTTAGGGACTGATCCGGTTCAATAGGGTTCATGTGGGATGAACCCGGCTCCACCACGGTTAAAGATGGTAACCATGTTGATCTGGCTAACTGCCCCGGTTTTAAAATTTTAATGCAACCAAGAGTCACCAGGAAAGATATCAAGAACCAGCTTAATCCTGGGATTTCCGAGACAGGTCCGGGTTTCCACCCTCCCTTTACCATGATAAACTTTAGCATTCCAGTAAGATGTTGAACTCTGGCCTTTGGCCGGCTCAGCTCAGGAGCCCCATTTCATACCGGTGGAGGCAGGGATGGGAACAAGCCCTGTTTATACCTGAAAAATGGCAGTACACCTACGGTTAGGGCCGGTAGATCCCAGTTTTGTTAGCGACTGATCCGGTTCAATACGGTTCATGTGGGATGAACCCGGCTCAACCACGGTTACAGATGGTGAAGCTGCGGTGACATGGGGTGTAATGTCCCGGTATGTAACAAATTCTAGACCGGGGATACACCATGAGTACGTTGGTAATGTGAGAATGCCATTTATTTCTTTAGGAAAAAGGATCATCACGGTATACCTGCTTTTCTTCACTGGGCGATACCGGGATGAGCACTGTGACAGTGAGAATGGGACTTTATGCCCCAGTCACACACACACATTACGGATTGGGCGGATAGTTGCGGACTTTAATTCCACACAATTTGTGGGCGTGGTCTCTCTCCATATCGAATCCGTATCGTATCCGCAAGGTCCGCAGGATATGCCACCAAATTTTGAAAAGTTTAAATATTCAGGCGCGGACGAGTTAACCATAATGATCCGTAACTGAAGGCATTTATCCGCATTTATCCGTATCTAATACGTATCTAATCCTTATCTCGACCTATCGTTCCGCGGTCCACCCTAAATTTGTGGACAAATACGGTTTCATGCGGATTGTTACGGTTAGTTACGGTTCTCGTTCTGCGTATTGTTACGGATCAATGCCCCAGTGAGATAACCTGTTCGCAATGATCCTCACCAATACGTATCTGTCAGTATTAAAGTGTAAGCTATCCGTATAGAAACGTATCTGAAGGTAAAAGTCCGTAAAAAAACTCCGAACGAGACCCGTAACTAACCGTAATTGAAGGTAACGATCTGCGCAAAACCGTATCTGTCCACAATTTGGGGTTGGGCTGCGGAATGATAGGTTTATATACGGATTAGATACGGATAAGATACGGATTATATATGGATAAATGCGAATGAATGCCTTCAGTTACCTTTTGTTACGGATCAATACGGTTTACTCGTCCGCGCCTGAATTTTGAAAATTTTCAAAATTTGGAATCGGATCCTGCGGACCCTACGGATACGATACGGACAGTTACAGACTCTGCGGATGCGATACGGACCTTTACTAATAACACCGGACAGATACGGATGGGCCATCCGCAGATGCGATACGGACCATTACGAATAAAACCGGACATATACGAACGGGCCATCCGTAGCATCAACAACATCTTTCCGCATCTAGAAGTAACAGAAGGTAATGGAAGGTAAGTAGTACGTATACATTCGTATCATCTCTCATCAAAGGGAAACTATCTGACCGCAGACATCCGCATTTATCCTTAATCATACGCATCTATTGGTAACTGTATCCGTAAATAAATCAAGAAAATAAGCCACGCCCACAAATTCTGCGGATTATTGTGGATTTTTATCCACAACTATCCGCCCAATCCGTAATGTGTGTGTGTGACTGGGGCATAAGTTATGAACTGGAGAGAGGACAAGTGAAACCAAGATTGTAGGCATATGAAGTTTCTACTGAAGTTTGCTTTATCTTTACAAGATTTTAGCTTTACAACAACTTGATACTTGATCGAGTTTCAGTGTCCAGTCTTGAGCTTTCAATGTAAATTTTGTTTCAGCTCACCTCTTAAATTGTTCATTTAGCATTGTTTGCCCTGAGCCATATGTGGTATACAATAGTTGATTTCATGTTTAGGGGAGTTGAGCATTGAAAAAAGGTTGTGTGTATTGCGGGTTAAGTCACCAGTTAGGGAAGTACCCCACCCCATTACCACTGCACCTGACTCGCGTTTTAACATGTTTTGATTAATCTAGCTGAAATTGCACAACCTGCCTATAGTCACTATAATCACTGTGTGAGTCCGTCCGTCTGTCCATCCGTTATCAGTTGGCGATAACCGTTATCAGTTAGCGAAAACGCTTATAACTCTTGAACCGCATGGGATATTTTGACAAAATTTTGCATACTTATACATGTCAACCTTGTCTAACGACTCGCATGCATAACAACCTTATTTGATGGACGAGGCTTTGCTGAGCACAAGTTGAAAATTTACGGCGAACTACTGAAAATGCTCATAACTCTTGAACATCGTGGAAAATATGGTTCAAATTTTGTATGCATATGTTTTTAACATACTCCAGCCACCGGCATGCAAAACAGTGACGAGGCTTCACCGAGCATCAATTTGGCGGTTGAGCTCTTTTATTGAAAATGCTCATAACTCTTGGACCGCTTGGTATATTTGCTTCAAATTTTGTATACTTATGTAATTTAACATTGCCCAGCCACTGGTATGCAAAACAGTGACGAGGCTTCACCGAGCATCAATTTGGCCGGTCGAGCTCTTTTTATTGAAAATGCTCATAACTCTTGGACCGCTAGGTATATTTGCTTCAAATTTTGTATACTTAGGTAATTTAACATTGCCCAGCCACTGGTATGCAAAACAGTGACGAGGCATCACCGAGCATCAGTTTGGCCGGTTGAGCTCTTTTATTGAAAATGCTCATAACTCTTAGACCGCTTGGTATATTTTGCTTAAAATTTTGTATACTTATGTAATTTAACATTGCCCAGCCGTGGTTTGCAAAACAGTGACGAGGCTTCACCGAGCATCAATTTGGCCGGTCGAGCTCTTTTATTGAAAATGCTCACAACTCTTGGACCGCTTGGTATATTTGCTTCAAATTTTGTATACTTATGAAATTTAACATTGCCCAGCCACTGGTATGCAAAACTTTTTATTGCACAACCTGCAGGTTTGCACTATAATCACTGTGTGAGTCCGTCCGTCCATCCGTTACCAGCTAGCGAAAACGCTTATAGCTCTTGAACCGCATTCTATATTTTGATACATGTCAACATTATCTAACGACTCGCATGCATAACCGTCTTTTTTGATGGACGAGGCTTTGCTGAGCACAAGTTGAAAATTTACGGTCACGTAGTGAAAATGCTCATAACTCGTGAACCTCCGTGGTATATATGGTTCAAATTTTGTATACTTATGTATTTTAACATTGTCCAGCCACCGGCATGCAAAACGGTGACGAAAGTCTAAACAGTATTGCATGACCCACAGGTGTGCACTTTAATCGCTGTGCAAGTCCATCAGTCTGTTTGTCCTTCCGCTGTAGTTAGTAAGTGAAATTGCTCATAACTCTTAACCACATGGATTGGTGTAGTTTGATAAAAATATGCATCATTCTACAAGAAATGACCAATTTCATTTCCACACATTCCTTCTGGCACCAGAAACTGATTATTCTACATTCACCACGGGTTGTGCACATTACCATCAGTTGATTTAGAGAGAGGTTAAAGAGGTCGTCATTTAATCTCCAGACGAAATAAAATCTAGCAAGGGGGTATCTCGGTGGAAAAGGTTCCGCCATTTATACGGAGCGAAACTCGCTACGTAGATTTGTAGGAGCCCTGGTAGCCCCGTGAAGTTATGATTCCGGGATCGATAGCCGCTTGAGGTGTAAATGAAGTCTCACTGCACTCAGCATTTCATTATCACCACTTAGCGTCCTGAAATTATTAGAATAATGTTTAAAAGGACGTAAAAATCGCAAATCATCTGTCAATCCATACGGAGATTCGTTTGTTCTTGAAAAATATGAATTCTACATTGAGAGAAACAGTTTTCACTCAGCACTCAACTCAGTATTGGCTAATACAAGAATTGGCTGATAGCTGTCTAGTTTTACATGAAGAAAACGCCAGCAGTAAATTAATTTAGCTGATAACAACCAATTTGAACCGGACATTAATAAAATAATTTTTAATATGCGAACTGAAGAAAAATGTCTCCCCACTCACGTACTGAGAGAATCGCAAACTCTGGCTTCTGATTGGTTGAGGTGGATTCGCGATTTTCGCGTTTTCTACGTCATTGGCAAACGCAAATGAGTGTCCCTGATTGGTTGATATTTTCTTCGCGAAATCTGAGTCAAAACGCGTTTTTACGGGTTTCAGGTAAGCCGAGTTGATTGGCTGTTGGGAAAACGCGTTTAACGCGTGAGTACGCGCATCAACGAGTTCCGAAACGCGTTTCATAAACACGCGCGAGGAACGCGTTCGAAACGCGTTCAAAACGCGAAAAGTGTACGGTTTTGCGCTGCCGGTACTGTACAATTAGTTTTAATAAACTGAAATGTGTGTGACATTTCCTTTCATTTGCAGACTCTTGATTAGATAAAGTTATATGAGCCGACACTACAAAACAAACAAAGAGGCATGTGCGCCAAGCGTAGACGCAGATCAGTCTAGGCAGCCGCCCAACCTAATCAGAGTCTGCAGTGCGCTCAAAATGTAGCTGAGGGTCTAAGCTAGCTCCATGCGGACAACGAAGATTCTGACTAGACTGGGCGGATGCCCAGGCTGGTCTGAGTCTTCGTTGGGCGCACATGCCGCTTTGTTGGTTGTGTCATGTCGCGGTTCAATTATAATATCGCTGTGGGCTAGTATGAAATGTCACATTACGGATTTAGACAAAAGTAAAATAAGACATTTTGATACTATACCATAAGCTTGGCAATTAATGAAATAATGTTTTCTTTCTATATACGAGGGGCATTTCAGGAATATTGTATTTAATGATCTGTGCATACCCTGTTGTTTGATATATAGCAGTTTAATATATTGTTGGAAAGCTGATTCACATAGTATGATATGGTATGCGTAAAAAAGGAGTTTTCAAGTCACTCAAACATGACAGCACGTGTTTATACGTCAGAAAAGTCTGGAAATTGCAAAATTTTATAGTAAGTCCCTTGTGTTCTTTCGTTGTTTGCACTATGACAATGGTAACTGTATGAAAATCTATGCCGTAGCGATTTCCAAATGCAAAGTAGAAATACTGAGCAAAGCATGTCCAGAATCTGATAAGAGGAACATAACAATCGCATTTCTTTCACAGCTATGCGGTTTTAAATGCGATGTTGAATTTAAAATGCAAACATCAACAAATCAAGGGCATTTAGCATATATGCATTCGTTTTGTGGCCAAACAATCGCATTTCTTTCACAGCTATGCGGTTATATTTAAAATGCAAACATCAACAAATCAAGAGTATTTTGCACAAATGCTTTCATTTTTATAACAAACTGCAGGTGCGGAATGGTAAGCTTACCATGCTTTTAAACTAGATGAGCCGCGACACGAGAAAACCAACAAAGTGGTCGTGCGCTCAGCGCAGACTCAGATCAGCCTGGGCATCCAACAAGTTTGATCAGACTCTTCGCTAAGCGCTTAAACGGTAGCTAAGAGTCTAAGCTAGCTCCATGCGGACAGCGAAGACTCTGATCAGACTGGGCGGATGCCCAGGCTGATCTGAGTCTGCGTTGGGCGCACAACCACATTGTTGGTTTTGTCGCGTCGCGGCTCAGATAACACCTGCGCAAACATTACACCGGAAGTTTCAGAGAAGCAGCCGTACATGTAAAACTAACCCTAAGTCAAAAATATCTTCTTATAAAAACGTATTAAATATTATTCATCGGGACATAATGACCCTTAACACATTACACAGATGTACATTATTTGTATGAGAAAATGATATCGAAATATTTTGGGTGGAGAAAGTTATTATGAAACGACAGAAATACATTGACGAAAGATCATATATTATTTTAAAGATTATTTACTGAAGACAAAATGCATAAAGAATTTTTTTTCAAATTTCTTGCTTAATATCTGTAATAAAATAGTTTCACTTTCAAATCGCATAACCTCAAAATCAAGTTATTTCATCTTCACTGCAGCTAGTGTTGTGTCGGGTGGTGGTCGTATAAAGTCTTCCCGTACATCACCATATTATAGTAATGTTTCTTGTCCTTCGGAATTATTCTGAGTAGATTGAAAATAGAGTTTTGCTGAAGCCGGTGCTAGGGGCGTGGACAGTGCTGAAACATTACATAACTGCATATGAACAGATCTGCAATTTTCATTTCGTTGTTGTGCTCCTTGCTACCAGAAGAGCGTCCATTATATAATGACTATCGGACTGGAATGGGTTCTGAGTAACAGGTACATGTAGCGGTATAGCAATCTAGAGCTGTTTTCATCCAGAATTAAGAAATTAACAAATGAGTACCACATAAATTCCTCTGCTATAGTCTTTTGGTGTCCATTCTCTGATAAGAACTAGCCAGGTAAATTATGAAGAAAATCCTGTTTCAAAAATTAATGAGTGAATATCCTTATGCGATACGCTCATCTAAAAGTCATGATATAAATGTCCGAAACGGGTCAATTTTCCTAGGAGTGGCAGAATCATTTAGGCCTACGCTATTTCTGAAATGCTCCTCGTACGCATCATAGAGCAGATGCAATATGCAAAGTCACCCTACTAATTAAAAGGACACACTTTAGCAAAACATCTTTATCTCGGTTTTAGAAAAGACACACTTTTATGACCTTTAATATTGATACTGAGGTACCTGTATTAAGTAGAAAGTGTAGAATCAGCTTAAACTGCTCCTCACACAACTGAGTTAAGTGTAAGAGTACACCGCCATGTTTTTTGCATTTTATACAAAAAGGAACATATGAGCCGCAACACGACAAAACCAACAATGTGGTTGTGCGCCCAGTGCAGACTCAGATCAGCCTTGGCATCAAACCAGTCAGATCAGACTCTTCGCTAAGCGCTTAAAGGGTAGCTAAGGGTCTAAGCTAGCTCCATGCGGACAGCGAAGACTCTGATCAGACTGGGCGGATGCCCAGGCTGATCTGAGTCTGCACTGGGCGCACAGCCACATTGTTGGTTTTCTCGCGTCGTGGCTCATATCTTATCTTACCAAGCCTGTGAAAAAACGAAAAAGAGGCATAGTTACAAAACTACTGAGTCATCGTGACTGAACAAACTTGAACTAAGACTTGGTAACGGCCCTTTTTGTTTGGTTACAGCCCTTGTTTATACATAATTAACCAGTGGTGTTTATTACGTTGTATAAACTTCACTGGGCAACAGATGCAGAAAGGGGTATGCGAAGCAAACTCGAAATAGTATATGCGCAAAAGTATAAGCTCATACATATTATGACTTGAAGGTATACATCTACATCTGAGCATGCCATTTAATAATATCGTACACAGAAATGTAAACAAAATGTAAACAATACATTTTACCATGCAGAAACGTCACTACCTGACTAAATTAAAGAAATGCACTTTAGCTGTCTTTACCCAACACACTATCAACCCACCCAATGAACAAGACAGTCTGACGTTGTTTCAAAGGCACTGCAAATAAGAAGTCAAATATTGATTTTTTTCTACAGGTTTAACTGCCGTTTGAGGAAGCGATTTAGTCTTGTCGAGCCATCTCCTGAAGTGAAAAGCCTCTTCTCTCTGACCTCTTCTACAGACATAACAGGCCCACATCCTCCCGTTACATGTAGTAGATATTAGTGGTGCATCCTGCTGCCTTACCACTCATCAGGGAAAGAATAGACCATTTATAGGTTGGTTTTAGTTTACGTAGGTAGACGATTTGAAACCCTGACTGAGGCTTTGAAACCTAGGTTCAATCTCAAACTTAGATGTGAAGTTTTTGAAGCTTATGTCGATGACTTGTGGATTTGGTTTAACATACTAGTCGTCTTTATCCACTAAATATCTTGGTGAGCTATGCATACCAGGCATTCGTTCAGGCTAGTCTAAGCATGCGCACTTTTCACACATATGTATTTTCAACGGAACGATTTAGTTTCCAACTGTTTCTTAGGAATTAACCTTTGGGACAATAAACATATGTTATGAGTTGCCAATTTCATCTCTGGTCTGTCACAAACAGAATTACACCAAACGGTGAGTGTTAAAATAATCTTGTAAAGGTCATTCGTTACTTAATATAATAATTCTACTTATTTTGTTCAACAAGAAATTTTCTTTTCACATAATACCAAAGACGGGTCTATCACCGTATAGCATGCACAGAAGGATGGTATATGCGACTTTTCCATCAGGTCGTTTCAGGTCCATCATGGAAATAAATGTCAAGCAAAATCTGAAGTCTCGAAACAAGCTTTAACAACATATACGCCTTGTTTAGTCTTCAGATTTAATCTTCAGTAAATTACTGTACAAACTAAACGAGCATACGGAGAAAAGTAAACGCGGTCAGTTGACAATAATCATACATTAAAGCCCGATTTCACGTCACAGTTAGTACTCGGATTAAGTAGTCCGTGGTCTATTTTACCGTAAGGTGCAGTGTAACATTTTGGTGTTCTGAATGCTAATCCGTGTACTAAGTGCGACGTGAAATCGGGCCTAAAAGTCGTAAATCATAGAACTAATGAGAAAACCGAAATTTATATAACGGATATGGACCCCCATAAAAAGGTGTATATTAGGTGCTTGTGCGTAGCAGGCATCACCTGCCTATTACAGTAGAAACATACATACCGTGTCTGTAAATTGGTGAAAGGTATGTACGACATTTTTGATATGACAGATACAGATCAACCCGCTGCTATCGTTTAACGGAATTAATCTTACAGTAACTTTAGATGTCCAGTTTGCATTGTATCATATGAACATATCAACGTAGACAGAAGAAAAGACAAAGTACGCAATATCTGAGCTTCATACAATCTGATCTGGAGCTAATCTCATCGTTGCTGGTGTTACTCTACATTTTGTTATGAAAGGAAGAATAAGACAACCGGAATATACTGAGACGTTGTTTATGACTGGCTTTGGGAGTATTCAACTCGATTTTCTGTCAATTATTTCTTATAGGATATTTTTGTAATGATTAACGGCAACATAAAGTGTTGTTTCCTGTCGCCACTATGTCCTTTCTTTTTCACCTAAGTCTGTTAGAATATTTTACCCCACAATTCTGTTAGGTCCTAAGTCTGTTAGAATATTTTACCCCACAATTCTGTTAGGTCCATAATTTCAAATTTTAGAAGTTTATGATTCAACTTTACGTATTTAGATCGTGTATTTAACTCAATTATGCCCAGTTGAATGCTCCTTCCTTTTCAAATGGGATGAGCCTATTTGTCAATTAAGGGTGTCTGGTTAAGGTTACATGTATTTTTTATCAGTTGAATGTTCCTTCCTTTTCAAATGGATGAGCCTATTTGTCAATTAAGGGTGTCTGGTTAAGGTTACATGTATTTTTTATCAGTTGAATGTTCCTTCCTTTGCAAATGGATGAGTCTATTTGTCAATTAAGGGTGTCTGGTTAAGGTTACATGTATTTTTTATCAGTTGAATGTTCCTTCCTTTTCAAATGGATGAGTCTATTTGTCATTTAAGGGTGTCTGGTTAAGGTTACATGTATTTTTATCACTTTTATTTTACATTAAGGAGGAATATCCATTTATCTTATGCAAATGTGTTTCATGCATTATCGCCGTTCTGCGCTGTCTGACCTGACCTGGGCGTCTGATCTGGGTCTGCACTGTTTGCCTATATCTTATTAATGGGACGCTAGGCATTAATGGGTTAATGCAAACAGTGTAAGATCTTATCATATCTGGACCTGCTATGGTTTC
Source organism: Ctena decussata (assembly GCA_963989385.1). NCBI lineage: Eukaryota > Metazoa > Mollusca > Bivalvia > Lucinida > Lucinidae > Ctena > Ctena decussata. Next base: position 53,699,105 of record OZ022499.1, on the reverse strand, counting down.
AATGGCTATTTTTTTCTAGGGTACTTGAATTGATGGATTAATGGCCTTTGGTAATGTTTAAGCTCTAATGGCTACTAAACTACAATTCAGGCTCTTTGGCTCTTTAACACAGACTATATTTATGCATCATAGCTAGGGTGAGAAACTAAAATTCATATGACTCTATTTTGGTTACTCAAACAGGCAAATGGTAACAGAGTAACAGATACGCCTCCTGCTGTGCTTGCTCAAAACAACCGACAATCTCCCCCCCCCCCCCCCACTTCAAAAGGCTCGTGTATGTCTTAGATATGTCTGTAACACCTGTGCTTGTATAAAAAGACATCTGCTACTCTTGCTATCGGTAATTTGCAGTCATATTTCTTTCATACATCTATATGTATTCTGTCTTGCTAAAACGAAATCATGATGTTTACACAAAAGTATATTTTAGTTTTTTTGGGTTTCTTTTTCAGATAATAAGGACTGTAGACTCGAATCTTGTTGTTTAGAGTAGCGTAATACATTCGTATACCATGGCTAAATCCTCGTTCAACCGACTTAAGTTTTTTTGTCACAGAAACTGTAACAAACTGTTGCAATGAATCTATTGAACTTCTAAATAACGATTTTCTGAAGATTATATCTGGGCTCATGACTGGCTGATCATTTTAAATCCAGTCAAGACTAAAAGTATGCTCTTTTCAAGAAAACGGCAACTTAACAATAATACAGAGATTAGGATCAATGATATTATAATAGAAGATGAAAATAACCATACTCATCTAGGTCTAACATTCTCTTCAGATGGCACATGGGGAGAGCATATAAATAAAATTTATGAAAAAGCATCTTATCGATTGTATCTTATGCGTCTACTAAAGCATGATCTAGACAGAAAATCACTCTTAAGATTTTATACTACATATATTAGACCCATACTAGAGTATGCATGCATTGTCTGGGATAACTGTACAAAAACTCAATCTGACCTTCTTGAATCAGTAAATCTAGATGCAGCACGAATCATAACAGGGCTTCGAAGAGGAACCTCTCATGCAGTCCTCTATAATGAATTAGGCTGGACCCCTTTATCTGAAAGAAGAAAAAATAGTAAACTTATACACTTTTATAAACTCCTTAATGACGATACCCCAACTTACTTGAGTCAAATATTGTCAAATTATAATCAACATGAAACTGGCTATACACTTCGAAATACTAATCTTAGGCACCCAGTGCCACGTACAGTTTCGTTCCAAAATTCTTTTTTTATTACAACCACTGACCTGTGGAATAACCTTGACGATGATATAAAAAATAATTGCACTTCTATATATTCTTTCAAAAGAGCACTAAGTAAACAGGCAAAACCCTCACCCTCATACTTTATGAATGGAGTAAGAAAATATAATATAATAATGTGTCAACTACGGAATAACAAAAGTTCACTTAATGCTGATCTCTTAAATGACCACTTGCAAGATAATGGCCTTTGTATTGACTGTGGTGTTGCAGAAACCGTTCAACACTATCTCATTGAATGCTCTAAATATAATGAACAAAGAATGCAATTAATCAACACTCTGCAAGTCAACAAGTCTATTTATGAAACAATATCTATAAGTGTAAATGACCTTCTGGCTGGGAATCAAAATTTATCAAATGAACAGAATTGCCTGTTACAAGATGCAGTTATTGGATATGTTATGAATACTAAACGGTTTGACTAACTCATAGTCTGACATTTGTGTGACAGCGGCAAGCAGTGCAGAACCAGACCAGATACTGTCTAATACGGCATCTGACTGGTGTCTTCACTGTTCACCTGCTGGATGCACAGTGACCCTTGGTTGCCAGGCCGAACAATTACATGCACGAATCGAAGCTTCTAAAAATTACAAGATTTATAACAGTCCGGAATTGTCATTTCATGTGCATGACGTAACTGTATAAAGGTTTCTTAATTTCATTATTCTGATGTAATAATTTGTTCATACTCACCTCTTTATTTAGACAACGACTAACTAATTAATTTGATGGGATTTCATCTGGCAACGTGTCACTTCCGCAATGACTATTGGTCCGCTATACTGTTGACACAGTCCCCGTGGCCCGGGTAATTCGCCAAGATAAACACCGGTCATACTTACCTCAGATACGCTGTCCTCATTTTCATTTTTATTGAAATGATAATTAATGCATGAAATGAATATATAAATAAATAACAATGCAACCGAATGTTAATACAAATAAATGCTCGAAACGAAAGCATATTAAAGTACTGACACAAGGAATCCATAGTCAAATTTTAGAAGATCAATGACAAGATATTGTATTATTATAGCAAAATCGATACTTTATAAAACCCTTCATGGTATAGCAGACATTCTTCTCTTCTTTTTCTCCTCTTCTTCTTCTTCTTTTTCTTCTTCTTATTATTACCATTATCGTTTCCTTCTATCTCTTCAAATTTTCTATTGCATATTCTTGAACACATATACTTTTTGAAGATGTATATATATACTCAAAATTTGTACTTAACTTTTTGATATAATAATTGACATGTGATGTAATACATGTACATGTTTTGTAAATTCATATTATTCGTATAATTATTATACATGTATAACTTGTACATTTACAGTACCGTCTAGGAGAGGATAAATATAGGCCTAGCCTACATCCAATCCTTAGACATCTATATATATGTTTGTTATCACAAATGAACATTTTTGTGTCTGAAATTTATAATAAATAAATAAACTGTAACAAAGAAAGCTTGCTAAACATTTTGCGTTCACACGGAGCAAATAATTTTTTAAAGAAAACTGTGGCATAGAATCTGTGTCAAATAAACATTTGCACGGAAATGTTTACTGCTGTGTTCACACTATCAAACATTATTATAGCCCCGCTCACGGGGGTCACTTGGTCTTTAAAGGGGTACAGATGTGCCGCTGGAACTCTGGTAACCAACCCTATTCATATATAACACAAAAGCCAAAATATACACCTAATCAGCGGCTGTAGTGAAGTGAATAACACTCCGGACTACCAATCCAGGGGTCGCAGGATCGATCTCCCGCTTCTCCGGTCTTTCGGATGAGACTTTATACCGAGGTCCCGTCTCCATATGACCTCGTTGTTGGTGGGACGTTAAACCGGATTTCACTCACTCACTCACTATAGCCCCGCTTTGAAAAAGTGGGGCTATACTGGATTTGGTCTGTCCGTAATTCCGTAACACCGTAACGCCGTAATTTTGTGTCAGGGTTTTCTCAGGAACTATTGAAGCTAGAATCTTGAAACTAAGTATATAAATTGACAATGATTTGTTGTATCGTGGGATTGAGAATCATGCTTATTAATGTTTTTCTCCATTATTTGTCCATTTATCTGTCTTTTAAGGGTAAATTTGTGTCACTGTTTTCTGAGGAACTATGCAAGCTTCAATCTTCAAACATGGCATACATGTACGCATGGAGCATAAGTGAGTGTACCGTGGGACTGAGGCTCAGGTTCATTGCTCATGTCGTTTTATTTTTCCATTTTTCTTTCTTTCCGTATTTTCCATTTTAAAATTGAAACTTTGTGTCAGAGTTTTCTCAGGAACTACTGAAGCTAGAATCTTGAAACTTGGTATACATATGGACAATGAGGTGTTGTATCGTGGGATTATAATAAGGCTCATTGCTTTTATTTTCCCTTATTTGTCATTTTTTCTGTCTTTTTCAAGGTAAGTTTGTGTCACAGTTTTCTGAGGAACTATGCAAGCTACAACTTTCATATAGGCATACATTTGCAGCATGAGTGATTGTATTGTGGGATTGAGGTTCAGGCTCATTGCTCTAGTTCTTCTATTTTTAACCATTTTTCTTTTTCCGTATTTTACATGTTAACATTGAAAATTTGTGTCAAAGTTTTCTCAGGAACTATTGAAGCTAGAATCTTGAAACTTGGTAAATATATGAACAATGAGTTCTTGTAATGCGGAAAGATAAATGCGGCTCATTACTCATATTTCCCTTTATTTATTCTTTTTCTGTCTATTTAGGGTAAATTTGCGTCACTGAATTCTCAGGAACTGTGCAAGTTACCAACTTCAAAAAAGCATACATATGGAGAATAAATAATTGTGTTGTGGAATTGAGACTCAGGCTCATTTCTCTTATTCTTCCATTTTTCTTTCTATTCCTATTTTGCATGTTAACATTGAAAATTCGTGTGAAAGTTTTCTCAGGAAGTATTGGAGCTAGAATCTTGAAACTTGGTATACGAGGGACGATTGAAGAGTTCTGAGCCTATGGTATATTTAGTGAGTCTGCACATGCGTGGTTAACAGGAATGCAATTACTTAATATTCACTAGCTATCGGTGGAAGTTTCAAAATATTTGGCGAAAGATTTCTTTTTGACAGCGCCTTAAACATAAGAGGGGTGGCATATTTTTAAAATAACATTTAAAATCTATTTACCTTGCATTACTTTGAAAAATCTTTCTTCACATTCTACAAGATTTAAATGGTTCTTTTTGTAGTACATGCGTATATGATCATTTGTCAATTGTTTGATGGAAAAAAATATTTTGGCATCTGGTGGCTTCACCGTAAACCCTTAAATATTGCAACCCTGAAATTTAGAGACCCAGTTCCTTCTTTTGTGTTTATTAGGAACATAGTGAGCAAGACCAAACAATGCTTACACACAAATAAACATTGGCATCTTACATGATTTTCGTCAAAAAGAGTTAAAAGATATCCACTCCTGACTGAACACGCAGAGCATGCGACTCCGACATGCACTATCTGCAGAAACTCTCAAATTAGACATTTCCTGGAAATTAAAATTTTGCTTTTTATTCTGAAATGGAATAATTTTATGTTTGCGTGTATCATCAAATACCGGAATGCTGCAGGACATATATTTGCACAAAACAATTGCAAAATGTTTGTCTCTGCTAAAGTTATGGTTGGTCAAAGAGTTATACAGTGCACTCATGGGGGTAACTGTAAAAGGTGAAGCGTCATCCAATTGAAATTTAAGATGAATTCCCGAAATGTGGTAATTGTTGCTCTGGAAAATGGCTGTTTAGAATCAATAACTCCAATTAACTCCAAAGTTTTCAAAACATGGTGATGCTCAGTACTTTTCGATCACCCCTCGTATATATGGACGATGAGTTCCTGCATATCTATACAGGAATGTAGTATTTATGCTGGATGTGTTATATGGGTATATTTGCCTACCCTTTATTTAATGAATGCGCCCATTGTACATACACCTTATACATAGTTGAAAACTGTTATTATCTGGTCTACCTAAACGTTCAAGAAAGAGTTTGAACAGTGACCTATTTAATCCATATAGGTCCATGATTTGAATGAATAATAGCTAGGAAGCCCTTTTTGATGCGATACAGTAGCTTAGAATCTTAGCTACGTTTTTTTATAATTGAGCCGTGACACGAGAAAACCAACAAAGTGGTTGTGTGCCCAGCGCACTAAGATCGGCCTGGGCATCCACCAATGCTGATCAGACTCTTCGCTAAGTGCTTAAAGGGTAGCTAAGGGTCTAAGCTACCTCCTTGCGGACAAAGAAGACTCTGATTATACTGGGCGGATGCACAGGCTGATCTGAGTCTGCGCTGGGCGCACAACCACATTGTTGGTTTCCTCGTATCGCGTCTCAATTATTTAAAACAAAGTAAAAAGATGGGCAAAGATCAGGAATTAAATAAATACAATCAAATCCCACATTCCGTTCTCAAAACCAATAGGGAAAGAAGCACATACACACAGAAAGTGACACAAGTTTACGAAAGACACGCATAGTTAACCGAATGAGCAGCTCTTTCCCAAACAGATGGTCATTGAGCTACGCAAATAACAGCATCAACATCTATTTTTACTTATTTTTTTATTTTAGGTACAAAACAAAACAAAACAGATGGCAGATTGGGCAGCAATACGGGTCACCAAACCGTCAGAGATCATAGACAAGCGGACACAGCACAATATAACATCAATGAACCTCAACAGAAGTACTGCTTTGGAACGGTCAGCAAAATATAACTGGGGGGCTTTAACATGTTTTACTGGGCCCAAACCTCGCCCTCTGCTTCTGGAGAAACTTAAGTGGGAATCCCTAAAAAAGAGAAGGAAAGATAGTAGACTTATAATGCTTTACAAAGGTCTGAGGGGTGCAGCCAGTATACCCATAAATGACCTTGTTCCCCCAAATAGGCGTACCAGGAATCATCATTCCCTGACATTTCAAACCCCATTGGCAGTGTTTGAAATATTAAGTTAGCTGTTTGGTCCGCATGAAGGTTTCCTAACTCATCAATGAATCATCACCGGAAACAAACAAATCACGGATAAGGCCTATGATGAATCAGAGATGAGGACTCGACGGGAAGAACGTAATGCGACACCAGGAGACCCCTGGGAAGTCAGACAACACCACTGAAATACCACAGCAAAAGAAAACTATCAGTTGAACCCCGAATAACCAAGCAACAGACAAGGCAAACTCCGGCCCCAACCAACTAAATTAAATAGCTTTATGTCGGGCCCATTATTGAGTCTCATGCCTAACCAACCGGCATGCAATTAAAAAGGGAAGCAAAGTGTTTAACCATAATTGGGTTAACCACTAAACATGCAGACTGTAGCATTACATTTATTTTATATCCAATACGTTCGTAACGAACGATAATTTTCCTAAACTGATCAGAAAAATCGGACTTACCTAAAAAAATTTGAATTTATAGGCTAAGTCACGATAAAATTCTGATTCCGATAGGCCCTGTTGCAAAAGGCTTTTTAATCCGACATTGAATTTAGAAACCAATTTATAGTGTCGGCGAAAGAATTTTGAAAATGCTTTTCGAAGTTTATGATATCTATAGCCCTGTGGGAGAAGCTTAGCAGTTAAAATTTTATTACGGGCATTGAAGTTAGTCACATGACTAGACACTCTAGCAAACCGAATAATTTGAGAAATGTAAACCCCGTAAGAGGCGGAACGGGGAACATCACCATTTAAAATGGAAAATGTACTATGTCAAAATCAAAGTCATCGCGTTTATCATAAATTTTGGATGAAACAAATCCATTTGAAACAGATAAATGTAAATCCAAAAACGAGGCTTCAGTATCGGCTGCATTAGCTTTGTTTAACTGTACCACCTTTAACACAATACGCAGATTAGAAGTGTTTATCCATTATTGTTGGTAAAAGCATGTTTTGCCTGTATTGTCCTGCTGAGTTATTTAATTCTACAGGATGAGGAGAAAAAAGTGATGGTCAAAGGTCATGGTACGTATGTCTTCAATATTAACTAAAAGAGCATTAATACTTGCCTTTGGTATTTGGTTAACATATAACAGGGCTTTGTGTTTTCTTTGCATTATTTTTATAACACCACCGGCCGGGAAAAATAATATCACGCTCTTTCGTGTTACAGATACTGTCAAATGAAATGAAAAGTAAAAAGAGAATAAAATAAAATAAATAATAATAAAAAAAGTCAAATTTTGCGCGTGTTTTGTTTTCTTTTTACACGGACACATATTCTTTACTTTATCACAATCAAAAATGATTCTTTGGCACAGAAGATGACCTTTTCACCTGTCCATGGATAACATCGTAAATTAAAAGAAGCTTCTTTTATTTTGGTATATAATTACATCCCATACAATTAACGGCAATAACTTCCTTCCTGGTAATCAGATGTATTTACAAATCATTTAGATTAATTGAGCCGCGACACGAGAAAACCGACAAAGTGGTTGTGCACCCAGCGCAGACTCAGATCAGCCTTGGCATACGCCCAGTTCGCTCAGAGTCTTTGCTAAGCCCTTAAAAGGATAGCTAAGTATCTTAGCTACCTCCATGCGGACAGCGAAGTCTCTGATCAGACTGGGTGAATGCCCAGGCTGATCTGAGTCTACGCTGGGCGCACAACCACTTTGTTGGTTTTCTCGTGTCGCGGCTCAAATATATTTTATATCAAAAAGTCTACAATGTAATTAGCTGAACTGTCTTCTCATTACATGTATTACGCGGACTTACGCTGCCCATATTTGCCATCAAGAGGAATTCAAATCATAGATTGCTCGAAAAAATGCTACAAATGAGCCGCAAATTAGCAAGATCAAAACAGCAAAGCTTGTATAATAACAAGAGTGTTGTGTATTATAGCTCTGTCTTAAATCTCTTTGAAGAAGCTGCAAGCTAAATCGCCATAATATCAAACTTGAATGTTTAAAAAATAAAAGCGTAATTATTTACTATATAAACGTTCATTGGGCGATACAAAAACTGTCAAAATTTGCAGATTGCAGTTTTTGACGGAAATATCAAAAATATTTGAGCTGCGACACGACAAAACCAATAAAATGGCATGTGCGCCAGGTGAAGACTCAGATCAGCCTGGGCCAGCCGCCCAATCTGATAAGAGCTTTAACTGTGATATGAAAAAAGTAGCTAAGGGTCCCCAAGCTAGGTCCATGCGGACAGCGAAGACTCTGGTCAGACTGGGCGGATCCCAAGACTGATCTGATTCTTCGCTTGGCTCGCAGTGCAACTTTGTTGGTTTTGTCGTGTCGCGGTTCATTTGTACCGATTTCGAAGCTATCCTGTAAAGCAATGAAACTACGCAGTTGCAAACACAAACCCATACACATGTACGCTCACTCAGAGCATAGCTCAAAGCGGCAGATGAACACGTATAAATGTAAAGCATATCAATTTTTCCCTACTTATTTTAAACAAAGCAGACCAATCACAGTTGCTGTTTTGGCACGAGGTGACTACAAGAACTGCTGTTGCCGAGACTGTTAAATACCCTGCTAAGTTTAAGCAATGCCATAGATACGAAACATCGTTACTGTACAATCAAGAAATTTCAACTGGTCACATTTTATTTTTTCTTTGAAGCAATATTTTATTTAAATCATAATTTTAATTATTTTTGCAATTGAAGGTGTATAGGGGTAGTTTCGTCTTAAACGATCCTAGTATAAACAAACTTTGTTAAGATGCATGAGTTTTCTTCTTGAAAACATGACGTTTGTATCAAACTTCATAATTTTAGTGTCAGTTGTAGTAATTCTGACTACTGGAAAATTTTATATTTTCTTCTATTGCCTTGAATGTAGTGTTTTATGTTTACAACTTTGAAAACATCATAGGTAGTTTATTAGATCACTATGGAAATGCGTGATTGATTAAGCTGCTATTAAACCGTGATAACGATATACATTAATTCAATTTTCTTAATCAAAGCCAGAATGAATTATGTGTGACCACAATGTAAATGCTGGTGATTTGAAATAGTATTCAGTGTTTTTCTATAAGAAAGCATAAAAGTGGCCCATGTTCCTACTTCTGTATGTATTCTCTGCTCTTGAAGGAACTTTTTCAGATTTCAATTATACAAGAAAAGCATAAAAATTGAAGTCGATATAAATTGCATCATTAAACAAATAAGCCATGTGGAGCATACTCAAACAGAGGAATAACTCTGTCAAAATAGAATGATCAGCACATCAAGTTCTTCGAGAGATATTTCCATCGACCCTCCCCCTCCATTCCCCACCAGCCCACCAGCCGCCACCACCACCACTGTATACAAGTTGCACAAAATCAAGGTCAGCATGACCATAACACTAAGAAAAAAGGCTCAAACAAAAACCCAAACACAATTCCATAGAAAAAATAATAATCCGCTGAAACATGCGGATTCTAAACCATCTGTTGTCACAGTAGTTTATCTGTGGTGAACGAATCTGTCTGTAATGGATACAGTTAATATATATCTTAGGTCTGTTTTAGCAAAAAAGTAATGATAATAATTATTTTTATTATGATAAATTAATAAAAATGTGTGATACTCCTGGACAGCAGGTGCTTTATGTTTCCATGGGAGTTGGATGTCATGTAAGAAAATATAATGCTATGGTGATTGTTATACACAGAGATGCGCTTTTTTCGGTTGCTGTCCTCCCTAAAAATGCAAGGATGTGAAGTCAGGGTAATTTGATTCGGTGGCATATCAGATTTGTGGTTTAGGATATAACATTAGAGTGAGATAGCACAATAAAATGTAGCATTAAACTGTTTGACAGAGATCTGGCTGTAAAGGGAAAAACGAAATGGCGTAGAGCCCATGGAACACACTGAGATTTGAGCCGATTTTAGTGCGCTGAAATAAAAGCTACGGGTCCTTGCTACCTCCATTCCGCTTTGTTCATTTTGTTGTGTCGCGGTTCATTTGCTGATTTGCGCAGTTTAATTGATTAGAAACAGATATTTGAAATCAAAATAAGAAAAGGTCATCCAATAGCATTTGATCAAATTATTAAATCTGAAAATATGATTTCTTGATTGATTTTATTACAACAAGCCCTTTGCATATATACTGAGGGTATTTAATGATTCCACTTTTTATTGCTGACTGATGATCGTTTCACTAGTGACAGTGTTTAACATTTTATGGCAAAATGCTTGACTCTTATTAAACTTAAAAATTATTTGCAACATTTACTTAAATGGCGTCAGTGTAAAAAACCGTTACATCTCCTGAATGTATAAGGCGCTGACGTCGTTATCATATAAAACACTCTTTAAGATGATTTCTTACTGTCTTAATACTGTAACATCATTCACGTTGGATTGGCAATTGCAATCAGCGTCATGACCTCTGGTTTTTAATCTCGATAAGCTTCTTTTCTGACTATTTGGGCTTCCTGTAAATCGTGGATGTGCTGTGGCTGTAAATTCTCGTAATTTATTCATAAAATTGTCTCACGACGTCTTTTTTTTTAAACTTCACTATTCAACTGGCGGAAAAATCTGAACGTGGTCGCGATATTTAGGCGTGCTGTGTTATATTTAGCCACAGACCGACATCAAGCTCTTGAAATTCAATTTGATATTGTAAGAGAACTGTTTCCTCAGAAAAATGTATACATGAAGTGATTGCTCTGTATGTAAACTGTAATTACTGTAACCACCCATAAAATTTTATCTGTGCAGAAGAAAACCAGGGGCCGTATTTATAAAACGACTGAAGTGGTTGCTATGCTTATGCTAAGGCTTTATTTCTATAAAGGAGGTTTGCTTTTTCAGACTGTTCCTCCAGAGCAAATTTCATAGTTCTAGGGAATCTCCTTCAAAGAAATTTAGCCTTAGCAACAGCATAGCAAACACTTAAGTCGTTTTATAAATACGGCTCCTGTTTTTTTCTGCACAGATGAAATTCCATTGGTGGTCACCCAAATACATGAAAGGATTCAGACAGAAATTCTAAGCCAGTATAGCTTTCCGAGATCGATTCCGGCTGGAAGCGGAAATGTTTTCAACCGTAAACGGAGTTCCATTTCACACAGTCTTACATTATCACCCTCCCAGAGTCCAGATATGACTGAAATTATGTTAAAAAGTAAATTTGCAGATCATACAGCCATCTAAGCAAGTAACTTTATAACTGTTTAGAAAGGCCCAATGAAAAAAAATATGCTCATCTATCATTTCTATTTATCGACAGAATTTTCATTTATAGGCAAAGATCAGGTTCAAAATGTCGTCTATCTGAAAATGAAAATAACTCATTCATTTCGGACCACAGTATAATTCGTTTCATAAGGATACATCATATTCTAATAGTTTACCAAAAAATCAGCTTCCACGGTCAAAATTTCAGACCAGGTGGTCACTCACATACGCACGTACGAGGTTCATTTCTATCGCCCCTCTCTCTCCTACGTTGAGTGACAAGAACAATGATAGAATTAAAGATAAAACAGCGGCTTTATAGCATAAAAGTATATGATATGCTCAGGAACTGAAAACAAAATCAAATTCCGTGTTCCCCCACAACAATAAATGGACAAAATAAAAGAAACAGCTCGGGGTAACACTACACATGCAAACTCTTTTCATAAAATACATGTAATATAGAATGACTAAACAAACATAAATCAACAGTGTATTATTATCGTAAATGAATATACGAGTAAATCAAAATTACAAACAGATAGTACTGGTGTGAACTTCGGTATATACTCTTCAAGATAATCCTCTTTATTACAAAAAAAAAAGAGTTTACTCCTCTCGAAAGAAAAGAAACAGGTCTTTGCCTGACATGGAAAAAACAGATTAAATGGTTGAATCCATACAAAACTTATTCTATATGCTCCCTGTGAACAAAATTTTGAGCCATATCATGTTATTTCCAACAATGTGACATTGATGACAACCTGAGTGACCCAAGCAATAGAGCCAAATGTGAGTTATCTGATTACCCTATATAAATGAGATGGAGGATCAGAATATCACATAACAAAATTGCCAAATTGTCGGAAGTCGCATGATATGGCTCCTTAATGCAATGAGCTAATGAGCAAGTTTAAAAACTCTAGCCCTTGTGCTTACTTAGAAACTGAGCTAAACGCAACAGATAAATATTTTTTCTCTGTGCAATCAATTAGTTTTGATTGTCTTCAGGTACATAATACAGCCAAGTGTAAAAAACATATGTTCCATAGACTTCAATGCATTTTCAAGTGTGCAGAGAATTTTGCTGCAGCAAAACTGCTTATCGCACGATATTAAATTTTATATAATCAGAAAGAGCGATAATTTTGGCAACATCTAATAATTTTGATTTGAACTCTAGTTTATTGTCCGTTTAGAAATATGCTTTAAGAAACAACACCAGTAATTTTTTAGCAAATTTTGTACAACAGAAGTAAAAAGTATGCAAAGACCAGGAACTGAAACAATCAAAATCCAAATCCAGCCCTCAAACTGCATTTCTGAAAATTTAATTGAAGTTCAAACACTTGTAGTTTAATTGTAAGTAGGTTTAGGGCAAGCTAAAAATTATTTTATATTGCAGAAATCGTTTAGATTTTTAGGTATGAAAAAAAAAATGTCATGAAAATTTGAATACAAGTTTCACAGTAACATTTCTTGCACACTTGCAAAAGCACTAAAGTCAATGGAAAAACATTTTGGGGAAAGACTTTTGACACTTGGATGTAGTAGCCATCTCCGATAACACCACGAGACTCTCTCTAGCCTTGTTCCCCCCAGACTGTGTTGCCCCTTGTGATAATAGAAAATTCAAAACCTACACATTGTCAAATTAGTTCGATGACGGATAAAAACAAGTCTATTGTATCAGACAAAAGAATAATACGCAGCCACTGCTGGACAGTGTCTTCTTATATTATCATGTGTGATATTGCTGTCTTTCTGCATTGGTTTATATCTGGGAAGATGGATGTTTTCTGTGAAATACGGAGACGGACATTAGTTTGAAATTTTCATACGTTAGGTCTACCCAGGGCACTTTTAGAGCATAAGATTGGCCTTTTTATTTCATAAATGGCATATACGTTGTGTGTACAAGTATTGGCTCTGATCGCAATTTAAAATGACTGTAGAAAATGTTTACTGTGAAACAGTAATCGGTGTACATTGAACAGTGCACACTAAAAGTACAAAGTATGCAATAAACAGTGGAAAGTAAACACTTTAAATTAGAAAGTAAATAGTACACAGTTGATATTTGTAAAGTATTAGCGCATGCATTTGCAAATGCGCAGATACATTTTCACAGTAGGCATTAAACAGCACAAGTGATGCAGAGGGAGAAGCGTGTCGTTATGCTCTTGGATGTGTGTATACTAGTGTTGCAGTAAACAATACACAATAAGTAGTATTACACAGGAAACTGTAGGAGCTAGACAGCACAAGGTAGACATTAAGGTGCTTTGATATACTTTCGGGGATGTAACTCTTACGATTTTTTATTGTATCCATTTTCAATGGGGTCAGTTCTTTAAAAAGATGATTCTCTAGGAGAAACGTCTTTCCTTTAAGAGTAAACCACATTTTGGAAGAATCTCATTGTCCAGGGAAGCAAACAGAAAGCTGTAAAAAATGTTTCTCCTCCTTAAAATTGCAGGAAAAGCATAGTGGCGTACTCATTTCACAATTGAGCAGCGACACGAGTAAACCAACAAAATGGTTCTGCGCCCAGCGCAAACTCATGTAAACCTGGGGATCCGCCCAGTCCGATCAGGCTCTTCACTTAGTGCTTAAAGGGTAGCTAGGGGTCTAAGCTACCTCTATGCGGACAGCGAAGGCTCTGATCAGACTGGGCGGATGCCCCTGATGATCTGAGTCTCTGCTTGGCACACAACCACTTTGTTGGTTTTCTCGTGTCGCGGCTCAGTCAATATTCAGTCTATAAGTGTCGCAGCAGACAGCATGGAATATATTAGAAGCCAATTTGCACACGAATGTTTCTTGTGTATTACCAAAGACCTACCAGATAACAAAGGCTCAATGTAAGAAGCTTGTCTACGTCTTTATTAATACACTACGAAATTAATATAAATGCTGACAAAATGCTGTCTAAGCTGTTTTTAAAGTGCATTAAAATCAATCTTGACTTTAGGTTAATGGGTACAATTTCAGAGGAAGCAGTTCTATCATCTATATTTTTGAAAATCTTTACTAAATGGGCATCAACCTTTCAAGGGAGCAAATTCTTTCCTTCAAGAGTAATCCCCATCTTAGAAGGGACTTAAACAGGCAGTCATAAAAAGGTCTCCCTTTGTAAAAAAAAACGCAGAAAAGCTAGCAGTGTACCAATACACCTTAAAACTAGAAATCTATATAAAACTGATTAAATCGAATCGTTTTAAAGAGACACTTCTTGTCATCTATTCCCATGAGCAACATTTGGAGTAATGAAAATACTTCTTATAATTGAAACTCTAGTAGTTCTTCCTTTAAAGTTCGTCAAATCATTACTTGAAGGATAGGAATCACTGCCTTCTATATATACACATTTACCTGCATTTGTTTTCTTTTTTATGTATTTGCATACTATTCAGTCGACGCGAAATGGTTATGTTTCTGTCAGTGCAAAAACTCCATTATGATTTGTAGGTTCATACATACGATGACCGTTATATGAGTTGCAAGCTATACTCATTACGGAGTACCGAAGAGTCAAAACTGTGACAATGTATTGATTAGGGTATTTGAGTAGACCGCCATGTTTCTCTTTTTGTTTTTCACTATTTTGTCAAAGGTAGACCTATTTTGTGACTTCCTGTTAGCTCCCATGGACAGTAAAACCTTTTTAAACAGGGGTATACTCTTAAAGGAACTTTTTTGCTCCCAAGGGAGCAAATAAGTTCTATTCAAGAGTTGACCCCATTTGAGGAATGAGGAATATACGAAAATAACAGTGTTGCAATGATATGGCTTACTTTCCGGTAATGATATCCGTTTACCCTAAAATACCAGTGTACGTGTGCAAATATATGTTATTGTAAATACAAACAACATACGAGTACAGTTGTTCACCCTGTCGATCAATTTCAGTCACAATACGATTTACTCCAGTCCGGTTTTATACTGTCTTTGCTAATGAAATCATAGGACTGGAAATATTTTTCCCATCACGAGCTGGTAAGCTTTGGGCGTGTCAGGGGGCGAGTCAATGTTCCCATGCCCCCACCGAAGTTTAACCATCTACCCCAGGCATGCACATACCGACGACCTTCAGCAAATTTCTATTTTAAAGTGGACGGAAGATTGATTAGCGGGACCGACGGAACAAAAAAATAGGTAATATAAAGATGACGTAAAGTGCGGGACCGACGGAACAAAAAAAAATAGGTACTATAAATATGACGTAAAGTGCGGGACCGACGGAACAAAAAAAATAGGTACTATAAAGATGACGTAAAGTGCGCCTCCTAGACTAGTAACACTGTCACAGCAAGACGTCAAACCAAGAATTTGAGAGAAAAAAATTATAAGTTGTTGACGTCCTTGACGTCAGGATCATAATCGGCTCCTGCTTCCCACTGGGCACACAGCCTTGAATCAAACTTGAAACAACCTTGATTGAACGGCACACAACCTTGAATCAAGGCTCGGTTATCCGTACGATATTTTTACGTTTATTCGGTGAAAATGAAAACAGAATCTACTGGAGTTCTGAAACGCTAAATGAATGAAAGTGCATTATAATTATTAATTTGAAATTTTATATCAAGCAAAACAAGGTTAACAAATCTCACATGTCTAGACATTGATAAAATAAGCCTATTTAGGGGGAAACAGCTCTTGTATCATATGCACCCGTTTATTAGTAATGATTTTCATCAGAATGCGTTTTGTACAGCGCACAAATTGAATGAAGCAGCGATGAAATACAAAATAAATAGTTAAATAAATAAATGAATACATAAATAAATGAATAAATAAAAAAGTATCCATAATGTTTTTTGTACGATGCACAATATAAGTGGAGCAGTAGTATTATAAAAGCATCGAAAACGGCGCATATCCCGCTACTTCAGACATTTCTCTTTTTTTCCTTCTACTTTTGTTCTTTTTTACTTTTTTGTTTTGTTTTGAATGTTTCTGTACTATCGTTCACCGTCAACTTCCATTCGTAGTTCCAAGTCAGGGCTTAACACAGTTTCAATTACTATGATTTTATCAGAATATATTGAAATTCGCTCGGTATCAGTCCAGTGAAAATCTCAAACACTCAAGTTACTGGTCTGAAAGTAAGTTTAATCTGTTCATTTCTGTGATATTGGACGTGGAAAGGTGTCAAATCTCGGCCAGAAATTATAGTAAATTATCCATAATTCTTACAAATAAGTTATTTTTAAGACCAATTTACACACCAAGTTTCCAGAAACTCGGTGGGGTAGGTAATAACACCAGTTATCGACCGAAACAAAATGAACCCCGATTTCTTGGATTGGATCTTGTACCCCAGATCCATAAGCTCCCCATACATTTTCAGGCATATTTCATCAAAAGTTTTCGATTTCATCTAATCAAAGCTGCAAAGCAGTGTTAGGAAGGCGTTAAAAGACAGCATTTAGCAGAAATGTCAAGAAAGCATTCTTTTTTTACAATGTAGGCTCTTTGCAATGTTCTGCCGAAAAAATGTAAAAGTCCTCAGTCATTCCGAACGATGAGGTAACTTGGGTGCAAATTATTCACCCATGCAACAATTCAATGATATCTTCTTACAATGAATGCTTGCTTTTGTATCCCTTGGCCTAGTGATTACAATTGTCGCTTTTTACACAGGCGGCATATATTCTTTCAATTCCTTTTATCCAACAAACCTGTAAATATGCCCAGGTGTGCCCTCGGTTGCAAAATAGTGGTACCAGGGTGGAAGTTGGTGAGTGCAGTGTCACTGTGCGTCAGCTGTGGCGTCTGTTGTACGTATCTATAAAAAATAGCTCTACATGTGTACGCAAATCTCAGCATATATCCAATATGTTGTGTCTTTTCCAGCAATTTACACAGTTCCTTATTGCCACTCAATGTGGAAAAATGCACTTTTTGCTGATCTATCGAATCTGTATGCATCAGGAGCCATTGACATGACAAGATTTTCTGCAATGTTTCCGTCTTACTGAGTGGCGCAATGACTGTGGTAATCATATGTTGGTATACTAGTAATCTTAGTAAGGCATCAAATAAACGTCAGACGCAAAAGCGTATGAGAAAGTGTGTTACCAGTGCGCCTATAGAAGCAATGGAAAGTTTCCGTGTTTTATTCTGCAACAATTTACTGTTTCGGAGCACGTCAGTCTAATTGCTGACGTCGCTGCAATTACTGACGTAATTTTGTGATGTTTTGAGACGTTAGACGGTGTAAAATCTCTCTGTATTAAATCGCCATAAAAACGTACATTTATTTCCGATACAGTTCAGAATATTAGCGGCAGGAAGGTTGGAACAATTTGACCGAAAAGAATACTTTTTCAGTGTTTGAGTGTTAGAATCGAAATAATTCAGCTCACTGTTTGTCGGTCAGTTGTAAGTAGATATATCACTCGCGCTTCGCGCTCGAGATATGATCTGTTTAACAACTGACCTCTAAACAGCGAATTATTTATCAAAAATTCACTGCTAGAGCCGATCATAAGTTTCCTATGGAACTCTGTGTAATTCTCCAGAAATGTCATGTGATGACAGGAACGGCGTAATCTGTGGCTTATGCAATAGGCCATTTCCTGTTCGATTAGTCTAAAACAGTCGACAATATAATCAAACAGCTTGTGATAAGCTTCAGCGAATTCGATCGTATGTCTGGAGGCCATAACTACATATTGTCCTTCAGTGGGGAAGCTAATGACAACACCGAGATTAAAATTTCTTATGTTTATGGTTATATGCTTGTATCCTAATGCCCACCTTTTACTGCATAACTTTGTCTAAAAGAGGACATTCGGGTGGTCTCATGCTGCCTACAGCTGGCCGCCTTTTTTTTATTTTATCTTTTTTTTTTTTTTTGTATACCATGTCCAAGGATTCTATATAAATAAGGGCAGGCGAATACCGTTAAAAATGGATTGGATAGACCGATCTACATATTGAACATGTACACGATAGTAATATCACCACCTGAACATTCCGTTTTCTATGTCTGATTTAATAATACTGATCATGTTTAATAGTGCAATAGAATTGCAACACGTTTTACATAATATTATATAGGATAGTGATCCCTTTTTGATCAGTGGATTAAGCCAATCAGTCCCCCCCCCCCCCTTACCATATGTGTGAGTCCATTTGTAGTATTACGGTATTTTGGTTGATATTTTGTTTTAATTGTATTTTGCATATAAATTCTTGCAAGCAAATAGGGTAGGCTCTTCCGCGTTTTGCGGCGTCTGAACTGGGTCTTCACTGTTTCCATATGTTCCAGAAACGGGTATCCGGTCTAAAAGGCTGAAAAAACGTGGGCTCATATCATACTTAAGATAGTTAAGCTAACATTTAATACCGTATGGAACATCCATGAAAATATAAAAAAAACGTCTGCGTGGCCAAATGGTTGGCGCGTTCGACTTTGGCTATGAGGCTGCGGGTTCGAGTCCTGCAGAAAGCCAGGCTCTGTCTGAACCTAAATGGCGTTTCATTGAACATTGCTCACCATAATCACCCTCCTGTCGTCCTGACGACTGAAATGCTGTTGAAATTCACCTAAAACCACAGAGTCATCCAACTTCTATCCATAGTAGAATGTAAAGAAAAAGAAATAAAGAATTAATGACAATGTCATCATTTCTGAGATGGAAGGGCACATATCAGACGTATAGCCGAAACTGTTGAAAGCTGAGCACACGCTGTTTGATTAATAATTGAGCCGCGACACGAGAAAACAAACAAAGTGGTTGTGCACCCAATGCAGATCAGCCTGAGCATCCACCATGTCTGATCAGACCCTTCGCTAAGCGCTTAAAAGGTAGCTAAGGGTCTGAGCTATCTCCATGCGGACAGCGAAGACTATGATCAGACTGGGCGGATGCCCAGGCTAATCTGAGACTGCGCTGGGCGAACAACCACTTTGTTGGTTTTGTCACGTCGCGGCTCAAATTATTATTATCGACAGTTTATGGCTGCTGCAACACAAACACTATATTGCAAATCCACAGATTTACATCATCATTGTCATTATATGACATTCTAGAAAACGGACCAGACGTATGGCATTCCAAAAAAAAAAAAAAAAAAGAAAAAAAAAGAACAAATGTTATGTCATGACATAAATGATGTATTTAAATGTTGAAAAATCTACAAATAATGAACAAAGTAATGAACAAGCTGAGGCAATACACAAAATTCCGAAATTCAGTAGTCCAGAAGGCATACATGTAGCTGGTAAAAGATAAACCGCAAAATTATAATGTGGAGCTTAAGTAAAGAGTCCGCTACCGTTAAGCACGTTTTGCATTACTACGTATACGCGCCATGTCAAATTCAGAGAGATAATGCTGATTTAACAAACAAAACATACTTGCCAATTTAAATGTCAGAAACAGAAAGGTCGTTGTCAATTACATTCTGGCTGTGTTGCCCATCGAATTTCTTAAAACTGTTACAGGCGTTGACTGAATGCAATCTGTTTCAATACTTTTGCTGTTTGAAGTAAGTCGCCGTCCTCCTGTAGACATGGGTACACTGTTAGGGGAAGTGACCGTCAGTTTCTCCAAATACATGTTTTCCTTTTTGCACTTACATGTCTGCAAGACAATTAATTAAGGGCCCATATAAAACTAGTAGACTAGTATGTGTGGAAAACTCAACGAATAATGGAAACATGTTTTACAAGTCAATTTTATTCCCTAAGTGTCAAGATGCATCTTTTCAAAATTGATACGAATATTGAATGCATCGAAAATCTATTGACTTCAAAGGTAACGTCGTCAGGAAACTGACTTAAGATCGAACGTACCTGGAAAAGCTACTTTCAATATATTCACACAGAGGCTGCCCATCTATCTAAAATCATACTGTTTCCCATGTTCATTTGGTTTAAACATATTTATTTAGCTTATTCTGTTAACATATATATATGTTTTCGTACATAAACAAGTAAGATATCAGTACAAGCTATGGGATTAGAACGGAAGCAATATGCTTATCAAGTTCTTCTCCCTGTAGACAGTACAATTGTCATGAATAATTTCCCGATAAATCATGAAAGTAAACAAAAGTAAACAGGAAAGTAAACTTTGTGAAAATAATTTTGACACTTTTTGTATAGCTCGTATGAACGGATGCAGACAGAACAGACATAAAGAATAACTTGTTTGAGCTAAAATTTCTATTTTCAGCCTGCTAGTTCAAGCTGTATGTACGTCTGGATATGCCACCGTTAATGCCCCGTGTTTTTCTCCTGTAATGTCATTATGCTTTAAATACTTGCTATTAATCATTTCAACCAACCAACAACCTTGAACCATTTATTATGAATTACTGACAGGAAAAGAGTTCTAAACTTACATGTTGTTTCTATGTTAAAGGTTATCTGGAGAATATCGGTGAGACTTTGCTTCAACTCTAGCTGAAATTAGGTCAAATATATGCTTGTCTGTTATAACCAAAAGCATCCACACAAACTAGTAAAGACATAATGGCAGTAATATAGAGAAATGAACGGACATGTCGGAATATTCAAAATATTCTTACACTGTAAAATGAGAAAACAGGTGACGGCTTAATGTGGCTAATTTCTCATGCTTAAGATACGACTTAAACCAGATTATTATTATTATTATTCTATTCTATCCCATAGACTTACTAGGTCGTTTTGGCATCACATATGACTTCGAAACGATCCCTTTCCACCTTGTCGTGTTTTCAGAGTTGAGCTGACAGAGTCCACCCCTGTCCAATCTTTAATATTGCATTCCCACCTCTTCTTCTGTCTACCTCTTCTTTTTCCTTATACTGTGCCCTTTAGAATTGTCTTTGCTATACCAGAAGACCTTGAGACATGCCAAACCACCTTGTTTCCGTTTCTTGACCAGGGTCAGGAGTTCGTTATACTCTCCAACGGCTGTTTGGATCTTTCTGCGAACCTCCTCATTGGTTATATGATCATTGAGCGAAATGTTCTGTAACCTTCGGTAGCATATCACCTGAAAGGCCTGCATACTTTTAGTTAACTCTGCTGTCGAGGTCCACGATTCATAGGCATACAGAAATACGGAAATGACAAGGGTGCACGTAATTTTCACCTTTCATTTTACAGATATGTTGGTATCTCTCCAAACTGGCTTCAGTTTTGTCAGGCCTGAATTGGTTTGTGCAATCCTTGAGAGAACGTCCTCACTGTAAAAATCGCGCTTAGCTATAAAACACAAGTGGTTACATGTTTAGGTGTAAACATGTTTAGGAATATGTCATATAGCTAAACATGTACGTCTTTTCTATTATTTTCCCGGACAAAGTCTGCTAAAAACGTTTTATTCTGTTACGCGTTTGAATCCATTCTCTCTTTTCCAAGTTGAAGAACGAAAGAAAAAAGAGACGAAAATGTTGACAGAGGAGATTTTCAAAATAAAAGGTAAATATAACCAGTTTCGTACATGTTTAATTTCAAAACATAAACCTAAACATGTTGCAAATTGAACATGTTACGAGTTAAACAAACCAGAGGGCCAATGGCCCTTTATCGCTCACCTGAGCACTGAGGTTATGTTGGAAAAACTTTAAGTTGCCACAGCAACAAAACAACATGCACAACAGAAATGCAATGCACCAATATGTAGAGGATAATATCACAAACATTTATGCTAAAAATAAGCTTTATACCCCCTTAATGGCTTCTGAGAAAAAGATCTTTGGCAAAAAAAAATTTTTTTTTGAAAATTTCGCCTTTCAGTTGCAATGGCAACCAACCAAAATCAGGTATTTGGGAAAAACCATATGGCTGGAAGAGGACTACTCCAGAAACATTTCTGTAAAGCTTTTGTCAAAATATCTGCAGTAACACAGAAATACATACCAAATGTCCACTTTCCCCATTATAAGTCTATGGAAACTTCAAGTTGCCATAGCAACAAATTCACACGGACAATGATAATATAAAACATACTTTAGGTAGAGGCTAATGTTATTAACATGTATGCAAAGCATCAGCTTCATCCCCCTCATGGCTTCACTTTTCCCATTATAAGTCAATGGAAATTATAAGTTGCCACAGCAACCAAAGTTCTTATGGGATTGGAAGAAAAAACTAAATTTTTGTAGAGGCTAATGTCATCAACACGTTTGCACAATATCAGCTTCATCCCCCATAAGGCTTCTGAGCAGAAGTTTTTTTTTCTCGAAAATTTACCCTATATTTTGCCATGGCAACCAATTAAATTCAACTATTTGGAGAAAATTCATATGAATCATAGAGGACTACTCAAGAAACATTTCTGTAGAAACAAAATCTAAATAACTGCAGTGAGACAGCAAAAATTGCCAATTTCCATTTTCCCCATTATAAGTCAATGGAAACTCTTAGTTGCCATCGCAACCAAACTGCTGGAGCAATTGCCATGAAAAACAGTAATTCTATAGAGTCTAGTACTAAGGTTCTTTCTGTAAAGTTTGAGCTTTATTGGCCACATAGTTTCTGTGGAGATGATTTTTTGATATTTTTTTATTTTTAACTATTCGGTTGCAATGGCAACCAGCCAAATTGCGCAATAAGCATAAATTTAACAAGGCTGGTTAAACATTATTCAGGGTACATTTCTATGAAAGTTTTGTCAAAATATTTGAAGTGGCATAGCAATAAATGCAAAATTTCCATTTTGCCATTATAAGTCAATGGCAACTTTAAGTTCCCATAGTAACCAAATTGCTAGAGTAATTGCCAAGAAAAACAGTACTTTTATAGAGACTAGTACTAAGAGCCTTTCTGTGAAGTTTGAGTTTTATTGGTTGTATAGTTTCTGAGGAGATGGTTTTTGAATATTTTTTCTATTTTTAACCATTTGGTTGCCATGGCAACCAGCCAAATTGTGCAATTTACATGTATTTCATGTGGTTGATAGAGAACTACTCAAGGAACATTTCTGTAAAAGTTTAATCAAAATATCTGCAGTGACATAGCAATAAATGCAAATTTTCAGTTTTTCCCATACAAGTCAATGGAAACTTTAAGTTGCCATAGCAACCAAAGTTCTAAAGCGATTTGAATAAAAACAGTATTATTGGTTCCCCCTGCCTACAAATGCTATGTATGAAATTTGGTAACAATGGGCCTTGTAGTTTCAGAGGAGATGTCGTTTGAAAATATTGACGGACGGACGACGGACGGACGGACGGACGACGGACGACGGACGACGGATGCCTGCCTATACTATAAGCTCACCTGTGAGCCTTCGGCTCAGGTGAGCTAAT
Source organism: Ctena decussata (assembly GCA_963989385.1). NCBI lineage: Eukaryota > Metazoa > Mollusca > Bivalvia > Lucinida > Lucinidae > Ctena > Ctena decussata. The sequence continues at coordinate 53,675,361 of OZ022499.1, read as the reverse complement.
AAAAATCGGACTGCATTTTTGCATTGATTCTAAACACATTTTTACGGTGCTGTGTAGAGCCATCATCTGGGACAACTGCTTCAATGTATTTGAAGCTTGTTACGGAACCCAGCTTCTGCTCTTTAACTTTGATCTCCCTCTGGATGCCATTGGAGCTGTTCGTCACCAGTTTGGTCTTCTTAGCACTGATCCCCAAATTAAACCTTGTGCAAGTTTTGTCGAGACTTTCAAGTAGGGCTTCTAGTTCCATCTCTTGCTAAGCTAGAACATCTTTGTCATCGGCAAACCGCAGATTGGTAATATTTCTGTCGTCTATGCTGACCTTTCCATCAGGTTGTTCCAGACATGATCCGTTCGAGAAAAATGTTGAAGAGGGTAGGTGACAGAAGACGTCCTTGCCTTACTCCAATTTTTGTTTTGTACCATTCTCCCATGCTGCCATCTTGTCGTAGAGCTGCTCAACGGTGCGAACAAAACTTGCATTGATATTGTACTACCTCGTGATGGCCCATAGGTTGCATGCCATACCCTGTCGAAGGCTTTTTTGAAATCAGTGAGGACATGGGACAGATTTTGCTGATGTTGGAGATACTTTTCACACAGGATTCTAAGGTTGAAAACCTGTTCTATGGTGCTCCTTCCGGCTTTGAACCTAGCCTGTCCTTAAGCGATTATCTCTTCGGCTTGGGGTTTAAGCCTGTTCAAGATTACTTTCAGCATGACTTTGCTTGAATAACTTATGAGGATAATGGTTCTTTAGTTCTGGCAGAGCTGTGGGTGGTCAGTTTAGGGAGTGTAATAATCAGCGATTGAGTCAGTTGGGTAGGCCGTTCTCCTGTTCTCCAGATCCTGTTATAGTCTTTGTTTAAACATTATTATTATTATTATTATTATTATTATTATTATCATACTTTAATTATTATTATTATTTGAGGATGATGACAAAGTAACACTATTTTATAGGTTATCAGGGTTGAAAATAAAATGTTTCAGTTTTACTTATGATGCATTATTATTTTGCGGGTTAGAGTGTTACTTATGTTTATTGATCACATATGATCAGGATTCAGAGCTAGAAGCCAGTAAAGTAATCTTGGGGCTTTGAAACGACCCCATTTTGGGAGTGCTATGTTGTCCATGTAGGCAAACTAAAAGTAACGAACGTTCTTTCCCTTCGAAAAATGGCGATAAAAAGGAAATGTAGAAATACAGTTTATCATATGACGTCGCATCTGAGAGTGTAATAAAGCCATGCATTAAAAACGATAATCCACTAGTAGATTAAATATGCAAATTACGTCGTAACGTTATGCATTGACGTCCATAAAACGTCGCGTTTTCTAATGGCGAAATCGTGACGTTTTAGTGCAAAATTTGCTAATAAAATGCGATTTTAGTGTCATATGATAAATAGAATGTTGCATTCGTGGTCATGTATTATTGAATTTATTAAACTCGTTGGTGAAAATGATAAGATGCTCGGCAGAGCCTCGCATCTTATCTTTTTCCCCAACTCGTTTAATAAATTCAATAACTCATGAGCACTCATGTAAGATCCTCTATTTAAATACGTGTAGTTATTTTGAATTGAAATCTGACTCTTCAAACAGAAGTAAGATGGCAATATTTGGCTTCTATGTCCATCCTTGTTGTGCCATTGATTGTAACACAAGGACTATGGTACACCTCTGTGCTTTGCCTCCATATTCACGGAAGAAAAACAGTTTTTGTGGCGTCCTCTTAGCTTACCTTTACGGCGTTGCCCGTCAAGGAGTCACAAAGTGTAAAGCTCTTTTCTCCTCTGCTTCTTTTCCCGTGAAATGTTTTTTCTTCCACAGGTATATAAGAATTAAATAAACAGACGTTATGCACAAATACAGCTGAATTAACAGATATATAGAAAAAGAAGGGTCATTTTACGCCTAATCTTATTTACAACGTTAGCAAGATATGCTGTTATGCAACCTTGAAATCCTTACATTACCATCGTAAAACGACTCCTACGCAGAACATGAAACATGAACAATACATCAGTTTCAGTCCTGTTGTTTTGCTGGTAGACATTGTATAGAGCCTCATATATCACCTCAGTGCACTCACCGCTGGACACTAAATGACAGTCAATTACGACGCAGATAAGTTTAAATGAAACTTTCATATAAACACCTTGTGATTTTGTGCATCAAAGACGCTGAAGGAATATGATGGCGCATGTGTTCAAACCATACTGAAGTATGCCTGCTCAACCGCCCATTATTCACAGTTCCGAAAACCACGCATACTCTAAACAGGTATCCTGTACATCCCTCCATTAACTGTAAGATAAAATCACGTACTTCTGTGTAACATTGTACACGTGCGATTTTGTTTGTGAGACTGTGACACGTGCTAAGTCGTCGTTGCATTGGCCAGGTATACACTATCAGGTGACTATGTGTGACATTTACATTCTGGGTGTGGCTCTGATCTCTGTATTATTAGCTTTTCATATTCGTAACATGTTACGGTCTTAGAGAATTCGGTTGAGCAAAATGCGAAAATGCTAGACAGAATGCGTTTTTCCTCTCTGTTTGTGGTATGCTAAAACAATTAAATTTTCCTGATACGACGTCTAATGTAAAGCACAGATGAATGTATATTCTTTCAGTCTACCATTTCATTTATCTGCCTCCGCTCATTCCGCCCACAATGGTGGTCAATTCTTAAAAAAAAGAAGTCGCTACATTAGGAGCGGTTGGTATCATTCTAGAGTAGACCCATTTCTGTAAGTGTTTCGTCGGGAAAGCTGACAGTCAGTCTGCTGGAGACTTGTCGGCATCCCAAGACAGCACTCACCATGTCCTTGTGCACAAGAAATCCAGCCCCATACTCATGCTTGTCCTCTTCTCCACTGAAATAAAGCTTGTGTCCGTCATCTGTTGACATCTCATCAAAGTTTTTCCAGCGCATCTCACAGAGCCCCAGTATGTTCCAGTGGTACCTGTCCATTGCATGAGTCAGCTCTTCAAGCTTCTCAGCTGGCCTCAGAGTCCTCACGTTCCAGGTGCCAATTGAGATGTTCTCCCTACCTCTGATTTTCTTGATCTGTGTTACACCAGTTGCATACTTGTCACCTACGTCCCGGTGTCCAACAGTAGGCGCGGTCATTGTTAACCCGGGCTGCGGCCGATCCGGTATTAAGGTCTTATCTAGGTTGTCTACCATGGTGTATCAAGGGCAGGATTCAGCCTGACGGAGCCCATCCCTCTCCAGGCTATATATATATTGACCACAGCCGAAATCCACGATTATTGTATGGCTTGCCTTGGTCATGAACACATGGCCGTTGACTCAAAGAGTTCTTCCGCCCTGGCCGTTGACTTCTTCTAGAAAGACTTCCGCCCGGTAATGTTGTGTTAACACCACCCCTTGTTGATCCATAGGGTTGGGAGACTTATGGAGGTGGGAGCGTCTTATTCTCTCCCATCAAGTCACTGACTTGTCCACTGTCTATAATATAGACAACCAGATTCAAAGAGTCAAAGAGATCGGGTCAGTCCCTACCTGTCAGTGACTCCGTTAATCTAGCTGTTCCACAAAGCTGAGCAGGGCTCGCTCGGGTCTGGCTGCTCAACACTTGAATTAGATTTGAGTTCATCTCTGACCGTTGACCTCTTCGAGGAAGACTTCCGCCCAAATGGTGCTGTGTTAACAGGTTTACTTCATAGGTTTTGTTTAGAGACCTAGCAATGAACTCCTAGGTAGACTGCCTGCCAAGGCTAAGAGCTCCACCTATCCCTTCTAGTTTTCATTAGAGACTAGTAACTCTTAGACAGGACACCTTCCCAGGTTGATGAGCCCCATCTGCCCACATGCAACAGGTAGTACTGGCTTACATGGTACCAGTAGCAGGTTTTGCCTGACCTGACCAAGATCCTGAAATATATCTCACAAAAACAATAGTTGTGGCCAATAAACAATGAATAAAAAGCAAACAGGAAAGCAAACAGGAAGTCACAAAAAAATCAAACTTTTAAAATAATAAAAGGAGGCACATCGTAATGTTATTCTCTCTGAGAGTAACTGATGAGAAACGGAACATGGCAGCAATTCCTAAATATGGGAAATCTCTAAAAATCTTCTCCAGAACTAAATAATCTTGGTATATACATGTAGCATCGGGTAGACGTGCACTATCAAGTTTTTTTTAATATTGACCTTGGCTTCAGCTGAACTTCTTACGGCAATGTCAAATTTGCTCTCTAGGAGAAAATGCTTGAACATGATAATATTTCTTGGAAGTACATAAAGAGGCCTATGCCAGTCTCTCTACTTTGACCAAGGTCTCTAATAACTCAACAATTTCAAACACCTTTGCCTCCAAAGCCACTGGGCCATTTGGAATCCAATTTCACGTTGAGAATTCAGGGGTTAGGGGAAGGAAGGTTTTTTTAAATGGTCCTGATCGCATAACCAAAATGGCCGCAACACCATTATATGATAACCGCTACACCTTCTAGAAATCTTATTGAGAAACAAATAAGAGGTTCACGAGGCTCTGAATAGCTCACCTTAGTAAAAGGTCGAAGGTCAAACTTAGGTCATCATTTGAACAACCCTGATAGTTTGAAACTGTCACAATATGAGACATTGGGTAAGGGCTTTAGAATGACCTTGATCTCTACTACAGTAACTGAAAATGTTCATCTAGGTAACTGTATTTACCATCTTTAACAACAAGGTCTTCTACACGTGTCATAAACTCTTACGTTTAAGCATTTGCCCATATTAATGTCAAAGGTCGACCAAGTGGCTCGGTAGCTCAGTTGGCAGAGTGCTCGCACGGTAAGCGAGAGGCCCTGGGTTCGAGTCCCGGTCGGGCCACGATTTTTTGCTCCCCTGTGACATTTGAGGGCCAGTGTGGATACACGGCTAGGGCCGCGAGCATCAAAAATGGCATGTCTCGTTGGTTCCTCCGTGGTTCCGGGTAGATTCGGGGACGAATCTAATTAAGCAGGGGGAAAATGACAAAGGTTGACCAAGTGGCTCGGAAGCTCAGTTGGCAGAGTGCTCGCACGGTAAGCGAGAAGCCCTGGGTTCGAGTCCCGGTCGGGCCACGATTTTTCCTCCCCTGTGACATTTGGTGGCCAGTGTGGGTCCACGGCTAGGGCCGCGAGCATAAAAAAAGGCATGTTTCGTTGGTTCCTCCGTGGTTCCGGGTAGATTCGGGGACGAATCTAATTAAGCAGGGGGAAAATGTCAAAGGTCGACCAAGTGGCTCGGTAGCTCAGTAAGCAGCAGAGTGCTCGCACGGTAAGCGAGAGACCCTGAGTTCGAGTCCCGGTCGGGTCACGATTTTTTCATCCCCTGTGACATAAAGGCATCAGAAACCGGCCTTGCCGCAAAAGGGTCAAGTGTAACTAAATGCCTTCATTCGAAAAATCTTGGTACTACTCGGGTCCCTGCTGATAAATACCAAGTCGACCCAGTGGTTTCAGAGGAGAATTGTCAGAAATTGTGGACGGACGACGGATGATACTTTAAGCTGTCCCGGAGACTATGACAATAAGCTAAAAGTGATTACCTTGAGGTAACCGCCACACCCGTACATGATAAACAAGAGCTGTCGCCCGACAGTATAGCTCGCCTGAATAGGTGCTTGCCCATCACACAGTTGCTATGGTGGTGTGGACTACTAAACATAAAACTTCAGACAAGCATGTCCATAATGACAACACGTTTATAAACAAAAGCTATCTCAGAAATAAGTCATAAAATAAAATTAAAATTAAAAATTCCACATGAAATGTCAAAGTCTATGAGCTTGAGGTCAAAGATCTAAGGGGTGGGGTGGGGGGGCTGCAGGGGCTAGGATGTATGAAAACCTTGAACAATTATCTAACATCAGTCCAAGTAATAGTATCAACTGAGTCCATCGTGGCACTGTGAAATTATGTCTTCATAAATATAAAACTTTACCAAATCTTTAAGACAAAATTCAAAGTTGATGACCTTGACTTCAAGGTCATCCAGTGGGGTAAGTATAAGGTGTTTTGTAAAAACTCAAAACAGTGTCTAACATCAGTTCAAGTGTAAATTAAATCTCTGCCAAGCATTATGAATCAGTACACAATTAGAAAACTTTAATAAAGACCAAATTTCCTAAGTCCCTGACCTTGACATCAAGGTCATTAAGCGGGGGTCGGGGAAGTACTATGTAAAACTTTGGACTAATATCTAACTACAGTGCAAATATAAAAAGAATTCATCTGTGAATTCAGGAGATATGTGTCTTTAAAAAACTTTACCCAAAACATCCAATCAATCCAATCAATAAAGACAATTTTCTAAGTTCATGACCTTGACATCAAGGTCACCGAGGTGGTGGGGGTAGTACCTTGGAAAACTTTGGACCAATATCTAACTACAGTGCAAGTATCAAAGAAATCCATCCATGGGTTAGGGAGATATTGGGCTTTATAAAACTTTAACCAAAACATCCAGTCCATAAAAAACTCCCAATTTTCTAAGTCCATGACCTTGACATCAAGGTCACGGAGTGGGGTGGAGGTGGTACCCTGTTAAACTTTGGACCAATATTTAACTACAGAGTAAGTATCAAAAAATCCATCCATGGGTTAAGGAGATACAGGTCTTTAAAAAACTTTAACCAAAACATCCAATCCGGACGCCGACGCTGACGCGGACGCCGACGCCAAGGTGACAACAATAGCTCTTCTTGAACTTTCGTTCAGGCGAGCTAAAAACGTATTGTCGGCCGTGAAACTTGGTATATAACAGCGAGTATTTGGATATTTGGGGATTATAGTCAACTCTATAGGTGCATATAGATTTTTGAGCAGCAGATAAGCTCATTCTTGGACCATCGCTGAAAGTCATTCCTTTCTGAACAATTTCAAACAGTTTCATCTTAACAGGAACCGGGCCGTTTAGAAACAAAGTTGAAACTTCATATCGGGGGTGGTCGTGGTCGGGCGATGATGCTGGATAGCCTTCACTTCCGGGTCGTCCTACTAATTTGGATATGAGTAGGGCGAAGGCCTCATTCACCCCCCCCCCCCCCCCATATCTCTTGTCTTTCTTCCTCTCTCTATGAGACGGCTCGATATAGACTGAAATACTCTCAATAAGCTGTTAAACCCAAAATCAAAATTGATATAGAACAATCAAGGTTCAGGAGACGGAATATTGTTCGAAAATTCTTGCTTGTTTTCACATGAACAACTTGCTAATTTTGTCCTGTTGCTGCTCAAATAGTGGATATCAGTAAATATGAACCACTGCAGAAACTAGGTGGTGTAGCTCGAACGTAAAACCGGTTTAAACATCACCACCACCCCCACCCCGCCTCACCCCACAGTCCGCGCGAGTAATTAATACACCTGGAAAAATGTTAAGCAACCCCAGTTATTGTTGCAGAAGTGTTATCTGAACTTTTCATATATTTTCACTGACAGTTTTCCAAACCATTTCTTTTCGTAATTATTAACTCTTCATATACTGCTTCTTGATATTCGAGCAAATGGGCATCAGTTGGAAGTAAATCAGCCACAACTTTTATTGGAAGGCGCGCTATGTTTTTGAATAAAAAACGTGGCATGTTTCTTTGTGGCTGCAGAAAGAGTGTATCATCATTTTGACAAATGATGGCCCCTTATTCAGTCAGATGTTCCGATCTTTGCATTATAAGGAATAAAATCAATTTTAAAATCTGTTTGTTTGTTTTTATGATGCTCCATCGAAAAAAAAAGAATTTTACTGGGGGGTGCATATTTTTTTTCCAGGTGTATATTACTGAACGTTCCAAGGCATTGTTTTTGTTGTGGTTCATTCTATTTGTAATTGTTTGTCCTTATTCTATTTGCCTTTGACTTAATTGTTCACCGGGCCGCGTAGCGCATTCGTAGTGCACCTGACTCATAAGTCAGAGGTCCTGGGTTCGATACCCAGTCTGGCCACATACTTTCGTTTCTCCTTCCGCTGATTCAAGAAAGGCAGTTGTCAGTTACTGGCGAAAGTATGTGCACTTAGTACTGGTTAACCGCTTAGGAGGTCTAAGCCTGCCCAGGAATAGTGTGGTTAGGTTAACTGACCGTCCCGACATAGCCATAGATGTTTACCGTGACGTTTAGCAACAAACCAATCAATCAATCAATCGATCTTAATTGTTCAATTATTTAATTGTTTAAGATAGCCTTAGGGCCATCTGATGGGAAGAAGCTGTACCCTTGGCTTTTCGCTGGTGCTGTTTATTTGAGTGCCGTCATAGGTTAGGGCAGTGTATGGAATTCTACCTGCTCATTGCTCTTTCCTCTGCTTTTCAAGTGCTAGTTTGGCCTTATTCGACAGCAAATTTGGAATACCAGGGGCAGCTTTGACAGTCCGTTGCAGTCTTTATACAATATCCGCTGAGTAAATTCGAAGCAGTATCGCATGAACTGCTCTATAGATTTTATGGTTATGCTTAGTCTTGCATCTTGTCACAGACCAGAAAGTCTGGAACTGTCACACAATTATTACCAAGGCACTGCCAGTGAAAGCTCTTGCCTGATCGATATCACTGGAAGCTTTATAACCATACAAGGAATCATGTGACTTAACTGCAGCTCATGCGCCATCTCAATTTTCCGCCAGCAACAAAATATGATTTTATAAATTAATAACACTAAATTGAAAGGAAAGCGAGTTTATTTATTTTCAAATGTGTTGAATAAAAGTAAATGCATGTAAAACAATTTGTTTGAATATCATATTTTACCTTAGGAGTTATTATTTGCGTTTGATAATTGTTTGGTAATTACATGTGGATAAGTATATATCCCTGAAAGTGTGTATTCTGTTTTGGTGAAAAGTTAGCAAATAAGATTAAGATCAAACAAAATGAGTCGACGTGGAGGTAAGAGAATTATTTCACCCTTCAGTCACCACCCTAATGTTGTGTGAAGTTTAACCCCTCCCTTATTTTCATCTTCGTAAGAAAACCCTGTCTTCAGGCTTATTGGTACAGCGCTTTTTTCCAAAAAAGACTGTGCAATAGCGTTGCATTGGCAGATTATATACAGCCCGCGGGTCACATTTTGCTTAAAGTTTTTTTTTCTATTTCGATTACATGGAATGCTCCGTCCAACATACTAACGCTATCTCTAAAGCATGCAGATTTTGGCGGTCTGTAGTGTGTCATGGTTGAGAACCTCTGTCAACCCTTCTCTCTCCTCACAAAAAAACCCCAGCCTTGAGTCTTGGCGCTAACAAGGCCTTATAAGGATCAGATTTGTATCCTGGACATGCGTAATATGCATCTGTCTTAAGACAGGAATTCTTTAAAAGATTTTCAATACTGTGTTATTTGGTTATTTTATATACAGCTGACTCTCGTCATTTTAAACACTGATGTCTCAAAGTACCCTCACATCAACGAATACAGTTTGGACAAATCTCCTATTTTCTTTACATTTCAACCCCTTTAATCTGAAACTATGATATCTCAAAGTAAATTTTCTGGGACCAGAAAATTTACTTTGAGATTTCAGTAGTTTGAGAAGAACTTTGACTTTTAGATATCGAGCGTTGATAGTTGGAAAGACATTTTATTGCATCATGTTATCATGATGATGGAGATTTGTTAACAAGAAAAACAATGTGGTGAAAGGATTCTTTTAAGCATCAATAATATGTATTATCAAATAGTGCGCTGAATGCGCACTTCAGTTAGATTATTAAGTAGACATTGGTTTTCATCTCTTCCTGAATGCTTCTTGAAAAGTAGTTTGTGGAATTGTTTTGATGAATCTCAGAAAATATTTTACGAACAATAATTTCTGATGCTGATCATTTACTGTGTTTTGTGTGAAAACAAATGCCCCTTGGCCGATGAGACTGTAATTAACAACAACAAAACGATTAAAAGATAATGATTAAAAAAATAATTAATAGAGAAAACTTAACTTTAATTGGTATAAAACACTCTATCTGATCGTCACCATTTTTTGACAGTAAACTGTTTTTGTATTTTACTCAGAACCGAATGAAAAAAAAAAAAACAAAAAAAAACTTGTGGGTGGAATGTGAAATAAACATCTTGCTTTGTTTTAACCAGCGCACTGATTTTTGTTTTGAAACCTTTTGATCAGCCACTCACACTGACTGCCTCGGTACTTTCAAATGGTAAAGCTGTCTCTAAAAAAATAAACCAATGACACGTTCGAGTCGTTCAGCAGATTCTGCAAGTATCTATGATGTATCATTTGATACATAGATGGTTGATAGAAAAAACCCGAACATAAATGACTTTTTTCTGCTACTTTATATTCTTTTTGACATGTAGTTCCGTGGACCCTTTCTTAGCGCAGTGTTTACTAACTTCAAACTGCCTTCGGAAAACTTAAGAAAAATGTAGTATGCAACTAGGGTAGAGTCGGGTAACTTCGGACGGCGGGTAAATTCGGACATACCATTGCAAACAGTGAAAATCCAGATAAGACGGCTCATCATGAGCCGTCTCATCAGAATTTTCACTGTTTGCCCAGTTAATTTTGTTTTAATTCCAAACAACCCACATATAAAGGAAACAATGTCACTGTCCGAATTTACCCGCTGTCCGAATTTACCGGACTTTACTCTACCGGTATTTCATACAGTAAGTGGTAACAGGCTTAACTATGTGGACAACCCGATGCACTATCGCCTGACGCTCCAAGGCTGATTCCAAAGCTTTGATGGGGCTAAAGTTTTATTGTTGCCCAAACAGGCATGAAATAGTAATGAGCCGCAACACGAAAAAAACAACGAACATGAAGTCGATGGCGATAATTTTGGCTGTCACCCGGTCGTCAGACGTAGTGCACCTACCTAACCTAAGGAAACACTGCTTTTTCATTGCATCGGTAATAAAACAACTGAGTCGCGACACGAAAAAACCAACAAAGTGTTTGTGCATCCAGCGCAGACTCAGTTCAGCCTGGGCATCCGCCCAGTTTGATCAGATGTTTTGCTTAGCGCTTAAAAGGTAGCTAAGGTTCTAAGCTACCTCCATGCGGACAGCAAAGACTCTAATCAGACTGGGCGGATGCTCAGGCTGATCTGAGTCTGCGCTGGGCGTTTTACCACTTTGTTGGTTTTGTCGTGTCGCGGCTCAGTTGTCGCGGCTCAGATGCAATGAAAAAGCAGTGTTCCCTTAGGTTAGGTAGGTGCACTACGTCTGACGACCGGGTGACAGCCAAAATTATCGCCCTCGACTTTTGTGTAACGTTCAAACGTGTGACGTCACCTTCAGGGCGATTGGCAAAATATTGATCGGTAACGTGCAATGAACGCAGATGGTACAGTAAAGAGTCTAAACAACTTTACTACCCTTAATATAGTGGGTGGGATAATGCATTTTTACATTTTTTTTCAAACAAAAGTGTCGTCCAAGAAGTGACTTATAGTATTAGCAAACCGCGAGTTCTTAAAGGTACATGTATATTAATATGCCCTTATATTTTTGCGTCTTTTTTTTCTAAATAAAAGCCAGATCTGTGGCTTCTTGTTCGCTTTCCTGACCACGTAAACGTTCCAAAAGGAGAAGACTGTTCAAGAAAAGACTTTTAGGTGCAAATCCTTATTTTTAAGAGCTGACCCCCATTGAGAACGGTGGCAAATACGGAAATAAAAGCAAACTTCTAATTGGCTTATTATAATCCCTTGTAGAAACTATTTTTAATTGCAATAATTATGCCTTTTCTGCACTTATACTCTTAGTTATAATGATGAAAAAGTGTCAGCTTTCAAATTTCCATGTCTTTAGAAAATAAAGAGTACAAATTATATCTTGCCATAGTTAACAGCCGGCTATGATCGTATCAAATTAAATTTTATTGTACAAGCTTTGTCATTGCAACGGAATCAATAAACAAAAGTACGCAGCGTTTGTTGATGATATTTCCATAAAAAATCTGAGTATAGGGACAGATAATTATGAGCAAACATTGCAGACCTTGATCAGACTGCTCTTTAGGAGCAGTCGGATCAGGGTCTACACTGTTTGTCAGTTCATTTGCCTTTTCTAGGCGGACGACTGCACAAAATAAATCTGTTTGAATTTAGGACAGTCACGTTAATTCTTTTAGACGTGCCAGTTAGAATCTGTACAGTGTCGTGAGAAGTATGATTGGAATAATCTTGGGGTAGTCGGTTCGGGCGATGGTGCTGAGAAACTTTTAGTGCCAGGGTGTCCACTGCTTTGAATCGTATCAAATTAAATTTTATTATACAAGCTTTGTCATTGCAAAGGAATCAATAAACAAAAGTACGCAGCGTTTGTTGATGATATTTCCATAGACATTCTGATTATAGGGAATGATAATTATGAGCAAACATTGCAGACCTTGATCAGACTGCTCTTTAGGAGCAGTCGGATCAGGGTCTACACTGTTTGTCAGTTCATTTGCCTTTTCTAGGCGGACGACTGCACAAAATAAAGTAGGCAAGGGCCTACTGTGCCTGCAGTGTGTGCGGGTGTGGTCGATGGTGCTGGGCAGGGTGTCCACTACTTCGGATAACAATAGGACAGGTCCTACTGTGCCTGCAGTGGGTGCAGGTGTTGGTTATTTAGGTATTTTTCTCTCGCTTAACATATCTTTTCTTTCTCCCTTTTTTCCGGAAGACATCTCGATATAGATTGAAATACTGTCTCAAAACGCCTTTAAGGTATTTGTAAATGTCAATACAACACACCACACAGTAACAATCAGATGCACGTTACATGCATCTACTTATATGTACATGTGGGTAGATAACATGTACACCGGATTGTCACAGTGTGTTGTATAAACAAGTTGGATGGGGTTCTTTTAACCATTAAAGTTAGTTTTTAAAGACCTTTGTTGAACAAATACATTTCGGCTTCATAAGTTGATGGATTATGCTACGTATTAGTGAAAAAAACACATTTCTGATTAATGAAAATGGATTTCTACGTTTCGAAAATTTCGCCAAGTTCAAGGGTGTCGATGTCTGATTTAATTAATGTTTATTTTTCATTTAACAATAAAAATAGAAACTATTATAATGCATATCTTATGATTATTTCTGTAATTCAGAACAGAAATGCAAATTGTTCTTGTTACACCTCAAAATACAAAGCATCCGTTTATTTTAGCCACCTAGTCATATTGCCAATTAGAAGTAGCTTGAACTCCAAACAACCAGCCAACCAACATCAAGACTTATCCGATTCTGCAATATTTGTGTGCAGTTCTTATTAATCCTATCATGTATCACCAGTTTTCCTATACGTTCAATGGAGATAACGTTAAGGTCATGTTCGATTATTAATAAAAAAAAATGATGCATTTATTATATCTGGCTTGCTCACTTTATTCTCCATATTGTTTATACAAGCCATGTGGTTTTGCCCAGATATATATCTGTCCCGATATTTAGAATTTCCAGGGTTCCATTGGCATACCATTTGGTTCAAAGTTGGTTGATAAACATACAAATTGTCATGCGACATTCGGCCTTTACAACAGTATTTCACACATATATGGTCGATGTAAGTGTGATAATGAAGGTTGTGTGCGATGGATCCTTGTTACCACTTGAAAGGATTCTGCCTCCACTGAGATCCAAACCTGGAGCATATTTTTTTCAGCCTGGGGCCGTATTTATAAAACGACTTGAGAGGTTGCTATGCTGTTGCTAAGGCTGAATTTCTATGAAGAAGATCCCCTATAACTATGAAATTTGCTCTATTTCACTGCAATAGCTGTTTACGGCTTTGACTCTGAAGTGGAAACTTCAAAATACCTGCAACAGAGTTCCACCTTTTACTCGAAATATCGTAGGAGGAGATCTGGGGCCGTATTCATTGAACCACTTAAGTCGTTGCTATGCTGTTGCTAAGGCTAAATTTCTATGTTGGAGATTTCCTACAACTATGAAATTTGCTCTGGATGAACAGTTTGAAAAAGACTGTTCCTCCAGAGCAAATTTAGCGATTATTGCTTTTGGTGTTCCAATATTCACATTTATAAATAAAAAGTTATATTTTTTAAAGCAGCATTTTTTTCAGAGAAGTAGAACAAATTTAAGTCTTAACCTGTCTGCCTAACTGCCAGACAAGATGGAGAATTAACATAGTACCAGCACTTTATGACACGTATGTTTTAATATGACTGTCAGATAAATATTGGACAAAAATCAGATTACCGTAAATAATTCTTAAACTTCTGACACCTACAATAATTACTGGAAAAGTCATGTGATGGAAAAGTTTGGGTTTTTTGACGGAATAATGTTTCAAAAGGGTTTTGATAAAATAGAAGCAACTAGTGTAGGCCCTGATCCTCTAGTCTGACCAGGGTTTGCACAGTTGCGCATACTTATACATGTGTGTACGTCCATAAAATTAGAATTTGTACGGTAGATCCTTCTATTAGAAGTCAAGAAACCGCATTGTTTAAAACATGAATCGATGATCAATCGGACAATCGTGCTTACATAACATCTATGTTGAATTGTGATTCAAAATGCTAGAATAAGATATAATGAAGTTAATCATACGGAACTCTGGAAGGGACATTTCTTATCCGATATTTAACAGAATAGAAATTGAAACAAGAAAATTAGAATGGAAATCGGATCAACAAATATCTTGTTCAAACGACTTATTATATTGTTTAAACGACATATTTCAGAATAGAAATTGAAACAAGAAAATCAGAACGGAAATCAAAACAACAAATATCTCGTTAAAACGACTTATTATATCGTTTGAACAACATATTTGTCGTTCAAACGATATAATAGATCGTTTAAACGAGAAATTTGTTGTTTTGATTTCCTTTTCTAATTTTCTTGTTTCACTTTCTATTCTTATAAAATCGGAAAAGAAAAGTAGAAAATATTTTGCTAAAAGGACTTTTTTGTTGTTTCAATTTCTTTTCTGTTTGTATTGATTTTATTTACTTTCCAGTTTTTTGGTTTTAATTTAAATTCTATTTTATATCGTTTAAACGACATAATATTTGGTTTAAACGATATAATAAGTCATTTAAACGAGGTATTTATTGTTTTAATTTCCGTTCTAACTTTTTTGTTTCAGTTTCTATTCTAATATCTATCGGAAAGGAAATGTCCCTTCCGGGGTTCCGTATAATCATAGCCTTGCAGTGTAGCAAGGAATCTATTTCGAAGGTGGTTATTAAATATACCTATATACCCTGTTAGCAACGAAAGTTGAACCATTGTCTTTTGAACGTCGCCTATGAAGCGATAAAGGTGTTACGACGTTGAGAGGGAGAGAGAGAGAGAGAGAGAGAGAGAGAGAGAGAGAGAGAGAGAGAAATCCGCGTACGCATGCCTTGTTTTTGGTTGGCTACGCACAAATGGAGTATTCACTTGCCAATATCATTAACTCCTAAATTAAAATCTTAAAGAGTTCCTTCAAGAACAGAGAATACAGTCAAAAGAAGGAACATGGCACATACTTCGAAATTTTGGCTATAAAGCATCATCAGTGACCCAGACAATATCTGGTGACGAAAGCCAGAATACTGTAAATTCTTAATTTTAGTAAGGCTGTCGATTCAAAGAAGACTGATTAGTACCAAAAACGGGTGCAAGTATAAAATTCATAGTATTGTAATGTATATGTGTCGTATGTTCGCCTCATCATAGTCCATGAAGTATGTGAGTCAGTTTTCAACTATTAACTACTGATCCAGTGCATCTGAAATTCTTAAGGTGGAATAGATCCAAACCAAAATTTTCAATTTTCATGTAAAGAATAACAATGATCAAAAAGTTCAGCACCTTCCAAACCGAACTAGTTGTCTTTTAAGTGTGAAACAAATGCATCTGTTCCTATGAAGTCATGAAAATGTGTGGGGATTGACTTTGTTATGCAAAATAAATAGTGCTCGATTATACATAGTTTTCGCATTTGTTTTGCTCTCCGCAAAGATATTGTAATAAATTTCATACCAAAGCGCGAGCCATCAAGAGGCATTTAAAGATGTGTTATAATGTTTCCAAATAGTTCCGCATTCTGGGTTGATTTAGGCAAATATGACCTTTCATAAGCTACCGAATATTGCTTAATTTTACATTAAAGCTTAGAGAAAACAAACGTCTTTGAAAAATATATATGAAATTTTAATATGCGTTAATGAAATTTGTTTATATGTATTTTTTAAAAATAATTTTAAGCTTTTAACGTGTAAAGTTTTCACATATGAGATTTGTTTAAGTTTACCCCCCCACCACCCCCACCCCCCTGGTTCGATAATGTCGTTTCTTTCAACGTCTAAAGAAGATTATTCTTAAGAATGTTTTTCAGTAAGTTGTTAGTTTCTAATAAAACTTTTATGATCTGTTCTAGAGAATGTAGTTGTACGAAAAACGAAAAGCTGAATCAATATCTTATTCCGTTTTCCAGGGAGGAAGGTTTCCCTGATGTTACATTGTGCTGTGTCCGCTTGTCTATGTTCTTTGGCGGTTTGGGCACCTGTTTTGCTACCCATTATGCCTTTTGTTTTGTTTTGTTTTGTAAGTTAAAAATAAAATAGATGAAGATAGATGATGATGCTGTTTTTATTAGGGTAGCTGAATGACCACCTGCTTGGGAAAGAGCTGCTCATTCGGTTTACTGAACTTGTTCATGAACTTGTATCAGTTTTTTCGTGTGTGTCTGTGCTTCTTTCCCTATTCACGGGTTTCGAGAGCGGGATGTGGGATTTGATTGTATTAATTCCTGATCATTGCCTATCTTTCTACATTTCAATACGCCAGGGGTTCCTTTATTTGCCACGATATTCATATTGCGTAAATTGACGTTTCGTCTATTGAATCTTTGGAACCTCGTATTTCGCGACGTCAATTACGTCCGAAAAAGCAAACAAACGAGAAAATGAATCCCTGACCTGTTCAATCTATTCTACCAAGAATACGGAATGAGATTTTTCTTTATTTTATTTCTTATTTATTTATTTTTTCTTTTTCCGTTTTTTATTTGGATAGATTCTCTAGAATAGCTCATCATTGTTTTATTGCAACCGAATGATATATCAGAAACCGCTCTTAGCGCACAATGCGGTAAGACGCTAAAGAAATCGACGTTATCTGAACACGGGGTATAGTTTAAAGAATCTGCTTTGAGAAAATTTTACACGGTAAAATCTTAATATGATGTCATCAATATTTTAAATTCATATTTCATTAAAACATATATTTGAGATATATTTTTCGGAGATGTTTTTCCTCTATTTCAAATTTTACGCGAAAAAAAGGCAAATTTCAACAGCTCATATAAAGTAAAGTTTCACTCGTTATGCGTATACATTGAGTAGAAAGTAAAGTACAGCTTTATGGGCCTCTTGATGACACGTGCTTTGGTATGGAATTTATTGTAATATCTAATCGGACTGCAGAGCAATCTCGATTAATGCGAATATCTGAGTTATAGATTTTGCGTGAATATAACGTAAAACTATCATTGTTTGTTTCATGCTTAAAAGGTCATTTGTTGAGTCATCAAAGACTGTATTTTTTTTTATATGTATTGTTAAATAGACAACTGAAAAGTTTGGTTTTGTCCTATTCCACCTTAAGTGGTTGAAAAGATTCAGTACTTTTAGTGAGTGGCTGATTTGTTACTCTTCAAGCTCTAAATCGCGCCCAAATTTCATAAACTGCAATGCCTTTTGTGCGTTTAATATGATAAATACAATCACTTTACAGGAAAACGCGCGAGACAGGTTGGAAAATGTATTAGTTTACATGTACTGGACATGAATCATGCAGCATCCAAATGATCTTTCTATCGAATGACCGGCGTAGTCGATCTTAACATGTCTACTGTCTATTTTTACTTGGCAAATTGTATAAATGTATCAGGTTACTATTCAGCACTTGCTTAATCAACTCACTAATTAAAAGAGACTTCTGATTTTATCAGATATATGATCCGTGTCACAACGAAGCCTTTCTCATGCGTTTTATGACATGTGCACGGGAAGGCCATTCACCTGACAAAGGGCAATGAATTTATATAACCCGACATACCATGGCATAAAAGAGTAGAAAGCGAGGCGCCATCAGATTGGACGAAACGAATTACGTTATGGAATTGGGCAACCGCAGTTAAATTATGTGTAACCCTACTAGCACCTTTTAGCAGCGACTTATGGTGTTTACATTTCTCAGCTTATTTGCTTCGCTAGGGTGTCTAGTCATTTGGCTGATTTCAATGCTCGTAATAAAAGTTTGACAACCAAGGTTTTACAGCAGGGGTATCGGTATCATAAACTTCGGAAAGCTTTTTCTAAATTTTATCATAGACACTTTGATTATTGGTTTCTAAATATAATACAAGGTTAGGGTCACTTTTGCAACAAGGCCTTTCGGAACGTGAATTTTATGGTGACTTGGTATATAAATTACGCAAAATCGTAGGGAAAACAGAATTTCCTGATCAATTTAAGAAAATTATCATGCGATTTAAACGCATTGGCTATATCATAGATGTAATGCGACAGTCTGCATGCTTAGTGGTTAACCCAATCACGGTTGACAACTTTGCAGTCCTCTTTAATTTTTTAATTGCACACCGGTGGCTCGGGGTTCAGACTCTATGATGGCCCCTACATAAAGCTATATATTAGTTTGTTGGGGTCGGATGTTTTTTCTGTTTCTTGGCCCACCGGGGCTCAACTGGTGGTCTTCTTTTGCTCCAGTGTTCCAGTGGTGTTGTTGACGCCCCAGGGATCTCCAGGTGTCTCAACACGTTTTGGCTGTCGGGTCCTCATCCTTGCTTCATCACGGTCTATTCTTGATTTTAATTGTTGACCGTGATGACTCTCTGATGAGTAAGGGGATCTCTGTACGAACCGAACCACCAGCTAGTTGTGTGCCCCGCGACGGAAGGTGAGGGTGAAGGTTTGGGCCCAGTAAAACCGGTTTAAACCCCCAGTAGTTATTACTGACCGTCCCAAGGCGGTACTTTCGTTGCGGTTGCATTTTGTGTTATGTTCGGTGCTGTTTAATTTATTGTGTTCTCATTTTAACCCTTCTATAATAAAAATAGAAAATAGGTAGAAATAGTTGTTAAATGTTTTTCGTATAATTTGCTTAGTCTGTTGTAACCCTTCTGTTGGTCTTAATTATTTAGTTCAATAAAGATAGCTGAGTTGCCACCTATTTGGGAAAGAGCTGCTGACTCGGCTTATCACTTGTAATTTATTGTTTGTTGGGATGTCTTTGTCAATCTTTCATTTTGATGTTGGGGATAGGGTTTGGGATCTGATTCAGTCAGTTCCTATAGTGTAGTTACTCTTTAAATTTGAGAAGAAGCAAATTTTCAAATGACCTCAAATGCGCTAAACAAATCTAGATTATATTATGTAAATAGGTATATAGCAAAGGGAAAAAATTCCGTGGTTTTAAAGCTCTGAGTCTTTGTGGTTTGCACATCACAAAATGTGTTCCCATCAGTGCCAGATAATTTATTTGGCAACCTCTTATTTGTTTTCAAGTAACATCCCACTGGGCATACAGGATTGAATCAATTTGAAATCAACATTGATTCAACGGCATGACGTTGAATGAGTATTGATTTAATGTTGATTCACTTTTGTGCCTCCTAAGAAAATCATTGAAAAGGGAAATTCAATGCGAATTTCAGAACCAGTATAAGTGCACCGTTTTTTGCTTCTATCAGAACAAACACAACCAAACAAATGGTGCAGCTACAGAATTACTAGTAGTGAGGGTCCGAGGTTATAAAACTTGAGAATAATTTCAAACTCAAAATAAAGTATACTGATCGGCTGCTTCCGAGAATGTGCTCGGAAGCAGCCAATCAGTGTGCTTTATTTTGAGTCTGAGAATGTACTCAAGTTTAATAAACTCGGGGCCAGGCTACAGGCCCTATGTTCGGTATATCCTCTGCAAAGGAACATAGCAGAGTAACAGCCAGATTCCTCTGGAGCCAGGCTACCCCAGATTAGACTGCTACTCTCTGGCAATTGTCTAAGGTGTTTGCTATTTAGCCAACAGATTTATACACGGTCTGGTGAACCATGAATGGAAAATTCACAGACTGCAACATACTGAGAATGCGTTATCTCGATGGAAGGGCGTCCCACTGTTTTGACATTTACGTTTTTGTGATGGGCAAGCACGCGTTTAGGCACCTTACGTTAAGTTAGGTTTAAGTAAGAAAACATTTCATTTTTTTTTTGCATCATGACATGTTATTTTTGCATTTATGTATTTTAATATTCAAGTTCTTATTTCCGTATGATATATAAGTTTCGATTTTTTAGTTTACTTAGGCACAACGATAGGTACTCATAAGTATGTTTGCTATAACAGTGTACGAGGGATGATAAAAAATTACGTGGACTTTTGCTGTAGAAATCTAATTACATGTATTGATAGTAAACTCGTTAAATTTGCAATAGATATAGATTTATCTTTCCTTTATCCAGTGATGTATTTAATATTACCAATCTAAGTTCGGGATGTTGTCTATATGGGTCGTCAGAGTAACCCTATGGCGGTTCTGCGGAGCACGGTAAAAATTTGCCTTACCTGTATTTCGAATTGTTTGTTTTGTCTTTGGCTATGTCTAATATTTGCACTAGAGTAAAATGCTTGACATTTGGTATGCTATTTCGTTATGGTTTCCGCTTTTTACTGTGGGGGAATTATTGCCGTCAATAATTGCTGGTATAAGCAGCGTAAAATATGGTCTGTGGGTCATACAAGGGCGTTAAAATGACGTCATCCGTTATACAGTGTATTAAATGCAACTTCCAGGTTTTGTTTATAATTGTAAGAAAAATGAGAGCAGAATCAAAGAATGTTTTAGGTGATCATTTTTAATATTATTTGATCCTTGCATGTTAGTTTTGTCTGATGCTGGCACTGATTTGAGGGTTGTAGATCTGCATTTAGACACACACCGCAAAAGTCTTGTACGTGGAAACGATACTGAAAGCAAAAGTTCGGTCCGGATTTATGAACCAATATAGATGAGAAGAGTATGCCATAAAATTCTCGAAAACAATCATATTGCGTGCAGATGGGTCTAAAATTGGTCAAAATCATGAAAAATCTGCAAAAAGGGTGTTAGTTTTAGAAAACAGAGAAACAAAATACCCCCCAAAATGTTTAAACGGAGCAAAACGTCAAACGTCATTAATGTGGTGCTGTACCAACCTAATATAAAATGGAAGAAAATACTTATTTTCATTGAATTTTCTTAAAAACCTCACATTATATAGCTAAAAGGTCGAACGTTTTCTGCGGTATGACAAAAATTACTACAACTGCATTTCTCTACCGCCACAGTAATAGTCCACGTATTGTTTGATCATCCCCTCGTATAATACCGTGTTTGCGATCTAAGTTACGCCGGGAAGCAACCCGGCGTACTACTTGACGTTGGGGTGCATTTTAAAATCTTTGTCGTTTTTAATGCTCGTGGGATTAATTATTTTTGTTATGATTTATCAACTTTTGTGACTGAAACCAATAAAAGGGGCCTGGTATGATTTGGGCCATATTTGACCCCCATATTTATGTTTTTTTAGAATTGTATTTTTAAACCTCTGTTAATGATATATGAGTGGTGAAATCTTTAAGTATCTATTCAAATTTTCTACATTCTTGCGTTTTTATGTTTTTCTGCGCGTCTAGTTGCACCCTACCCAGCTGATTTTTGGCATTTTCGACCATTTTCGCCTGCATTTGGGCTGTAAAATATTTCAGCCCAGTCAAGAGCACAGCTAATTTTGTGCACAATGATGCATTTTAATAATGTCAACAATATGTGAAAAGTTCAGCTGTGCACTTCACTGGGCTGACACTTAGTTTTATACTTTTCTACATAGGGAACTTGATGCTTCAATACGGCGGAAATTACCGATAGCGACTTACGGGTTTATCCGAGAGCTTACTTGTTGGAAATTCTGTCCAGTGCTATATGCAATTACATAGGAATACAATGCAAAATGTTAAATTAATTACATATATGACAGTACGTCAATTTTTTATAAGTTATGAACATAATCTTCAGTGTTTGTCCGTTAATATGGTGTAAAAATATATGAAATAACTTCATGTTTTGATTCTTCCATCGGCTTTTGAAGTTTGAAGCTTCAATCACTTGAAATTATATACGAAGCATGTCGAAAATGCCCAAGAAGCTATGTTCAGCCTAAAATTTGAAAATGATCGAATTTTCTATAAAACTTTTATAAGTTATCACCATCGAGAGATTTTTTATAAGGTTTACATTGATGTAATTCATTATAAAATAAGTACACTATAAGTCTCTTCCATTGATCTCTAAACATACAAAAAGTCGTGTTTCGATAAAACCTCGCTCATAATTATTATGTCTCAAATAGTCTAAGTCCAAATCCGCCTATATTGCGTTAAGGCTAACACCACATCCTTTCTTGGTATTCGTGTTTTGTTTATATATATCGTGTGTGTTTTTTATGATCTACATGTAATTAAGAAAGGAACAATATGTATATAGTCTGATTCAGAAAGAAAGAAAGATCGAATGAAAGAAGGACGCTAGAAAGGAAAAAAAAGAGAAAGAAGTCAATAAATTCTTAAATGTGACAATCAACGTTTTTTTTCCTTAAATTCTTAATAAGCTAAAAAAATCAACTATGAAAACAAATAATTACATATCTTACGGTAATGTTAATTTAATATATTAGTTATCAGTTATTATATAATTTCTATTGTTTGTGCTAACAGTTTTGATTGAAATTTATTCGAGTGTGGTGGGGCGTATTTATCAAAGAAACCGAAATATGTTTTGTCTATCACAGGGTAGGATCTTAGTAGATTTTTATTGACTAGCTCACTGGCAGATTTGCTCATTTATTATTAGGAAACATGTATTGCTCTGTTTAGATATTACAGTATTGTCGAAAAACTGTTGGCTGTAAGAAACTAAATCATGATGAAGATATCACGTAACGTTGTGTAAGGAACGCTTGCTATAGCATAGGACGCATAGCTAAGGAAAAAATGCTATGAAACATTTTTTTTGCAAGGCTATAGTAATATTTTTTATGTTTCACTTTACTAGTAATATTTCTTTTCATAATGAAACTTTGTCCCTTTAATATATGACTGTTTTAAGTGAAGCCAGAAAGGATTATTTAAAGATAAAAAATTTGTGCTATTTTTGGTATATCTGCTTTAATGAGAACTTACGCTAATAAGCCTGTGCATCTGCGCAATGTTATCAGCGTCTGATATGTGCAAAATGATGACCAAACAGTGTCTGAACAGTTTGCGCAAGCTTATCGGAGTACGTTGATAATACGCTATGTATACAGTATAAATAACATGTTTATTACGCGTGCATTAATCGATTATCGATCATAAAATCCGATATTACCTCCTATCAGTTATAGTAATTGTCATCTCATTAAAGTTTGAAATGAACTCATAATGAAATAACTAAAGATAAATGCTAAGAAATATAAAGCTGCAACATTCAATTTATTCACTGTTTCGAGCATGACTTACAATATATATTTAAATTTAAAAAATATAGATTGATCAATATGCAAACTGACTCAGACCAGCTTATGCACTTGCGAAACACTGGTCTGAGTCTATGATCAGTTAATAATTTTTGTTTTTGTCAATTTTAGTATTAGTTTGTATAACCTAACCCGTTTCTGCAAAAACCGAACTGATCCGAATTTCTGATCAAAATATTTTAAACATGTGTGATCAAATCAGGCTGTGCCTGTGCGCAAACCATTTAAAATTGGCAAGCTGATCCCATGTTGTAATTAAATTTAGTCTGGTCATTTTTTTATAATTTCCCTCATACGCGACACGATAAACAGCAAAGGGGAATGTGCACCCAGCAAAGACGCAGATCAGCCTAAGCAGCCACCCAGTCTTTCCTGTGCGATTAAAGGGTAGCTAATACTCTGAGCTACCTCCATGCCGATATTGAAGCCTCTGATTAGATTAGGCGGATACCCAGGCTGATCTGAGTATTCGCTGGGCGCACATGCAGCTGTGTTCTGTCATGTCACGGCTCATTTAATTGTTTGCTAAAGTCATCGACTGAGAAGCCTACTGAGCCGCTGTTGTCGACACGCCATCTGTCTGAAGGTGTGAAATTCGGTTACATGTCTTGTCAAAACAATGCAATTTCAAAATTAACACTCGCTAACGGCAATGAAAGCCATAGCGAATTCTTAGATCAGCCTGAGCAGGATAACAAATGGGCTAAGCTACCTCTTCGCGGACAGAGAAGAATCTGATCAGACTGGGCGGATTCCCACGCTGATCTGAGTGTTCGCAGGGCTCACATGCCATTTTGTTTGTTTTGTCGCGTCGAGACTCTTTTATTTATTTTTGTTTTGTTTTGTTCGCAGAAAAGGCAATTTTTAAATACTAATCGTAAATGTTTAGCAGCTTAGCAGAAAGCCGAAAGACGGCAATTTGCATTAAACTTTTGAAAAGTTTTGTCAAAACAGAAAATCAAATGAAAAAAAGTTGTCGTTGCTGTTGATTGGTGGTTTAGCGTCCCAGAAAATAATATTTTTGTCATGTCGAGATAATGCCTCTGAATTTGTAGGACTACTAGAATAACTCGGCCTGCTATAAATGACACTCCGGTCTAGCAGCCGTTGCCGCAGAAGCATCAGGCAGCCCAATGGGCGGGGCAAAAGAAAAAAACCAATAAGAAACAAAACAAAAAACAAAAATAGTGGGTGGATGGGTGTCTGTATCAGGCTTAATCTTTCCATTAAGCTGAGACCGTCAAAGAGGGATCGAAATATCATAATTTATTATTAGTATTATTGTTTTATGTTTTTGTTGTCAGAAACTAAACCGACCAATAATCAGATCTATTTTTCTCGCCAATCCTTACGAAATTGACCTAAATATGTAAAAAAAAGAGACTTATTGCAACAAAAGTGAGCAAGTGAGAAATGTAAATTGATTTGATATGAGAACAAGAAAACCCATATTGTTAAAAAAATAAAAAAGTTTCCATCAGCTCCTTCGTATTGTTATTATGCTGATAAAATATCAAACACAAAGATGACAAAAAATCGGCTCCAGAAAAGTTCAACACCTGCACAGATCCGGGGACATGGACATCGATATGACATTCCTAATATCGATTAATACCTATCGCTTCGCGGGTCTAAGGGAAATAACTGCATTCACATTAAAACTCGCTCCAGGTAACAGGTAACCGATTACACTACTTAGCGTGCCTTGAAGACTTGAGTGTCAGTTGAAAAAACTTTGCAGTTTCTTGGACCTTTTACCAGTGATCTCATCAAAACTATGCCCAAATTTCCGCTCATAGACAAAATAAACATATGTTGTGGGTATTCATTTTCTAAGTTAGAACACAATGAATCATTGGTAAAGATTTTATTTTCATCCGTTGAAATATTTTGGTTTGCGTCCGTCTACTTGCTAAGTTGAGTGGGTGGGGTAGCTGGACAGTCCTTGAACAGTACACATCTGTTTAACAACGTTGTACCACTTATTAGCATACCACCAAAAAATAGTTGTCAAGTACTCCCTAAAGCTGTATTAACTGTCTCATTTCATAACAGGAAACCTTTCTAAACACAGTTTTCTTACCCTTTATTTAAAATTATTGAAACAAAACAGGCATGTCTGAAATCATTTTTTCCGAGGATTCACGAAGAAGAAACAAATTATTTCTTTATGAACCTGTTTACTCAAATGATAAGCAATAGAAACCATGTAAGTTTTATTAAATTTTAATGGGGGCCAAAAACGGCCCAAATCATACCTGGTCCTCTGCATCCTGTTGCTGCGACGCTGCGAAACAGGATAATCCGAATTTCGCTTGATTAACATAATGACATTCTACAAATTGTTGGCTAAAATATAACAAGGCTATTCGACTCATTTGTATATAAGAAAATAGTTTTCGCATTGGAGTAAGAGAACTTGTGGAGTTATCACATCACAGAGGCCAAACGGAAGCTGAGTTAGTTTTGTGTAAACTCCAATAGTTTACATGTAATGATAAAGGTGTTATTTTTATTTATTTATTATTTTGTACTTCAACATTTATATACACATGAGTCGAATAGCATTATACTGTTTTGGCTGTTCATTTAAAGACCTGGGCCCGAGGTTATAAAACTTTTTTCATGCTCAGCTGAGTTGAGCATGAAACTTTACCTGCTAATAAATAGCAAATTACTGATAAGTACGGTTGTTTTCTTGCTCAGTTTGGCTGGGTATGAAATTTTCTCTGCTTATGAATATGAAAATGCCAACATTAGTTGGCATTTTCATATTTATTAGCAGAGAAAATTTCATGCTCAGCTGAGTTGAGCACGAAAAATGTTTTATAACCTCGGGGCCTGGCAAAGAGGTTATAAAACTTGAGTACATTCTCAAACTCAAAATAAAGCACACTGATTGGCTGCTTCCGAGCACATGCTCAGAAGCAGCAAATCAGTGTGCTTTATTTCGAGTTTGAGATTATTCTCAAGTTTTATAACCTCGAACCCTTGTATCTCTTGACAGGCAAAACATAATTTGATTGACACATCTTTATAACAGAGCTGTCTTGTACATTATTACGTTAAGGTGAGGTGGGAGTAATTCAGCGCAGCCGTGCGGCAGTTTCAGTCGCAACGTTACGAAATGACGTCAAACGTTCCGTCATTCGGAACTCCTCGGCCAATTCCATGAATCAGACCTCAGGCGTATGTAAGGCGGAGCAATATGCAGCAAAATCCAACATTTTGTTGTTCGGCCGAAAGTATACGCCGAAGCCGTATATCTCTAGGTCTACGAATGAATTAATTCTCGACCTGCGACCTTTTACAGCTGTTGCACGGACATTCATTTATAGCTTTGCTGTTGTTAAAACAAAACAGTCAATGATTAATGACGAGACATTGGCGTCTTCTCATTTTATTATTTGCTCGGTGTGACAGTGCGGCCATCTTTGTTTATATCGTTGTTCCTAACAACAGTCGTGTGACGTAAGTAGTCTCACGTCATACATCCGAGGTTGATTCACGGAATTGGCCGAGCGGTGTTCCGATTGACGTTCCGTCTGAGAAAAACAAGATGGCGTCAACATTATCCGCTTCTGTGATTACATATACTACATGGTCTGATTACAAAATGCAAAGAGGCTGAGCGCTGGGTAAAATCATAAAGGAAATAGAAAGTGTTGTAGAGAAGAAACTGCAAAAAATATAGGTAGTTACGGGCGGCTAGTTACTAGGCCTACTTGCGGGAAAGCTTTTCTCTGGCGGTTTCTCAACAGTTTGTTAGATGGAGTTCGCAACTGCTGTTGCAATAATTTTATTGCAAAGTTAATACGATGCCGCCTCATGAAATTGAAATGAGAAGTCAGATCACTGTCAACACTTCGACCATGCATTTTAGATTTCCGCCTCCAGCGGTTCTCGAATCCGGGACCGCTAGATCAGCAAGTTAGCGCTTAATCTACTGAGCTACCGGGGCTCCTTGGGTGGTATCAGATAGATCGCCGGGATGGAGGGATGGATGGAGATTTTACGTCTTTTTTAACAGTTATTCAGTCATATAAGGACCATGATGATGTGATAATGAAATTCTGTGTGCAGAAAAAGATTATCGGCGCAGATTAAATGGGAGTGTGTTTTGTTATATGTCTCTAGTTGAAGATTTGACAATAACTTTCACGAATAAGTAAGCTATGTCGGTAGGCACCCACAACCGTGATTTTGACACTGGGTAGCGACAACGACCTATCCCAAAATTGAGCTGTCCAATTGGACCGCGGTCAATCTTGAAATTGACCTGATTTCAAAATAGTTATCAACATGTTGCACTGTTTGTGTGTATTAAACCGAAAGTATAATGTGGAACAATATCGAAATTATACGAGGCTGCGCCTCGAAAAAAAAACACTGAATACACCTTACTCAAATATCTGTTTCCAAATAACTCGTGTTATCCAAGTGGGTACCCAGCAGGCACACAAGGTTGAATCAACCTTGAATAAACCTTGATTCAACGTTGTGACGATGGATTAAGGTTGATTCAACCTTGTGTGCCCAGTGGGTACACAAATTGGGACGTTTATTCAACGTTGGTTTAATGACTGGATTATGTTGTAATTATTTCTGTCATGACAGATATCTTCAACCTGAAAAATTAATGGGAAATATCTTCTCAGACTTGAGTTCAGATTCAGAAAGAATCTGTTCGCTGCAGGAAAACCCACCTCCAAAGGGTAGATGATAATACTTGATTAGAAAAGTATATGTAGGGATTTGTATGTCAGGTTTTCGCTATAAGAATGGTTAAGATGGACTAAGGACTTGAGATTCAGGAAGAATCTTTTTTTTTAAGGAAAACCCACCTCCAAAGGGTAAATGATAATACTTGATTAGTGTAAACAATATTTTATTCAAAATACTGAACAAATACAAACAATACAATCTCACAAGAATATAACTCAATACAGTAGCTTGAAAGGGATTCAGAAGAAAGTCTTACGACTTATATGATCTGTATCCCAGAAATTACTGTATATTTGTATATAACAAATGATTTGAAGCATACATGTACTACTGTCGATTGATATTTCAGCATAATAGTCTAAACAAATTTAGGAAAATTGAAAAACTTATACTGAATGAAAGCATTTTCAAACATAAATAGTCATACTAGTAAGTTTACATCATATTCTTAACATGTTCTCAATAAAATGTCGAATTAATGTTTCTGATCTCTTGAAGCTCCACGGGGAATGGAAAATGAATTACAATCGTATATTCTACTTTGTCTGTAAAGATGATAAAATACGTAGTCACCAAGAAAGTGTTATGAGGAAATTTGGGTCAAAGATACGGCAATTCTATGTACATTGTATATCATGCATATTGCCACACACACACACACACAAAAATTACTAATTAGATATTATGCAATTTCAAAACGTTTAGATTTTATCAAAAACTCTTGTACAGCTATAAATATTTGTCGGTTCTCGATATTAGTTAGTTGTTCACTACCGAAAAGAAGTATATTTAAAGTAGGCTGACAAATAGGAGTAATTTTATTAAAGAGTTCTTGTCTGAGATTATGAAAGCGTTCACAATTGAACAAAAAATGACTGGTATCTTCAACCACTTGACAGACACAAAGTGGACTATCTATTATATTTTTGGAAAAGAGATGTTGATTGAGAGAACTACAAGTTGTTCTTAACCGTGCATGATAAATCTGCCCAAGTCTCATTCCGTCAAAATAGAAAGAAGGTATTTTCATTAGATCTGAGTTTAACTCGTGCTTAAAGGTAGCTATGCTTGGCAGATTACGTACATTTTCTGAGAGTTCGTTCCATTCTCTTACTACAGATGGTAGAAAAGAGTTATAGTAAAGTTGAGAGCTTGCGTGAACAGTAAGTAAATCTGAAGAGTTCCGTAACGGGTAATTTGTGGTTTCACCAATAGTCGGCGGAACAAGAGATGATAAGTAATTAGGAGATAAACTATTTTGCATTTTATAAAACAACAGAAGTTTATGCTTTTTTCTGCGATTTAACAAATTTTCCCAACCAGCCTCACGAATAAGAGTATTGACTGAGACTAAATTAGTAGCTCCTGTTACGATACGGGCTGCTTCATTTTGAATTTTTTCAAGTTCATTTACCTCATACTGGGTGCAATTGTTCCATACAACATCAGCATACTCAAGAATAGGGCGAATAAAAGTAAAATATATTGTTTGAAGAGATTTCCTGTCAAGTTTAAATTTTAATTTCCTCATAACGTTTATGCGAGTCCATTCCTTTGATTTAATGTATTCTAAATGATCATGCCACGTGCAGTCGCTGGAAAATATAATACCTAAATGTTTATGCAAATCAACTTCTTGAATAGGTTGTTGGTTCATTAAGACGTGAGGATGGTTGGGTCTATTACGTTTTCTAGAGAAAATGACAGACTCTGATTTGGAAGGGTTAAAAGTTACAAGCCACTGGTTAGCCCATTGGTGTATTTTGAAAAGATCGGAATTTAAGTGATATGCAGCTTGAACAGGATTGTCTACAATAATATAAAGAGTAGTATCGTCCGCAAAGAGTCTAATTGAAGAGTTTATGTTTTCAACAATGTCGTTAATATAAAGGAGAAAGAGCAAGGGACCTAATATCGAGCCTTGGGGAACACCGGCTTCGACTAAAGACCAGTTAGAACTTACACCAGGAATAACTACTCTTTGCTTTCTATTAGCCAAATAATCTGTGAACCACTGGAGAAGAGATCCAGAAATACCAACAGATTGTAATTTAAAGAGAAGACCTTTATGCCAGACCCTGTCGAAAGCCTTACTTATATCACAAAATATAGCACGGACTTCTTTGCCTTCGTCCAGGGCCCGGCAAAAAGTATTATATATATCAACTAACTGGTTAACAGTAGAATCACCAGGAACAAAGCCAGACTGAAGAGTAGTGATTACATGGTGATCATTTAAGAAATTGAAAACATATTTATGTACAATTTTTTCAAGAACTTTACAAAGAGTATTGAGTAGGGATATGGGTCTATAGTTGGACACGTCGGATGGGTCATTCTTTTTAAAAACAGGAGTAACATTGGCCTGTTTCCAGAGGTTTGGAACTTTGCCTTTAGCAAGAGAGAAGTTGAAAAGGTCAGTGAGGGGAGCACATAAGGGTCGAGCAAGCTCTTTTAATAGTCTATTCTTCAACTTCCTGAGAAGTGACAGAAATAGACTCGAGTTTATGAGGAGATATATGATTTACCGTAGGTAGAGTGGCATTACTATCATCCAATTTTGTTTGATCAGTGAAAAACATGTTTAAGATATTTGCTTTATCATTTTCATTAGTATAAATTATATCATCTTTGCAAAGTGGAGGAAGCGTCGATTGCTGTTCAGGTGTAATAAAATGTTTTAAAGTTCTCCACCAGTCCTTCTGATTAAGATTATTAGATTTTAGTTTTTCTGTGAGTTTATCTAGCTGATTTTGTTTAGATTGCCGAATTTCATAAGTTACTTTGTTTCGCACATTTTTATATGTCTCAAAGTCGGTGATATTTTTAGATCTTTTGTATTTATCGTACAATCGTTTTCGTTTACGCATTAGCCGTTTTATATTAGTAGTTAGCCAAGGAGGATCAGATTTTCGTATTTTAATATCTTTATTTTGGTATATGCTTTTTTGCTAGTTCAGAGATACATTCCGTTATATTATTTGTATACGTGTCTATATTATCATTCTTAAGAGAGCTCCAGTCAGTATTATCTAAATCACGCGAAAAAGATAGATAGTCTCCCCTATCGTACAACCAAACATGTCTAGTATAAACGGGGGTAATAGGTTTATCAAATTTCAATACACAATATACAGGGCAGTGGTACCTTATATTTTGGTCTAGGATCGGTTCTCCGACTCCACTTAAAAGAATATTATTTATGTTAGATGTAAAGAACAGGTCAATAATAGAAGACGATGATTCCGTATGATGTGTTGAATACTTGATTAGAAAAGTATATATAGAGTTGTAGGTCATTTTTTCGCTATAAAAATGGTTTAGATGAACTAAGGCTAATAGTGTCTGATAAGTGATCAGTGTTCGAGAAAAGGTAACCCACAGGACAGCTGTAAAGGGTAGCCAAGGGTCTAAGCTACCTCCATGCGGACAGCTAAGGCTCTGATTAGACTAAAGCTGCATACTCCTTCTAAAAGTTAGATCATTGTAATGCTGGAAACACAGATAGGCAACATCATGAACATTTTGAAAGAATTGATGTTGTAAGGCATTTATGAGGCATTATAAGGCATTAAATTAAAGTGAAATTGTAATAAACTTGAGAAAAAATCAAACAAATCATCACTAGACATATATCATTCAGGGAACATATAGTTTGCCTCTATACGAGGTCCGGGTTGTACTAACATTTATAAGAATATTGAGACGTCTATTAATTACAATCTTACCTGCCTTATCCAGCTCTTAACGTTTTCCCATGCAGAGTACCAGAGGATGTGTAATTGCCCATTAACAGAGTTTTTCTTTCAAATGTATACACTCTGCCAAAAGGAAGAGTCTGGCTTCTAATAACAAACTTACGCTAAGACGATTTTTCTGCGTCATCAAAAGTAGCTTCTGGCTTATTACAAATTAACGTTGATGTTTGCGACAAATTAATGCCGAGAGCAAAGCAAACTTTATAATGAAATCATTCACCTTACCATTTGAGCCGCGACACGAGAAAACCAACATTGTGGTCGTGCGCCCAGCGCAGACTCAGATCAACCTGGGCATCCGCCAAATTTGATCAGACTCTTCGTTAAGTGCTCAAAGGGTAGCTTAGGGCCTAAACTACATCCATGCGGACAGCGAAGACTCTGATCAGACTGGGCGGATGCCCAGGCTGATCTGAGTCTGCGCTGGGCGCACAACCACATTGTTGGTTTTGTCGCGTCGCGGCTCATTTCTTGTTGATTTTTTTTCTTCATAGACAGCACTTATGCCTTGAGATATTATTGATAATGAATAAAACATTTTGTATTTGGACTAGCGATGTCATTAATGTAGTGTTTTTTCTCTCTGTTTTGTTCGAATTACAAATTCAGTATTAATATACGAGGCTTGTACAGTGGAACGCTGGTTGCGTCATCTGCGCGTATCCTAGGTATTACATACAGCCAACTCTCGATATCTCGAATACTGATACCTCAAAGACCCTCTTATATCAAAGATTATAGTTTGGACACATTCTCTGTTTTTATTTGAAGTTCAACTCTGGATATCTCAAACTACCGACATCTCAAAGTAAATTTTCCGGGACCAGAAAATTTACTTTGAGATATCAGTAGTTTGGGATGAATTTCGACTTTGAGATATCGAGGGTTAACTGTATATTTGTCAACATACCGATTTTGCTCTGCTGTTCATCATAGATACTGCAGTGCTTTATGGTAAAACAAGCTGATACCGAAAGGTTTAGCATAGCATATGACAAATGAAAGGGTTTTCAAACATCAAGATATCAGTTGCTGTTCTTGGAAGAGATCAAAAAGTGAACTGAGCGGTAACATATCATATCCCATTGGGCACACAACGTTGAATCAACATTAATTCAACGTCAGGACGGTGAATCATCATTGAATCAATGCTGATTCAATGTTGTGTGTCTGCTGGGATGCTGCTTCCGGTGCACTTGACGACATTGACACGATGCTTAAGTTAGTAATCATTTTCCCCCAAATGCTTCAAGTGTGTTAAAGTGCCTGTCTGAGGTATTTAAATGACTTAACTTATTTTTTTCTCTTGTAGCCATACTATAAAAGGACAACAGCTATTTGTGGCACTTTATGCAAAATAACTTACTTTATAGCTTTTGAAAGTGACATCCTGTCGTATTAGATGTATACTTAAGGACAAAAGTTCTGCACGGATGTTAAACTAACATCCGTGCAGAACCTTTGTCCTTAAGTATAGTTCAGGAAGGAAAGGATTACATGACATGTACGTGAACAAAACAGGTATAATGATAGAGCACCATTCTAGTATACACAGCTTGTATTAACTCGACATTGCCAGCCTGCTAATCGACCATTAGTCTTTGGATTATATATTGAATAGTTTTCAGTGGGCGAATTTTGAATAAGGGTTCCTATAGAATGAATTTCGTTTCTATTGGAAATAGAAAATGTGTGAGATAATTTTGCAGTAGTGGGGTGTGAGGCAGTCGCTTATGTGTTTTATTGCTTCATTACATGTCATGTTCAGAATCAAACCAAGTCTGTTGGTCCTAGCTCCCAAAGGATACAACGTTTTAGAAGAGTATTTTTAAAGAAAGTATTTTGAAGAATTTAGTGTACTCCTATCATGTTGACTGAAGACTTAATTATACTTCTTCTTGCTACTGACCTTTTTACTAAATTTATTTATTTTCAAATTGCTTTTTTCTTTGTTTCTTCAGCTCTGGTGGTTTTGAGTAGTTTTCTATAATGTTTTAAATGGTTCGCGTCTCCAGTTAGCCCGTTAGGAGCACTGCTTTGTTACTTTGGTCTATCTAAATTACTTGATTCCCATTTACTGATCCATTAGCCAATTTCGATTGGAATATATTGGTTAAAATTTTTTGACATATTCTGCTCTTTGGTACAAAATTGCTTATACTTGTTCATGCAATTTAACATTTCTTTTACATGTAGAATTCTAAATTGTCCTGTACCAGCTTACTTATGCCGCCCCAAAACCAAGTAAAGAAGCAAAACAGTACAGTTGCTCTGACGGTGAAGAAAGATCGGATATTACTGAGAGTACTTGTAGGTCTCAATGAAATCACAAAATACAGGTTTGAATACAAGCACATGGAAATGCCTGCGAGCATTGTGCATGAAATACAATTAAAGACGGGTTTGAACACAAAGCTTAATTAGAATTTTCGATTGAGCTCAGCTACTAATGGGAAAATAACTACGTTAAGCGCAGAAGGGAGTCATTTTATTACGTAACATAAAATGTTTTATTTGACTTCAAGGAATGGACTTTCATGAGATTCTCTGTGTCTGCAGTGTATCGCGTTTATTTTTTTTTATCGATTATACCTTCAGCGTTATATTCCGGTAATGGGAATCTGTTCGGAGAGCCTTTTGATCATAAGCAATAATAGAAGAATTAATGAGCTCATGGATTTGTATTGAAACTTTTGATGATAATATAAGACGTAGCTTTTGGTCACAAGAAGTTGCTAGGTAACAATGTAGCAAAAATATGTTTTAAAAACAGCATTTGTGTTAGAAGTTGTGTGCTTTCAGGAATAATGTATAAACACAAACCGTGTCTGAAAGCTCAAGCTTTGTCTTTTGGTAGAATTTTAAGCATGAAAATATTTCTTCAATTATTTGTTATCGTTGCAACGACAAAATCACGATAACACGACGTTTTATTTTTTTTTTATTTTGTTTCATTTCACATGGGATAACCTGAGAAAAACGAATTAGGGTGAATGGGTTCACAAATTTTAATTTTTGCCTCCTTTCTAAGTGGGGAGGGTGGGGGGTCAACTTTAGAGAAAAAAAATCCTTTTGGAATCTAGCCCGTCTCGAAGGTTTTCATTGCTAAGAAAGTCATATGTAAAAAAACGCCTTCTATTTATGTTTATTTCCTGAACAGAGCAAGCCTTAGATGCTTGAAGTAACTACTTATTAAAAACTTCAGTATTTCACTCTTGTAATATTATATGTGTTTTATGTATGCGCGGTTCCTCTTCTGAATGAGTATATCTATTCTGTTTTGTCGTTTGTTCGTCCAATCTAGCCTGTTTAGCGATGTCACAGTCCCGCAGTACAAAACAATAACAGGCACATTACCGTGTTACCGTGGCGATCCGCTCATCAAAGGGGGTGGGGGTCGGGTTGTGCGATGGTGCTGCGTGTAACTTTCAGTGCCATGGCATCCTACTGATTTGGATAATAGCAGAGCAAGGGCCTACTGTGCTTGCAGTAGGTGCGGGTGGTGATTGTTTGGACATTTTTCTCTCGTCTATCATTCCTCTCTTCTTTCTCCCTCTCTCTGGGAGACTGCCCGATATATACTGAAATACTGTCTCAAAGGGCTGTTAAACCCAAAACAATCAAGCAATCCTCTTATCAAAACATCAAAACTGCACATATACTCAGTACAGTGGACTCGACAGTATCGGATCATCGACAGTATCGGATCACTCTTAGGTAATCACCCATTTTTCTCACAAATGAAGCAAATAATTTTTACCATTATATTACAGTCATCAAGTTCGACCAATGGCAAAGTGCAGGGTGAAAAATTCGATCGAAATCTGCGGCTGAGAAAAAATCAGAGTTGTTGAAAAGCTTGGCCCCTCTTCAGCGACGCTTGCATTTTGCCTGTTGCTCGTTACCCCCAAGATAGATTTCGGTTATTTAAACTATTTTATCATTAGGCGATTGAAACCAATTTTGCTTTGTAATGTGTCCTTGCATCCCTAAAATTGCAGGCAGTCATTATTTTTGTGACATCCTAGTATTTGATGAAACTAAAGACTTGAAAAGTGAGGCACCGATGTGCGACAGTAACGGATCATCATATAACTTGAACTGAAATACAGGCCTCAGCTGGAAACTGCATGTTGGATGTATGGTCTGATGCTGAAAACAAGTCATAAATCAACTACCTGAGTGGCTGCTGTATCTTTTTCAAAGAAAA
The DNA here is from genome assembly GCA_963989385.1 of Ctena decussata. Taxonomy (NCBI): domain Eukaryota; kingdom Metazoa; phylum Mollusca; class Bivalvia; order Lucinida; family Lucinidae; genus Ctena; species Ctena decussata. The sequence continues at coordinate 53,639,107 of OZ022499.1, read as the reverse complement.
TCAGTTTAAAACTAAGACAGCATCCTTTTTGTAAAATATCCCCCATCCCAAGCCCCACATTCTAGCGTGTGATAATGAAGGTTATGCGTAGCAAAACCAAGCTTCTGCTAAACATTCTGTTGAAACATTCGAGATCAGCTCGCATGAATGTGACTGGCGTTCATCGGATAGACATCTGTACACTGTGTAGACTCAGATTAATGCCGGGGAACTCGTTGAATGACCATGTAGTGTTTATACACTGATTGCACTGAAATATCGTTAAGGCAGAAAATCACCGTAAATTTGTTGATCCTGATCAGACACCACGGTCTTATCAGGGTCTACACTTTGCAAAGGCAGTTTATGATCTTTACTGTTTGAGTAGTTCCATGCTATGAGGCGCAGGGGATTACTGAGTTAAATTTTTTTGGCATGCTTGTAGTTTTGTATACATTCAACTTTTATTTAACAGACAAAACAGTTGCTGGTGAAGGACCACATGAAAAATATCGTTGAAAGGCCGTAAAAGTTTCCTCAGAGAGTTTAATAGGTCCAACTGTTTATGTAGCAAAATTATTGAAGAAAAGAAGGTTGTCAGAATGCCTCGGAGAAACTTCCCTATAAAATAATATCATATGATCCGATACTGTCGCACCTGATTCGTTACTGTCGCAGGACCCTCCCGTAAGTCTGTATAGGTTATCTGCCCTTAAAGGAATAAAGTTCGTAAATATTTTAACATGGATAGATAGAAGGGATATTTTGCAATTGTTTTGTGTCATAACATACATACTTTTAGCATTCATATACAACAAAACGGGAGTTTTATTGAACTTGATCCGATACTGTCGAGTCCACTGTACATGTGCAGTTTTGACGGTTTGATGAGAGAAACGCCACGGCCGACGGGCGGCGACGCTGCAATTACCAACAGCCGAACTTTTCCAACTCAGGGTACCCTGGTAGCGGATTTCCTGGTCTATCGGATTGAAGAAATCAATCTGGGTTCGAGGTTATAAAAGTTGAGAATAATCTCAAACACAAAATAAAGCACACTGATTGGCTGCTTCCGAGCATGTGCTCGGAAGCAGCCAATCAGTGTGCTTAATTTTGAGTTTGAGAATGTACTCGAGATTTATAACCTCGGGACCAGCATTGACCATCCTTTGGAGTTGAGAACACGACTCCCTAAACGAACCATGAAAACTAAATCCACTTAGCCAGACCCTCCACTCGTTATGTTGCTTTTGCTTCTTATTTCATCTCCTTTCGATGTCTTAGATTTCTTAGATCGGCTAATCTTTGTGAGAGGTTTTTCATGGGTATCTTCATTTATATGTTGTGTATCACAAGTCCAAAGGTTTACACCGTATGTCCGTTTAACATGTTTTATTACGATAAGAAAGTATCTATACTTTGGAGCATGCAGCATAAGTGCATACCTACAAACTTCCGTTTAGGATAACACGTTAACATAATCTGAAAAATGTATTGTTCCACACGTCTAAACGGACGCAGTTAGTAAGCTCACTAATTTAATTGATTGCGGAAAATGAATATTCTCATCAGCCTACTCAGCCACTCAAACTGGCCAAAGTCTTCATCTATTAGATTTCATAGGAGAATATACGAAAAGAGAAGACTCTAATCAGACTGCGCGGATGCACATTCTTCCATAAAATACATTTTCACGCGACGCCAAGCAATTCAACAATGTTGCTTCAATGTTCCTTTCCCACTAGAAAGGTTTTTATAGCTATACAGCTGTACTGAATGTTTCTGTATGGTTTCCGAAAAAAGGAAACGTCTTAGTTAGACGCATATGCCACTGGTCAGAAAATTGCCAAGTTCTTTCAGCAAAAGGAAATTGACAACGTAATGCTAAGGAAATGGAACTATCAATTTCTGAGAGGGAGCATAATTACAGTTCATTTAAGATTATCTTACAGAATGTGTGACCCGAGCTACGAAAAAGCATATTTTTGCGTTATGCCAAATCAGCCATATTAATAATCAGTTAGCTGTTCCCTGCAAACTGATTACAATCTTTGCCTTTGCTATATCAAGATATCTCGGAGCTTAAAACTGTTGTTAGGAAGACTCTTATCAGACTGCGCAGATTTCCGCTGGTCGCACGTGCCGTAACGTACATAAGTCGCAGGTCGACTCACGAGTGATAGGAAATGAAAGTGCACTTAATGTTCTCAGCCAGAGACGAGCTTTGAAACTCTATGCCGCGCATGATTCAGATGATTTGATGGTTTGTTTCCGTTTGGGTTTTTTTTAATGATAACAAACTTTTGTCCTTTCTGTTTAGGAGACCAGGGTCCGAGGTTATAAAGCTTTTTTTCAAGCTCAACTCAGCTGAGAATGAAAAATTATCTGCTAATAAATAGAAAATTACTGATAAGTACAGTTTTTTTTTCTTGCTCAGTATAGCTGAGTATGAAATTTTCTCTGCTTATAAACATGAAAATGCCAACATTAGTTGGCATTTTCATATTTATCACCAGAGAAATTTTCATGCTCAGCTGAGTTGAGCATGAAAAACGTTTTATAACCTCGGGGCCAGGTTTGGACAGCATTAGTAAAATGAAAATAGTTCAGTGCAGTGTACTAGACAAATTCATTCTTCAGTCACACAGACGTCTTCACGTAGCCACTTCACTCTGCAAAGATTAATCTTTCGCTTCGACGGAACGCATAAATCCTCTCATAAGCCTGTCTGAGAACGTTCCGTCCCACACATCCTGTCTCGTGCTGGTATTTTTAGTCCATCTACACCTCTTGAACTGCGTGTGAGGTAAATGGAACACAAAATTTAAGGTAAATGGGTACACTGTCATGTAAAGCAATTCTACCAGGTTCCTTTTTGCCTCCCTTGTCAACGGAGGTCTACTCCTGCTCCTCGAGGAGGAAATTGTTTACCTAAAGCGTAGTCCCCTTTTTTGGACGGTCTGGCGACAGTTGTTCTCTTTTGTAAAAATGGCAGAAAAAAGCATGGAGGTGTACACATACAACTTTAGTCGAATACATTGCTTATAACGTTTGACACTTTCTCTACCACATCCCTGTAACTGCAGCAAATAGTCTATAGGTTCTTCTCAAAATGGCACTTATTCAGGAAAAGAACAAAATGGACGTTTGGTATGACGCATGGACGTACAGATAACGTATATAACTAGTTTTGTAAAGTTACGTCATGTGATCACTTAATACTATTGAATAACGAGCCACTCTCCAGTAATAAATATCCATACAAGTGTTTGCACTGACAATGTAAATACTTAGTAAAAAAATTCGAAGCAAAGATATCATACTAATATTGTATTTTGTTATATGTAATATTTTATGAAGCATTTTCCATGTAAAACATACCCTGGCATTTCATTCCCTTACCTCAGACGAAGATGTTATAAGCTGAATCGGTCTACCACCAGGGAAGTAACCTTGGAGTTTTTATTTACCTCCCTTCACAGTGGTGGTCAACTCTTAAAGAATTTTTAGCTGCACCTCTAAGGGCAAGTTCATTCTTTTAAGGGTAGACCCCATTTGGAAGGGTTTCGTCGTCCAGAGAAGCAAAATGTACGTCATGATGCCTAGCGTCCCATAAATAGGACAGAGGCAAACAGTACAGAACCAGATCAGACGCCGCAAAACGGGGCGTCTGATCAGGGTTTACACTATTTGCTTAAGATACGTGGGTGTTTTTTGTCTTAAAATAAAATAAAAATGATAAAAGAAAACTAAAACACCTCTTAGCTGACAAATGGACTCATACAGTCACTTGATAAGGAAAAGAACAATCTACTGAGCATAAATAGATTAAATTAGCGGACGGCCATGGATGGTACCAATACACCATTAAGAGTTCTTGAATAGTAATTAAAGTGGTAAATACAAAAGTCATCAGCGTCTGCGACAGCAAGTTTTGTTAAACAAATGTCAGAAGAGTGAAGGAACTGTTTGAAAATTATCATTATTATTATAAGTAGTAGTAGTAGTATTTTATTTATTTATTTATTTATTTTCGGTTTTTCGGTTTATTTTATGGAAGTTTTAGTTACGGATATCTGGGCATGAAGACAGTTATCGAAATATCAAAAATATGATAAATTAAGACATAACCTTAATACAGCACATGCTTTATAAGGTATGCAAACATGTTCTCTATTCCGTATGTGATACTTTTGACCTGAAATGTCCCAGATAAAAGAAACGGAAGAAAATTATTATAAGGACATTGCTAACATTGAAACAGTCCATTTCATAATTTTTTGTACATTTTACACATATGTGTCTTTTTTTTCCATGTATGAGATGCACTGAATTGAACAAAGCCTCTTGCTTGAAAACGTTTTTCTCCATTTGAGCCGCGACACGACAAAACCAACAATGTGGTTGTACGCCCAGCGGAGACTCAGATCGTCCTGGGCATCCGCTCTGTTCGACCAGACTCTTCGTTAAAGGTTTAAAGGGTAGCTAAGGATCTAAGCTACCTCCATGCGGACAGCGAAGACTCTGATCAGACTGGGCGGATGCCCAGGCTGATCTGAGTCTGCGCTGGGCGCACAACCACATTGTTGGTTTTGTCGTGTCGCGGCTCATTTGTGCAAAATATAACTCTCGTTTGTCTGCAAACTATTTTAAAAAATATTTGGAACTTATTTCGCTGAGAAAGCTTGAGTTCTTGTTATTCGTCTATGTAAAATAATAGTACAATGCTAATTGCTATTTCAAGCGTTTGAACTAAATATATTTAGATCTCTTGGGAGAGTAAACGATCTTAGATGCAGAGCTTTGTATGTTTTTAGCGTATCAGGGAATGATTGGTTCTGAAAGCGAGGTCGTTTAGTGTTATGTTGTAATGCAGTTCGAGTCACTTGCAGAAAGGTGAATGGTACTATTGCCGCTGCTGAAATTATATGTTTCAGTCGTGCGGATGTCAGGTATTTAATACATTATCTTTTTACTTTTAGAATATTTGTATTAAGATTTCAGGGAAGGAATCTCTGCCACTTTCATTTTTACCTTCCTTCGCGATTCCTTCTCCAATTTTAAACGAAAAAGTTGCCCTTCTGAACAATATCTTTTCTACAGATGAAACTTACATTTTAAGGAAACAGGTAGCCTTCCTGGGTGCAGATTCTTTTCAAAACGAATAGACCCAGTTTTGAAAAGGGAAGCACATAGGATGTCACGAAATATGTTTCCCTTTGTTACAATTGCAGAAACAAACATGGAGGCGACCCAAACGCCTTAAGAACATTAATAACCTTAGCCCTGAGCATTCATCAGCGTCTGCAAGAGAAAATTGTGTTGTATAACTCTTAGAAGAGTGAAGGCACTGTTTGAAGTTGCTTTTTTTCTTCTTCATTTTTATGGGCGTTTCAGAAACGAAACTCTGAGCACGAAAAATTAATTATCACATCTTTTCTATAGCGTATACTCTAAAACGTTTTCTATTCCGCATGTGATACTTTTGACCTGAAATGTTCCAGATATAAGAAACGGAAGAAAATAAATATAAGGCCATTGCTGACACAGATTCAGACTTTTCCATTATTTACTCAGTCAATTTACATAGATGCACCATGTCTTTGCCATGCCATTTGCACGCATGAGAGGCACTAGACAAAAGCTCTTGTTAAAAGACGTTATTTCTTATCTTGCAACAACCCTTTGTCTGCAGACTAGTTTGAGTAGCCTCTTGACTGAGAAAACTTAAATTTTTGTTATTCATTAATGAAAATTCAAAATACACTGCCAATTAAAGTTTCAGTCATTTGAAAAAATAATATTACGATCTCTTTGGAGAGTAAATGATCATAGATACAGAGCCTGGAATAACTTGTGATGTGTCAGGGATTGATTTGTTCATCTATAAGCGAGGTCGTTTTGTAATGTTGTAATGCCATTCGAGGTTAATGGTACTATTGTCGCTGCTTAAATTAGTTGTTTCAGTCGTGTAGATGTCAGGTGTACACTACTTTACCTTTTTTTTACTTTTAGAATATTTGTCTTAAATTTCAGGGTAAGAATCTCTGCCACTAGTACTTTCATTTTTACCCTTCCCTATTTCAAACGGAAGAAGTTGCCCTTATGAGCAATATCGTTTCAACTAGTGATATTCCCTTTTTAAGGAAGCAGTTTGCTTCTGCAGAAGCAAATTCTTTTTATTTTAATTTAAGAGTAGATCCCATTTTTGGGAGAGCTATGTCGTCTAGAGAAGCAAAAAGGATGTCAAGAAAGTTGTTTACCTTTTTTAAAATGGCAAAAAAAAACATTAATTGATTGATTGATTTGTTGCTTTACGTCCAAGGTAAACAGCTATGGTCATGTCGGGACGGTCAGTTAACCTAACCACACTGATAAATTACCGAGCTTTTCGCAGCGTATACTAAATGCGGTATGCAAACATGTTGTTTATTCCGCAAGTCAAAGTTTGAACTTAAATGAGCTACGACACGACAAAACCAACAATGTGGTTGTGCGCCCTGCGCAGGCCCAGACCAGCCTGGGCACCCGCCAAGTGTGATCAGACCCTTTGTTAAGTATTCATAGGGTAGCTAAGAATCTAAGCTACCTCCATGCGGACAGCGAAGACTCTGATCAGACTGGGCGGATGCCCAAGCTGATCTGAGTCTGCGCTCGGCGCACAACCACTTTGTTGGTTTTGTCACGTCGAGGCTGAAATATTCTAGATAAAGGAAACGGTAAGAAGTTTATAAAGGCATTGCTGACATAGATTTAGTCCATTTCATTATTCTCCAATTTACACAGGTGTGTCATGTCTTGGCCATGAATTGAACTGAATTGAACCTCTTGTTAAACGCTTGTTTTCTCTTCTCGCGCTAATTTAACTATGCTCTTTAGGAATTATTTCACTGAGAAATATTGAACTTTTGTTATTCGTCGACGAAACTTAAAATTGCACTGTCAATTAAAGATTCAAGCATTTGGCTGATTATTTTTGATCTATTGGGAGAGTAAATGATCTTAGAAGCAAAGCTTGGTATGGTTTTGGCGTATCAGGAGCTGACTGATTCTTAAAGCAGGGTCGTTTAGTGAAATGTTGTTATTCAACTTGAGTCACTTGCAGATAGGTTAGCGGTACTATTGCCGCTGCTAAGATTACATGTTCATGTTTCAGGGTACAGTCCACTAAATATTCATGAGGACTTGCCCCGCCTATTTCGGGGAGAGCATTAGGTTTACATTGTAAGAGAGATGACGTCATCTGTCAATCATGCATGTTAGATTTCTTGCAGTATAAAAAAAGACCAACAAATGATAGTTACAAAAAGGCATATTTAATTGAGAAATATTTTACCAGAAGGAGATGGGGTTGATTTTTGTAACTGATCTCCTAGGAAAAAAGTATGCTCTTTTTTGGGGTACGAATCGATGGTTACCATACTCAGCCTAGCTTAGCGGCTCACTGAGATGGGAAGGCAGTGGATGTTTTCATCTCAAATTGATAGGCTAGGATGACACTTTAAAGCAAGACAGGTTTGGAAAACTTTGTATGTACAGTTTTGTAATAAAATGACGAGATGTTAACATTGTCGTCTATGGAAAACTAATGGTGGAATGCAACCTAAAGCGCATTAAGTCAGATTGACCTTGGCCTTGTTTCTTACTTTCGGTTTCACTTTAGATGCATATCTAGAGATATGTGTCCCTTTTACCATTAAAAGAACATTCTTCTGTGTGTTATCCATAGTGAGATTGTTGTTGTAGGTGATGATTTGATGCTTTAAGCCTAGGATCATCAGCAAAAATGAAAACAACATTTTTCTCCATGTAGAACCAAGTGTGTGTGTGTGGGAAGGGGGGGGAGAGAGAATGCTACTATATTATTGTACTATAAGTTTTGATGGTAAATTATTTCACATTAGTCCAATTTCACATTATGCGGTTAGAGAAAAAGCATCTGGAACACCTGGAAACATTTAAAAGCCCATAAAAGCATGATATATGCGATTCTGCGAAATACAGAAAGCGTCGCTTTTTGAAGACTTTTGCATGTAAATAAGTATTTTTTGAGGAAAAATATAATTTTAACCAAACATTTACCTTAAATTCATATCAACCTTGTTTCTCTGCTTCTTTTGGTGTGCAGATTTTGACTTTGAAACCAGTTTTACTGCATTTATGTCTTAAACAGCCTCCAAATACCAAGATTTTAACCAAATTGAGGGGGTATATATAGAAAATTGCCAATAAATGCTGATGTATAACAGATTCAACCACATTTTCTTGTTTTTATTATTAAGAGAAGTATCAAGGCTCCTATGAAAAGATAAATGTTTCCATAGATATAAAAGAATAGCAACAAAATCATTATTAATTTTCATTAATCCTTAAATTCATCAGTTTCAGTCATTTCGCTAAAGAAACCTCAGCCGACATAGTGGGTACATTTCTTTACGGATTCATTTGAAACTTGGAGATCACAATGAAAATGTATCAAACTAACATTCAAACTGTTCAGTTTATGGCATATTGCAAAAAGTTAGTTTGGTTTAGGGTACAGTCCACTAAATATTCATGAGGACTTGCCCCGCCTATTTCGGGGAGAGCATTAGGTTTACATTGTAAGAGAGATGACGTCATCTGTCAATCATGCATGTTAGATTTCTTGCAGTATAAAAAAAGACCAACAAATGATAGTTACAAAAAGGCATATTTAATTGAGAAATATTTTACCAGAAGGAGATGGGGTCGATTTTGGTAACTGATCCCTTAGGAAAAAAGTATGCCCTTTTTGGGGGTACGAATCGGTGGTTACCATACTCAGCCTAGCTTAGCGGTTCACTGAGATGGGAAGGCAGTGGATGTTTTCATCTCAAATTGATAGGCTAGGATGACACTTTAAAGCAAGACAGGTTTAGAAAACTTTGTATGTACAGTTATGTAATAAAATGACGAGATGTTAACATTGTCGTCTATGGAAAATTAATGGTGGAATGCAACCTTCAGTCGTGCAGATGTCAGGTTTTTACTACAATCTTTACGGTTTAAACTACAATCCTTACAGCTAAAAAAATGTTTAAGGTGAATGGATAAGCTTTCACGAAAGTAACGCTGTCACTTTATTTTTGCCTTCTAACTCTTAATGTAAGATTCTTCCCCAAATTGTTTCCATCAAGACAAATAACCCAGAAGTTTGATCCCCAATGAGGATTTTTTTTCTTTTATGAGTAGACCCCATCTTGCCCAGCAGGCACATGACGTTGAAATGAGGTCATTCTGACGTCGATGCGACGTAAGGACGTCGCATTGACGTCAGTATGACATCATTTTGACGTCATGTGCCCGCTGGGTGGAAGGGATTTTTCGTCAAAATAGTTGCTCGAAGGAAAGAATGTGCACCAATGGAAGAAAATTAATTTCTTTAAAAGGTGCTGCTTATTAAGAAAAAGGGTTTTTAAAAATGCTTTACCTGAAAGTGTATCCATTCACCTTAATGCATATGGACATCGCTTACTACTGAAAGTGTTACATGTCAAATTTTTAGCCGCGACACGACAAATACAACAAAGCGGTTTAGTCGCCCAGCAAAGACTTAGATTAACCCGGGCATCCGCCCAGTCTGATGAGTTTTTCGGCTTTGTGCTTAAAGGGTAGCTAAGCGTCTAAGCTACCCCCATGCTGAAAGCAAATGCTCTGATCAGACTGTGCTGATGCCAAGGCTGATCTGAGTCTTTGCTGGGCGCATATGCCGCTTTGTTTGTTTTATCGGGTCGCGGCTCATTGATTACCATCACCAAAACTTGACACTCGAGTTGCTTTGCAAGTTGTTTTTGTGAGCAGCGTGTATAGGCCATTTGCTGTCTATAAAACAGGTCGTTTTGCTAAATATCTCTAAAACTACCACAGCTATCACTGTGAAGTAAAGCGCATCTTTAATGTCTATTTTATACATAACTAGTCTATAATTTTCCTCAAAATTATATTTTGAAACTAAAAAGTTTCTTTTGAAAACTGCCCATTTTTAGAAGATATTTCAACTGTATTTTACAAGGGAGTAAGTTATGTAACAGCCTTAGACTGTTCAATATTTACCTATGCCAATTGTTAGTTAACTGTGCAGAGTTACTCAATGGCACCTGGATACCTGTTAATCTTTTCTTCTAAGTAAAAATGAAAGACACTTATCTATTGGTTGCGAAGAGAATTGATTGATGATGAATAGAATTAATCTAATCTATCTATAGAAACCTTTCTTGTTTGTGATGCATATATGGGCATTGGTTATAGCTATTACATTAAATTATTGTACTCCCCTTAATTTAGCTGAAAATTTTGTAAATTTTTGTAAAGGATTTAATAGACAAAAGCAAAAATTGACAAGATAAAATTCTGAAAGTCAGTTTCCAGTTATGTATTAGTTTTACAATACTAGTGGAGAAAAAAACATCAATTTTATCCCCAGTAATTAAAAAAGAAAATCTGCAAAATGACCTGTTTTATAGACAGCAAATGGCCTATAAAAAGTTTGTAAAAAATATATAATTGAGCGTACTTTTGTTATAAGTAAATAATATAAACCATTAAATTTTCTTGTTTTGTCTCCGTTTAAGCTTATGGGAAATCGAAAACCTAAAACTGAGCCTTGACATGAGAAAACTAAGAAAGTGGCTTTTGTGCCCAGTGAAGACTTAGCTCAGCCTGAGCATTCACCCAGTCTGAACAGAGCCTTTGCAGTGCGCTTAAAGGGTATCTAAGGGTCTAAGCTACATTCATGCCGACAGCAAAGATTCTGATGCGACTGGCCTGGTTCCTAGGCTGATCTGAGTCTTCGCTGGACGCACATGTCACTTCCTGACTCATAAGTCAGAGGTCCTGGGTTCGAAACCCGGTCTGGCCACATACTTTCGTTTCTCCTTTCGCTGATTCAAGAAGGGCAGTTGTCAGTTACTGGCGAAAGTATGTGTACTTAGTACTGGCTAACTGCTTAGGAGGTCTAAGCCTGCCCAAGAATAGTGTGGTTAGGTTAACTGACCGTCCCGACATGACCTTAGCTGTTTACCGTGGATGTTAAGCATCAAATCAACCAACCAACATGCCACTTCTATGGTTTGGTCGAGTCGCAGTCTCATGATTTGATACATGTAGAACTGATTTCATATTTTGACACTAGCACAAGATTTTCAGGCAGTTGAACTACATTTGTCCTCTCGGGAAATGCAGCTTTTCGATAATTGCTTTATATCCATTTCAGTGAACTTTGTGTAGATTAGGTTGTCTTGTTAGCCATTAAACAAGGGCTTTTAGGATAATTTTCTTTCGTAATGCTGTGTCATTTGCTGCGACACAATTTGATACATTGAGCATTTATTTCAAGAGCATGTCAGGACTGGGTTGAGTCTTTCCCTAAAATTGTATTCTATTTCCACTGACTTTAGTGCGTTCGCAGGTATGCAACAAAATTAACTATGAAGCTTTTATGAAAATATTCATAGTATTGATTGCATATCTGAGACCCTAAGTGATTTCTGCAATATAAACTAATTTTCGCTTGCCCTCATACCTACCCAAAATTTAATTTAACTATTTTTACTTCACTGAAATTTTAATAACTGCAGTTTTCTATTTACGTCAGTGATGACGTCCTTCAAAATTTGCTACGAATCGCTGGTGTTGCATTCAAAAACATATTTCTAAACCAACAATTAACCTGAATTCAAATCAAAGCTATGACATGTTGCCAAAATTATTGCTCTTTCTTATCATATACAAAGTAAAATCAAATCAAACTAATTTGTTGATGAACAAAGTTTTCTTTCGTCGTCTTTATAGTTAATTGTTTTGTTACATATTCTATGGCAAAGTTTCTGATCACCAGGACTGACGGTGTTTGTCAAATAAACTTAACCATATAACTTTACCAAAGAAACTGTTGCATATATATTCATTCACGCGAGCATTTTTTGTTTGTTTTACAATTTTACAAACCCACTTTGTGTTTGATAAAAAAACTTCGCTCGTGTAAACGAAGCTTAATTGTATTGAAACTTAAATTGTCCGTTTTACGGTCACAAACTGTGTTATATGGATCCGCTACAGCATCGCCGTAAAACGCAATTTGCAACCATTAAACCGACGATTTACCTTTCCAAATGAAAATTTTGAGTACAATTATCCCCTTATTCAGTATTCGTATTTTTGTATTTTAAACGTCTCTTCTATAATTCCATCGTGTCTGAAAACGATGTAAGGCGCTTGTACTTGTTTCTGTCTGTGCCGGATAATGATATCCGTCACGTACAAAAACTTCCATTTTCGAAATTGAACCTTTAAGAAATAAACGTATGGCATTTGAAAAAACTCAAAGTATCATCTGGGAAGCGTCTGCCTGAAGCCTTTGACCGAGATGTTTCGATTTCCATATAAGTCTAAGCATGAGTAAACTTATGTCATATTTTGCACTTAAATTTCAACAAATCTATCAGCTACCTTAATATTATACCACCTTTGTCTATGATGCATATTTTGCACATACTCATCTTTGCATGCACTGCCTGCATATGTCCTAGAACAGACTCATTTATCATTTGGTTTTGAAAAGCTCTATTTTGAGGTTTGGGTTAAACTGGTTAAGTTGGAATAGCTTTGGCTAAAAGCTTGTATAATTCGGCTGATACGTTTACGTGAATCGGATTACCTAAAAACAGCAACATAACATTTACATCATTAAAGGATTTGATTCCTATCTTGGAATGCATAAATGGTTAAAGGCAAACGTCGTTCCTAATTACTGCATCTTTATTGGATGTTGCTTTTTGTAAAATTACATGCCGCTGTCAGTCTCTTTATTACTTCTGGCTACTGCGTTAGGTTGCAAATGTCTGCTTTAAGTGCGTTTGTGCTGTTACCACTGTTTAGTAATAATATTCGATATGAAATAAATGCATGGGTAGTGTTGTTTAGCGATGTTCAAGATTCAGGATATGTTTTGTTGCTGTTGACTGAGTAAAAATGATAACGCCTTAAGTTTATTTTTACCCACGATTTCGGTTGCTAACCAGCGCTATTTCTCATGATTTTCAAGAGACGGGCAAACGGACCTGAAATAATTTTTTTATTATTATTTTCTTTTTCATTTTGATTTTTTTTTATTTATTCTTTTTTTGTTTAATTCTCACAACGATCCCCTGAAGGCTAAGCGGAACGAATCCAAAAAAATGCACCTCCTATCTCTTGGCACCGAATCTGCCAGAGAATTGTATTTTTAAGATTCAGTTTCTGGTCATTATTTTATACTGAGAGGATTTAAAAATGCTTCACTCTTGTTTTTTGAATATCTCAATTATTAATGCAGCTACGCCACCAAAATTCCACAACACATGCATCTCTTTATAGATGACCATGTCCATGTCATGAATATGAATTCGGTCAACGGAGTTGTTCAGGATTGAGTTCGTCTTTCTTGTGTTGACAGAACAGTTTTTATACAGGCAAATTCCATTATGTGTAAGCTTGAAAGCTTGAAGTCGGAGACGAGCTTTGTTTGATTCACCGAGCTTTAATATCGAACCTAGTAGCGGAATTTTGGGTCATTTGGAAAGTGGATTTTAAACAGCAATTTCACGAGACAATTTTAAGGAATAAAAACGGCTATTCACAATTTCAGAAGACGACGTATATGACCCTCCTGCAGCATAAAATTAAAACCGCCGGAGAAGCAGCCACCTGATATTAACAACCAGACGTGATTATAAGTATCTTTCATGGGTGTGAGGTGTGGATAGAAAAATCTGTCACGAGGGTCACTGTTCGGCATCACGAGGCTTGCCTCGTGATGCCGAACAGTGACCCCGAGTGACGGATATTTCCATCTGCAACTCACATCCATGATAGATACTTTTTATTGCACACCACGTTTTGTTTTAACTTTGGAACTTGTTAAAATGCGTAATTCTAGTGCTTGAGAGGTTTCAATTTGATTTTGAAAGAAGGCACCGCTTTCAACGACCGCCATTCGGCTCTTTACGTCAACGCCTGGCGTGCATAAACTGACGTCATTTTTGCCGTCTTCGTGACGTCATCATAAAAAAGCCAACGTCACTTGACGATGCAGGTGCGTGAGCACCAATACAACCAATGCATTGACAGCTCGTGATTTTTATCCGGTCCTGGGTGAGATAACATGGGTGAGATAAGATTTGTAGGTACAAGTGAAGCACGCGGATATCCTTATCTGGTGTGCAAGAAAACGCTATCTTTCGTCAACGCCATTTCTGCGATATCCTTGCCACGGCAGTGTCGACTACAATCAATTTGATAATGGTAGGTCAACGTTTACGATATATCAATATTTAGACAGTGTTAAGGCGTTAAAAGAGCGTAGCATAATATCATGTAGGTCATAAAACAGGCAGATTCTGGAAAAACGCCGTCGCCTTTAACGTTCCTGGTATCGTTAAGCTCCTTTGCTGTCGTCATTCGATTACATGATGCAAATAATCAGCAAAATGGTAAAATGTGATAACTTTCAAGCAGCATTATACACTGTCAGGGCTGAGGTGGAAGGTTTCTTTTAAATCCTTTCAGCTGGGACTGACCGACTTCTTCTCATACAACAGTCTTTGCCTATATGTCTAAACATATTCAGGATAATTCTATTAATTGCATGACTGTTTTAGATTAAGATGTGTTTATTTGGAGTCTATGTTAATTTGTACATTCAACCTTTGTTCAGTATTTAATTGCTAGCAGGAAATGGTCCTCACAAGCCTTGGGCTTTCGATCAAATCCTGATCTCAAGTCTCTGTACCTTAGTTGAAAGTTTGATGAATAAAATATTGTTTAAACCAAATCCTTTCAGCATACCAGCCACATTTGAAGAACTGCATTTAATTCAGTTTGGTTCATTACAAGCGTCATCATGCACTCTACTAGTCTAAACAAAATTATGTTAATTTATTTCATCAGTCACTCTTTTTCGAATTTTCGGCCACTTGGCCTTTTTCAAGAAACAAATTCAATTTATACAGACACTACATGACTAAACCACCATTTTGAAGTTGTTTTTCAAAATGGTGGTTTAGTCATGTAGTATCTGTATAAATTGAATTTGTTTCTTGAAAGGAGCGACTGTAGTGTAGTGGATGACACTCCGGACTACCAATCCAGGGATCGCATGATCGATCCCCCGCTTCTCCGGTCTTTCGGATGAGACTTTAAACCGAGGTCCCGTCTCCATATGACATTGTTGTTGGTGGGACGTTAAACCCGAGTTCACTCACTCACTCACTGTTTCTTGAAAAAGGCCAAGTGGCCGAAAATTCGAAAAAGAGTGACTGATGAAATAAATCAACAGAATTTAATTCCCTGTGGAATATTTTATTCAAGAGTAAACAAAATTAGTCTATATCATATTCTCGACAATACAATATGCATGGTCCAAATCAAAGTTTGGAACACTGCGTACTGGTGAGGACGAAACATGCCAAATGTCTGAATTTTGGACAGCCAATAATACCGAATTTCCTTGCTGTTCGATTTTACTCGGGATTTGTTATACTTAAGGAATGAATTTCATTTTTCTGAAGTTTATCGAAGTGTAAACTACATTGGGTCACGTGCAAAGTGAATGAACTCCGAAGGGGTTCATGTAAACTTTGCTAGTGACCAATGTAGTTTACACTTCGATAAACATCAGAAAAATTAAGTTCATTGCTTATATTTACATTTGTTTCAATCAAATCTTTCATGAAATATCTTAAGCGCTAAAATTGATGCAGTAAAACATGTGCACGCAGTTTTTTCTGCTAATAGCAGAACGGCATGCATGACGTTGCCGACGTCCAATCAGGTTGTAGAGAGCTATTGTTTATTTTGACGTCATTGACATCTCGTGTCTCGATGTAATTATTTAAGGAATGAATTTCATTTTTCTGAGGTTTATCGAAGTGTAACACTTCGATAAACATCTGAAAAATTAAGTTCATTGCTTATATTTACATTCGTTTTAAACAAATCTTTCATGAAAAATCTTATATAAGCGCCAAAATTGAAGCAGTAAAACATGTACACGCACTTTTTATTGCTAACAGCAGAACGGCATGTATGACGTCATGATGTTGCTGACGTCAAATCAGGTTGTAAAAAGCCATTGTTTATTTTGACGTCATTGACGTCGCGTGTCTCAATGTAATTATTGGAATGTAAACAACATTACGTTCCAATGGTTAACTGTAGGGCTTTTCAGTAAATACACCAAGAATGTAAATATTGGAATGTAAACTACATTACGTTCCAATGGTTTACTATAGGGCTTTTCAGTAAATACACCAAGAATGTAAATATACAAGATTACATATACAAATAAATAAATAAGAATAAAACACCATGCATCTATTTTGTCGTCTTGTACATCATTTTGTTTCTACGCCTCCTCGAAAAAACATATTTGTTCCAAGCAAATCTAATAAACATCATTAAAATAATGATCTATTGCGAAAATTTAACTTACTAGAAAAATGTAGAAAGATGATTAAGTAATGGCTTATTTCAGTTCGATGTTTTAATAGGAATATTGAATTTCTTACAACGAATCGCAGAATAGTTCAGGAAAAAAGTATGTGTGTGCTACTTTCTTCAGGCTCAGGCGACAGTACGCTTAGCTAGCAGGCATATGTGATTAAAAGCAACACTTAATCAACCTTGATTCAACATCATGTTGGTTTGTATGAATGGATGGATGACTTGGGATTTTACGTCCTTTTTAACAGTATTTCAGTCATATCAAGACGATGGATGGATGATAATGAAAGGCTGTGTGCAACTGAACCCCGTTTACGATTGAAAAGATCCCCGCCTACAGCGAGGCCTACAGCGAGGCTTGAGCCTGGGACCGCTAGATCAGCAGGTCAGCGCTTTACCCACTGTGCTTCCGGGGCTCCTATATCGATTCGTTATCATGACTGAATTAACATTGAATCAATGTTGGTTCAACGTTGTGTGTCAAATGGTTATTACTCTGCATGTGGTAGTGGTACTGAAAACATCTATGCATAAAGACCGATACATGTAGGTCTGGGAACAGTGCAGACCCAGGCTTGGCCCCGAGGTTATGAAACTGTTTTCATGCTCAACTCAGCTGAGCATGAAATTTTACCTTTAAATAAATAGCAAATCATTGATAAGTACAGCTGTTTTCTCAGCTGAGAATGTAATTTTCTCTGCTTATGAATATGAAAATGCCAACATTGGTTGGCATTTTCATATTTATCAGCAGAGAAAATTTCATGCTCAGCTGAGTTGAGAATGAAAAAAAAGTTTTATAACCTCGGGACAAGACTGCTCTTTTTCATCTTTTGGACGCACCCTTGCATTCTAGCACCCAGCTGTTCCATTTTCTGGACAATTACGGTATTTATTTTCGGTGTCCTAATTGTCGAATATTTACGGTACTGGAAAGGTCTTGAGTAAGATCTGACAACGTAGGCTTTGTAAACCAGGTTAAACTCGTAGGTTTATGAGAAGCCAGACAATGCCTAGTAATTTAATTCTGTTCATATGATAAAAGCTTTCACGTTCATTAATTGGTCAATGTTCGACGAAAATGTTCTACCGTATCTGTGCTTATTATTGGGACACCTTTATCTACTACTGCACTCTTCTTGAGCCTAAAATTCGAAAATGTTCATTCTTTTTTACGATAAATTATGTATATAGAAGATGCCGGCTAAATGGTTAACGGAGCATATCTTGATCTGACAGTGCCGTTTTGCGACTAAGTTCTCTCCTCATGCATATCTGCTGCAATTTAAGCATCATTACGGTATTGTTATACAACCAGCATAACTTAAGTTAGTTCCTTGCGTACTTTCTTACATGAGCCGCCTGACGCAAAATAATCACAGTATCCGAACTACATGTACATTCTCTTCCGGTTTTCATAATGTTGAATCGAGAGTACAAACGTTCGCTTATAACCAGTAGTCGGAAATCATTATGTTTTGAGATTTTATGTGGAATCTGCTGCGTCATTTATAGCTATTCAGCTTCGAAAATGTAAAGGGGTAAGTTTAATATAATTTGCTCTTCGGTCTTTTTCTTTATTACCCTGTACAATGTCGTGTATGGGTGGGTAGTAATTAGTACAGTATTCAAATCGCCCTTGGCATGATTCTCAAACCATTTTGAGCATTTTCTTACATGTTTTATAAAAAATCTTTAGAATAAACGGAAGGCGTTATCAATCTACAGTTTGTTAGTTTTGATAAAAGAATGATAGCCAGGTTTTGCACGACACAATCTCGTGTTAAATTAAGCTGTTCTGAAAAAAAAAATCTGCGACGTCAAGGAGTTTTTCATTGTACAGGGCAATAAAGTAAAAGACCGAAGAGAACATTATATTAAACTTACCTCTTTACATTTTCGAAGCTGAATAACTATAAATGACGCAGCAGATTCCAGATAAAAACTCAAAACATATGATTTCCGGCTACTGGTTATAAGCGAATTTTGTACTCTCGATTCAAGACTATGAAACCCGGAGAAGATGGTACAGTGCGTTCGGATACTGTGATAATGGCTGAACGTATCTCCGAACATACCATTCTGTGATTAACTCGTGCAGTCTAGCTACATCCTTTGTTTTCTCGTCTGTAGATTGCTTATGACCCATGCTTGATATTTGCAAACAGCAAAGGCTCTGATCAGCCTGCACAGATGTGCAGGCTGGTCTGAGCCGTTGTTGTTGTTGTTGATATATACAGTACATAACTCCCCCTTTTAGCGAGTCAAGGCGCTTTATCATGTTACGGTCAGTGCTTTTAGTATATACAGCATTGATGTAGTACTTTGTATTTTAGGATACTACATTTTTTGGAGCATACAGTGCAGCCCCATTCAAACTGCTCTCGATCAGAAGCTACAATGTCTGATTGGCAGCTATTTAAGAAGAATGGGCACGCGTCAGCTATGTTTAAAAAGGAAAAGCCTACTGCTTAAAATTTTAAATTTTAAAAGAAAGGACACAACATTCATTTCATTTCATCTGGTTCATACCTGGATTGTTATCTATATTGACATTAGAAAGCTTGTAACTAGGCTTTATGACAATAGCCTCGATGACTTCAATTTTCCTACATTCAACTTTCTATTTCTGAGTAGCAATATTGCAATATTCCCTCGGCACCTGCGTACGGAGTTAATGTCTCTCAGTTAGTCCGCTAAGCTAGAGTCTGTGTCAACTATCAAGACTTTGTCCATAGAGGGAAACAACTCACCAGACAACTCTTGTCACAGGGTTATCGTAGAGCAAAGCTTGTGTCAACTCTTAAAAGACTCTATGACAGACACCATGACCTCGCTGATTCCTACAATGAGGCCGTTTCTAACCTTACATGTATTTCTGGCCTGATGGCCACGGCCGTAACAAAGAATGACTTTCACTTAACGGTCTCTCATTTTCACTTACTTTTTCATCATTTATATAGACATGGCGGGTGTATCATAACAAGCAAGTGATGCTTACTACTCGCGAGCACCCGATTTCACTTCCTTTTGGTGGTGGTGGTGGTGGGGGGGGGGGGGGATAATGGGGTCCATGTCTGTGTATTTAAACATTTCAGATTTGGCGATGTCTATATGGATTATATGAGTTGAGTTCGGACTTGTGATTCTGGTACTTTGACTGCTCTGCTTCTAAGGACAGTGCAGTGCATATGAACCTTGGCAGATTTTCTCTAACAGTGCTATGAGTAATATGAGCCGCGACACGAGAAAACCAACAATGTGGTTGTGCGACCTGCGCAGACTCAGATGAGCCTGGGCATCCACCCAGTCTTATCAGACTCTTTGCTAAGCGCTTAAAGGGTAGCTAAGGGACTAGGCTTCCTCCATGCGGACAGCGAAAACTCTGATCAGACTGGGCGGATGCCCAGGCTGATCTTAGTCTGCGCTTGGCGCATAACCACTTTGTTGGTTTTCTCGCGTCGCGGCTCATATTTACTATGGCTGTATTTATATTTCATTCATGTACAGCTAGCTTTCGGCTTTAGTCTTTTGGTTGTTATCGTACAATTGTATTATTTATAAAGTTATCTACAGATCTTACTTCAGTCCCACAACACACCAATATTGTCTAAATGGTCTTATTGCCCATCTTTTTACTTTACTTTATCTAATTAATATGTCGTTCAAATATTCTGTTTTCTCATGTGTTGCTGGCATTCATATTTTAACCTTTTTGTACCATCAAAGTTAATGCTATTTCTCTTCTTAATTTGCGCTAATATTTGGCAGAAAATAAAATAATGCACATGGGTTTTTTTTGACAGTAACTAGCAGCGGTCACTAGAAAAAATGCATTCCAAGAGCACAAATATTTTCTATGATTTATGTTGCCGTTAATTGAAACATGGCTACGTATAATGGGGTTATTATACTCAGAGGAAAATCTGTTCCAAGAGTGCTCTTATTGCACAGTACATGTATATGACGTGTATCCTTACTAGCAAGGTAAAATGTGTATTCATGTGTTACCTTTCGATTAAAATATGTAATGTGGAGGATGGCGAGAAACATAATACTCCACATTTTTCATGAAATTCTTTCATTTAGTAATCAGAAAATAAAAGTTAAACAAAAATTTAAACAGCCGTTAGAGTGTCCCAATATCGATGACATCGCATCAACTCTAATCTCTCTCTTAAAGAGAACACAAAAGGAAATGGCTACCATTCTGCCTAAAAGTCCAAGATCAGTCTATTTTTCGAGCGATCACCTCCTTCTATCTAGTGTGTTCTGGCAGACTTGAAACAGTTTTATTGTTTGTCCAGTCGTGATTATAAAACGAGGCCTCAGGGCTCGAAGCCTACGTTGCAATGATAGAGTCAAACTTGCAGGCATCAGAAACAGCCATTTAGGAGCAACTGGGTTGAAAATAATTCTTATGGTTTGCTACAAGAATCAGAATTTTGGAGCGGACCTGGTGAGTCGCCCAAGTTCATTCATCCACAGAAATATGTTGAAAACATTTTTTCAGAGAGAGAGAGAAGTTTTCAAAATAATGACACATACATGTATTTTGTTTTCACGATAGAATATAATGTATAATAATATCAGCAATCTGCAAATTGTTTCGATTTTATTGAATTGTTTTAACACTTTTAAACCATGTTAACGCAAAAATGGCACTATTCCCACAGGGCACACAAAGATAAATCAATATTCAATCAACCTTGATTCAACATCGTGACGATGAATCAATGTTGATTCGATATTGATTCAACCGTTTGTGCCTGCTCGGTTACTTCTGAAAGAGAAAAAAGGAATGTGTTTACTCTTTAGTTCTAACTATCTTTTGTATATATGATTTATTACAGTCAGCAATACTGACCAGGTTTTTTTTTTCAGGCAAAAAGTTTCCCTGTCAACTTTGTTTCCTTGTACACTCTAGTGGACTTAGCACTTTTTAAAAAGCACAATTTTTATAGTTGACGTCATCTAAAGGTGTGTTTGGACAAACTGTATGTTTGTATTAGGAATGTAGATTGAGGATTAATTAAATTTTCGCCAGAAATAAATTTAGCCACCTTCTTGCAATACTAATCCGCTACATTTTCTTAGATCCTGTTATGATTTCACATATTGTCATTGTCATGGTGATCAATGCGCAGTGGTGCAGAACAGTGCATCTTGTTTAAATAACAGACATTTTAATTCACCTATCAAATTTTGAAAGGAAGTAACTATTTTTAATTATTTTCTGTATTTAATTAACCGCAGTTCATTTGCAATTTCTGGCACAATTCTCTCAGTTGTTGCTGATAAGCGATGCTGATCGATTTTCAATTAGTTACACCCCGTAGTCTGCGGTAATGATTACAAGTGATTGATGTATTGTCGTATTCTATAAGCGGTAACACCTATAATGTGATTACAGATTTCATTCGCTATCGACCGCTTTTATAGTAAAAGCATGTTTTATGTCATAGATATACAGATTTAAGTCAGGTCCTTTGGAAGCACAGAATACACTTAATAGTCTGTTGATGACCAGTGATGGAATGTGCGACGTGGGCCACAGACCTCTATTTTCAAAACACAATCATGCCAAGTATACAATTTGCACTATGATGATGTACGGGGAGACGTTTAACGGCCGCCACATGGCATGACCCCAGCTGCAATAAGGATAAGTAAGTTCTGAATAAATAAATCCTTTGGAAGAAAGGGATACACCAAAGAAACGAAAGGAAGGCTATTTTTTTTTTCATTCAAACGACAATTATATCATTTGTACACGATAGATGGATAGATTGATGACTTGGAATTTTACCTCCTTTTTAACAGTATTTCAGTCATATCAGGCCGATGAGTGGGTGATAGCGAAAGGCTGTGTGCAACCTCGTTTACAATTGAAAAGATTCCCGTCCCGAGCGAGTCTACAACCCGGGACCGCTAGATCAGTAGGCTAGCGCTTAACCTACTGAGCCACCAAGAGTCCTCATTGCACTAAGGGAAGACCAAGAGTCTCAGGAAAGTGTCCTAGATATGGCACTCCGGACAACATAGGAACCCATTCCGGCGTAGCTCCTATGATCTGACCCTACTGCTACCAGCTGTGGAAAACAAACACCTTGAATTTTGCAAGCACTTATGTAGGGACATGAACGTTATATTCGAACAGTTTTGGAAGAGGAATGTTGAAGTCCTTTTTCAAATGATAGAAAAAAAAAACTGAGTCAGCCTGGTCGGCTTGATCCAAGATTTTAACCAAATTATTTATGCTGATTTTACAACTGTATGTCTTCTTTTCCCCCTGAATGCATGATAAAAACTAATGTTCATCAAGAAGTTAATGCTCATCAAGACGATCCATAATGTTTGGACAAACTAAACAGTATGTTCACCAGTAATCTACAATGAACACAAATCAAAGAAACCACCGACGGTAATTGTTAGCGAAAATTTTATCGGCTTTCTTGAATAGAGGAAAACTTTTTGCCTTCTTCAGCTGGGTCTCAGGTCTGTTGAAAAAGATGCGGGAAAATCCCGTGTGCCCTTTTTTTTTTGACTCTACGATGAAGTTCATCTATACCCCCTCCCCGAAGCTTTGGATGGTTTCAAGCCCTTGAACATTTAGATAACTTCTTCATCTTCTTCGTGGAGATTCAAGTGTTTCTCATGCGCGGGGCTTTTTCAGGTAGAGAAACTACGCTATATCAAGTCTTTGTGAACATATCGATGATTTGGCTATCAAATTCTGTAGCCTGCCTGTTCAGCCTCCATATGACTGATGATAACAGAGGTCTTTTTCCATTTGCTATTCATATTTTCTCCTATATCCGAAAATCGCTCTTTTTTATTTATTTTTTTTATTTGTTTCATTTGCATTGATGGATTTTCAAAGGAAAATACAAAAGTCAGATAGGCCTTCAAAAGAAAGCATATGTAATACAAAATCTATTAAATATATAATATTAGGCTTAATATTCTATCTTAAAGTATCAGTTTATTTTCGTTCTAAGTATATAAGCAAATATTCCACTTACAAGTACACGTGTCTACCAGATGTCAATTTCCTCAGACAATGTGTTGTCCCATCGGAGACTGCTATGAATTCTTCTGTAAACTGAATGCCAGCAGTACCTCAGAGTATTACACATGACAGCCGCATTATTTAAAAACAATAAAGCTTGACGTATTTGCGACCAGTAAAATTCAGACCAGTCTGTGAGTCCATACAGTCTTGCAAGAACCTTCCCAGCGGGCGCATAACGTCCGAATGACGTCGATCTGACGTCGATGCGTCGTCATCACGTCGCATCGACGTCAGTACAGCGACACTCTCAGGAAATAACACAATTCAATCCATGATCCCTACCAAGACACCATTTGGGATAAAACAACAATTCCGCAAAATGTGGTGTCTCGCCTGCTAGCGCTTTGTCACAAAACAGAGCTAAATCAGCAAAGATGTATGCATGAACCAAGTTTCTTGGCTCTAGCCCTTATAGTTTCTTAGAAACAGACCTTAACGCGAAAACTTTACGAAAAAATGAAAAGTCAGTTAACCGTAAAATGTTGGCAAAGACTCAATATTAATGATGACTTTGAGCTCTTCTCTTCCAGATGACTGCATGATCCAAGTCTAATGGCTCTAGCATTTATAGTTTCTGAGAAAATGACCAAAACCCCAAAACTCGACATAAATTGCAAAGTCAGTCAACTATAAAATGTCAGTAAAGACTCAATACTGATGATGGCTTTGAGTTTTTCTTTTCCAGATGACTGCATGACCCAAGTTTCATGGCTCTAGCATCTATAGTTTATGAGGAATGACCTAAACCCAAACTCGACAAACAAGAAAATCGGTGAAACCGATGGATGCTCCCCGAAGGCCTGGAATATGAGAATGGGTATCCTGGTGAAGGAGTGATTTTCTGTGTAAATTATATACAATTTAAAATGGAAAAATGTAATTCTCTTCAATACTTTTATATCAATGCTCTGGATATGCATACAACTGACTGGGATACAGTTATGGTTCTTCTGTTCTGCACTTTTTGTCATTGCCCTCTATTATCAGTATGTGAAGTTTCGTTCATGTTCTCTTAAATATGTGAAGTTTCACTTAGTTCCCCTTTATACTTTAAGAGATATGCTCCGGAAAAGCAAAATATTGAAAAAAAAACTGGAAAGGGAGCTAACTTCGTAAATACTTGTGACTGGGTTATGGTTCTTGTGCACTGAACTTTCCCTCGTTGTCCTCTATCAAAGTGTGAAGTTTCATTTAGTTCCCTCTTATACTTTCAGAGATATACTCCGGAAAAAAGTGTGACGGACGGACAGACGGACGGACAAAGCGGCAACTATATGCTCACCCTTCGGGGAGCATAAAAATTGCAAAGTCAGTCAACCACATAATGTAGGGCAAGACTCAATATGGATGATGGCTCTGAGATTATCTCTTCAAGATGTATGCATGAACCAAGTTTCTTGGCTCTAGCCCTTATAGTTTCTGAGAAAATGACCTAAACGCGAAAACTCAACAAAAAATTGCAATGTCAGTCAACCGTAAAATGTAAGTAAAGACTCAATATTGATGATGGTCTTGAAATTTACTCTTTCATATGTATACATGAATCAATTTTCACGGCTCTGGCCCTTATAGTTTCTGAGAAAATGACCTAAACGTGAAAAATGGAAGAAACGGTAAAATGAGGGCCAAGACTCAATATTGATGATAGTTTTGAGATCTACTGTTCCAGATGTACGCATGAATCAAGTTTCATGGCTCTAGCCCTAATAGTTTCTGAGAAAATGACCTAAACGCAAAAACTCGACTAAAACTTGCGAAGCCAGTCAACTGTAAAATGTAGGTCAGGACTTAATATTGATGATGGCTTTGAGATCTACTCTTCCAGATGTATGCATGGACAAGTTTCATGGCTCTGGCTCTTATAGTTTCTGAGAAAATAACCTAAACGCAAAAACTCGACAAAAATGCAAAGTCAGTCAACCTTAAAATGTAGGTCAAGACTCAATATTGAGGATGGCTTTGAGATCTGCTCTTCCAGATGTACCCATGGACCAAGTTCCATGACTGTAGCCCTTATAGTTTATGAGAAAATGACCTAAACGCAAATACTTGACAAACGTTTACGCCGACGACGACACCGGAAAAGCAATACATAAGTCTCACCTCTGCCTCGCGAGACAACAATACAAAATTAGATACCACCAAAGACATCACCAGCCACCCATTGCCCATGCAGGTGGTTAATGGAATAGCCTTAACGTCACAAACAATAAATCAATAACGATCATGGCAACACACGACAAATAAAACAATCAAGACGAGCCAGAACAGAAGTGCCGTCTTAGGACGACCAGCAATGAAATCACCTGGAGACTGTAACCGGTTTGTAGTCGACTAACCCTCGCCCTTGGTTCTGCTTTGGTTCATTCTGCTTTGGTCGGTTTGCGTAGAAGTTCCAAGCTTATCAGTGTAATATCTCAGAAACATAGAAATCAAAATTAAAACTAAGATAAAACAAAAATGAAAACTCACAGAAATAGCCACACCGAAATTCCGGAGCAGAAGAAATCCGCCAGTTAAATCTCAGTGATTGATTTTCATAGTAGCCACATCATGGGACTTCCAACAATGTGGCCATTTTGTCATGTGATATTCAGATCACCCCTCACATTTATATAGGGTAAGCAGAGCCCTCGCTAATGGCTGTTTGACTTTGGTCACTTCCAAGGATGGCTAATGTGACTTCGCCCAGTAGCTAAGTGGGTTCTGAGCCCAGTAGTCAAGAACCCACTTAGCTACTGGGCTCCCTGTGTTTAAAAATCATTATACCCATTTTGAATTATCTTGAAAATAGGCTGCTGCTGCTGATTCAATACTTTATTACACTTAGTTTGCATAAAAATGCAACAACATAAGGCTCAAACATATACTATGCAATTCAAAACAACTCTATGGCGCACACTTGCTCACACAAAAATTCATACTCACATACTTGAGGGCAACATCATAAATTTAACATAAGCAATTGGTTAAAAGAGCTGAGAGTAAGACTCGATTATTCAGAGAGAAAGAGAGAGAGAGAGGGGGGAGAGAGAAAGATATTTTGAATTATTCGTTATATGAAATCAAGACGTCTTTACTTTACTTGTAGTCTTTACATGTTTATATTAATTCTAAGACGCTTAGACGCTTTCATTGCTGTCATTCACAAAACGCCTTAACTGGTTTGGGCTGGTTCAGTCCGTGCATTTCATGAATACATGTAACAAGGAAAAGGCGTGTTTTGTAAAATTTGAAGTTTTGTGAATGGAATGTATTCCAGTTGTGAGGATAGAGTAAATTTCTAATAGAACTTCCAATTTACATCAGTTTGGATATTTAACAGTATTTCATGGTATATTTAGTTACATTCGTTTCCCTAACTACAATGTACCATTTCTGTCCTAAATCTTCGGACATCTACGATACTTTCAAGTGGACTTTTCCAGCTTCCGACTTTGCCAAGTCCACCTTGGCTGATGCTACAGTGGAAATTGCAGTCTGATATTTGCATTTGTGTTCATTGTTTCTATTTTAGCCATCTTACAGAATATAGTCATGCATTTTACAAAAGACAGTCAAATGTTTTTCGTCATTGTTAAGCAGCAGAACACGAAACCGAATGTTGCAAAACATGTGACAAGATAATGACAAAGACCACTTTTGATATGAGATAATTAAAACTGCTATAGTCAGAGTATAAAAGTGAACAAAATTGATATTAATTACAAGTTAGGAGAAAATGTTATATAAGAATGGAACAATGTTTCTCACTGTTATCCGAAATTAGGAGTCCCGGCAGCTAAGTAGGTTAAGCGTTTGCCTGCTGATCTAGCGGTCCTGGGTTTGAGTCCCACTGTAGGTGTGAATCTTTTCAATCGTGAACGGGGTTCCATTGCACGCAGCCTTTTACTGTCATCCACCCATTGTCCTGATATGACTGAAATACTGTTAATTTCAAAATGGACGTCAAATCATAAGTCATCCATCCATGTATTCATCCGAAAATTATATGTTCTGCTATGCTCTAGAATTTTATAGCAAGTTTAAATGAAACGTATGATCATCACCGCATTGGTATGATTTATTAGAAACCAAATACAATATACTTATAACTTCGTGACAGAAATGAATAAGATATCTCCATGTATTTTGCATGGAAATATCATATTCAGTAAACAATATATTTCTTTTTTGATTTATTATAACTGGAGTACAAAGAAAAAAATACAAAATTTATTGTTAAAAAATACAAAATTTATTGTTATAAACAATCTGCTTGTGCAAATTTTACATAACAGCACGAGTAACCTCGATAACTATGCGCACACATTCGCGTTTACTCGACTACCGTAACCCCCACCTAACCGCGGGTACCCGGGATTAAAGATGGCATGAAGTGAACTTCCGCTGAAGCCTTTTTTTTTGTGTTCCCTTTACAATTTAAAACTTCTTGTGAGTTCTGACTCTTGTAAATATAAAACACCTGAGTTTTAAAAGAAAATTGTAAGAATAGGACTCTGGGCTTAAAGGTACAAAAATCAATGGCTGTCGCCATTTTGTTCTTTACTCGAAGTGTTCGGAACTGCAGTACTCGAGTACCTTTAGTACCTTTGTGTGCATGCGCCAAATTTCGACCCGAGTAACACGGGTTGGCAACTCAAAAATGCTCTTGAGTTGCGGGACAACGCTGACGTCATGCACTAGTTGATACATGTACAATGGTTCGCCAAAACAAACACGGAAGTGAAATAAACGCAGCAAAAATGATGCGGTACAAACAGCAAACCGTATTTTTTTTTGAAAAAAAGTACTTGTAACGATATGAAGAGAAAGAGTTCTTCTGAAGGCCTTGTACAGTGTTGGTAAGGTTTTTTTCTGTTATCAGCCATAACAAAGCACGTGAACACAAACACACGTCTCCCCACCCACATTTGGCGTTGAAATCCTTTCTTATTTATAATACATGGTTGTTAAGGGTCTTTGAATGTTTTGTTTTTATTGATAGAGCGTCAGTTTCCTGTGCTCTGACAGTCTGTTTGCGATCTTTATTAAGAACCTCCTTATTTAATGTCACAACAGAGTCGTCAATCACGGATTTCTTCTTCTTCCTTTATCATCTTCTAGCGAGCTTCGCCCCTCAGAAAACCTTTTATGCCATTTGAAAACCAGGGTACGGCTGTATCCTGATGTGCTTTTAGATTTCCGCATCATCTTTAGAGTTTGTGTCGGCGTATTACCAAGTTCTGTGCAGAATTTTATGATTCCGCGCACTTCTGTACTAGAAGCTGATTCCATGACGTTGAGATGTTTCTATCGCACTTCGTTTCAACAAATGTTGATTTTACAAACATCTGACGTTTAAATGGTGTCAAACTTCACCAGAACGTCGCACGATAGTTGTAACGTAATTTCCCGAAGTTTCGTTCGGTCCAAAGAAATGATGATTGAAATATAAGCAATTGTACCAGAATGATACACTTCAAAATTTGGTTTGCCCCGGGTTCGTGATTTAGGGTTACCATGACATCGTGTATAACCCTTATAGAGCAGAATAAGAAATTGTTACAAACATTAAATTAAAGAGCAAGGCTTCAAGTTTTATCCATATTATTTTGACGATTCTGCAGTCGATAACAATGGCGCTATAGTAACAGTCTACGTATCCTTTGGACAGCCCTCGTAGTCGTTCGGTTTGCGTGCAAGTTCCAAGCATATCAGAGTAATATCTCAGAAACACAGAAATTAAAATTAAAACTATGATAAAACAAATATGGACACTCACAGAAATAGCAACACCGAAATTCCGGAGCAGAAGAAATCCACCAGTGAAAATCACGGTGATTGATTTACATACGAGCCACATCATATGGCTTCCAACAATGTGTTGGATTACATGTAGCAAAGACGATTCTACAGGGCGCACTGAAAGGGCAGACAAAAGAAGAGGTGGGAAGACAATATCAAAGAGGGCGCAAGGATGAACCTTGCTAGTATAACTAGGACAGCCGAAGACGGGAGTAACTGGAAGAGGATTGTGGTAAAGTCATTTGTTGTGCTCCATCGACCTTGCAATGATAGGCATAACCTAGCCTAGGTAGTTCGTGCTGTAGACTTGGGTAGCTAGCGGTTGTAGTATTTGAACACGCATCTAAATGTCAAAAAAAAAGGAATCAATATAGTAAATTGTTTTCTTCTCTTTATTTTTTTCCTCCAGACTCCAACATGTATGAAAACAAGCATAAAGGTATCGGAGAGGCAAGTGAGATTTGATATGAATTTCTGACATCTTGAACTGGCAAAAATCTATTAAATAATAATAACCGCCGCCGTTTAAAATATAAATTCTGAAAAATTTTGACACCGAACACGTCTTCGAAACTGCCCTGAAATAAAAAAAGTTCGGTTTTGCAATACAGAAAAGCGACTAAAAGACACAAATGACATTGCAAATTGTGTAGACCTTGATAAGACTAAAAGGAGGCGCCTAATCTGGGTATTCACTGTTTGCTCTAACCTATCTGTCTTAATGTTTAGATCTTTTCGGTATTCCCTGTACCGAAAATGTATAAGGAACTTAATGTTGTCATGAGCTGCGTTATGTTTTCCTAATAGAGAAGTTAAGCATTGTATTTACAGGCTTTTTTAAAAGTTTTAAAATTGATCTATTTATATTGAAAATGAAAGCAGCTATTCGATACCTGAGTTTAGCAACAAACTGTTATGGGTTAATTTTTCGTACATACAACTGAAACACAAAATGCAGAACAAGAGAGTATAAGTATCTTTCATGGGTATGAGGTGTGGATAGAAAAATCCGTCACGAGGGTCACTGTTCGGCATCACGAGGCTTGCCGAGTGATGCCGAACAGTGATCCCGAGTGACGGATTTTTCTATCCGCACCTCACACCCATGAAAGATACTTTTTCTTGCACACCACGTTTTGTATTATCTTTAAAACTGGTTAAAATGCGTAATTTTAGTGACTCAGAGGTTTCTATTTGATTTTAAAAGAAGGCTCCGCTTTCAAGGATCGCCATTCGGTTCTTTCCGTCAACGTCTGGCATACATAAACTGACGTCATTTTGCCGTCTTCGTGACGTAAGCATCTAAAACGCCAACGTCACTTGACGACGCAGGTACGTGACCTCCATTACAACCAATACATTAAATGCTCGTGATTTTTATCCAGTCCTGGGTGAGATAACATGGGTGAGATAAGATTTGTAGGTACAGGGGAAGCACGCGGATATCCTTATCCGGTGTGCAAGAAAGAGAGGTTACATGTAGTAACTACTGTTTCATTTACCAAATAAATGTACGTTGGTCGTTTAATGTGATGTCATGGATTTCTCAGTAATGTCTTTCCTTTTAAAAACTACGTATTATTCTGTATTTCTGCTCATAACATTCTCGTCTTTTATGGACTGAATCATAAGCCAGACGTTTCATTTCTAGAGGTGTCAAATAAAGGCACGTAAAAATATCACTCACTGCAAAGAATCCGTAGATTTTACAGTAGAAAAACAGGCAACCAGCTGTCAGTCTTTTTCCCGTTATTTTTACGAACTCCCGTAAAAATTTGCAAGCATTATCATGCATAGTAGGACTGAACAGAACATGTGTTGTATTGGTCTTGCACCCCTCCAACACTATTAAGGTTTTTCGAGTGCGGCCAGTTAGTTTTCCCCTACCATATCGTGATTTCCAACAATGTTCTGAAGGCAGACGGCCGTTAAAATAACAAGAAAAGGACTGGCATCTGGTTTTCCAGTTATTCTACTGTAAAATCTACGGAAATTTTTTATAATGCACTAGGAGATCCAACTCAGCCAGATATATGTGTGTGCAACCTGTTATAGCCAAACTTCTAATCTTTGATAAGCCGGCAAATACTTCCCTTTTCAACAAACATCTCTACCGAATGTCAATTTCCTCCATTTCTACCAGTGGTGTGTCGTCCCAAAGGAGATTGCTAAGAAATCCTTTGTAAACTGTTTGTCACAGGTTCCCCAGGGGCATTGGGCATTCTACGTGTGTGACGATGAATAAAATATTGTAAATGAGTGTGACAAAACCAGCAACGTTAATTCTGTAGTATACGGCAAATTATATACAATATCATATATACATCAGCAATGGGCTTTTGTAGATACTCTTAGGAGTTAAGCAGTGTGCTACCTCATTTTTGTTTGTTTGCTGTAATTCACACTTTCAATAAAGTTGTCCTCCTTTGAAATTTTTCAGAAAAACATGGAAACTTACCCATACATCGAACATTAAATGTGCATGTACAGACCATAATGAGCATGTTTGCAGTCTTATCATACATGTACGCCGACTGCTTAAATTTTGCAATTCATAAGAATAAATAAGCAGCCAATCGACAAAAGTTTGCATACAAGGCATGCACAGTATACTAAGCCAGCTGACTGAGAAATATTTTCAAAATGCGACAATGCCTGAAGACTGTACTCCTTTGTTTGAAATACACTAAATATTTCTTTTGTATTTCACTTTCAAGTGAGTTTTGGTTTATGCAGTTTGTGATTTTCACGATTTAATATGTGGAAATGCTGGCTGTCGTTTTCTAAGATCAACTTAAATTGAAAAGAGAAGAAAATTTCTATTGGATGAAATTTCTCTTTGCAAAATTTTGAGATATGTTATACAATAAATAATTGCCAAATTATACCTTACATACTATTCTAATGTGCCGAAGATCAGTAGTCTTCTCTCATATAAAATTCATAACGCTAGATGACCATACAGTTTTTACCGCCTCTATTCGGTTATCAGACGGGACTCACTCTCTCCAATATTACCCCAAATACACGTATGTAAATCAGCCTATAGTGACATTCAGCTAAAAATGAGTTTTTTTATTCCAAACTTCTCCCAAAAGTCTTAAGAGACGGTTCTAGATGTTGGGATTGTTTTGGAACGGAAATACCCGCCACATAACCAAACAAATGTGGTATACAGTAGTATCGCAGATTTTCGCTTTCTGGTTGAATCATTTTCATTGTTATTTATTTCAATTTCGTTCATTTTTATACACCTACATGTAATATGACGCTTCTATATAAACTTTTGACATTTTTCGGTCGCATATTTTCGCAAACTTTATTTATTTTTTTCTTCTTGTTTTGAAAATGTCTTCAGAGGCTCTAGTATTTTTCGTGTTCAGCTGCTTGACAACAACAAAATACCTTACTCAATTATGTTATTATTTGAAATACGATATGCAGTGTGAAAGACGTGTGTTTCCGACGCTGTAAGCATCCATACCAAACACTTCTATTTTGCTAGTTTTTTACCTTTGAGAATGATGCTCCTATTGTAACGATGTACTCACTATCCCTAGTCTTGTATGTGCGTGACGGTGCCCCTGTCTCTTTATTTTTCTATTCACAACTCAGAAAAATTGGTCTAACCAGAATAATAGACTCGATTCATGAATAAATAAATATTTAATTGTAAAAATTGTTCACACCTTCAGCATTGGCGTTAGTGAAATTTTATTTTCAATATGCTTCTTAATACGGTCAACGATAAAAAAGTCCAGAAAATTCTTAAGAACATGGAGACTTTGCGGCCATCACCGAGTACTTAATACCAAGAATGAGGGAAAATAACGATTGTTTTTAAGCAGGGGACTCACTGAAGAAACAAAGAAGTATGTTTATGAGTAATAAACTAAATATGTTAAATCTGTAACATTGTTCCCGCTCTCTGTTACATAAGTGATCAAAACTGTTATTTGTTTCGTTATGATTTTAATCTCTAGTTTGTTTTAACTTAGAATCTTTCTTCGAAAAATTTCAGCCAAATAAATACTTAATTTAATTACATTCTATATTTAACAAAACTTACGCTTAACTTTATTTCAAGGTTAAATGGATTATTTGAGGCTATTTTTGTCAGAGCCATTGACATTTGCATGTAATCCTCTTTTAATTGTCAGTATAAAATATCAAACACTTTCTCATGCATCAAAGACATTTGTTTCTACCTGACCTTTTCTGTTAGCTTGAAGGATAATTAGCCTATTTAATGAAAATAGTTTGGTTATAAAATTCTGAGTTTATATCTTTAACACTAAAACTTTCTTAGATACGTCTACATATTTATTTTAATAACAAGGAATATAAAGGATGAAAACCAACAACAGTATTTGCTGAAATTCAGGAAAAAAAAT
The DNA here is from genome assembly GCA_963989385.1 of Ctena decussata. Lineage (NCBI taxonomy): Eukaryota > Metazoa > Mollusca > Bivalvia > Lucinida > Lucinidae > Ctena > Ctena decussata. Next base: position 53,605,372 of record OZ022499.1, on the reverse strand, counting down.
AATATACTGTGCTGCAGATAAGCAAACAGTGTAAGTGAATATAAAAGGCACATTTGATTTGCAACTTGGCCGTGTGTGAAGGTATGATTTCACAAAATTGAACAATTTAATAACACAAACGCATGTGAAACGCTGGAACTAGTGGAACCGTATATCATGTTGTTGTTCTATTCTCGTAACGACGTTGCCTAAAAATAAGTGGCTCAGTGGTACGTAGCCATAGTACCTACTCTCTTTTAAGAAGATATTGCAAGTTCATTTTTTTTCTGGTTTACTATCTTGCATACATGTCAATCGTTTTGTCTACTAGATGTAGCATCTTGATGGATTTTAGCCCAATATTGTCGCCTGATTTGAAAACTTATACAATGTCGAAAGGCTATTCTTTTTATTGCCAAAAATGAACACATACTTTTATTTTTGTTATCTTTGGTATAAGAAAGCTTTCTTAATAAATATTGTTATTTAACAGTTTAAATATCAGAATATACAAGCAGCAAGGGTGAAAATGCGCTGGTTTAACCATCTTTACACATATCTTTATCTGCGAGCATTACAATAATCATTTGTATCTTCATTTGCGTCTTCATGAAAGTGAATTCAAGCTAAACTTTTGTTTGATGCTTGAAAGAGACACCACATTAAGTCAAGTCAAGTCAAGTAGTTTATTCAGGCTCAAACATAGACATGTTTATCGCCCTTCAACCCAAGGCGATTTATACAATTCTGTGACAATATGAGAAGAGTATGACATTATAATAAACTCTACACAAGAAGTTAACCCTTTCTGCATTCATAGCAATAATAACAAACGAATTTTCCCTGTTTCGACTCTGCCGGTGTAACGAAGTAAAGTGACCTTCATAGAATAACGACCCCCCGGTCATTATTCTTTAAAGAAAAGTGACTCCCCGGTCATAATATTATGACTCCCCGGTCATAATATTATGACTCCCACACACGAAATAAATCGACCCCTCGCGGAGAATAGTGACCCCCATAGAATAACGACCCCCGGTCATTATTCTTACAAAAAAAGTGACCCTCCCCCCACCACCACCACCGGTCATACAATTATTACCCTTCTATGCGAAGTTAAATGACAACCTACTAAAAGGAAAAGAACGTCACCCCGTCTCACAACCCCTCCCCACAACCATCCTATACAAAAGTAAAGAAAGAAAGAAAAATAAAGCCATTCAGAGTATACTGTACGCACCTATGGCTCATACGATTTCAGTAATCCATTAAAGCTTAGTGTCCTTAAAAAGGGACATAGGCAAAGGTGCAGACCAAGATCAGACGCAGGAGAAATGCGCGTCTGATCATTGTCTTCGTTGTTTGCATAAAATACAGCAATTTCTATGAAATGAAAAAAAGAGGGCCATGAGGTCCTGAATCGCTCACCAGAGTAAAAAAAATCAACGATCAAACTAGTGTCATCGCTTGAACAAACCTGATACTATATGAATCCCAAAATCCTGGATATCATATTTTCAATATCATTAGATGTTTGGGAGAATAATTTTAAAGGTTTATAACACATGGGCATAACGGGCATCTCGGTCATGTGACCAGAACCGTTTAAGCAAACTGTTGTTTCCCTGACTCATGGAGATTGCTTCAATCGGCTCAGTCGTTTCGTTTAACAGAGCTGTCTGAAGCTGTTGAAATACGATCAAAGAATGGCCTTGACCTCTGGTACTAATGAACAAGTGTTACAAATAATAAACCTTGCGGTAGTTAATAATTAGTTAGTGGTCGATTAGGTGGGGATTAATATTTTATAGCTATCATCGAGTGGTTAACGGGTGTCAGTATCTTTTAGGAACGGAGTCGTTATTCTATGGGTTCCTCATAAAATAAAGACTCCCCGGTCATTTTTCTTTAAAGAATAGTGACCCCCTACCCTGTCATAATATTATAGCGCCGGGGTCATAACATTATTATATTTTAACGCCTCCCTTCATCCCCATCTGCCCTCCCCCCTCCCCGCCACACACACACACATCCTGCCAAACACCATCAACAAGTATTTTCAATAATAAAACTTGCAGTAGTTAATAGTCAGTTATCTTAAAGTTATCATCAAGGGGGTTAGCGTGAGTCAGTATGTTTTAGAAACGGAGTCACATTTTCTATAGAATAATGACTGGGGTCGTTATTCTATTAGTTCTCCATAGAATTACGACCCCTGACCCCGGTCATTATTCTTTAAAGAATAGTGACCCCCGGTCATAATATTATGACTTCCCGAATATAACAGTATAATGTTATGACCCCCCCCCCCCACACACACACACATATACCCTTTACACACACACACACACACACCCTTCCCATGCGAAGTTAAATGACTCCACACGAAAAAAATCTGACCGCCTAGAATAACGACCGCCGTCACCTTTTTAAGAAAATTGACCCCGGCCATTATCTTTTAAAGAAATGTACCCTGGTCATAATATTATGACACCTGTACGCAAAGTTAAACGACGATTCGCGAAGAAATTGCTTATAAAGGGGTCAAAAGTGACACTTCGGTATACCCTAAAATTTCCTTTCAAAAAGTGTAGCTCTGAATTCCCTATAAATAGCACTTTTTTCATTTTTCAAGCACTTAGACTATGATATATTTTATAACTGAATGACACTGAAAATAAGCAAAGTTTTATAGGGATACTTTCACCCAACCACCGTGCCTCAGCAAGCCACTTTGCATGTATGCGTGGTGTTTTAATATATACATTGCATGTGAGTTGCATGCCTAGGCAAAGGGGAGGGGGATAGTAAACAGCTAAAAAATGAAAAGTGGGTGGGGTAATTATACCATCTGCGTTTTAGAATAAGGCTAGCATACTATTCATTTACAAATTATTGCATACTATGAGCAGCTGTAGTACTTTCTTCATTGTAAGCATATTTAACACACAAAAAAATCAGTAAATAGGAAAAATCGAAAAATATGTTTGGAAGACTGAAAATGCCATGTACATGTACCCCTTTCAAGAAAGGCAGTGAGAGTAAGTGTGCAGACGTGATAATTTTTCAGAATCAACAGCGAAACCTCTATATAGTGCATAAGTCTACCTGTTAGTGCTAAAATCTTATATTACATTAACACCATAAGTCTAACTAAACACATTGTTTTTTAACCTAAATTTGTGACATTGCCTTTAATTTTTTAGGTGGGGGCCTATATCTTGCACGCGATACATTGTCTTTATGTGGCTAACATTTGTTTCCAGTTTTTTGAAAGTCTACCCACAAATGACAAAGTTACCGGTCATACACGACCTTCTCTTTGTCAGAGTCATATAGCAGGACACCATTATCTTTGAATGATCTTTGTGATCTTGACCTTCTAGCTAGGTACCTAGGACTTGCGTGCAACACATCGTCTTGACATTTATGCCAAATTATTTTTAAATCAATCATCAAACAAGAGAGTTGTAACAGACCGGACACAACATTCTGTATGCAATAAGCATAAATGAAGACACACATTGTTTCATGGGGAGACATAATATTTTGACCGAGATGGGGGTGGGGGTGACTATTCTTCAAAGAAAAATGACCGGGGGTCACTATTTTATAGATATCATCAGGGGGGTCATTATTTTTTAAAGGGAGTCAGTATTTTATAATAAAGGGGTCACTTTTTCCGAAGAATAATGACCGGGGGTCGTTATTCTATGGGGGTCACTTTACTTCGTTACACCGGCAAACAACGTCGAATCAACACTGAGTCAACCCAGATTCAAGGCTGATCCAGCGTTGACTGAACACTGCTTTCCCAGTGAAAAGCTACCCTCATTCATATTCGTTGGTCCGTTCATGCCACCATAAGCCGGTAACTAGTCAGGTAAAGCTTTCACGGCCTGCACGAGGCATAACATTAAGTAAGAACGTAACGACATAACACCCACGGCATTGTTAAATGCTTTAAACAATCGTGATCTATAGGGGTATTTAATTATAAGGTAAAGAAGCAAGTAATTGCGTATTTTATTTCATATAGCTTAATATCAGTGCATTATATTTGTAAAATGTTATGAAATCGAGAGCAGTATTGTTGGATACAAAAGTCAAGATTGTATTAGCTAAATTACACTGTGTGAAAACATTGTCTGTGACACAACACATTGCAGATACATGCTGCATTCACTACAAATAACCCTACACAATCCCTTAGGAAAGAAATAAATCCAATTGGATTTCTCCTTAGCCCCGGGTCCCAACAAATTGCAGCTGCATTTTATTCTTAAAACCCATTGGTAAAACTTAAAAGATAGATTGAATATAAAGGTAGAATATACAATTGCATAAACAGTTCTTTATTCCAATATAGTAATTCGGATACATATAGCAGGCCGAGTTCTGTCAATATCTGTCAATAGCTGTAATCACATTTAGAGAGGTGTTACCATTTATAGAATGCGACAGTACATCAATCATATTTTATCATTACTTCAGACTACCTAGCGTAACTAATTGAAAATCGTTCAATGTCCGCATTCAGCACACTTTGAGAATAGTGTTATCATTACGCAAAAGGAAATGAGCCACGACACGACAAAACCAACAATGTGGTTGTGCGCCCAGCGCAGACTTAGATCAGCCTGGGCATCCGCCCATTTTTATTAGATTCTTTGTTAAGTGCTCAAAGGGTAGCTAAGGGTCTAAGCTACCACCATGCGGACAGCGAAGACTCTGATCAGACTGGGCGGATGCCCAGGCTGATCTGAGTCTGCGCTGGGCGCACAACCACATTGTTGGTTTTCTTGCGTCGCGGCTCAAATCAACTTTAAATGCGTACAAGTTTAAGGACAAGGTGAAACGTATTATGATTCTGGAACCAACTTTATCAATTACAATAGCTCATATTAGTTTACCTTATTAGATTAATGTTACATGCAAACAAAATGCATGTATTTGTTTATATGTGCCTTTATCAGATATAAAATAAATGATCTCCAGCCCCTTTTAAACATTTACTTTCTAGACATGCATGAAATGGTGAAATAGTCTACTCTAATAGGAATATTCAGCGCTAGGGCACAGAAACATAACATTCGAAGATATGTTCATGATTTAAGACACTAGATAAAATTGATCCCCCCACCCCTCTCGACCCGCCCCCACCCTCCAGTTTCCAAAACAAAAATAACTATACCAAGATCATTTTTAAAATTGTAACCGCAATTGGGATGCCAAAATTGAACCAAAGTACACTGCAGTATGAAGGTGATACTAGGCTTTATCAGGCATGTAAGATGATACCAGTAACCATTTTGGTTGGTTCGTTGTTTTGGTTTTTACGGTGCTTTGAGACAATATTTCAGTCTATATAGAGCCGTATCCAAAAGAAACGGAGAAAAAAAGACGTATGAAACGCGAGGGAAAACTGTCCAAACAACCCCTATCTGCACTTAACTTGCGAGAACAGTAGGCCATCGTCCTATTATTTAAACTAGAAGGACATCCCGGCACTGAAAGGTCCTACTATTATTTAAACTAGGACATCCCGGCACTGAAAGTTACCCAGCACCAGTGCCCGACCACAATCCGTCCCACCAAAAAAAAAACAAAAAAAAAAAAAAAAACACAGCAAACTAATTTGAACAGCTCAACCTGTTGGTAGGACGCCCCGGCACTGAATGTAACCCAGCACCATTGCCCGACCGCATCCACCCCCACAAGCCATGGATATTTCTAGCATTTGCACATGCGTTTTCCATTCAATTACTTATGCCTGAACCATTTCTAGATTCCTACTTTTTTTATGACATGGTAACTAGAATGACAGTGTGGCATCATGTCAGTGTCCAAAAACAACGTCATATTTTATTTTCGATTTACTCTACAAAACGACACACGTCAACAATGACAGTTACAGCAGGAAATTTGTGAGCTATTTTCGGACGCCAGTTATAATAACAATAATCAGATACAATTTTAGAATTTCAGAAACATTGTGTGACAAAGCAATTGAAGTATCGGGCCGTAATTCGTTACCTTGTCCCGAGGTTATAGAACTTTTTCTCATGCTCAACTCAGCTGAGCATGCAATTCAAACTCATACTATGCAAATGCTATGGGTTTTGTGGGTTTTTTTTATGGCTTCCAGTGTTTGTTTTGAACATAATTTCTTTTAATTAAACACTCAAAACATGTGAGACGCGACACGAGAAAACCCACAAAGTGGTTGTGCGCCCAGCGCAGACTCAGATCAGCCTCCGCATCCGCTTAGTTTGAGCAGCGTCTTTTCTAGGCGCTTAAAGGGTAGCTTAGGGTCTAAGCTACATCCATGCGGGCAGCGAAGACTCTGATCAGACTGGGCGGGTGTCCAGGCTGATCTGAGTCTGCGCCGGGCGCACAACCACTTTGTTGGTTTTCTCGTGTCGCGGCTCTTGTATTGTTTCGTATGTTAGATTCTATTTAATATTACACTTTGAGCACATTCTCAACTGAGCATGAAACAACTTATAATCTCGGGGCATAGTTTTAAACGACAAAAAAATCAAGGAAGGGAACGAACCTACCCATACGGACCTGTTGCACCACCATACGCATCAATGAAACTTAATTTGAATTTGTAGACATGTCTTTGATATAGGGTCGAGTCTGCAGGCAGCTTCGGACAGCAGGTAATTCCGACATACCATTGCAAACAGGGAAAACCCAGATGAAACGGTTCATTAGGATTTTTACTGTTTGCCAAGTAAATTTTGTTTTACTTCCAAACAACTGACATATAAAGGAAAAATGTCACTGTCCGAATTGACCTGTTGTCCGAATTTACAAGACTCGACCCTAACGTTTGGTGTGTGAAGCAGGATATGGATATCAGTCTATTGTATTGGTTCTGATCATTGGACGCATTCGACTGGGCGTTTCGTGTTTCACCATTTTTATCGTGAAGCACTTTTTCTGCAGGAAAAGAGCTTAGAAAAAAGAACTTCACGCTAAGAATCGTGAAGCTTTGGGTGTTTCGTGCTTTACCATTCTTAGCGATTACGATTCTACGTTTCTTAGAATTTAGCCTTTTTTCCTCTGGAAAAAAATTGAACTTCAAAATTATTTTACTTTACCGTAGATATGGCAATGGAAAGTTGATTTGCCTTCAGTGCTTATGAAGAGTTATTATTTTTTCATAAGTTATTGCTGTGAGGTTTATACGCTCCTTAGGGGCTAATGAATACATAGCATTGTTGCATTATCTTAAAACAGCTAATAAAACACACAATTTTCAATTCTCACGAGACAAAAGTTGTATTGCTTTCTGACAGTTAACAAAGTTTTGAAAATACAAAGATACGAAAATAACAGCGATATGACCTTATTGTTGCAGATATAAAATTCGTAGAAGTGACATAAATAGGGAATCTTAAACAAGTGGTCATTTCATATCAAATTTATGAAACGAGCTTTCGGCGAATTTCATAAATTTCATACGAAATGACCACGAGTGTAAAGTTTTGTTTATCATATGACCCTTTTAAATGAGATTTAATTGCCTTCAAAATGAAAATTATTCAATAAGAAAACGCATTGTCGACACGGACGTTGTCAATGATGTTACGTGTTTGCGTCAAAGTGTTATTACACGTGTGGTCATACGATTTTATGACACGACGTTATCCACTGAATAACAGCGACGTCATATGATAAAATTGCGTCCACCCTTGCAACGTAGACATACGTACGCGCGAGTAGATACCATTCTAAATACTTATTTTGTACTTAGTATTAAATACATACATAGATGAGGTAATTTAAAACGGCAATGGTTAGAAAATGAAACAATTGCACACCCATGACGCCAAAAGGGAAATAGTAGCATGAAGTAACAATATATATGAGCCGCGACACGACAAAACCAGCGAAGTGGCATGTGCGCACAGCCAAGACTCAGATAAGCCTGAGCTTCCGCCCAGTCTGAACAGAGTCTTCGTTCTCCGCATGAGGCTAGCTTAGACTCTTATCTACTCTTTAAGCGCACAGCGAAGACTCTTGTTAGACTGGGCAGATGCTCAGCTACATAGCCTGGCCTACATTTGGAGAAGGTTACATCTAAGAGGCAGCTCTTTATTAGAAAGTATAACAACCGATAAGTTGATGTAATTTCATAATACTGTTTTGGTCTTGAGCTTAAGAAACAAAATGTCAAATGGCATTCTTGAAACTTATGAAAGTTACCCTTAATCCCAAAAGCTTAAACATACTCTCGGTGAATCTCAATTTGCATTTGAAGTCGGAAATAGGGAGCATTTTGGGAATAGACTAATAACATTGAGTTTTTTTGTTTGTTTGTTTTTTGTTTGTTTTGTTTTTCTCAGAAATCTTGATATGAATTAATGTTCTGATGCTTTAGCGTATTCAAAGACCAGAAAGTGTTTTACTACATCTGAAATTTGTGCTCCCTTGGTTCTTTAAAAAGTGACGCTTTGTAAATATATTCAATAGGAACATAGAACCAATTTGAAAAGACGTTTTTTCGCTCACCTGAGCTTTCAGGCTCAAGGGTTAGCGTATGATATAGCCGGGCATTCGTCGTCCGTCCGTCTGCCATCCATCCGTCAGGCACACGTCGTCCAACTGTCCATCATCCGAGCGTCGTCAACATTTTCAAACATCTGGGCCGATCGAAGCCATATTTGATTATGGAGCCTCCCTGGAACCGGGAAACAAAAGTTTGTCTGGTTGTTGTATGGCCGCCATGCCCATATATGGTTAAAACTCGTTCAAAATCTTCTCCAGAACCGAAAGGCCGATGACCTTAAAACTTTAAATGTAGCAATGGGTACTAAGCCCCATTATATTTTTTTCTAATTTTCTAAATGTTGACATATATAGACCTTGACCTGGTTTATGGCAAGGTCAAGTTTGGTTCGTTATGCTTTTATATGGGAAAATGCTTTAACACTAGATTTCTCAGAAACTTTGAAAGTCTGAGGTACGATATTTGGTATATATTGTTGACTAAATAAGCAGATGAAGATATTATATTGCTAAAGGTCAATGCCGATCTTTAGCCAATGTTTAAGGACACTTAGATTCTGTAAACATTTTCAAACATCTTCTGCTCTAATGCCATAGAACCGATTGAAGCCATATTTCATTAGAGGTCTACCGGGGTAAAGGAACCAAAAATATTTTGGTAGTCTTGGTAACATGACCAAGGTGGCCCTCATGCCGATATATGGTAAAAAAACCCTATAAAAATCTTCTCCAGTGACCTTGAAACTTTGAATGCAGCATTGAGTACATGGGCCAGACCAAGTTTGCTCAAATGGTAAACCTGAAGTGGCATTGACCTAATAAATAGCAAGGTGAACTTCGGTACATTATCCTTTTGTATGGCAAAATTTTTACACAATAATTTATTTGCTATATATGGTAAACTAAATGAGCAGCTGATGACATTATGCTGCTGAAGGTCAAGCATGGTGATCGCCATGCACATACATGTATGTGGTGAAAACCCTCCAAAAGGTTCTTCTCCTGAACCGAAAACCCAATGACTTTGAAACTTTGTATGTAGCATCGGGGAATCAGGCCCCACAAAATTGTTTTCAAATGATGGCCTGCATTGACCTTCAAGTAGTTAATGGCAAGATCAACTTTGATATGTTGTGCTATTGTATGGAAAACTGTCTAAACAGTGGATTTCTCAGAAACTATGTAAGTCGAAGGTATGATATCTTGTATATCTAGTACTAAATGAGCAGATGAAGACACGATGTTGCTTCAGGTGAAGGTCAACAGAGATCCTGTTGCCGTCAACTACTTCAAACATCTTTTCCTCTGAAGCCGCTAGACCGTTGAAGTTATATTTTATATGGAGCCTCCCTTGGACGGGTGAAACAAAAGTTTCTTCAGATGGTGTTGGTCACATTACCAAGATGACAAATTTATGCATACATGGTAAAAGTCCTTTGATAATCTTCTTCTCCAGAACCGAAAGGCTATAATGATCTTGACATTTTGTATGCAACATTTAGGACTCAGACCCTACACTGGATTTAAATCATGACCCTGCATTGACCTTGATCTAATTAATGGCAAGGTCAACTTTGGTTCCTTATGCTTTTATATGGGAAAATACTTAAACATCGGAGTTCACGGAACCTTTCTAAGCGTAGATATAATGATTGAAAAATATAGTCAACTAAACGAATACATCATGACATAAGGTCACCAAAGGTCAAAGTCATTTAATGACATTTGCTCGAGGTCACTGAGATTTTTGTCGAGCCCGCTTGCGGTGAGCGAGACATAGTTGTTACAACTTCAGTTCGGTGTATGTGCGAATGTGCGTGCGTGAGTGCGTGCGTCCGTTCGAATTTATCCGGGCCATAACTTTTACATTTTTGATGGATTTCAAACTAATTTGGAACAATTGTTCTCCTTGATAAGTAGAAGTGCCATTTAAAACATTCGTTCAGGTAGGTCCAAGGTCAAAGTCACACTTGAAGGTCAAATGGTAAAATGATCATGAATTGAGCTTGTCCGAGCCATTACTTCTACATTTATGGATGGATTTCAAAATAATTTGGCACAGTTGTTCTCCTTGATACGTAAAAGTGTCATTTGGAACATTTGTTCAGGTAGGTCCAAGGTCAAGGTCACACTTGAAGGTCAATTGATAAAATTGTCATAAATTGAGCTTGTCCGGGCCATTTCAGCTACATTTATTAATTGATTTCAAAATAATTTGGCACAATTGTTCTTCTTGATGAGTAGAAGTGCCATTTGAATTATTCGTTAAGGTAGGTCCAAGGTCAAGGTCACACTTTAAGATAATGGACTTAAATAGAGCTTGTTGGGGCCATAACATCTACATTTACAGATGGATTTGAAAACAGTTCGGCACAATTGTTCTCCTTAATGAGTAGAAATGTTATGTGGATTATTTATTCAGGTTGGTTCAATGTCACACTTGAAGGACAAATGATAAAATTGTCATAAGTAGAGCTTGTCCAAGCCATTTCTTCTATGTTTATGCATGGATTTCATAATAATTTGGCATAATTGTTCTCCTTAATGAGTAGAAATGTTTGTTCAGGTTGGTCTAAGGTCAAGGTCACACTTGAAGGTCAGCTGATAAAATTGTCATAAATTGAGTTTGTCATGGCCATTAGTTCTACTTGTTTTCCTTAATGAAAAATTTAAAAAAGAAATATGCTGTATAAGCATGATATTGTTTTGGCTTCTTTCTAATAAGTGTGTGAAACACTCACCTTGACATGCTTATAGATCACTAAAGCAAACAGTGGGCTCAACAAGTGTCCCTGGACAACCATCTAATGAAATAAAAACATGCACTCCTCTCTGGTCCTATGGGATATTTGAAGGCATTTGAGTTATTTTGAAAACAGAGTTCCGCTTAAGCCGGTTATAGGGGGTTGTGGCTGGTGTCGCACATTTCATTACTGGTCATGAACGGACTCAATTAAACCGAGTCTGATATTTTGTGTTCTTTGATGTATTCCCAGCTTCCAAAGGCTCTTACTATTCAGAACTTAATTATTAAAAAATTGTAACAAATGAGCGAAGTGACTAATTGTGTCCGTTGACACTATTATCTCAGTTGAGCTACAGGACCATTGGTCTCTGGTTTACGAAAATGTTAGGTGTAACTTCATTGTTTATTAACCATTATTGAGCCTAGGAGGGCGTGGATTAGGCGCATTTAAAACCGGTTTAAGGTCTCCGGTGATTTATTGCTGACCGTCCCAAGGCGTTATCTGTTGTGGTTTATCACATGATGTCGCATCCGAGAGTGTAATAAAACCATGCATTAAAAACGATAAACAACTAGCGGATTAAATATGCAAATAATGTCGTAATGTTAAGCGTTGATGTCCATAAAAATTCGCTTTTTCTAGTGGCAAAATCGCGACCTTTTAGTGCAAAATTTGCTAATAAAATGCGATTTTAGTGTCATATGATAAATAGAATCTTGCAGTCGTGCTCCAGTATTATTGAATTTATTAAACTCGTTTGGAGAAAACCGACAATATGCACGCCATAGCCTCGCATCTTATCTTTTTCTCCAACTCGTTTAATAAATTCATTGATACATGAGCACTCATGTAAATCCTCTATTTAATATCTCTTTGTCATTGTTAGCCGGCTTTCTATTCTATTTCGACTTTTTGTAGGATATTAGGACAGTCTCGCGGATGGCGGCTGGGAAAGAGCTAACATATTGGCTTTTCGCTTGTCTTGTTTTGCAGTGTGTGCCACCTTTTTGTTTTCCTTTCCCGTTTGGCGTTTGGAGCAGGACGTGGAAATTGATTGTATCGATTCCTTAGCATTGCCTTCACATCTTCTTTTAATTCAAACTTAGTCTTCTTCTTTTTCCTCGGTATAGTCATTGCTTTAAAAGGATCTTACTTTATCAGAACTTATTGATAATGAAAGTTCAAACTGCAAACAAACCACAAAAAATGTTAGCTATTTCCGCAGGCGCGTCCATTTATTTAGAAGCTGACTGAAACTGAGGCATAACGTATCTGATTCATAAAAAATCAAACAAAGAACCCCTTTTTTGCGCAAAACAGACCTGTGTAGTAAACAAAGGTCAGTGTTCAGTAGCTTGTTTCAATAATCACCATTCGAGCCAGGACGCGCTAAAATAGGACTTAATGCATAGAAGACCAGGAAGGGCTCGCATCAGCCTGGGCAGTCGCGCAGTGTGATCAAGGCCATTGCTGTACGCACACATCAGGTATGGGCCCTGAGAAGACTACAGGCATGAAATAAAGACTCAAGCCATACTTCACAGGGGCCGTATTCATTAAGCCACTTAAGTCGTTGCTATGCGGTTGCTAAGGCTAAATATCTATAGAGGAGACTCCCTACAACTATGAAATTTGGTCTGGAGGAACAGTCTTTGTAAGACTGTTCCTCCAGAGCAAATTTCATAGTTGTAGGGAATCTCTTTCAATGAAATTTAGCCTTAGCAACAGCATAGCAACCACTTAAGTCGTTTTATGAATACAGCCCCTGATTCACAAACTGGTTTGAGTATTTGCTGTCGTAGAAAGGCTAAGCCACCATGTTGAGTGACGCGCGACTCATTATGATAAATATGAGGTACGCCGTAGAAAAAAAAAATCAAAACGAACATGTAAAGGATCAAGTGTATCTTCGGCGTCAGGAATGAAAACAATGCAATTCATGTAAAAACAATGTCACCAATCTACTGAAAATAGCGTATGCCCAAGCTAGGCAGCGAATGTCCTCCATCTGACCTGGACAACCGCTACCTTAAAACAGGTTGTATTAGGTTGTTGTTCATCAGATTTTACTGCTGGCGTTAGTTTAGCAGTTTGCTATACGTGTGTGTCTCTGCATCGCGAGACTTACTAATCGGAGTCTAAGGATATGACACTAAAACGCATCTGTTTTGGTTAAGGAGCAAGACACGGCCATCGATCACGCGCCAATAATAGAGATTAATTTCAGCAAAATATCTACTAATAGCTGATGTAATTTCCTCAACCAGACTACGGACAGCAACAAATTAATTGGGTCGTGCTTCGAAAAGATTTACCTCATGATGTTTGCAAACAGCAAGTATGCTGATCAACCTGTGCAGTAACTCTCTTGCATTAGACGTTATATTTCACATATACTTTTTACTGAATTATTATTTCTGGGCATCGGTACAGTATATCAAGCAGCATAAATATGCAGGCTTATATTTATGATTTGATATTCGTCTTGATATATTTTCTGGTGACAATGTCCAATTATGGACTTATGCGCTACGACATTAATATAGAAATAATCTTTAAAGGTTGAAGCACCTTAGATAGGCAAAATATCATGTAAGGATAGGCAGGAAAGCACCAGGGTCATTTACTGAAAGTAAAGAATGAGTTTATGAGTCCATGTACTAAGTAACGTTACTGAAGCTTTATAATGTAGGGCTTCACTCTTCATACTTGAGAGGGTCTATCAAGTATGGCTCCAATCCCACCAAATGTATAACTCTATTTTTTTTCGAGGTGAATTTGTGTAGACAATTTATTTAATCTATTTGTTTATTTTCATGTTCTTGCGTTGACTTGCAATGCATTGGTTAATTGTTTATGCTCAGTTCTCAATGGGCCTTCCGCTTCCAGAGCATATATACATACCTTATCCGTTTAGATAGGGTTTCTTCGCAAATACGTGACTTTTGTACTTTCTTTATATCTTAACAAATAAAATGTAAATAACAAGGTGCGCTATAAACCCTTAGGCGTACAGCAAATCTTTAAAATCCACACTGTTCAAATTCTTGTTCAGAACTGCTAGTTTCTGATTCCGGATATCTTGTGGAATTTAGCATATCTATATACAAGAATAACAAAGGCTTGTACAGCCTGAAATATGAGCCCTGTTGTCATACATAACCTTCAATGTTCCTCCATATGATATTTTTGTCGATGGTAAACATCCAGCTAACAACGTAGGCCTTTTCAGGCTGGGAAGGGCTTTTTTAGCTTGTGTTTACCAACATATGTTTGTCTCGTGCTCAGTCTAATATTTTCATTTTGTTTCCTGTTTAGACTGTTTACTTATAATACTAGCAAATAATAATTTCCGCTCTTCGATTTGCTCTCCCATGAAAGTTTCTCCTCTTTATTATGTTAATAGTCTGTCAGTGTCAATGGTACTCTAGAGATTATAGCAATTCTGCAGACACACAACATTGAATCAACATTGAATCATGTTGATGCAACGTCATGGCGTTGACTCATCATTGCTTCAAAGTTGATTCAACGATGTGTGCCTAGTGGGAAAGTACCACAGTAGGAAATTCCGCAACGACATCCTGTCTGTATTTTGTTATTTAGCAAAGTGTTTGGCTGCGAAGCCGCGAAAACAATTTAATCCTATAAGCAGAATTTCAATGTATGATTGCTCTCCTATCAAATCTTAAAACCTGTCATGTAATCTCCAAGCAAATTACTAGTCAATTACGAAATATATTACGATCTTTTTGTTTAGATATATGCAATATTGTGTTTTACTGTCCGACAAAGACTTTCTACTGCGTTTAACGAACAATTTTGTACAATAACAATTTAAACAGTAGCAAAGGAAATAAAATAGAAACAGGCCTCCTAAAGCTTCAAAATACTAATAATCTCGATAATTGTACAGATGTGTGCACTATTATCTTATAAAGGCTGTCCTTGTGAGTTGCCTTGGATGTTGAACGACACCGTCTACAGAATGGCTCATTCGGGGTCAGTTTTCAAACAGTGTTCTGCCGAAACCGGTATCAGGGAGCGTGGCCTATTGAAATGACAAGCAAAAGGAAAAAATAAAAGACAGATTCGCTTTTCCTTAGAGTTACTCATTTATTTGAAGTTTTTACGTAATTATGTCAGTAGGAGAACTTTATCGCTGACATCTGGCTTTGACAGGTGGCAATAACAGCTTGAATACTCTTTTGAGTATACTGAAAAGACGGATGAACACATTTCGATATTAAAGTACTTTCTTTAGAAATTCATGTATGGAAAGCGAACATCAACAGTAGCGCATGATTATTTAATGTTCATTATCACGCCAATAATCTTAACTGTAATGTTTTCTGACGAATTCATAGTCAAGTGGGACATTCCACCAGCTTACCTCAAGATACGTAATTAAATGTCATACAATCGTCAAAAAATGCCAATGACGTCAGCAATTAAACTCACGCACTCCAAAACAACTGTTTCAGAATCAAACACAACATTTTTCCATTGCTTCTCTGTTGGTGTTTTGTGTTAGAATACCATATTAAAACGGAGACAGCGTTGTTGTTTTTTTCTGTTGGAGAACTCGGAATTAGAATGTACAATTGGAAACCTTATTTTTCTGTTGTTGTTTTTTTTTGTTGTTTTTTGTTTGTTTGTTTTTTCTGTTTTTTTTTGTTGTTGTTTTTTCAATATTTAGGTAGTTTGCTGAACAATTGCCTTCTGACCCCAGAAAAAAATATGTTTGTAAATTCTTACAAAGGCTTAAGGCTACATGTAACTACTTTTCAAAATTGAATTTAAACGGCAGTTTGTAATTTACGGGATCAGTATCTAGCTGTAACAATTTAAATTTAATTTAACAGTACACCACCCGATGGCACTTTCTTTTCGCATGATGGAAGCTTACGATGCCTCAAAGAAGAAAAGAGAAATTGTGAAAATTAGATTTTAACTCGCATTACTTTTCATTTTAATTCGCTTGGTTTTATGTGAGCTAAACTGTGCTCCTAACAATTTCTCTTTTGAATTAACTGCATGTTCCATTTTGCAAAACGTGAACTGAGCTGTGCTCTCCACAAAACATGTTTGTACGTTAGAACTTGCATCGCAATTGATCCGATGACCTTTCTATGTTACGCTCACAACGTTGCTTTAATTTTCATACGCTGACGTTTTACGTTATTACGTTGCAGCGATTTGTCTACGACTTTGTTTCAGCGTTTAAAAATAACAAATGAAAAACAGAATGCAAAATTCAGTGTGAACTTAGATTGCGATATTACATATTTATCTTCTTAAGAACATATACCTAAGCTTTATAACAGTAAAGAAACATTTTCAGTTGTTTCTGACTTTCAGAGTAGATTAGAAGGCAATGAACAGGAGACTGAAATCGCTTTAAGTTTGCAAATTCTTATCTCAAGCTAATAATCGTCTTCTAAAATTCGCAACAATATATCTCGCTGGAACAACAACAGTCCCCAAAAAGATTTCCACTCCGAAAGGGAGAAATGGCAGAGTCACTTCTCTCGAAACTACCCTTTCACCCCCACGCGGTAGTACTTATCATGGAAAGAGCGTGTTACATGTACCAACGACGTTTTTATCTCTCAGAACAGCAAAGCCTTGTCACCCACTTAGTCTTATTATACGAGTCATATCTTAAAAAAGAGCACGCTATGATGTCGAAACTTGGCTTGTATATTAAAGCAGCCTGGTCAGAGTTGTCGCCAATAACAACATTATCAGCGTCAATACAACCTTTTAAGGATGCAAAGACTACTCATTTGAACAGCAAAGACTCGAATCAGACTGCGCAGACGCGCAGACTGATCTGAGTATTCGCTGTTAACATATGAAGGTTCTTTTTCTCATGAAAATTTAAGTCAACAGCTTCTTAAAATCCTGAAAGACAAGGTCAGCGATCCAGAAGTCGCAAGTCAGTTTTAATTTCAAGTTATGGGGTCGTTTACATTGTTCCAGAAGGACATAAACATCTTAACAGCTTAGCGTAATCTTGTCAGCACATGGTTTTAGCGACGAAAGCTGACTTTGACAAGAAACTTAAAACCACAAGTGCTGCTTTTTGGAGGATGGATGGATGATTTGCAATTTGACGTCCTTTTTAATAGAATTTCAATAATATTATGACGATGGATGGATAATGATGAAAGGCTGTTCTCAACGGAACCCTGTTTACGATTGAAGAGATTCCCGCCCTCAGCGGGTCTCGAACACGGAACTGCTAGATCAGCAGACCAGTGTTTAACCTGCTGTTGCTTCTTAAACAATTATGAAGCATAGTTAAGGACTGATTCAAACTACCGTTTTTGTTTTCACATCGCTTTTTGTAAAACCAGGAAATACGAAATTTATCACAAACCAAGTAGCTGAAAGATACGTAGTTGTTATACAAATTAAATAAGTGCAATATATATAGAAATAAGAGAGCCTTGAGGCCCTGGGCCGTATTTATACAATGGTATAAGTGGTCGCTATGCTGTTGCTAAGGCTAAATTCCTATAAAGGAGATTCCATACAACCATGAAATTTGCTCTGGAGGAACAGTCTGAAAAAGATTGTTCCTCCAGAGGAAATTTCATAGTTGTAGTGAATCGCCTTTATAGAAATTGAGCCTAAGCAACAGCTTAGCAACGACTTAAGTGCCTTTATAAATACGGCCCCTGTACGCTCCCAAGAGAACCTAACTCAACAACAAATTCTATAGCTACAAACTAAACTAGAAGTTGCTACATGCTATCAAAGCCATCTGCCTTATGACGGCATATCTAAGAAACAGTTTTGTAACATATTTGTCATGATATCTGAATTGCTTAGGCAGTAAAAGCCAATTTTCAATTTCCCAATTGACAGTCCAACAATTGAAGTGGCATAACAGTCAAATTAATAAACTTAAAAGCACTAAACGAAATATTTTGTAGAAACTTATGCAAAAAAAAAAATTCTCTAAAACATCAGTGTTTTCTGCCATTGGGCTACTGAGTTGTTGGCTTTTAAATATTCTGCCACCTTGAGTATCTTGGTTGTCATGGCAATCAAGCAAATCAAACAATTGCCACAAAACAAACAAAAAAACACACAAAAAACAAGGCTGATAGAGAGCAAACCAAGTTGGAAGTGGTGGGGGCGGGGGACTTATGCCTTTACCATTTTTGTTCTGGTATCCAACTTTGCTCGCCAGCTTAATACCACTGATAAACTGAGCTAAGCTGAGATGGGTGCCTGGATGACATACGGTTTACGACCCTTTCGCCAGTAGTTCAGTCATATCCAGCAGATGGAGGATAATAATAATGGCTGAGTGCAATGGAACTCTGTTCAAAAGTATTCCACCTTCATCGGGATCGGAACCTGGAACGTTAGCTAAGCATGCCAGCACTTAACCCATTTACCCACTCAGGTATCGTG
Organism: Ctena decussata; assembly: GCA_963989385.1. Taxonomy (NCBI): domain Eukaryota; kingdom Metazoa; phylum Mollusca; class Bivalvia; order Lucinida; family Lucinidae; genus Ctena; species Ctena decussata. The sequence goes on along the minus strand of OZ022499.1, from coordinate 53,586,692 downwards.
GCTCCAAGTTCAGAAGAGAGAATTTCACATGCATTCCTGCGGTACATACTGCAAGACCCTAAAATTCAATCTTCTGTTTTCGCTATATGAAAGTAAGATCTTTTTATCCGCATACCGTGCTAACTCTATCTAAAATAATAGGATAAACATTTTATATATTCGTATATAAGATTGTCGTTCATTGTCCTTGTGTCTAGAAAATATTGGTAGAATCTCGCCACTTCCTGTCTCCCGAGATTTGAAAGCTTGTCAATGAATGCGCTACTTAAGTGAGCCTTGATTAAATATTTAACGATTTTTACCCTTTAGGGAGGCAGATATTGCTTTTGTCTACGAATGAACAATTGTTTGGGCATTCTAATTCTCGTGTCACATAAAAGGTAGTGAATTTACAAGTCAAGCAGTACCGAGAGAAATCTAAATATTGAGACACCTAATATAATTTCTGTAATTGCCCTAAAATGTAAAGTTTATTTTTACGATCAAATAATAAGTCCAAAAGATGTAGTTGGAATGGCAAACAGTGAAGACTCTGATCACACTGCTCCTTTAGGAGTAGTTTGATCTGGGTCTGCACTGCTTGCTCATATCTCTCTGTTTCAATATTTTATTTTTTTGCGGTATACTGATTTACATGACTCGAATAAGATGTCTAGACATAACATGTAATGAACCATGTTACATGTATATTTAAATGTTCAAAGCGAACAGTACAGGCCCAGGCTAGACACACGGTTATACTACCTTACACGATGAATTCAAAACTATGCCCTGATTCTGTGTTTTGATTTTGTTTTTGTTTTTTATTACATTTAGAAAACAAACGAATGTATCAGTTGTTGTTGTTTAAAACAGTATTGCTATGAACTTAATGAGACTTTCCTATAGGAAACAGCCTTGTTGTGATCGACAACATTTTACGATGGTTTCCTTCTATTTTTAATTGTTGCAGAGCGACTGTCCTTCTATTTGTAGTTGTTGCAGTGCGACTGAATCACCCTGTGTACACAGGGTTTCAACACTATTAAAACACGGATGCGCAAGCGTTTAAACACGGAAAAGAATGTTTTATCCCCTCATCAAAACATTATAGAAGAGAGTGCATTTACACATATAATGGAATCTGAAACATTTATATATAATTCATGCATGCATACATGTATGATTGCTGTCACGATTGAGTAAAGATGCAAAAAATTGATTTTTTTCACTGAAAATTCGTAAAATGTGCATCATACCACGTCATAACCGCCTTCATGCGGCTTACCGGCTTGGCGATTTGTCTTACAATTGATTAGATCCACGAAAAAAGCATTGGCACGGACACAGTCTTGTATAGTCACTAAGTGCCGAAACATTTCTAAACGAAGTACAGCAGGCACACAACGTTGATTCAACGTATTACGTTGAATCAAAGTTAATTAAATATGCATTCAAACTTTTGTGCCCAGACTGAGGTTAAATTCTGTTTGGTTTGGTGACCACACCTGCCAGCTGATTGGGGAAGTCCCGTCTAAGCGCTTGTACAAATCCACACGTCATGACGAGTCAGAAAATTAGTGAAATGCTAAACGTGTTGATATTGTAATCAGTAACATTTCTACGGCGAGGCAAGCTTTTTGTTAAAGCTTATATTTGTTTGTTATAAAACATAAAGTTCAGATCCAGTCTACTCGGGTTGCCGTATGAAAGATGACTAGAAAAATCCAAATTCCATGGAATAATTATAGGTTATTGAATTTATATTGTGAAATATTCGGCACGAGTTCATATGGCGAAGGACGCACGAGCTTGCGAGTGCGTCTCCGCCATATGAACTCGTGCCGAATATTTCACAATATAAATTCAATAACCTTTTTATTATATACCTTTGATACTAATCTGCTAGTTCATCAGTGCTCTCTACGTACGAAATCAAAATATAATATCAGTTTATAAACCACAACTTGTTTTAAATTTAAAATTACATTATGCTGTTTAATGTCTTCATACACGCTGAAAGCTCAGCCTGATGGCGCGAAAGTAGAAATGACGTTACGTTATCGGACGTGACGTCAGTAAACAAACGCTGACGTTTACAAGAACCGGGCGCCATTTCCGAGTCTATCTCTCAGCAACTCTGATGAAAATCTCCGTTTTTATCGCAGAATGTTAATTAAAAGGATGACGGATCACAGGTGAATTATATTTAATTGTCTTTTTTGTAATTTATACACCGAAACCGACACTAGTGCCATTATTCTACCCGTTTTTGAATTGCAGTTGACGACAAAATGGCGGTCAAACTTTTCATCTTTCAAAACAAAAGTAGTTCTTGGGAACGTGACTCCTTAACTCCGTGCAATATGCAGAAAATATTGCACGTTTACTCTAATGTAAAGTGAATGGGGAACTTTTTAGGTATATATGTAATATACCTAATGTTCCATTATGATAGGTTAGTCCTAAAATAGTTAATCGGCCCGTTTGCTTTGAATTACCTATCGTATATGTGTTTATGTAATATGCTTCAATACAATATTTAAACCAATTTGATATCAGACAATTCTCAGGAGAACTGGTAGACTGGAAACATCTTTTCTTGATCCTCCTAGTGTATTAGCGTGTTTCCTTCATACCAATGCCTACTTAACCCAGTATTTTTATTTAGAGGAGTTTTCGTTTTCAGACATCACGACAATATAACTTTCTGACAATCCCGAAAGTTCTTATCAGTCACGATCTGCAATGAGTATGGGCTTAATCATGAAAGCACGCCTTCAGAGTATCATAGATGACAATTTCAAAAAGGTTTTGGCAGCTTTCTGTGACTGAATAAATACTTTGGCGGAGATAACAATGTATCAAATAACCCGAATGAGTCAGCTGGAAGAAAAGACACAATCCATGTCCCTAAGCCTAAGCATGTACTCAGACCTTAAAGGGGTTAGGTCATTTTGTTCGTGCAAAACGTATAGTAGCTGATGTCCGTCAAGATTCATTTGTCACGTTTTCAGAAATCATCGCTCAAATCAAATGGGTTTCTAATGCCAGCTACCTAACTCGTTGATTTGGTTTAAGGCACAGTAACAGAAATTTTAAGCTGAATGGATGCATTCTGAGAGAAAGAAACAATATGAGCCGCGACTCGAGAAAACCAACAAAGTGGTTGTGCTCACAGCGCAGACTCCGCCCAGTCTGATCAGAGTCTTCGCTGTCCGCATGGAAGTAGCTTAAACCCTTAGCACTCCTTTAAGCGCTTAGCGAAGAGTCTGATCAGGCTGGGCGGATGCCCAGGCAGATCTGAGTCTGCGCTGGGCGCACGACCACATTGTTGGTTTTCTCGTGTCGCGGCTCATTTTCCATTGTGCTTCCCTTCTCAATGGAGGCCGCCTCTTAAAAGGAAGACTTTGCTCTCCTCTGAGCAAATGCTCTCCTCTGAGCAATTTCTATGTTTGTGTCCTGACCAACTTACATGAAATTAAGATTCGTTTTATGTCGAACTTATATTGATTTTAACATTCTTACATACTCGTTTACGCGAGAATTGTATATTCCAACATGTATCTTCCTAGGGCCGATTTCTTGTTAAGTGGAAACGCACTTGCAGCAGTCCTGTATTTCTCTTGTAAATTGTTCATTTTATCGAGCAGAACCAGACTTTTACCTGCAGTTGCAACTTTTTCACTGCTTTACTTGATTGGCGGCAAAATGTACATGTTTTGATCTTACCTGCGTTATAAAGGAACGATGTGGATGAAACTAACATTAACTCGCTTCATGGAAAATTAATGATTTGAAAATCAGTTTCAAGTGTGTAGAAAAAACAACAAAAAAACACTGAACACCATAATTTATTGCTGTTTGTTAACGATCGCATCGCCGCTTAGCGTCGTTCGTTAACATAACATTTGGGCCGCAACATCGACGTCGGGCGGAAACAAACGTTATTGCATAAAAAAGCAATGCCGAGAGGTACTAACAACCGTGCATCAACCGCCGAAAAGACGTGTTTCAACAAGGGTTTTCACGCGCTGTTGATGCACGATGACAGAACATTCATTATGCTTTCAGCAATCAAGAACTGCAGGATGTTTGTGTCAGAGCGCTGTATGTTTTCCTTAAAGATCAAGGTCCGGACATGGCGATTGGTTCTGTTTTCTATATCTATTTTTCCAGCTATTTCAAATTCTGTCTGTCTGTCTGTCTGTCTCTCTCTCTCTCTCTCTCTCTCTCTCTCAGATATATATAGCTTACTCACAGTGTTGTTAATGTTGACTGGATTTTCTTTCTATGTCTCCCTTCTTCATTTAAGGTATTTTGTTTACCACAAATTCTTCTCATACATACTATTAGAAATTATACATGAACAGTTTTATTCAAAGTAATTTCTGCACTCAGTTTTTGTATGTAACATTTGTCATAAGGATAAGATCTCTATAAGCACTATGCTTGTTTTCTGAACCTATATTGTATCTATGTGTTTATGTATATATATATATAGCCTATGCTATGTTTACATAATTTGAATAAAATACTGTTTAAACCAACTGCAGGATGGTATATGAATGGATACGGCTTGTTCTGCATGGAAATTATTACTCAATGTATCTGCTTTTTTGTTAATTAATTTGCAATCTATTTTACATCAACTACAACGACCATCTTGGACAATTTTCCGAAATATTGAGGTGGAATAGAATGATGGCAACCATTTTGAATAGCTGAATGGTCTCGGGCCCGGAAGCTGAATATTAGTTAAAAGATGAACCAGCGCGTTAGCTGTCAAACGGTGACAAAATATAGTGCCAAGTTTTTTCTCCAATTTTAACAAATAATTCGTTGAATTTATGCAATAACAGCCTCAAAACATTTGTTTCCAATGCATTAACATTTGCCAGGTCCCGAGGAGATGTTGAAAACCTCGGCCTTCGGCCTCGATTGCAACATCTCCCTCGGGACCTTGCAAACGTTAATGCATGAAAAATCATGTTTGATCCCTATATTAAACACTCTAAACTAGTGTTTGAATATTTATTGAAATGATTCATGAGAAAGTTAACTATAACTTAATCGCTGTAGCTGGTGCTGTGCCGTATATCAGCCGTAATGCATCTCTCCGTACATCAACCGTAGTACAGTTTATAAATGTTTCCATGCATTTGCAACTATCTGCAGTCAAGTTGGGTTTGTAGTTTTGAGCACCTGGGTGTTTATGCTCCTCATATTCAATAGGAGACCATAGCTTGCCTGACTGAATGTTCAGGAGGAGTTATTTTGGTTATCCTGGCGTCAGCGTCCGCGACCATCTTTGTTATGTTGAAGATCAAAAGTTTTTTAAACATTCATATTTTCTCAAAGCTTTACGAGCCCCTGTAGCTCAATAGGTTAAGCGCTGGCCTACTGAATTAGCGGGCCCGGGCTCGAGACCCGCTGGAGGCGAGAGTCGATTCAATTGTAAACGGGGTTCCATTGCACATATCTTTTCTTATCACCCATCCATTGTCCTGATATGAATGAAATACTGTTAAAAAGGACGTAAAATCGCCGGTAGTCATCTATCCCTCCTTGAGTTTCAATCAAAACTATGATTTCATTTAATCAAAAATCTATACCACGTTCCCGGGGGTGTTCAGGTGGTGCGATGGTGCTGTGTTTAACTTTCAGTGCCTTGGCGTCCTACTGAATTGGAACATTGTAGGGCAAGTAGGTGCGGGTGGGGTTGTTTGGACATTTTTCTCTCGTCTATCATTTCTCCTCTTTCTCCCTCGGCCCGATATAGACTGAAATACTGTCTCAAAGGGCCGTTAAACCCAAAACAATCAATATACCGCGTTCCAGTAAAAAAAAAATAAGAAATTTTTACTCTTCAAAGTGTATCAGAAGACTAACTTCCTCAGATTCTACATAATAAGTTCAAATCAAAAGGGGCTGCTCATACCATTTTTGGTTGATTCCTGTCATGGGGTGGTAAAAATGTTGCGAAAGAACTGTACACCTTTATAGTTTTAGTAAGTTTAGATTTTTTCCTTAAATACTGGTATGGAGTATTTGCTTTTCAAAAGAATTTTCGCTAATTGTTTTGGAGATCCCGACATTAAACCGCAAACCTTTTAGGAAAGAAATGTGCATTTCATCATTTTATTAACAATTTCACGTATCATAAATCGATATAAGTTAGCAACTTATATTCCCAAGCGTACTATTCAATATAGATTACTGCAGACGGAATTGAGTAAATCAGTTCTAGACATGAAATATGGAAAATCCTTGTTTTAATGTTATTTCCTGTCACGAGATGTTTATTAGTATTGTTGTGTGCACCAGAGTCTGGGGGCTACCCCCTGTGATTGGTTTATTGTTTGATATACTGTTGAAATGCGATGTTGTTTGTTGTTCGTGATAATATTTATAATGCCACAGCTCAGACCGGAACATACAAAAGGTTTATTGTAATGCGGTTATAAGGCAAATGAAAGTTGTTGTTTTTTATGTCTGGAGCGATTGTCAATAACAATACCCTAAGAAAGCTATAAGGTGAATCAATGAGTACATTTTCAGGGGAAGCAGTTATACCTTCTATTCCCCCAACCCACTCCTCCATCCCCAATATATATAATTGTTTCAGGATAAAAAGTTTGCATAGATGACTGACGGGACAAGTGAAGGCTCAGATCAAACTGCATTTAAGGCCTCTATATACCTGTGTAAACGAAAAGTATGATGGAGTTTTACTACAGAGATCTTAGCTTTTATGGTCACAGAACAAGACTTGTGCCTAATTTTCTAGAGCAGATAAAATGATCAATTCAAAAGACAGAATTAGCAACAATTTGAGTTCCTCCATCAGGAAATATTACATCAATTATGAATGTGCAGCCAGATTAATGCACTACTTTGTGTTCATAGACAATTGAGTTGGCGATTTTTGTTTGAACTTAATTGCTGTATTCTTGAATTCTTGACAAGTTACATGATGCAATGAGAGCCAAGAAGTACACAAGTGCAAACGGACAATCTATTAAACCACCTCTCACAAAAGTAGTCCTTTCATGGCTATTTTGAGACATCATTTTTTTTCACAAAATCTTAGTAACTGAAAGTTTTCCACTATGTCTGTCAATATGACATAAATCTCTGCAGAATTTTCCACTATTCATTCCATACATTTCACCCATCCATCCGAAGAGGCCGAAACATTGAACTTATGGATGGGTGACTTGCGATTTTAAGTCCTTTTTAACAGTATCATATCAGGACAATTGGAGGTTGATAATGAAAGGCTGTGTGCCGTGGAACTCCGTTTACGGTCGGGAAAGATTTCGCCTCGAGCGGAGCTCGATCCCGGAACCGTTAGATCAGCAGGCCTGCGCTTTACCTACTTAGCTACCAGGGCTCCTTTGAACTGAGGGATTAAGTTATTTAGTTCATCATTTCAACATCCGCCTATCCATGGATGAATGGATGGATGACTTTTTGTTTTACCACCATTTCAACAGTATTTTAGTCATATTGAGCCGGGGCTTTTCAGGCTTTCTCAAAGAACAAATTAGAAAATGATGTCATAGCTTCGCGACATTTTTTCGGATTATTGTATCGATATCGTAGAAACCAGAAAAGGATTCATGACGTAGAGCAGAAAAATTGAAAATGTATTCTTGAAAAATAAAAGCCTTATACGAGGGTTGATCATTAAGTAATGGAAACACCTTTGTAGATTAGTTTATTTTATAGAGAAATGAGTATTCTTCAGGTACCACCAAAGAGTGTCTTTTGAGCTTTCGAATCCATGTTTAAGATTGAAATTTTAACGTGTTACCACAGCAACATATGACGTCATATTACGTGTGATTTTTTTCGACGTCATTTTGGTAAGGAGGTGTTTTTATTATGCTCGTTATGTACGATATGTAAAGAGATATTGAAAATTTAGGAACACCTTCCGTTAAAGATAGGTTTTGGCCTCAGAAACATACATATAATGATTGTTAATGAAAATGTTCTGAAATCTGGCATGAATTAAAGCTTAAGCAGGGGGTGAAATAATTGATTTTTAGGGAGTTTGACATTTTATTCCGTAATTTCCAGTATTATTCGAAAGTTGATCAATCGGTTAGCAAGTAGAGGATAATTTTGGTTCTTTCTGCAATACAATTCTCCCAAGACTCTACTTGTTGAATTGCAATGACGTCACAATTCTGGTCCGTCCGGCTTAAAATCGGCGAAAAAAACGTCAATTTTGCTCGATCAAAAGTCTTTCACGGTCTGTATGTCTGGCAGGTTTAAGTGCAAGTCATGAATAAGTATATATTTCTTTTGGTATCTGAAACTTGCATCAAGCAATCACACCATTACAAACCTTTATCCATTCTTTGGTACTTATCAGCAGCAAATATACATGGAAATATGCAAAAATTTAGAGACTAAACCGTTATAAGTTTAAGGAATCGTTGCCATGGCAACGCAATTCCTAAAAAGTATTTTAGAACTTAATTATACGTCATATGCTTGCTTCTTAGGTTTTATATATCTGGAATACTGATTTTATACACAGCCAATGAAATAAATGTTAGTTTCAATTATTTAATGATCACCCCTCGTAGTCCTAAACGTTGCATTAAATCATGAAGTATATAACAGAAAGACGTCCTTTTTTGAAACAGGTATTCTGTTATTGATTTCATCTCGTCAAGAAGGTCCTAGAAGGCTGCATGTCTTTTTATTAGATTAAAGATGTTAGTATAATAAGTATACATATCCGTTCGTCATTCATTATTGATCCAAAAGATGTGATATAAACTGCTCTCTCATATCTCGGCCATTCCTTCTGAGTTATGTCTGTCGCAAAAGTTTGGCCCTATACGGCAAATACATCTAACATATAATGAATGTATTTCAACAAAGTTGAGTCTTTATTTCAAAGAACAATATATTGGTAATACAAATACAATATTCTTCTTTTAATAAATGGCAAGTTCATAATTATAATCGATAACAATCTCATACCATGAACGAGTAGGGGATATTAAGATATTAAAAATTGTATAAATTAGAAAACATATCAAATCCATCTGAAACGGCAAGTGTCAATCAGAAACATATTCGATTAAATATTTTGCATTACAATTTTGATGATATATCCTGTCATGTGATCTGCGTGTAATTCGTTTTAGACAGGGGGCCGACACCCAATTTTCACACGAATCTGCTACAAAAACAGATCCTTTTCAGATTACAAAATTTACACAAAAACACTCGTTTTGATTCATTTAACAAGCTGAAAATTGCTTTTACGCGCTGTTTCATAAAAATAAAGAGTGCAAGCCATAAACGTGTTAATTTTTCGGTGGCTCGATGTACCTGTACGATTTTTGTTTTCTGGTTTTCTTCCCAAAATGACCGTTTTGAAGAAGAAAAAAATCTTTTAGCATACAAAACTTAAAAGTGCATTGAAAAGTTAGCCTAGTTGAAAATTTTTGTCCGAATTTACCACATTTTTGTCCTTACCCCCTGTCTGAAACTAACTGTATGCAGATCACGTGACAGGAAATATCGTCCAAACTTTCATGAAAAGTGTCTTAACGGATGTTTATCTTATCGATACTATGCGTTCATATGGATATCACATTTGTTGTATATGCTACAATGTTTCAAACCTGAATATCCCCTACTTTTTGTGAACCGTATATAATGGATTAGCTACACATTATGATGAAACAAAATTACCAATATTGTCAATGGTATTTTCTTCCTCGCAGACAAAGTTTTCACATTGGTTGGGAAATCAGGATTTGTAGTTTGGTCGGCATATAAATGGGCCATTGTAAATCAGCGCCAAAAGTTACATGGTAGAGAAAACGCGGAAGTCATTAATGGAAAATAGATTAAACTGAAAATTCTGGTTGTGTACATTGCTTTAACACGAGTTTAAAGATTCTTTCCATTTGAATCTAACTTTTCATTTCAACATGAATCTGTCTATATATAAATATATAACGCATGTCAGCCATCTAGCTGTTTTGTTATGTCGTTTTAGGTTTCACGTTTTCTTCTTTCTGTCTCTAGTGAATGGGTACACTTTTAGGGTAAGCACCACTGATATTTTGGTTTAAACGATATTTTATTAAGTTTAAATTACATACATATACTACAATACAATTCCATAAGTAACAGGATTTGACATTAATCAAAATGCTTATATACTGAAAGGATTTAAAAACTTCCACCCATTAATTTTGAATATTTCAAAAATGAATGCAGCTTTGCCCACCAAAATTTAACAGCATATATATTTTGTTATACCTGATTCTATCAATATACGGAATTTGAAATCGTTCAACTGAATCGGTCAGGATCAAGCACGTGCTCCTCGTGTTCTTAGTACCGCTTACATAATGATGAATAGCTTCATGTATACAGTTTTCTGATGAAACATCTTTCTTACAATATCAAATTGATTTTTAAAATTTTGGACTCGGTCAGTGGCTTTATTTAGCCTACCGCGCCTAAATATTGCAAACAGGCGCAGAGTTTTGGGCCAGATAAATGCTGAAATTTCAAAAGTGACGTCGCGGTACAATTTTATGCGTTAATGACGGCAATTTACAATCTCAGACGACGTGCACTGTTTACAGGAAGCTAAAAAGACCGTCAAAAAAGCACTTAAGGTGAGGTGGGAGTAATTGACAAAACACATGATTTTATTCATACTTCCGTATATTGTACATTTTTAGCTCCTCTTTCAGAAAATGTAATAAAAAGGGGGTGTCGCCGTTTTCGTTTTCAAGATATCTGACCTCGAAAACGTCAATTTTTCCTCATTTTCGACACGACGTTATAATGGCGTTCTATGGAAAACGTCCTTTTTTGTACGTCTCTCTTGGATAAAAAACTTCATTCTCAGAAAACAAAACACATTTTTTTCTCAAAAAACTAACACAGTATGGCCAAATGATAGAAGTTTACATTAAAGCAATAAAAATAGTGGGTCGCCGACTTAACTTTTGAGCTAAAGTGCATAAAATGCCCAGCGTGCTGTCTCTTTAGACTGAAATGTTGACGTCGCGCATGGTGACGTTAACGTTACTTAACTTTTCGCGCCACGTATCAACCGTCGCTTATTGTAGAATCCCGGCAAAATTTGTCTAGGACGTTCGTCACTCATGATTGTCACCCCCGGGAAAGCGGATGTAGTATATTTTCTCTCAGTGCATTAGCCGTCTTGGCTAACATTTCTTTAATAATGACAAAACAAGGAATCGAAAACATTGCCATGCCCCTCCATACTATTTACGGGCACTTTAGTTAACAAACTCTCTGAAGGAAAGTAGGCGTCCACGTGTTATGACATTTGAACAGTTCCCTTGTCCCTTGTCGTTTGTACAGTGTAAGCGAGTCAAGTTTTCCAGTACAGGAACCTATAATATTCCGCACTGCGACTGGACCTTGGCGACTCTCTCTCTCTCTCTGAAAATTACTGTGAAAATGCAGCTTGAATTCACTTAGCGTCTAGAAGATTCAATGAATCGATTCTTTGCTATACACTTGAAAAAAAAATGAAGAAATGAAAGACAGAAAAATGAAAGAAAGGCAAGAAAACAGAAACTCCACATTTCTTTTAGCTTATTGACAGAAAAGAGCGTTGAAATATCAACGTTGATAAAAGGTCCTGCTGATATTGCATCGACGTTGATACGGCTGCCTGGTGTTGTTCAAACGCTAGGGACAGTCTAAGAATTTTTAATATCACTGCAATGTGGCCTAATTCTAACTGATTAGTATTTTAAGTGTGGGTGGTATGATAACGATAACACCCCATTGCACACAGCATTTCATTATCACATTACCATGGTCCTGATACGACTGAATTACTGTTAAAAAGGACGTAAAATCTCCATCCACCAATCACCCATCCCTCCATCCCGATCTATCTGATAACACCCGAGGAGCCCCGGTAGTTCAGCAGGTTAAGCGCTGGTCTGCTGATCTAGCGGTTTCGGATTCGAGAACTGCTGGAGGCGGAAATCTAAAATGCGTGGTGGAAGTGTAGGCAGTGATCTGACTTCTCATTTCAGTTTCATAAGGCGGTATCGTATAAAATTTGTAATAAAATTATTGCAACAGCAGTTGCGAACTCCATCTAACAAACTGATGAGAAACCGCCAGAGAAAAACTTTCCCGCTTGTAGTAACTACTAACTAGCTATATTTTTTGCAGTTTCTTCTCTACGACACTTTCTATTTCCTTTTAATTTTACCAAGTGCTCAGCCTCTTTGCATTTTGTAATCAGACCATGTAGTACATGTGATCAAAGAAGCGGACAATGTTGACGCCATCTTGTTTTTCTCAGACGGAACGTTTGACGTCATTACGTAACATTGCGACAAAAACTGCCGCACGGCGGCGCTGAATTACTCCCACCTCACCTTAAACAAGATTGAAAACCAGAGGACATGACGTTAACTAACGTTGCCGCCGTCTCGGTAATAGGCTTTGCGCGACAGCATCATCCGCAGTGATACTTGCAAATCAACGTTGATGACATCACAATATTAAGACAGTAAGAAGTGGTCGAAAGAGTGTTGCATAAGATAACGCCGGCATCGCCTTATGCACTTCAGTGACGTAACGCGCTTTTACTGACGTCATTTAGGTAAATGATACAAATAAACTGCGTAGTCTTTAAATTTGATAAGTTTCAAGCATTTTGTCGTTAAATAGTCAACACTGTCATGAGTAAACAGATCAGCAGCCAGCAATAAAAAGTGGAAGTTTTTAAATCCTTTCAGTATATATAAAGTCATTTCCTAAACCATTGCTAATTTGCCTCCCTTTTAATGATGGTCATCTCTTAAAGGGTTAGACTCCTTTTTTATTTATTTATTTTTTCTTTTTCTTTTTTTCTTTTTGAAGAGCTTCGTCATCCAGATAAGCAAACAGGAAGTCACAAAAATTCTTCCCGTTGTAAATAGTGGAAGAAACATAGAAGTGTATAGGTACACTTTGATTGGGATGGCTTTGTGATTTTGCCTTCTTCTTGGCAGCTTCAGTGTTATTTCTGTTTCCTATCACTTAGTCCAACCACCAAAGCATTTCAACTGAATTACCGTACAAATTCTAAAAATTGGGACACTGAAAAATAATTACCGTAACTGTTGTAAAAGTAAAACAGTTTAATTTTACTATGCAGTAATGAGTCCAAAAGAAGCGCATGGAGTGACAAACAGTGTAAATCCTGATCAGACTGCTCCGTTGGGAGCAGTCTGATCTGGGTTTGCACTGTTTGCTCAGACCTACCTGTCCCAATATTTTTTCCATAATTTTACGGTATTTATAAGCTATGATGTCGTTACTGGCTACAAACTGCAAACGTCACTCTTCCCATCATGTGATTTAATTTTACAATGACATTTATTTCTTAAACGAAACAATGTTAAAACATTCCAGATACGGCACTAACTGCAGTTTAAACCGTTAGATCCTAGAAATGGGTCATTAATTTCAGACATGAAACGGCTGGGAATATTATTTAAATTGAGCATACTGTCATGCAATATCTGCATTATGAGTTTGAAATAGCAACAGAATGGTTTTTAGCCCTCCAATTTTTCCATATTTGGCATTCTAAACGATGTATCTATAATAAAGGAGCACTCAAATACCATTTTGATTGAAACTAGAAGTCAGTTTGTGTTTTCTGTCCATCTGCAGAATAATTTCTCATGCATGCGAAGTAAATATCCTGTTTCTATAAAGACTTTATCTGTCACAAAACTGTAAAGATCCTAAATCTAAATAACCATACGTTTCTAAGTTTGCATACTCTAATGGGGGAAAATAAGGGAAGCAGAGATCTACATTGCTACACATATGATTGTAAGTATCTCTTAATTACGTTTAATATTACTGTGTGTTACGACGCCAAAGGGTAACCGCTCTGGATATAATCCTAGGACTTTGGGTTTGATCTTGTCCAAGGTCAAGGGTTTTATTCTATTTATGCTGTGATACGTCGCTAGACTCCGCATTATTTCATCCTCAGCCAGATCTGACCTATTTCAACGTTGGCCTGATATGACATGTCAAGCAGTTTAATGAATTTACAAAAAAAAAAAAAAAAAGGGAGGAAGATATTTCAGTAGAATCTGGACTGAATCTTTTTCGATGAAACTTAACATCGTATGCTTTTGCAGGATTATATTTAAATATCTCGGAATTGTCGATGTTTATATGACTTACAAGGTCGGACTTTAACCACTTTAACTTAAGAAAAGATGAAACGGCAAATAAAAAACGGAGAAGAAGAAACACAGAAAAGACGAAGGAAGAAAACAAAGAACAAATGTAGCTCACCGCTTAAAGTTGCCATACTGTACTCGCGTTGATTTTTCACTTCATGATGTGTGAAGAGTTGAGCTGAGTAAAATGTAGTGGTTTTTACTTGTAATCACCCTGCTCGATTAGCATACAATTCTAGGTCACCCGCTGTCTACTTATATGCAAAATCATAGACTTGTCTTGTAAAAGAAGCGTCTAGCCACTATAAAATCAATTATCAAGGTCCCTGAGAACATCAAAATTACACGATTTAGCTATGATAGACTACTTATTATGTTGTAAGTCATACTTTCGGATTTGCTTTAGACACTTGACATTTCACACACTTGTCCGTATTGACACATGAAAATAATCTATTTAGGCCCACTATAGGAATAAAGAGGCCTGTCTGTTCTCGGAATGGCAGAGCAAGACATATATCCGAATGTAAATGTTAATAATTAGGCAACGACACGAGAGAACCAACAAAGAGGTTATGCGCCTAGCGCAGACTCAGATCAGCCTAGTAAACCGCCCAGTCCGATCAGACTCTTCGCTAAGCGCTATATGGGCAGCTAAGAGTCTAAGTTACCTCCGTGAGGCCAGCGAATACTCTGATCAGACTGGGCGAAGCCTCTATTCTGATTCTTAAATTTTGTAAATACAAGGCATGATCATGACTTGAGTTACTGAAGTTAAACAGCCATTCGTCAGATCAATACTCATCAAGTTTCGGATTTTATTTTAATATCAGTCGGACGACACTTCACATTTAATAGCTACCCCCGTGAGTGCACTGTATTACTCTTTGACCGACCATAGCTTTAGCAGGGTCAAGCATTTTGCAATTGTTTTTGCAAGTATATGTCCTACTGTATCCCTTGTATCCCTGTCAGTGTTGATTTATGCAAACCTAAATGTGTTTTATTTCGGAATTAAAAGCAAATATTTACTTGTAAGGAAGCGTCTGTTAGAGAGGTTCTACAGATGGTGCACAAGTGGAGTAGCACGCTGTTTGTGCACAGGAGTGAACATCTTTTAACTCTTTATGAGGAAAGTTATGTAAGATGTCCATTTTATTTGTGTGTCAACATTGCTTGATTTTTCTCGCAATGTTGCCAATGCATTGTGAGCGAAAACAAGCAGTGTTGTCAACAAACACGAAAATAAGACATGGGTCTCTGAATTTCAATGTTGTAACAATAATAATAATAATACGTCACAAACGTATTGGCTATAATTTAAATGTTATGCGACAGTCTGCATGCTTAGTGATTAACCCAATCACGGTTGATAACTTTGCTGCACTCTTTAATTGCACACCGGGGGATCGGTCGTCAGACTCTATGATGGCCCCGACCTAAAGCTATATATTTTAGTTGGTTGGGACCGGAGCCTTTTTGTCTGTTGCTTGGTCCACCGGGGCTCAACTGGTGACCTTCTTTTGCTTCAGATTTCCAGTGGGGTTGTTTGGCAGGACAGGGATCTCCACCTGTCAGACGGCCCGTTGTATCTGTTGAGTCCTCGTCTTTGCTTCTTCATGGTGTTGAAATTTGATTTATGTGTTTACCGTGATGATTCATTGACGAGTTAGAGGGTTATCATGCGAACCGAACAACCAACTAAATGTTTTGTACCACTTCAGAAACTGAGGGTGAGGTTGGGCCTGTAAAATCGATTTAAGCCCCCCAGTAATTCATTACTGACCGTTCCAAGGCGGTAGTTCTGTTGTGGTTCTCTGTTGCCTGTTTTTGGTGTCAGAGTTTCTGTGATGTTTTACCTTATGTATGTTCTTATTATTTTTGGTTCGGTTTGGGTTGCTGAGTGGCCACCTTTTGGGAACAAGCTGCTCACTCGGTTGGCCATATGTTCTCTGTATCTTGATTATTTGTAATCTTAGTTGTTTCCAACTATGGTTTGAGGGCTGGATTTGGATTTTGATTGTTTCGGTTCCTGGTCTTTGCATACTTTTTACTTTTACGATAGAGCTGACAGATGTCAAAATAATTTACAGTTCCATAAAGCCATTGGCATATTATTATATTTTAAATTGCATGTATTACAACAAGAAATATTCAAATCCTGTAGAATTTGAGGAATGATATTTCAAAGTAATACAAGACTAACAGTTTTAAATGTAACTTTAGAAATAGGCCACCTCTCTTGCGTTTGAAGCCCTGTATGACAGAAACATGTCGCCAGAAATTTTTGAAGCTGTCACAGGAAGGTTGTGAGTGACCACTAATTAATTTCATGTTAAGGATACATGCGCAGATCCACTAGAAGTATCTTGGGCCGAGATTTTTTATCATCTCTCGTAGAAGTGTATATACCTTCGCCGATATCCCGATCAACCATTCTCTCTACGCCAAAATCCATTTCCATCGTGAGATTAAAAATAAAAAGCTTCTGCAAATAGACAGACAAAATATAATATTGCTGTTCGAGTTGTATATATATATAGAGAGTTGGGGAAAAAGATAAGAATCGAGGCTATGCCGAGTATCTTATCGGTTATCCCCAACGACTTTAATAAATACAATTATAAAGGAGCACAAATGCAAGATTCTATTTATCAAATGACACTAAAATCGCATTTTACTAGCAAATTTTACACTAAAACAAAAGGATTTCGCCATTAGAAAACGCGACGTTTTTATGGACGTCAACGCATTAGGTTACGACGTGATTTGCGAGTTTAATTCACTAGTTGATTATCGTTTTAACTCACATGGCTTTATAACACTCTCATCTCAGATGCGACGTCACATGATAAATGTATTTATCATATGACGTCGCATCTTAGAGTGTAATAAAGCCATGCATTAAAAACGATAATCCACTAGTGGATTAAATATGCAAATTTCGTCGTAACGTTATGCGTTGACGTCCATAAAACGTCGCCTTTTCTAATGATAAAATCGTGACGTTTTAGTGCAAAATTTGCTTATAAAATGCGATTTTAGATAAGTGTCATATGATAAACAGAATCTTGCATTCGTGCTCCTGTATTATTGAATTTATAAAACTCGTTGGGGAAAACCGATAAGATGCTCGGCAAGCCTCGCATCTTATCTTTTTCCCCAACTCGTTTAATAAATTCAATAATACATGAGCACTCATGTAAGATCCTCTATGTAATTACTCAATCAAATATTTACTTCCGAGCGAATCTTTCCAGAAATATGCTGTACATACATATGTACAAGTCGAATACCTTTGTAACATAGTATGTAAATTTATGAAATAATAGTATTTAAACCGCAATATTCAAAAATGATCTTTCAGTGCATTTCATATTACTTAATGTTACGTTTCTATCGTTTTCGTTTCATATTTCTTTTCTATCAGACACTATATAAACTAAATAAATTTACAAAATAATTGTACAAAACCGGAATATTCAACAATGGTCTTTCAGTGCATTTTAGATTACTTATTATTTCGTTAGGTACCATCGTTTTCGGTTCATATATCGTTTCCATCTGACACAACATACATTGTAGTTCGAGTTCTACATATTAGCCTGAGTTCATCAACCTTTTTGATTCAATAATAATGCCATCCTAATACGGTTTATTTCAAAGATAAAATAAATACGAAGATGTTTGAAATTTATTTCAAAGACTGCCCGCAGAGCATTAAATTAATAAAGGGTCTATTTTCGAAAGAGAATGCACATAACAGTTGCAGAATATGGAGAATAATGTGCAATAAACACGTATTATTGCGTGCCATAGTAACCTTTGACAGTGGGGCACCGTTTCTTCTTCTTTACTGTTTTGTCTTTTTTAATCATTTTACCAAATCACGGAGTCTGATTATGGTGAAATCGCGAAGAGTGTTGGCAACATTACATCATTGCACATGTACGGCCTCAGGTAATCCGAGTCTACTATTTTCGTATCTTTGATATGTTCTTTCTTACAGAGATCTTATTTCAGTATTTATTTAATCTGATCAGACTGCTTTGATATGGGTCTTTACTGTTCGTTCAAAGAGTTGCCGCAATAGTAAGGGTCTTTGCGATGGGTCTTTTCCAGCAAGTATATGTAAGGTGCTAACGGTATCAAAATTGAGCCGCGACGCGACCAACAAAGTGGCATTTGAGTCCAGCGAAGACTCAGATCAGCCTAGTCATCCGCCAAGAAGACTCTGATCAGACAGGGCGGATATCCATGCTGATCTGAGTCCTTGCTGGGCGCACATGCATGTTTGTTGGTTTTGTCGTGACAGGCGCAAAATGGTAATCCACGGGCTAGAAAATGGTTTCTCACCTACGAGACAGAGTTTGTCCTATTTTTAGCGGTGCAGGAAAATTCTGTCTTGCCCATGGGCTGGGACAGCTGACACGAGCTTGAATTCTGTGTATCACTACTCGCTGAATGAAATGCAATAAGCCCGACTCGGCGATTCTATACTTTTTTGCATAATTTTTATACAAATGAGTTTCCTCAAAGAAATTCCTTCTTTATAAGTCCATCATTATCTGTTTCTATGTCTTAAAATCGGGGAAACAACTCGAAAATAGTCAATGCTTCACAAAAACACTGTCATGGGTGCCGCCATTATGAAGACGTTACCAACTGACGTTGACGTTACGTCACAATACTACTTACGCTTGTACGCGTTCGCATGAAATAAAAGTTCCCCGTACAGTTTGAAATATATCGTAGGTAAGAAAAATAATCAATCATTAGTCTACGATGCGGGCAGTGAAATCCCAACCCTCGGGCACAAGGGGTGTGTCGGAAACTCGGCAAGCCTCGTTTCCGACACACCCCGTGTGCCCTCGGGTTGGGATTTCCCTGTCCGCATCGGAGATCAATGATAGATTCTATTTATAAGAAGGTGCAGAAAGAAAATAAAAAAAGACAAACACTCAATTATTATCTAAAGTGGTGATAATCACTTATTTGGGGCAAAGGCAAAAATCTGCATAAAACGCTGAAAATACAAAAGATCTTCCCAAAACTTAACAGATGCTTTCTATATGTAGTTTCTCATAATGCCAAACGGCAGGATTTATTCATGTTCAAACGTCCTTTTATAAGGCAAGGTGTAAGGATAATTTTCTGCGCAGAAATCTAAAAAATAACATCGTTCTTGAAATGTACTTAGGCCTGAAGGTACCTTATTGCATTTCGATAAGCGTCGAAAAGACTGAGCAGATAAAAAAGGGAGGTATGTGCCCATTTTTTTTTTTTTTTTTTTTTTGTCAAAATAACACAGATGAGACTATTTTATTATATACCTATTAATGAAACACCCTTTGAACTGTCTGTTTTCTGGCCATCTGATACAGACAGTCATATCAAACTAACGTTTACTGAATCCGTATCACTATCCCTTAAAACGAGGCTATGTCTGAGTTCCAGCTTCAGGCGCGTCACATTTTAACGTGCGTCGTAGAAACGAGAACACGAGATACGGGACTAGTGACGCAACGTCAACAAACACGTCAAAATGCGCGCAACGATAGCTCAGTCGATAGCGTTTGTCTCACGGCTAGCTACATACATCTGCCGCGCAGGCTCGAATCCGGGTCGATGCATAAGCGCTGGCAAGTATGAATGGTTGGCTATTCCCTAAGGTATATAATAAACAAATAATTACAAAAGTAACTTGATCTGGCGTATTGTACCACGTCTCGTGGATGAGCTCATGCAAGCGTCTCGGTTGATCCGATGGTATGAGCTCATCCACTCGACGTAATACAATACACCAGATCAAGTTACTATCATAATAATGTGTATTTATCAAGGTTGAACAATTTCATTTACACACCTATCTTAGTATCAGCAATGTATTATTTGTTATTGTAGATGTTATATAGGTATGCGTGTCTACCCTATACTAAATGAATGCATCCAGTGTACATGCATCATATACATGGTTGAACATTTGAGAATAAGCTTCTGTTCTCATCTGGTCAACCTTACAATTTAAGAAAGGGTTGGAACGAATAATTGCTGGGACACCTTAAGCGCTAAGCGAATTTTCAATAACGATGCTGTTTATTTATTTTATTACTTTTTATTTTATTTAGATTTCTGCGCAGAAAATTATCCTTTCATCATTAATTGAAAAAAACTTATTTAAGCTGCAGGTACATCTATTTTGTATTCTCAACGGTAGTCAACAACAAAAATAAGAAGTCTGCTAACTTTCAGGGAGATACTCCAGTTTTTTATGGTTTTATGTATTTACCACAAATCGCCACCTTCAAACATACTGTTTTGAAATTATTATGTCTTAAATCAGTAATAAAACATTTAAAACTGTTGCTGAAGAAACTACAACTCTACATGTGATGGCAGATTCTTGGAAAATAGTTCGAGGTCCTTTATTGTAAAAATCCAGATTAGCATATATCTAAGCAAAAGCGTTTGTAATGACCAAAATATTGCATAGGATAGGATCACCTTCATGTGGCATGTATAAGCTTATAAATGTATTCGTTAACAGTCTGAAGAATTCCTACTTTTGTATCACGATATCTGTTATTTTTTAGACATATTGGTGGCCCTGTATATTTTTATGCAGTACCTGTAAATTTAAAGACGCAGTTAATATACGAGTACATTAAATTAAGTACAGATAAAAAGTCAGATACACTAATACAGACATGAACACCAGCAAATCGACACTTTTCCTTTATCTGTATATTATATGTAGACTTGTAAATTTACAAATGTACCTGCTAAACCGAGTTTGGTTTGTGCGTTGATGTTTGGTTTAACAGCCCTTTGAAATAGTTTCCAGTCTATGACGGACCGTCTCCCATAAAGAAAATAGAATAGAAAGATTGGACAGACGAGAGAAAAGATATGGAAACAACTTCAACTACACCTACTGCAAGCACATAAAACCCTAGTCCTATTGAAAGCCAATGTAGGTAGCACATCAAATGTCGACAGTTTCAGGGCATCTTCGAAAAACTTACCAACCCTTGCTTGTGTAAATTATGCAGTTTACTGGCGGACACATATTATAATAGTTCAGAAGATTTTCTGTACACTGTCTGCATCAATTATTTTGGTCGCTGAGTTCCAGTTTTAAATTATTGCACCCTGGTATTATATGTCCGGAACTTATGAAAAATGAATTTTCAGCCTAAATTTATAATTTCTTCAATATTTTTTCACACGGGAAGAAATTCATGAGAATATTACTCTAAATCACTCTTTATTTCAAATTTTCGGCATCCTGGCCTTTATCAAGAAGAACCAATATTAAATCAAACTATGTGTTCCACGGATGCACCTCTATTTAAGGAATGAATTTCATTTTTCTGAGGTTTATCGAAGTGTAAACTACATTGGGTCACGTGCAAAGTGAATGAACACCGAAGGGGTTCATGTAAATTTTCCTAGTGACCCAATGTAGTTTACACTTCGATAAACATCAGAAAAATTAAGTTCATTGCTTATATTTACATTCGTTACAATAAAATCTTTCATGAAAAACCTTATATAATCGGTAAAACGGAAGCAGTAAAACATGTACACACAGTTTTTTCTGCTAACAAAGAACGGCATGCGTGACGTCATGACGTTGCTGACGTCAAATCAGGTTGTAGAGAGCCAATGTTTATTTGACGTCATTGACGTCGCGTGTCTCAATGTATTTATTGGGATGTTAACTACATTACGTTCCAATGGTTTACTATAGGGCTTTTCAATAAGTTCACCAAGAATGTAAATATTACATTTTGAAAACAATGTTTTGATGCTGCGCTTCTGACTCAGATAATGATAATAATAAAATGGATGAATTGGAAAAATTGTTGATAAGGATTCAATAAAATTTAATACTGTAAATGATGGATGATGAGTGAGTGAACTCGGATTTAACGTCCCACCAACAACGAGGTCATATGGAGACGGGACCTCGGTTTAAAGTCTCATCCGAAAGACCGGAGAAAATACTGTAAATACCCTAGCTTTAGTAATATCCATCTTCAGATATGTAAACAGTTTTGTTAACAAGTTTTATTCCGCTTTTAAGTGACAACTGTATCTCATCTAGTTTTCATCATTGATGCAAATTACCTGCTTTCCTTAAGCTTATAAAATTCGTTTATTGCGATATATACAAAACAGACAAATGTCCTGACGTAATCTGGTAGGCTCTGGCGTATTTTGCTTATATTTAGACATGTTTGCTAATGCTTTTTGTCAGATCTGAATATGACGCGAGTCAGTGGTTTAATAAGATGCCATATATACAATCAGTTAATATCGTTTGTTAAAAACAAATACTGTACTATTAGAACTCATTAGAGGAATTCATAAGAGTACATTGCATTCAGAGATAATTGAGACAGGATGATAACAACTGAGCCGCGACACGAGAGAACCAACAAAGTGGTTGTGCGCCCAGCACAGACTCAGATCAGCATGGGCAGCCGCCTAGTCTGAGCAGAGTCTTCGCTACCTGCTTAAAGGGTAGCTAAGGGTATAAGCTACCTTCATGCGGACAGCGAAGACTCTGATCAGACTAGGCGGATGCCCAGGCTGATCTGAGTCTGCGCTGGGCGCACAACCACTTTGTTGGTTTTCTCGTGCCGCGGCTCAATTATGTCTGACTAGACATTTAATAATTAAAGACTATGCACTGGGTATTACAGCAGACTCAAATTAAATTTTGCTGATTTAGCTGAATTATAGAGACTTATTAAAAAAGGAAGTACAGAAAAATAGTTTAGTTTGAATCATCATTACTTTACATGATAAAAGACGCATTTTGAATGTTGACTTTTGCAATATATATCCAGTGAACGTGCGTGTTAGAACAAAAGTGAGACAATTTTCATGACGATAGGACAACGTTGGGTAGACTTTGAGTATGTATCAATGTAGCGTGTTCACTTGGTATGCTCTTTTGTTGATATACAAACATGCTGCTTTGTCTTGCCAACTTTGTATAACATCAGCCAGGAGTTCACAAAAGAATACGATGCTTCTATTCTTTGGTGTGTTCCTTGCTTCCGAAGGACCTTACTTTCCAGAATATATTTGCCACTGTCTCTGGTGTGAAACGAAACCGTCACGTTTGTCGACGTTTCGTGGTATTAACACATTTGCCTATAGTCAACTATCGATATCTCAAAGTCATGGTTCACCACAAACTTCTGATAACTGATCACAGAAAATTTACTTTGAGATATGAGTAGTTTGAGATAAAAAGGGATTGAAATGTAAAAAAAGGGTATGAGTCAAAACTATAGTCTTTGATATAAGAAAGTACTTCGAGATATCAGTGTTCGAGATATCGAGAGTTGACTGTATTTGTCACTCTGGGTCGAAATCCTCAACATGTAGTGCTTAAATATTAAGGATACAAATGAGCCGCGAGACGAGAAAACCAATAAAGTGGCTGTGCGCCCAGCGCAGACTCAGATCAGCCTGGGCATCCGCCAAGTCTGATCAGAGTCTTCGCTGTCCGCATGGAGGTAGCTTAGATCCTTAGCTACCCTTTAAGCGCCTAGCGAAGACTCTGATCTAACTGGGCGGATACCCAGGCTGATCTGAGTCTGCGCTGGGCGCACAACCACTTTGTTGATATTCTCATGTTGCAGCTCAAATGACGAACAACTACCATCATTGTTATCAATTTTGTTGATAATGGAAACTAGAGTAATATGTCTCTATATCTAGTTGCTGTCTGGCTTCTTTCTCAGATCGGCTGAAAGGTTCAAAACCTATTAGATTATTCAATAAAAGACACACGATATATATTTAGCTGTATTCGGCCAAGTCATATGTTCGTGCCAACGTGCCTGTCTTTTCGTCTGATAAGTTTACTCTCGGCATCGACAATATTAAAATATGATTTATTATTATTATTTTTATCATTATTTAATTTGAACAGTGAACGCTCTCTCTCTCTCTCTCTCTCTCGCTCTCTCTCTCTCTCTCTCTCTCTCTCTCTCTCTCTCTCTCTCTTTGTTTCACCTATGTGAATCAAATTATCATAGCCATAGGTTGCCTCAGAAGAAGGTTCTTATAGATACAATCCGAGTTTCACTCTCTAACGTTTTCACATTACCAGCGTAAAGCTGTGATTATACGGGAAGACGTGTTTACGTTTCATCTAAGAGACAAACACATTGTGAAACGAGGTGCATGTATTATGTATTCAAGACTCCCTAGTATACGAGTCTAGTGTCCTAATGTAATATCTTTGCCACCACATAAGTAAACGTGTTGAAAGATACGTCTATGGCTAGCAAGAGTATTTCTTGGGCACAAAGTTCATGACGCCTTACCGAAGACACCGTGGCTCATATTATAGTCTGTTAAGAACAAATAAACAGGCATCTTTGAGATATGATATGAAATCTGAAAAGGAACTTTTATTGTTGTGTACAGTTCCTGTTACCGACAACAAAATAAAACCAATGCACTTTGATATGTTATCAAATAATGCACTTTAATAGTCACATTTATATAGACTTAACTGCTCGTGACATAATGATCAATGATTGAATGAAGCTTTCTAATATCAAGAAGAAATAATCTGTCTGAGTAGATATAAACGTTAAACCAAAGGTAGAGACCTCGGTACCAGACATCATCGCAGACTTAAAATGCTGCAAGCAATTATATTACAGAAAGGCATGGTTTGTTTGTTTGTTTTTTGTTTGTTTGTTTGTTGTTGTTGTTTTTTCTTTTTCGAAAAGCATATTGGCAAATGTTACATAGTATTTCTTCTCTTTCTAACAAAAGATTCTTTAGATGTAACAAGTGCTAGACTTGTCCACCTGTTAACATGCAATTGTTGTTCTATCTCAAGTATATGCGGAAGTATATGAAACTAAATATATAAACAGCTTAGCATGCTTCTATGAGAAATATATTTTCTGTAATTGTTTATTCATTCGGTAAGAAAAGGAGAAATGATATATTCATGATGTTGGCACATTAATTTGCCTTACCTCTCATGCTTTTATATCCAAGAAGTAAAGCAATCACGACGGCTGATCAACAATACGGGAATTTTGCCAATGTACTTAAGGTCTTGCAGTCATTGTACTGCACTTCAGGAACTATCCATATTTTAGCTGCGTTTTGTTAAATTTGAAGAACTTTCAATCAATAAATCTTTTGATATTAAGTAGGTAGTACAGCACCAGCGGAACATCACACTAATGACGCTCGACGTTTTTGTCCCTTTTAAACATTGCAATGGTTCTTTTTCTTGTCTGTTTTTTTTTAACAAAAATAACACAATTTTGTACATATTTTTCTTGATTTGACCCATTTAATACACATCTTCATGCGGTTGGATTGTTTTAGAGAATTTTATAGCATAATTTCCTTATATTTATTGGTTCATAGCTCCAAGCCGAAATTTTGCTTTTAATATCCTGTCAAACAATATTACTTTCGTAGTGCATGACCATATGCAGGCCTGGAACCCTCTAATCTGGGCAATACTAGATGAACCTAACATACAAAAGGGTCAAATAACATTGGATTACATCATATAAAATATTTCCTAGACTTGGTGCAATTATTCACAGAACTTGAAACTTGTGTATTATTCCCGGTATAAAGCTTGACGTCATTTTATCATCATGTACGATCGACGTTTCTTTTTAAGCTGCTTATGCATGCATAAAAAAATTGTTGACGGCAATAATTCCTTTACAGTGAGAAGCTTAACCCGTAGCAAAATGGAATACCAAATGTAGTGTATTTAACTCTGCTACAAGTATAAGGTATAGCCAAATATAAATCCAACAATTCAAATAATGAGGATTTTTCTCCCGCCCCGCAGTACAATCTCAAGATTACTATGACGACTCATACAAACTATTTTACAAAGATTGAGTGAGTGAGAACTTAAATACACCATTGGATAAGTGAAGACAAATCTGTATTTGCTGCAAAAGGCAAGGGTTGTGATGATGTAAAAACGATTGAGCTTCCCCCCTCCCCCCGTAATTTAGTACTAACTGTTCCAAGCGATTTATCATTACCATTGTCATTGTTTCAGCCTTTTTCTAGTCTTTGACTTTTTGTACATCATCTGCCGGGAAAGAGCTGACCTCTTGGCTATTCGCTTGTCTAGTTTTGCTGTGTACGCCGTCTATATTTATTATTTCCCCCCTATCCCATTTGTGTTTAGGACAGGGAGTGCTAAACAATTGTGATAGTTCCTGATTATTGCTTTTTCATTTACTCCACTATTTACAATATATTTCTTCAGCAAAAGGCCACATACTGTTTTGACCATCCTTTGTAAATGCTTAAAATAAATAAATGTTTATTCTAAAGTATTTTAGAAGAAACAAAAACATCTGTATCTGTGAATAATCAGCGTATGATGAAAAGAGAAAAGGACGAAGAATGTATTTCATTTTTTGTATTAGTTTTATGCTTCTTTATAAAGCAACTAATTAAAAAAAGAGGCATTATTCTTAATTCAATTTTTGAAAATTGTCAGTAAGTCAGGCCAACAGCGACGTCGAAATATCTAACGTTGTAACTTAAAGGACCCCATGACGTCATAATAGGTCAGGCAACGCATATGCAACGTGGATAGCATGGGATTCAAGAATGCAGCGCTGATTACTATATGTTTTTTTTATTTGCCTTGCTACCTTCATTAAATCCGCATGTATTTCTTAGCAGATAAGCGTCCTTCCATCAGTTTTCTAAAAGTGAACTGGTGTATTTCCGTGTTTGAAAATGCAAAATAATTGCTTCCGTATTTCAAAATCTAGGGCAAAAAATCAAGACTCACAATGTACTGACACTACTAAATAGACGGTGTTTGCATAATGCTCTTATGTTATCAAAGAACTGTATAGACAACCAAGAAATATTGAAATATATCTGTCTGTCTGCTCTTTCTATGACTTCTTCAAAGGATTGAATGTAAGGTTTAACGCTTGTCTTGATTCAGTTTATTTGATTACTCGATAACGGATATGCAAATTTAATGTCTGACATAAAACACCGCTTGACTTTCCTTTATGAGCCGCGACACGACAAAACCAACAAAGTGGCATGTGCACCAAGCGAAGACTCAGCTCAGCCTTGGCATTCGCTCAGTCTGATCAGGGTCTTCGCTGTCTGCATGGAGCTAGCTTACACCTTCAGCTACCCTTTAAACGCACAGCGAAGACTCTGATCAAACTGGGCGGATGATAGGCTGATCGGAGTCTTCGCGGGCACACATACCACTTTGTTGGATTTATCGTGTCGTGGCTCTCAATGTTATTATTTCTTTCTCATGAACAGACACTAAGCAAACTGACTTGTTTTGAAGCTACATTTACATGTAAGGTCTATAAACTTGATTTTAGCTATCATACCCTTACAGCTTAATTTTCTTATAATGCTACTTGTTTTGTGTATCAAGCAACTTACAACATAGATAGCTTGTATTATGAAATCATGCAGAGCTCTAGATAAGAGGGAGTATTTGATGATAATTGGGAATATTTTTTGATAATTCTGCATAAAAACATGTGTTGTGACCCCTCATCTGAACCGTCACAACATACGGTTTCGATGAGAAATAAGAAAAATTATCCTTACTTATCATCAAATACTCCGTCTTATCTAGATCTTTAAGAAATGTCACACGAGGCTTGTATTGTACCACCTATTTTAAGCTCCACATTTTAAGGCGTTCTGAAAACTTTTAATAAAAGGTCGTCAATTGATTTATGAACACATTGACAGAAATTAAGTCGAGTTTGCAGTAACTCTAAAGTTTCATAATTATGAGGTTGATTAAGTTTATTGGGTTAGTGATCAAGCCGTATACTAGCTGCCTTTTAAGCCGCTACTGAAAAGTGAATTGGGAAACCTGAGCAGTTCTTCGAAAGTTAATGCAGACTCCGAATGTAACATTTTGCTCACCTGGACAACATTCAGGATGAACTGTTTTACTACACGTTAACATGAACGATGGCGTCGATATTGACGTCCGCACTTACGTTCAAGTTTCATGACCTAATATTTTCTGTACGACGGCTTTTGCTTATATTTGGCATCATGTAAACAATAATGTTTTAAGCTTTTACAAAACACCATCCCTGCCCCTGGGATCCCTAGAACTCAAGGTTATGATTTTAAAATTCATGATATATATTTTTTTCTAAAAAATTTCAAGACCATATTTGTCAATTTCAAACTATGGATGCTATTTGCATGTGGCATGATAACAGAAGTAAGCCTCCTGTTCCTTGGACTCACCTTGCGGGGAATGGAAGTATGTTGGAACGGTCACCATCTAAGATGGCCGCCAAGAAAGATAACTCTGATTAAGTCAAAAGCTGCTCTGCAGAACCACGATGAAGCGACCAAGCTACTATTTATGGAAACATAATGCACACCCGCCCACTCAAGTTTTTTTCAAATCGGAACTGTTTGATCACTTATGCCTCCGACCAGGGTTTTTAAGTTTCCCAAATTTGTGAAACTACCATAATTGTCCAAAAAGTTGTTTGTGTTTTCTGTAGCTTGTATCATGTAGATAAGCTACAGAAAACACACACAACTTTTTAAGCAACCACTAAAGTCGTTTTATAAAAACGGCCCCAGTTGTTCAAAGTATCATCAGCTTAACGAAGTCGTTAGTCAAAGATTCTTTAAGACTTCTAGAACACATACAATTAAGTGCGCTAATATTTTTTGTCGAAAAAAATAAGAAGAGCTTTTGCAAAAACCTCACATTTTTCGGTAAAAATGACAGTGTTTTTGCATACAATACTTATGAAAATATATTTACATTCTTGGTGTATTTACTGAAAAGCCCAATAGTAAACCATTGGAACCTAATGTAGTTTACATTCCAATAATTACATTGAGCCACGCGACGTCAATGACGTCAAAATAAACAATGACTCTCTGCAGTCTGATTGGACATCGGCGAAGCCATGACGTCATTCGCGCTGTTCCGCTGCTACATGTGTAGCAGAAACACTGCGTGTATATGTTTCACTGTATCAATTTTAGCGCTTATATATGATTTTTCATCGAGGTTTTGATTGAAATGAATGTTAATATAAGCAATGAACTTAATTTTTCTGAGATTTATCGAAGTGTAAACTACACTGGGTCACAGGCAAAGTTAACATGAACCGCTTCGGGGTTCATTCACTTTGCACGTGACCCAGTGTAGTTTACACTTCGATAAACCTCAGAAAAATGAAATTCATTCCTTAAATAACGTCTCGTTAACCAACGACGTCGCTAGATTTGAACAACTAGGCTCTGGTATTTTGCAGGAAACATTAGGCTCACCCCGAACTCAAGAAAGCTCAAATCGTAATGTCTAGTCACATATGCTTCTGAACCGGTGTCACAAACTATAAATTCGTGATACAGCCCCCAAGACGTGATTTCTAACCAACGCAGAACATGATTTCATTTTGCATCACAAATTTTCTTAAGGCGGGATCACAGACCCTGTAAAATACGTGATACTGACCCAAATATCAAAAACATATTTGCAGACGTGCTTCCTGACTTGTTTAGAACGTGATTTCATTTTAAAATCACGTATGTTCCTATGGCGGGATCACAAACTCTGTAAACATCATGATGCTGTCCCAAAATGTCCATATCGACATTTCGCATGCAATTATATTGTGGCATATAAGGAATACACGTCACAGAAATTATCAAACTTCAGTTATAATTAGATTTGAACCATGATAATAAATGCTCCTGCCTCAGGGCTGTAAATGTTTAAACGAGTATCAACTCGGAGTCGCCAGGTCTTCTTCTGGAACTTCTATTATGACAAAACACCCCGTTGCTTGTCTTTCTCCCCGTCCTAAGGGTAGAAACGTGCACCAAATGATGAAACATTATGTGTGTAGAATCAATAGAGGAATTCTTCTCGAACTAGCAGAAAATGATAAAATTAAGAAAAGTTTTCTATGAGGATAAAAATATCCTTTGGAGGTGGTCTGTCACTTGCTAGGACCATAGACATGCATAAAATGAAAAAGGACATCTGTATCTTTATTGTACTTTCATCTCAGGTGAGCGATTGGGACTTGTTTATCCTTTGTCGTGGTTTCATGAACTTTACCACCATTATTTCTATTTTGTCTAGACTAACGGATGCAATATAGTCCCACATAAGACAGTGTGGTCTGCTATGTTTTAAGCTTTATAATTGTATCCGGGCGGATTGTCATAGTTATGATATAATAATTCAGTCTTGCCTGAACATCAGTTATAAGGGCTGGGATATAATTCTTTCCTGTATTGTCCAGATTTAGCCAAAAGAAAACAATTTCTTTTCACTCACATATGAAATATTTAGAGTAAATCCAAAAGATACGAGGGGAGTTCAATAAGTAGAATTCAGGGTTTAACTCACAGATTGGAAGATGGTTTCAACATTATTTTTCAATATAATTCCCCTTTACTTCAATGCATTTGGCCCACTTTTCTGTTAAGCAGTCTATGCCTTTGAAATAAAAGTCGTCTGTTTGGTCCTCAAACCAAGCCTCTGTAGCAGCCTTGAGCTCATCATCGTCCCGAAATCTCGTTCCACGCAAGTGGGACTTCAAATTTCGAAACAGATAATAATCACTTGGGGCCAGGTCTGGACTGTATGGTGGGATATCTAACTGCTAGAACTTGCACTCACGAACAGCCGCTTGTGCAACTCTGGATTTCACCCTTTGCTGACGATCTTGCATGTTCAGCTTTCTGGGTACCCACCTAGCAGATACTTTTGACATGCCTAAATGTTCATGGATTTTAGTGTAAACACTTCCATTAGAAATGCCACATTCTGAAGCAAGTTCGGCAACTTTGATTCGGCGATCGGTTAGCACAAGTCTCACAACACGGCCGATGATCTCCTGGCTGATGACATCAGCAGGGCGACCTGGCCTTAAGTCATCTTCTATGGAGTCTCGCCTATGTTTAAATTCTGCTGACCACTTTGCCCCTGTGGAATACTTTGGGCTACTATCACCATACACATCAGCCATGCGCCGATGGATTTCTTTGGCGTTTGCACCCTCCTTAGTGAGGAACTTTATGACTGCTCCGAACTCAATATTCTGACTTTCCATTTTTGCCTATGGGTATAGGTTTTCAAACAAAAAGTAAGAGCAAAAAAAATGTTCGTGTTGACCGAACGGCTCTTATCATTCAACTGATAAAGGTTTACACTGCACAAAAATGAAAAAAGAAATCTTGAATTGTATCGAAAAATACCGAGTTCTACGAACTTATTGAACTCCCCTCGTATCCACATTGATATTGAATTTTCGAACAGTGAAACTATGTTTTTGGATTTTCACTGCTTACATGTACAAATGCGGACTGTATAAATTTACGGGCGCAGGCCACCCCCCACCAAGCTACCTCAGCCGCTTTGGTCCGAGAGGTATGACAGCCACGGTCTACAAGATGCCTTATGCAGCCAGCACTTTCAACAAGTCAAAATAATTCAAGAGAAGCCAAGCTCCGCTAAAATTCATAAGTTTCGTGTCGAAATGACATTTTTTTCTTCGTTGTTTGTGATACACCAGATAATTTTACCTTAAACCGGTTAATTTAATTCAGTATATTGACTATTGACTGGGGAAAAAAACGTACAGACTTCATCACTGAAACACGGATTACTGGGTTGATGGTTCCCTCGGGAAGAAATTTTCCACCATTTTTTTATATTGGGGCAGTGGTTTTAATAGTACGTGCACATTTAAATGTAGTTCGACAGATGCGTTTTTCTGAACTTCTTCAAACTAAAGTAAAAAGTTGACTCTCGTTACTTCAAACACTGACATCTCAAAGTACCCTCTTATATCAAAGACTTTAGTCTGAACATATGAGCCGCGACGCGAGAAAACCAACAATGTGGTTGTGCGATCAGCACAGACTCAGATCAGTCTGTGCATCCACCAAGTCTGATCTGACTATTTGCTAAGTGCTTAAAGGGTAGCTAAGGGTCTAAGCTACCTTCATGCGTACAGTGAAGACTCTGATCAGACTGGGCGGATGCCCAGGCTGATCTGAGTCTGCGCTGGGCGCACAACCACATTGTTGGTTTTGACGTGTCGCGGCTCATTTCCTATTTTTCTGTACATTTTAGCTCTTGTTATCTCAAACTACTGTCATCTTAAAGTATGATTTCTGGGTCTAGAAAATTTTCCTTTGAGATAACAGTTGTTTAAGACGAACTTCGACTTTGAGATATCTAAAGTTGACAGTATGTAACCGTTTTCCCTTAGCGCTCTGTGAGATTATATATACAGCAAATTAGTTTGAGCCGACGTCAATGCGGCTTCTACGCATTAATTGTTCAAAGGCCATCAAAATTATATCCTTCGTTTTTTTTATTTCGTTATCTGTTCTCATTAAATCAACATATGTCTATTGAAATCAGTAGAATAGTGGTAGGGTAAAGTTGCGTAACTTCGGACAGCGGGTAAATTTGGACATACCATTGCAAACAGCGAAAATTCATATGAGACGGCTCACAATGAGCCGTCTCAGCAGGATTTTCACTATTTGCCCAGTTAGTTTTGTTTAAACTCCAAACAACTCACATATAAAGGAAACAATGTCACTGTACGAATTAGCCCGCTGTCCGAATTTACCTCAGTAGACAAATGCAAATTCTATCTCTGTTCAGTTTCAGACAGTTCTGTTTAGTTTGTTCTGACAGATAATCAATTCTATTTGTACCCCCCCCCCCCTTCCTCCCTCCCTTTCCCTCAACCAAAGATGAGGTTGGACATATTGTTTCCGGTGTGGATTCCACTGCTGTAGGCCTCGGCGTCTGCTTTGGCGAAACAGTATCTTCTGAACCAGTGGTTTGATTTTCACTTACTTGCATAGAACAAACTAAAATATTAAATGCGTTTGGTGCCCTTGACCCTATTGTGAGGTCGGGGTAGGATTCACTGTTAAACTGATCACACTGGCGTGTCAGTTGTATGAGATATTGTGCCACTGGGTGGATTTTCTCTAATTTTTTATGGGTGTATCACTTGGCAAGTCAAGCGTCTGATTAGGTTGGTAACCTTGACCTTATTTTTTAAGATTATAGGCAGAAATAGATACATTTCCCTTATCTTTTCAACCAGTGGCGGATTTTTATAAAGTTTTCATGACTATGTCATATGATCTTACCCTAGCTTTAGCCAGATTTTGCCTGACAGAGGCTTTATTTTCAAGGTAGACATGCCGTCATGGCAAGATCCTTTTTTTTCAGTTCGGATTTTGTTTTTGCGAATCATATTCCAGATGAAATGTCCAATATTCTGAAGCCTATCGTAAGGACTCTTCTTTTTTGTGTTACTTTTGCGCCGAAATTTTTGTCACTGATTTGAATCATGTTTTGTTGACATGATTCAAATCAGTGACGAAAAACCGGAAAACGTGATTCAAATCAGTGACGAAAATTTCGGCGGAAAGGTAACTTTTAATTTGTCTGTTGTGTCAAAGGCTTGTAATAAATCGTCTAAACAATATGTTTGTAAACAAAGTACTTCTCGCCTTATTTCATAAAGCCATTCATGCGATTTCTAGATAAAATAAGGATAGGTTCTTATTCTAAGAATGTAACTAGGGGAGATTTTTCATTAATGAGACTTATGCAATCTGTACTACCGTACAATTTCTAAATATTATGACCGATATGCCTGAGTAGACTGATCCTAAAGTACCAAAGGATTGACTGATTGTTTTGGGTTTAACGGCCCTTTGAGACAGCATTTCAGTCTATATCGGACCGTCTCCTAGAGAGGAAGATAGAGGAGAAATGATGTACGAGAGAGAAAAAATGTCCAAACAACCCCCACCTGCACCTGCTGCAAGCACAGTAGGTCCTTGTCCTACAATGTTCCAATTCAGTAGGACGCCCCGGCACTGGAAGTTACACACAGCACTATCGCACCACCCGACCACCCCAAAGGACCAAAGGCAGTCTGATACAAAAGAAGTAGTCTGATCAGGGTCTACACTGCCATTTCATCGGCATCTATGGCACACATAACTGCATTGTACATGTAACCAATTTGAGCCGCGACACGAGAAAACCAACAAAGTGGCATGTGCGCCGAGCGCAGACTCAGATCAGCCGGGGCATCCGCCAAGTCCGGTCAGATTCTTCTCTGTTCATATGAAACTAGCTTGGACTCTTAGCTACCCTCTAAGCGCAAAGTGGATACTCTCATCAGTCTGGGCGGATGCCCAGGATGATCTGAGTCTGCGCTGGGCGTACATGCCACTTTGTTGGTTTTCTCGTGTCGCGGCTCATTTGTTCCATGTTTAGGACAATTACGATAATTATTAACCACTCGACCACTGAAAGGGAGATGCCCTGGTCGACAGGTTTAAGCGACTCGGTTATGGTGCAGAAGATAGCAGGTTCGAATCCCGGAATGGATCAACTTGCGACTTGAAAACTCTCTCAGTCAACTGCGCAGTAAATGTGGAATACTTTTTTTTCGAATCAGGGAAGGAATATGCAAAGATAAGGCAGCGAATGGAGAGGGATGGGTTCTACCTTTACTATGTTGTGCCCAAGAAAAAGTGCGCCTCTAGCCGCCATTGCCCCTTAGGCCACAAGACGATGGAAACTTCCACCTTTTTTTAAGATGATTATTTTAGATGTCCCAATTCTAGACTCTACCCCTTGTGGTTACTTAGAAACTGAGCTAAACGCAAAAGATTGCTTCAAGTAGATCTTCCCCAGATGTATCTATGAAGCAAGTTTGAAGAATCTAGCCCTTATGATTACTTAGAAACTGAGCTGAATGCAGAAGGTGGTTCAAACAACCGTGAAATATAAAGATCAGTAGATCTTCCCCAGATGTATCTATGGAGCAAGTTTGAAGACTCTAGCCTTTGTGGCTACTTAGAAACTCAGCTAAACGCATAAGGTGGATATTTTCTCTATGTTCAATCAACCGTGCCCATGGCCCGTTATGCATCGATGCTTTCGGTAGATGTAAACTTGCCCCAGATGTATCTATGGGGCAAATTTGAAGACTTTAGCCCTTAATGTTATTTAAAAACTTAGCTTACCGCAAAAGTTAGATATTTTGCAAACGCGAACAAAGGCGCACGCGCAAGCATACGGGCACAGGCGAAATGGGTATTGCTTAAGCCTGTCTTTGCTTCGCAAAGTCGCGCTAAAAAATGAATTTCTTGTTTATTCACATTCTGTGGCGAGAAACCTATCCTTGTTTAAGCGATAAATTGTGTAAATGTCGTAATAAGATTAGACAGAAACGACTGTTGAGACATCGAATGTAATCACGCATGACATTAAGACAATATGTTTGACACAAACTGTCGTCACAGAATGATAACTGGTAAATAGTCTCCGCATTCAGAATTTTAGTGCTAAGCCGAAAAAAAAGAACATTTAAATATGGACGTACAGTTCATATTAAGTACCTCAAATACTAATTACATGTATCTGAATATTTTGTAACTTAATATCGAAGTTTTTTTTCTTTAAATCAATATGTAAGATCTGATGTAAAATAGCACACAGTGCAGTTTTCTTACCACAACATGCAGATCCAACGACGCGCTCTGTGCCGTCTGATCTGGCTTTGTACTGGAGGCAAGTGCTTTTCATTGCCACTTTACGTCTCAAAGAGTTAAGTAAAATCATCTAACTTTAAAGGTCAGTTGTTTTAGACTTTTGCCGCATTGTACAGGTTTGAAATCGCACACTTTCCTGACTTGGCTGTCAGACCACGAGGGATAAATATTTACTATCTATTTCTTGTTTGACCAAATTGTACCTTCATGCGAAGTGTTATAATTGAGTTCCAGACAAAAAAACAGAACTCATATAAATGTCTTCAGTCCAATCCACTCAACTAATTTCGTTGCTGTCATAAGATTATTTGTGGTTTGGAGACCAATAAGGCTTAGTGATATGGGATATTAGTATTTTAGGAGACTTTCTACGACTGCACTGGAAAATTACAATTCTGGACTACGATTCCAGAAAAACTACAGTAGCAGATCTCTCTCTCTCTCTCTCAAGTCTCATGGTCAAGCCCTTCAAATAGAAGTGTTTATCATAGTACATTCTTCAGTTAACCGTCGAGTGTAATGAAACTGCCATGTTTCATTACTTGTATTATCATTTTAGGATGAAATTGTTATATGATCACTTTATAGGAAGCCACGATGTGGGAAGACACTTTTAAATAGATATAAGGGACGACCATGGAATTTACAACGGCGCCGACAACCATAGCAGCATATATTAGTAGATTTTGATAACTCCATAATTTTCTCAGGACACAACAAAACAGAGTTGCATGTGCGCCCAGCGAAGACTCAGATCAGCCTGGGCAATTACCCAGTATAATTAGAGTCTTTGATGTGCGCTTAAAGGGTAGTTAAGAAACCTAAAGACAGAAACGGCACTATGGAAAGTCTATTGCTTGCAATAGACTAGAGCCTCAAAAGTCAACATTTCCGATAATTGTTCTGACTGGCTTCCGTACGTCTTAATAAAGTATCATACAGACGCTATGTTCGAGTAGTTATTGCGTCTGGCTTTGGTACGGCTGATACTTGCCCTTACAGCCACAAGGCTATGTGAAGCCTCAAACTTTTCTTGTCAGCTCAACGAATAGTCAAAACAGTATGGCAAAATATGTTTTGTCGTACATCAAACATTTCTGGCATCTAAATTGCTTTATAAATAGGTTTTTAAATGATACAGTGTTTGGGAGCAATGATCACATGTACAAGAATCCGGCATAGAGTTATAAATGGGTATGCTTTCAGGGGAAGCAACTATGTCGTTTTCTTTTTTGCCTGCCTTATAAATGGGTGTTAATTTTTGAAGGAAGAATTAACTCCAGTAAAAGCAAATTCTGTCCAATTAGGGTAGAACCATTTCGGAAAGACTTTTTCTCCAAGTAAGTAAACAGGTAGTTACAAAGTTGTTCCCTTTGTAAAAAAAAGTAGAAGCGTACCCATGAACCATACTTCATGGCCATGGACATTACATCTTTACCATACTAGCTAGCTTTGTCTTTTTATGTCTCATCTGTGACCCTCAATATTGATATGACAGAAAAAATTCCCAGGTGACATTTTACACATGTAGTTATTTGAACACCTAGTCTCCATATATACATGTACAGCTAGATATTTGATTCTCTGTTTCTGAGTGCGTAAACAGCATCGTTTCTTTTTCTTTTTTATTTCTCTCGGCTACCTGACTATCTCTCAATATTATATAATATCAATTATTGTCAAGACATTTCTT
Organism: Ctena decussata; assembly: GCA_963989385.1. Lineage (NCBI taxonomy): Eukaryota > Metazoa > Mollusca > Bivalvia > Lucinida > Lucinidae > Ctena > Ctena decussata. The sequence continues at coordinate 53,549,144 of OZ022499.1, read as the reverse complement.
TTCATGACCCGGCTGTTTGCTATTTTGCATATCAAGGTAATACTACATGTAACGAGACATGGAAATAACTATACTGTAAGGATTAAAAAAAGAAAAACTTTTCGCATAGAAAAATTTCGTCAGACGCTGCAATATTCAAACATACGTTTGTGTCGCCAGATAGTTATGAAGTTGCGGCGTAAAAAATGGAATGGTCATGACATTTTTATACCCATTTCATTGTTAAAAGATCGATTGGACCTCATGTTAAAATAATGATTAAGATTATACAGGCATGTATTGTTGTAATGTTTTCCTCTGCAATTTGAAAGACAATTGGAATGTATTTTATCCGATTCTTTCACTAAATGTCTACGTGATTCTGAAAGTCCAATATTAAGGTTATATGCAGTTATTACATGAATACTGAGTGGATTTAAAAACTTCTATTTCTTATCGCTGGCTAATGACTGTTTCACTCGGGAGAGTGAATTGAATATTACAATTAAATGCTTGAAACTTATGAAATTTAAAGATTATGTAGTTTATTTGTATCATTCAATAGAATGACATCAGCAAAAGAGCGTTACACTTCTGGAACGATAACGTAGTTTTGTATGGCTTACTGTATCTTACGCCATGCTCGGTTTCTTACTAACTTAATCTTACTACGTCATCCACGTTGGTTTGCATATATCAGCGCAGTCGACGCTGTCATACTTCTTACGGAGACGATGTTGTCGTAAGCTAACGTCATAACCTCTGGTTGTTAATCTCGGTTGGCCGCTTTTTCGACGGTCTTTTGTGCTTTCCTTCAACCGTGCACGTCGCCTGAGATTGAAAATTGCCGTAACTTCATAACTATCTGGCGACACAAACATATGTTTGAATATTGCAGCGTCTGCAGCATTGGCGTTATTATTATTACCTCTAGCATAGACAGTATTATAATAGTGTTATTATTAACACATAATGTGCTTACAACAAAGTAGCTGAAATTGCAAACAGTTTAGATCCAGATGGGAAGGCAAAATATACGTCTGAAAAATTTCAAAACATGTTTTGTCCAAGCTATATCATATTGAAAATTCAAAAACTAGAGGGCGAAGAGTGATATGAAAATCGTCATTTCAAAATAAGTTATCGTCTTATCAAAATAAATTATCATATTTTTCTTCTTTTAATGGAAAACATGAAAATAAACATTTATAACTGTTTTCTTTCTTCATAAAAACATAAAGGTATTTAATACTTCACAAGTTCGAATGGAACACGTTGCGATAATATTAAAATGTTTTGCTTCTTTAATGTAATGCCTCTAAAGCTACAGGTCTTACATGAACTTAAATACTGAGTTTACCTCACCTATAACTACTCATCTGGCACATGCTATGACGTCAGGGGTGCAGTATGGATTTGAGGTGTGATATCGAGTGGTATGATATGACTTTTGGCGTATTGTATGGTCCATGGTTGATTAATATAATATAGCGCGCACCAACGTGTTTAGTACAATAAATTCGAGCATCTAAAGCATATGCAAAATGAAATATTTTATAACAATTTATGACAAATTTAATGACATGAGTATTTCTACATTTTGATGCCTATACAACATACACTATCTATTATTCATAATGCTGTGTTTTCGCAAACACAGAGAAATGCGTAGTGGAATTAAAATAAACCACCTGTCAAGAGGAAAGTGTGTAACAGTAGTATCATCAGAACCATGGTTTTGACTGTTTTACTGGACTGTTGCGTATCAGGATAGTATCAGTCAATAAATAAGAATGTCTATAATGTAGAACAGGGGTGCTGCTAAGCTTGCAGTAGTTGCGTGACGGTGTTTCGTTCGGCTACTAGAGACTTAGTACAAGTTAAAATACTGTAAAAAGGCCGTTCAACCCAAATCAACTAATTAATTAAAACCAATCACGTAACGGCTTAAACCCTCAATGGCAAATATAGGTAAATCGGTAAATACCGTCAGTCATCAACATAGCGATTCCTCCGTATATATTGGCGGTTACACAGTTTTGGCGAAATCCGCGGTTCAGGCAACAGCGCTTAAATATAAGTTCGCCAATATAACATACATTTATACATATACATACGCACAGCATATCAGAGATTCAGATAACAGATAAAAAGGAGTACCTGATGAGTATTTAATAAGATATTCTTTATACCGTTCCATTAAACTAAACAGTGTGGCATCCCATTAGAATCGCTTCGGTGAGGCGATTAAAATGTATGCCACAATGTATAGTGTAATAGAAAGGAAAGAAAAGTTGTCACAAATTTACACCAAATTTTCTTTAATGTCTGGTATATCATGAGCGCCAAAATCAGCCTGCACAAATTTGTCATTTTTCATTAAACCGCGAAATTTTCATACTGCAGACATTAAGTGTTTTAGAGTAGTTTATAGTGAATGGGCACACTTATAGTAGAAGCAACTCTGTCATTTTTATTTCTGAATTCACCTTAATCGGCGTCAATTCGCAAACGAAATTACTAGCTCCTGTAGGAGCGGATTCTTGTCTTCGAGAAAATATCCCATTTAGGAAGGGATACGTTGTCCACAGAAGCAAACAGAAAGTCTCAAGAATTGTTCCCCTTTGCAAAAAAAAAAAAAAAAAACTAAAATACAGATAACCATAGAGGTGTACCGATTGACCTTTACGCTGACATACCGGTGTTTTTGCCGATGTTAAGCTAAGTGGGTAACGATAGAAGACTATGCCTGCCGGTGTTTCGCGGAATCACCGATTTTCTCATGTTTGCGATTATGGATAAAAAATCTCAATGTAACACTATTCGGAAAAACAAACTTAAAAAAAGTTTCAGTAGATTTTTTCGTGCTAGCATGTTTATTTCATTTATCTGTCTATTTGTTGTCATTATTATCTAATTATTATTAGTATTATTATCTTTTTATTTATACGAAATGAAATAAAAAAAAACTTTGAGCTAGCGCAAAATATAGACTTTACTCAGTACAGTAAAAAAATGATGACTATGCACAACCATAATAATTGTTCCTTTTACGGTCAGTGACGGTTGGAAACATATAGCATCACTCGTGCAACAAGCTCGAGACAAATTTATGACGCATTTCGGAAAATGAAAGGGGAGGATATGTGGACGATCAAACGTTTTGACTGGCTTAGCAATCCTTACAATTTCATAGGCGTCACAGACTATTTTGATACAAACAGTGTGACCATGAACTAAATAAACCAGTTGATGTCCATTTAGATTTATGTACGGAGAGCTAAACTTAGGCGTGAGTAAGCCCAATTTAGCCATGACAATAACATCCTAAATAAAATTCTTTATCTTCCTTAAGGTGATAAAAGTCACTCTTTAATTAGTTTTATCTTTCAGCGTTGGCGTCAGAGAAAGTTGTTTCTTGGCCTAACAGGTCTGAACAATGTCATGTTGTTGACTGTACTAGCCTAAGGACAGTTGAGAGACTTAATTTAGTGTCTAATTCGCTGTGATGTGCACATGTCAGATTTAATCGAGGTTGTTTGTTTGAAAGTCTGCAACCAACGCATCGATCAACAGCTCCTATGAGGCATACCTAAGCGTTAAGGTAAAAATGATCTATGCGCGCCCACGCAATACACACGCTTTGTGCTTTCATTTTATTTTAACCATCCAGATGATTTCTGAATACTGGAAAATTACCTCTGAAAAAAAGATAAATGTTATATACAATGACGTGGACTCGGACATTCTTGCAGGAGATGCCATAAAACACGTGTTTAAGGGGTCAAATCTCTCGCCCTTTAATGTGAAATCGCGAACTATGCATTGATAATGAATTCATGATGTTCTGGTTGAAACCCTCATATTTTTATCAAAACCGTATACTCCACCAGATGATATCGAGATCACAATAGGGTTTCCTTCTTATTTCATAAATGCACTTCGAATTCATTAAAACTATAAATTTTATGTTTTGAAAAGTACCTTGTTATTTTGCATATTCATTCATAAACTTAGGTTAAATAGAGGATCTTACACGAGTGCTCATGTATTACTGAATTTATTAAACGAGTTGGGGAAAAAGATAAGATGCGAGGCTTTGCCGAGTATCTTATCGGTTTTCCCCCAACGAGTTAAATAAATTCAATAATACAGGAGCACGAATGCAAGATTCTATTTATCATATGACACTAAAATCGCACTTTTTTAGCAAAATTTGCACTAAAACGTCACGATTTCGCCATTAAAAAACGCGACGTTTTATGGACGTCAACGTATAACGTTACGGCGTAATTTGCATATTTTATCCACTAGTGGATTATCATTTTTAATGCATGGCTTTTTACACTCTCAGATGCGACGTCATATGATAAAAAAGACTAATTATAGCCACTATATCGAAATGTACTAATATAAAGAAGTTTTGCATCACTTTACTTTTTTCAATAGAGCTAATGCAAAACAGTCTTATTTCACCTATGTAAAAGCCATATGAGTAGCACTGAAACATATCATTATTTTGTTTGTTTAATAGTCTTATGTTTCGGTATTATAAAATTAATATGAAAGTTGGTCGGTTCCGTCTGTCTTGGTAGTTATAGGCTTTTTAAGAGTATGTCAAATTTAGGATGATTTTCGATATGATTTGTTAAGAGCCAATGTCACTAGTCAGTCAGAAACTGTTTTCTATCACGACGGGGGTCAGTTCTGTCCTCAATTTTGTCAGGTGTTTACAGAGGCATAAGTGTGTGAGTAACAGCAACCATATAGCAAAACGGAGGTATGCATTTCTTACAAACCTCTTTGAAGTAAGTAGATTTAGCATTATATCTATGGGCAAATATATGGTGATGCAAAACTTTTTTTGAGTAGTATGATTGTGTATTACTTAGACACGTGTTCCAAAGGCAGCTTTAAGAACACCTATCGTGAAATGGAAATGATCAAATAAATAATACCGAAGATAAGTAAGAGATGAAAAAAATATATAAATTCAACCTTGGGTTCAAACTTACGGAAAACTGTCTGGATGCTGATGCTTATAGATCGGTGTATCGCACAAGAAACCATAAATATCAGCGCTATAATCTGTCCGGTAATAATGCGTAGTTACTATCTGGATGCTGACGTTTTACCTGTCGGAAAAATGGAAAGAACTTTTCAGATTTACGAAACTTATTTATGTAACTCTTTTATATTGAGCAAACATGAATGTACTGCCGGGGTTTAAAACACGGCGTCGATGATAGGGGTCATGAAAATCATGAGCGACTTGTCGGGATTCTCAATATGATATAAAAAAAAAATAAATAGATAATGTCACATGAAAACAGGACAATTATACTTTAATTTGGTCTTTCGATCATTTTTTTTTTGCAGTTCACATTTACAAAACGTCTGCTCTATGCATGTTATGTGTGCTTGCAGTTGTACTAAATTATATGGGATGCTCCTATAGATGACGTCACAGTCTACTTGGGAAGATAACTCGTGCGCGACTTTATCGATTTATAGGAAAGGTGAATAGTTTAACGGATTCACAGCTAAATACACAGCACGCCCGAATAAACAATAAGCAGTTTGAAATGCGTTCTTTATCTAGACGAATCAACTCCTAGGATCAGAAAGAACATCGAGCTAAAAATTGTCATATTTGTATTTATGCTTTCGTAGGTAACAATGAATTTTACAGGACATAGTGGCCATGGCGTGTACGTTCTAGTGAAGAAAAATTTACAATTATGCATGTTATAACCTCGCATTTTAGCGTTTTAAGGGTAAAGACGGACCAAAATTTTAATTGAATATACATGCTTTTTTTTGGTTTTGAGAAATAAGAACATACATCATAATATTACAATGTCATACACATGGAAAGATTTTTTGGCTGTTGTTGATTATTTCCATTGCACAATCAATGAAAAGTAAAATCAGATTGTAATTGACCTGCCAAAATAATTTTGATGTCGGATTTGAAATTCACTGACCGTTTTCACAGATCAATGATTTTTAATTTCAATTTAAATACTTGCATTGTAAGACGTCTTTTAAGGGCATTTTTTATATTTTTAAATATGTTGCTGTGGCATTGTGGTATTTTGTAATCAGTTTCATTTTAGAAAGATACTGAATCAATAATATTTCAGTCATGTCGAGAAGTTGCTTCTGAATTTGTGAGATCATAACCTAGTCGGACATGAGTGACGAACTCAATGTTTTCCAATTCTGCTAGCATCACTGCCGCAAGGGTCTGCTAATCGGTACCCGACGACAGCCAGTGATTTATAACTGGCTTGACGGTTTTTACGACGTCGCTCTTGTGGGCTGTTTAACTCCTTTGTGCCTGGTGGACTCTTCTATCTCTAAAATCTCTAAAGATTGGATGTCTTTATCCACCATTTTAGGGATGTCTTGTGCATTTACATTTTCAATCATTTTTTTGTAAAACATTTTGGAACTTTTTAAAGTCTCCATAGTCCTATAACTGGTAAAAACGCCTAAACGCAAATCATTATGAAAAGCGCTTTAATCTTCACGTTTGGTGATAATATATGGTTAGATGTGTATAAATTGATCCATTTACCCGGCAAAAGGCACGGGGAACGCGTTTTCGAAAGACGACAAACCGATCTACAAAAAAACGGTTTTCCTTTTCTGGTTCCCCGTTGAGCGATGCAAAAAAAACATAAGGCGGTACAGTGAATGGGACTCCACAACTGCACATTGTATTTTTGCCATTTTTTCATTGTTTATGATATCGAAAGTAGGTCATTTTGGTTGGCAACTAAAATGACCCAAATCAATTTTCGAACCTCTTTTATGTGAAACTCAATGATGTTTTACTGGTTTAAAGTTGGCTAATCGCGGTCATTAACAATGACAAAACCATGGCAAGAAGCTTGCAACGATACTTCACGATAATTTTTTTGTCATGCTGATAGAGCAATGGGGCCTTTAAGATTTTAATTTTACCTCACTGCAGCTGGTGTTTTGCGTTGTGGCGGCCGTAAAACGTCTCCCCGTAATCATCCATAGTGCGGATTATATTTTATTTACATCCTTTGAGATCAGAGGATAGATTCTGAGAAATCTAAAATTTGAGATCGATTTAGACTATTATTCTAGGTCATCGTCTTTTATATTATTTGAATCCTTTTGAAACTAATCAGTCTTTGAATCGACTGCCCTATTAAAATCAAGAAATAACAGTATGTTTTGTTTTTTTTGTGGTTCCGTCACCAGATATTGTCTGGGACACGGACGATGCTTTATTAGCCGAAACTACGTAGTCTGGCTCATATTCCTACTTCTGTATGTATTCTCTGCTCTTGAAGGAAATTTTTGAGATTTTAATTTATGCAAACAACGTAGATCAGACGCCGCGTTCTGATCTTAGTCTGCATTGTTTTCCTTTGTCCTTTATAATTGGACAGCAGGCATTAATGGGTTTAAAGGAAGTTGTCAACGGCAGAATAAGGTCTTTGTTGGTGCAATTCGCATTTCCTGCCACTATACCGATCTAAAAGTAAGGAGGAAAATTCTCAGGAACTGACACAATTCAATTCCAGATCCAACCCAAGACAGAATGTGGGAAAGAGACAACACAAAATTAATCACCTCCGAAGGCAACACCAGCGGCAGTCATGTGAACAGCCATTTCCCATGTAGGTAGTCAACGGGCTAGCCTGAACATCACAAACAATTTACTAATAACAGGCATAGCAACTAACAACACATAAAACAACCACGAAAAGCCAAAACAGAACTTAAAACCTTGAGACTGAATGTTATACCTAATTCTCGCAGTAACGGCAATGCGGTCTGACATAATATTTAAAGCAATTCCTTTTACCGCTATTCTCGCTTCCTTTAACAGCTCTACAGACATTTTCGTATAATCTTATAACGACATTTACACAATTTAGCGCTCAGATGGGGATAGGTGCTTGATGACAGAGTGTAAATGGTTTAGAGGTTACAATGTTTACCAGACAGAAATGTCTGAAGCTGCTTACAATATTAACCACTGGAATAGAATTCAAACATATTTCTGAGAATAAGTTCATCATTAATTCAGGGTTTTCTAGTCGGGATTTTTTCAAGTATTTTGCATCGGCCGTTTTTGTCGACAGTCCATACTCATTCTTCTCATAATCTTAAGAAACAAAGCTAGTTCTGTATCGCTCACCTCAGACTACAGTTGTCTGGCCATAGTTCAAACATTCCCCTTTAAACTGGGCCTACATAATACAAACTGTGCTAACCCAGTTTGTTGGGGTGTTAAGCATGAAGAAGGCTGTAGGCTACTAACATTGTACAATTTGAGCTCTTTTAATAGTCGAAATGACTTTAAATTAGAAACAGTGTGCCTGAGTTGCATCCTTGAGAATAATAAATCTGCAAAAATGGCCATGACTTTAAATTTCTGAGTCGTTCTGTGGTATTTTCATTACAAACATAGAAATACATATTTCAAGATTTTTCATAATTTCTGTGCACCAATATTTCAAGATTTTTCTTAATTTCTGTGCACCCATATAGTCCGAGACAACCCAACAGGAGAAAATGAGTCAAATCGTAATTCTTATTCTTTAGAAAGTCAGGTCAATCAATTAAGGTGAATGAGTACACTTTCAGGGGAAGCAACTCTATCATTTCGTTTTTTGTGCCCCCCCCCCTCTCAGTAGAAGTCAACATTAAAGAAATGAATATGCCCCCGCAGGAGCAAATTCTTTCTTTAAAAGAGTTTATGCCATTTAGAAGAGAAACAGACAGAAAGACACAAATGTTTGCTAAATTTGTAAAAATGGCGGAAAAGCATGGAAGTGTACCCATACACCTTAACAGCTGTAAAAATTATGTTTATGGAGGCATTTTTATGCCCCTCATTCCAAAGCATTTCTTTCCTTATCAATATTGGCAACAGGGATTTGCAAATAATCTATTTCCCTACCCATACCGATTAAGAAGCATGGGTGCCCTGTCATAATTTTCCCGCCATTTTTGCAATTGAAACAAATTTTATGACATCCTGTTTTGCTGACCCGAGTCCTTCAAAGATGTGGTCTATACTGATAGGAAGTAATTTCTCCTAAGGGAGAAAATTCTTTCCGTAAAGAATTTGCCCCATTGATTGTGGTGGTAAAATAAGATAGAGTTGCTTCCCCTGTATGAGAATCTGTTTACCTTTAAGGAAACAATCATTATATCTTACTTCTGGCTTTCTGTTAATATTCTTTTGCTTGGTTTTAAGGTGTATGGGTACACCTCTACATTTCTCTGTCAAGTTTTCATAGGTTGATGAATTTGATGACTTCTTGTTTGCTTCTTTGCACGATGTTGTCCTCCAAATAGGGGCCTACTCTTAAAGGAAACAAATCCTCCGATGGGACCAAATTTTTCCTCATGAGTTGACCCTTATTGCGGTGGGAGGCGAATGTGAAAATGGTAGAATTGCTTCCCTTAAAAGTGTGCCTGTTTATCTTAAATGGTAGGTTGGACTGAACGAAAGGAAATTATTCTAAAAGTTGTCCTGAAAAGAGATAACCATACACTCCGAGTAAATCATTTTATCCAATATAACTGAAGCCTTATTGGCCTCTAAAGCTCATATAACATACGAAAGGACGTTAAATTAATTCAGACGATTGGATTGCAGACATTTCTAAGACTTCTATTTCTTGTCCGGAAAGTGACATTAAATACACTGCCAGGAAAGTCATTAATGCTCGGAAGATACGATTTCATCTACAAATACTGTTTTTCGACAATCACACAAAGTTCCTATAACCTAAAAACCAGGGATCTTTTGGAAGTAAAGAGAAATGCCAAATGAAACTAGCAGTCTAGGAGTGTTAAATAGCCTCAATCAGAAGTTGTTGTTTTTTATGCTAATCAGTGTCATAATTCAAAATGCACCTTTATCATACATGTAGTTTGATGGCAGCAGTTTTCTTGCGCTAACTTAATGTTTTCTCCAGATATGCAGCAATTGGTATTGCTTTAAACTAGACTGTCAAAGCTACCAAACATGTACATGTATCCCAAACTACCGAATTCAGGCATACTGTTACAGCCATAACTGTGCCGCGAAACAAAAAAAAACAGCATGTGTCCATTTCAAAGTCTCAGATCAGGCTGGATATCCGCCCAATCTAATCAGAGTCTTCGCTGTACGCTTAAAGGCTATCTGAGGTTCTAAGCTAGCTCGATGTGGTCAGCGAAGACTCTGACAAGACTTGGCGGATGCCCAGGCTGATCTGAGTCTTGAATGTGCGCAAACACCACTTAGTTAGTTGTGTGACGGTAGAAGGTCACAGATATAAATAGATATGCAAATTACAAACTCGGTAGTTTGTGGTCGAGTAAATGTTGGGGTATATATGCAAATATACCGCCCTTGGTGGGTGAGCATGCTTTTCCACTGACGGGGGTTGTTTGCAGGTCGGCCCACGTTACATTTGGGGGCAGCGCTGGGATAATGACAACTGCCAGACCGGAGTTGCCTTACCCATGTAATTCTCAGGCCAAGTCTCGGGACGAGACTTCTCGGAGGGGAAAGTAATGTGACGGTAGAAGGTCACATATATAAATAGATATGCAAATTACAAACTCGGTAGTTTGTGGTCGAGTAAATGTTGGGGTATATAAGCAAATAAACCGCCCTTGGTGGGTGAGCATACTTTTCCACTGACAGGGTTTGTTTGCAGGTCGGCCCACGTTACAGTTGTTTCGTGTCGCGGTGCAATTTTTTTCGTATGAAATGCCTTAGTAAACATAGACCCAGGTCAGACTGCAAATACACGATTTTCTATTCCGCATCCAATTTTAGACACACGGTCAGATGTAGAAATTAAGGCGTATGGATATACCATCATAGTTTTCCCGCCAGTTCTACAGAAGGGCTTTTGTGACTTGCTGTCAAGAAAATCGTCCGATAAAGAGAATTTCTCGCAAAGGAAATATCTTGTTCCAACAGCAGCAAAGTCATTCCGATAAAGGTTGACCCCTAGTTGGAAAGGGGGCAAAAATTAAAATGGCAGTTGCTTCCCCTGACAGTTTACTCATTCATCTTAATTTGAGCATTTAAGAACATCGTAGTTAAGACGGGAGTCACAGATCAGTCCTACGTAATTCAGCTATATAATTTGTTTTCCCTTCCATAACAATCCCAGAGTTCTAGATCCGTCTTACCAGATGAATCTAGATCTTTGAAATTGCTTGGGCAAAGCCCGTCTTATAACTGAATATATACTGTAACTACAAATGCTGGTTAAGATATCCCATTGATAAAGTTATTGGAAACTGTTCATACTTTCTTTTAAGGCGACTGGATACACCGTCAGAGGAAGATACACGGGCATATGTATTTGTGCCTCCTTTCTAAATGAGGGTTAGGAAATGGTCTATACAAGCTATGCCCTTTTGACCAAATCCTTTTTCATGAAACTTGTACTCTGAATGTACTAAATGTAGATAGTTGAATAAAATACTGTTTAAACCAAATAAGTGTCAACTCTTAAAGGAAACTGAATTTGCTTCGTTTGGAGCCAGTTCTATCCGTAAGGAGCAGACTCCCTTTTTGAAGGGGTTTCGTTTCCCTGAAAAGCAAACCAAAGTCACAAAAGTTGCCTCTTTTTTTAATAAATGTCGGACAAATGACACTGTTCTTCTTCACCAAAGGGACATACACTTTGCTGATAGTTCGAAATCTGCCTTTAAAGAGTAAGCGTCTGTGAAACGGGAGTCAACTACTTGCCGATCAGAGTGCTCTTTGTTGGAGGTGCAAGCCGTCTGATTATCTTTACCTCTCTCTCTACCGAAGAAAATAAGGCAATTGACAGTATCGAAGGCTTCCGATGACCAAAAAAGCTCTTTTTACTTCCGAAGACGAAAAAAGGTTTAAAATGTGGTGCTGCCAAAATGTTTGTGATGCTTTAATATATCTTCTAGATAACATTTTCATCAGATTTGGTACTAAGTTACACAGACACATTGTAGGAATTCCGATGGGTACTAACTGCGCTCCTCTTGTAGCAGATTTGTTTTTATTTTGCTATGAAAGAGACTTTATGATGTCTCTTTCTGATGATACTCAAGCTCATGTCATTGAAACATTCAACTAAACGTCTAGATACTTGGACGACCTTTTAAATATTGACAATCCATATTTTGAAGGAATGGTTAGTCAAATTTATCCTGCTGAATTGCAGTTAAATAAAGCATATACTTCTGATACCGAGGCCCCATTTTTGGATTTACATTTATCAATTTTAGACGGATTTGTTTCATCTAAAATTTATGACAAACGCAATGATTTTGATTGTTAATTTTCCGTTTTTGGATGGTGATGTTCCCCGCACCACTTCTTATGGTGTTTACATTTCTCAGCTTATTCGCTTCGCTAGGGTGTCTAGTCATTTGGCTGATTTCAATGCTCGTAATAAAAGTTTGACTGTCAAGCTTTTACAGCAGGGGTATCGGTAACATAAACTTCGGAAAGCTTTTGCTAAATTTTATCGTAGACACTTTGAATTGGTTTCTAAATATAATATAGGGTTAAGGTCACTTTTGCGACAAGGCCTATCGGAACCTGAATTTTATGGTGACTTAGTATATAAATTCAGCAAAATCATAGGGAAGACAGAATATCCTGATCAATTTAAGAATTATTACCGTGCGATTAAAACGCATTGGCTATAACATAGATGTAATGCGACAGTCTGCATGCTTAGTGGTTAACCCAATCACGGTTGACAACTTTGCTGTCCTTTTTAATTGCACGCCGGTGGGTCGGGGTTCAAACTATATGGTAGCCCCTACATAAAGCTATATATTAGTTGGTTGGGGCCGGATGTTTGTCTGTTTCTTGGTCCACCGGGGTTCAACTGGTGGTCTTGTTTTGCTCCAGTGTTCCAGTGGTGTTGCTGACGCCCTAGGGATCTCCAGGTGTCTCAACACGTTTTGGCTGTCGAGTCCTCATCCTTGCTTCTTCCAGGTGTTTTCTTGATTTTAATTGTTGCCCGTGATGACTCTCTGATGAGTTAGGGGACTTCCATACCGAACTACCAACTAATTGTGTGCACCGCGGCGGAGGGTGAGGGTGAAGGTTTGGGCCCAGTAAAACCGGTTTAAACCCCACAGTAGTTATTACTGACCGTCCCAAGGCGGTACTTTCGTTGCGGTTGCATTTTAGTTATGTTTGGTGCTGTTTAATTTATAGTGTTCTCATTTTAACCCTTCTATAATAAAAATAGAAAATAGGTAAAAATAGTTGTTAAATGTTTTTGTATAATTTGCTTAGTCTGTTGTAACCCTTCTGTTGGTCTAAATTATTTAGTTCAGTAAAGATAGCTGAGTTGCCACCTATTTGGGAAAGAGCTGCTGACTCTGCTTATCATTTGTAATTTATTGTTTGTTAGGATGTCTTTGTCAATCTTTCCCTTTAATGTTGAGAATAGGGTTTGGGATCTGATTCAGTCAGTTCCTGAAGTGTAGTTACTCTTTAAATTTCCAACCACCAGTCTATGTATTACTCTCTGTTTGATAGCGTGTTTCTTCGGAAAACATTCGTTACAAAGATCCTCTTTCGCAAATGCTTCTTTAATCGTGTAATATAGCATGTTTTCAATTTACGCAATCGTTTTACGTCATATTACATGTAGCATATTAAGAAGAGGAATGAGAAGTGTATCTTTTTTCCATGTTCTTAATGCCAGATATGTCTGCTTTTCACGCTTATTTCTCATCTTATTGTCTGTATTAGATTATCCCAGTCTGCTACAACTCTTTTAGATTTATTACGTTGTTTCTTGAAAGATGTTGCTTTGAACTTTCCTAGTAAGACGTAAAAGTTTATCAAAATTAAAGAAAAGCGATGATTCCGTTAAACATCCTATTTAAAGCATGTTAAGCGTGGGAAGTCTTCACTTTGCTTTAACCCATTAATGCCTGGACACCCACAAAATACATTGTTTCGGGGCCCACCGGGGGCGAACATTTTTCCTATCAATAAAAGGAGTTCCATTGCACACAGCCTTTCATTATCATCCTCTCATCGTCCTCATATGACTGAAATACTGTTATAAGGCCATAAAATCCCAAGTCATCCATCCCTCCATCCATCCATCCTCTCTAAAGTGACCCCAAATAGGAAAGTTTGCTATTAGATAGTCTTATGAAATTTTGCTTCGAGGTGAGGTATTTTCCTTCTAAAACAATCTTAAAAATCAAGATTCGTCTTTAAGACGGATCTTGATTTTTGGGATGGTTTTGGAAAAGAAAAAAAAATCGTCTTATCACCGGTCTTATAACCGAAGAAAGACGGTATATGAACACACTTCGAAGAGACTGCATATATATTTGAAAAGCTTTTCTGATAAAAGTCACTTCAGAGGAACAGATTTTATCTCTATGTTCGAATTTTTTTCATAGCCACATTCTCTTTTAATAAAACACTTAATCCCCTCTTGGAGCAAATTCTATGCTTTTGAAATGGCGGCAAATATTTCCAGGAGAAAATAACGGCGTTTCTATAGATAATTAATTCTTAGTGGTTCATAGTCACGTTGCATTTAGCGGAGCAAGCCGTTCCAATACGCTAGTTACCCATTGTCACTTGTTATCAGTTCGTTTCCGAATCATACGTTACAAGTCAAACTTTTATAAGTATTTTTGGTTTAGAAATTAGCTACCAAATAAACTACAGATTGCTTGTTTATTTTGATGTTCTTTTCAAGACATCAGTGATTTGATTTTGTTCTTTTAATATCACCCACAGCTATAAAGATGCTTATATTTGTTTATCTGTCTGGCTGGCTAATAATGAAGATATTAACGCCTAAGAAGGCGCTTGATTTACAGCAAGGTAAACATAATCGTGTTTTCTTTAGCAATTACTTTGTTTGGTTACAAGAGATATAAACATCATGATGATTCAGAGCTTTTTGAGAGATGATGTACACAGAAAAAAACATGATATGGCTACCGACAGCAACAAGGGATAAGACTACAACGTACTTTTGTACAGTCTACCAAGGCACATAGAGGATCTTACACGAGCTGTCATTTCATATGAAATTTATGAAACGAGCCTTCGGCGAGTTTCATAAATTTCATATGAAATGATCACGAGTGTAAGATTCTCTTTATCATATGACCCTATAAAATGGTATTTAAACGCCATAAGCTTAACATTATTTCAATAAAGAAACGCATAGTTGACATGGATTTTGTCAATGACATTACGTGTACGCGCCAATGTGTTATTACACGTGTAGTCATACGATTTTTATGACACGACGTTATCCACTGAATAACAGCGACGTCATATGATAAATTGCTTTCCGTTGAATCAAACTTTAAAGTAGACCAAATAGTGAAGATGACGACATACCTTCAGGGTATGCAATAGGGTTTTCTTTTAACAAAATAATGCATGTTGTACCTTTTTCTTCCTGGGAATAAACTGCACTGTCTTGGTGATATTTGTTAGTCAATATATTTGGCACAAATATGTCCGAGACATATTGCTGGAATTAGGAAGCAAATAAAATTTATCGCAGACCAGCTTAATATCGCAGACAAGGTTTATAATATTTGTAAATATTTTTTGGCAGTATGTCTTTTTTCAGACAATTAACTTACACGACACTCTTATGCACAATACTGTTAAATACATATACACATTAAGTTTGATACATGAATCCCTTTTGCGTGCTATGAGATTAAAAACAAGTCTGACATTATGGTAGCATGACCATGACTGCCATTGTTTAAAATGTAAAAAAAATGGATAAAATTGTACCGTAGTCCTATTGGGTCTAAATATACAATACTGTGAAACAAGTACAAGATGTGACTTACTTCTCTACGAAAAAAATGTTTGTTTCTGATGGTTAAACGTAGCAGATAAAGCTGTTACTGCTTAAGTCTCAAGATGCTATTCTTTAAATTTGATTTAACAACCTTTAAATGCCTCATAGAAGACTTTAGATAAAGCAAATTTGATACCGAGTTAACTAGTCGTCGCCCAGTCTGATCAGAGTCTTCGCTGTCCGCATGGAGATAGCTTAGACCTTTAGCTACCCTTTAAGAGTTTAGCAAAGAGTCTTATCATACTTAGCAGATGTCCTGGCTGATCTGAGTCTTGGCTGGGCCCACAACCACTTTGTTGGTTTTCTTGTGTCGCGGCTTAATTATCCTAATCATTGAGGGTGGATGTTTGTCTTATTGTAATACGGTCCGATTGGCAACGCTGACACCATAGATATAATTCTTAAACATTCTGAAGAACTTTGAAATGGCTATTCAAGATACATGTACTGTTGATAAACAGAAAATAAATTTATCTTAAGTTTATCTATCTGTCACATTATATTTTAGAATTAACAGATCAAACATCGTTATTTGGCATTAAATATAAATGTTTTCACTCTCAAGATTTGGTCCTATTTTTAAAACGGGATTTAACAGGACAGTAGTTGTTGCCATTGTTACATAAATCCCTTCGGCAACGGAAGCTACCTTTAAAGAATCCAATTGTTTAGTGATATCGAGTGTGGACTGAAATCCAAACCCCCGCGCATCGCAGATTCCATATTTGTACTAGTGGACCATGCATCTGAAGATTTCAAAGACTCAACAAAATGGACACAAATATAATGATCAATAGTTTTCTGTCAACTTGAGACGCTATTGCTTCCTAATCCTGTTCTCTATTGAGGATTTCATATTGCCTTATTATTGAATGAAATTGTCAATTTAAATGCTACTCCCATCTTGCCTTAAGCCACCTCTAACACTCTAACAACCTATGTCATCAGCAAGTGACGTATTTTCAAAATTACACCATTTCGAATGGCCCAGTGTTCGGAATTTGCCCGTAAATCTTGTAAATCTATATAAATTCAAAAACCCACTGGGTGCACCTACATTTAATACTGTAATGAAAGAACTACCTTACTACATGGAAGCCAGCTTCTGACATTTAGTTGATTTTGCAAACAGTTCGACCAAACAGGCTTCACCTTATATTGTGATGTACTTAGTCAAAGTCAAAGTCTTTACGAATTCTACAACATTTTATGGAGTCACTTCCATGATGAAATATAGTCCTTTCTTTGAATGGATATGGTGCAATGCAGTCTTTTCTCGAAAACTATAAACATAGATTTGTTGGTCTATTCCGAATAGAAAATTTGTCCGAATATGTGTTGTTTGATCAATTAGTGACGTGTCGGATGACGTAGGTTATTGCCATTGAAAGCTATCGAAGGCAAATCATATAAACAACACTTTCTCACATGTTCAGGGCCTAGAATGGTTCCACTAAATACGTGATACTCAGTGTAAAATAGTTTCTTTTAAATTTATCAATAATATCCGAAGTGTACCTGTTTGAATAGTGAGGTAGGAGGGTCCATATCGCATATCAAACAGTGCTCCAGATAATAAGGGATAACAGTGATAATTTAGGGTAATTTTCCATCTTTCGCTATAAAACATATGTTGTAACATAGTTAAGAAAAGTTATCATAGAATTATATTCAAATTTACCCCTGATATGGATTTGCTTATAAATACGCAAACTTTCTGGTAAGTGGGAGCATTTGCGCATTATTATGAATTTGCTGCTGACACATACCTTACATGAACCCTGAGAAATATATAGGCTTACAGTGCATTTCCGACCAAAGATCAAGGATAGTTCATGCTCTTTTTGCTTTAATGTTATTTCTCATGCAAAGTGATTCAAATAACATAGTTGTGGGTGGATGTTTTGTCTGGTTGTAATAAACACTGTAGTACAACTGACAAAATGAACATTCCAAGATGTAAATGTAGTTCTTAAAGTCATATCTTCAACAACAAAATAAATGCATGTCTTAACACTTTGCTATGCTTACTTTATTTACACTTAGACTGCAGGCAGAAATGTCAAGGTAAATGAGCCGCGACACGACAAAACCAACAATGTGGTTGTGCGCCCAGCGCAGACTCAGATCAGCCTGGGCATCCGCCCAGTCTGACCAGAGTCTTCGCTGTCCGCATGGAGGTAGGTTAGACACTTAGCTACCCTTTGAGCACTTAAAAATGAGTCTGACCACACTGGGCGGATGCCCAGTCTGATCTGAGTCTGCGCTGGGCGCACAACCACATAGTTGGTTTTGTCGTGTCGCGGCTCAAATAGTGTTGATTTAGATCAAAGAGATCCTTAGGAGTAGTTTGTTCGGGCAGGATCCTTACCATTAGCCAACAATGACAAGGGCAGCTTAAAACTGGATCTTGTATAAAGAACATCGGTGGCACACCCAGCGTCCGTGCAAGGTTATTGGAGGCAATAGAGTTGATAGAATAGATAAATCCATGAATCGAAGGCGGAATGCCCAGTACATGAATGGTTGACCTGTTTACATGTAGGGGTAAATACGTGTACAGTAAATGTATATCCCCATTCAGTACATGTATTTATAAGAGCGCTAATCGATTCAATGGAACTTCCGTACATGTCACTTATTTGCTTGTATACCGAACATAGACAATATAATATTAACAATATAATTCGGCTACAAAATGCCACCTTTCAAAGCGCAAAAAGCCAAGAATATTACATCTAAATAAAGGCTATCTCAATGTTCCGAAGTATGGATTCAAAGTTTTCTGAACAAACAGTGAAGATTTTGGTCAAGCCGCTCTTTAACATAATTCATATTTCTTTCCACCAGCTATTGTTGATCCACTGTAGAATAGTTTTTAAAATGTTCAAATTTTATGTTCTGTTTAAAGCTAAATGCGTACGCGTTCAGGGAAAATAACTCTTGACTAACAGTTTCATTTTTCGCTGTCTTTCTGATAAGGGACAACTCTTACAGGAAAAATGCTGTAGGAGCATTTTTACCTTTAAGAGAAGACCCTTCTGTGGAAGGGCTACGTCATCCAGGGAAGCAAACAGGGAATCAAAATAAATGTTTTCTTTGTTAAAATTGGTGGAAACATTGAGGTGGTGGAAAAACATGGCGATGTACCAAATCACCTTAAGTTATCACACTGGCAAGGGAAATTATGAAATTTGGTGCTGACTGCCTGTCATACACTGCATTGAATACATCTGGGCCGCGACACGACAAAAACCAACAAATTGGCATGTGCGCACAGCTAAGACTCAGATCGGCCGAGCCAAGACTCAGTTCAATCAGTCTTTGCTGTCGGCATGAAAGTAGCTCAGACCCTTAGCCATCCTTTAAACGCACAGCGAAGACACTGATCAGACCATGCGGCAGCCCAAGCTGATTTTAGCCTTTGATGGGCGCACATGGGACTTTGTTGGTGTTGTCGAGCCGTGTCTCAAACAGGTTTGGCAGTTTCATGATAATCATAGCGCCATTTAAGAAATGGCTTTGTCTGGGAGGCCTGCTGGAAGAATGAACCATCAAATTTAGCATTTTTGGTATTCATTCACAGCGTGAAAGCTGTAGTGGTAGCTGGCATGTGTATTGATACTTGCAGTGCAGCTAATATGGTTCGGCCTTTCATCAGCCATAAGCGTTTAGCATGCTATCGGGTTGCAGAATATTGGCAATATAAAAAAAAACAGATTTACTTTTTAATACATGCTGTCTATTTTCCTTAACAAAATTTGTAGATGTACATGCGTGAGTGAAAGTATTTTATGTGTCCATGCTAATTTCAGGGTGAATCCATATCTGATAGAAAGATAGTACATGTATACCCTGAAATATTTTTTGTTTGCATACTATGTTTTACTGTTTAAAATAATAAAGCATTTATATACATATATTTGATTTTGAAATCTCAACATCTATATATATAGTCTGTACTGCCATGCCTAAATAATTAAGCTTAACATTTCTTTGTTGTGATCTGTGTTTACGAATAATTCAGCTTTTCATAATTTATTAACTGTTATTCAATGATATGTGGTAGCGCGAAGACATACATGTACCTTTTACTTCACTAAAGTGTAGATGTTTGTTTCTGGTCCCTCAAAATGGGAGTTTTAGCCCTCAAAGTGAACGATTAAGCGAAAACAATGCATTCCTTATCATATGTGATAAAAAAATCAAATTAAGGTAGACGAATACTGAATAGAAATATTGGCGGGGCATTCAAACCATTATACCGTCTAAATAACCAAAAGAGCTATAAAACATTTGGGTAAGAAAAAAACAATTTTCACCGTTTTGTTTTCCTAATAAACAATATTTTGTATTTCTACATATTATTTTTAAACATTTTCCATTAAAATTCATATCTCTAGCACATGAATGCACTTTCATTTCAGCAAATCATATAATCTGTAAATATGATATCTGAAACAAACTGATAACACAAAATTGCAGTTTTCTTGTTAATAAGTATATTTTTACATTCTTTGAAAAAATGCAAGAAAATTGAATTTCATGAAAAACGTCATGAAAAATATTATCAGTCGATGGGGCATGCTTATGCGTATTATTTTAGTAAAACTTACATCGTATGTTAAAGAATAAAACAAAAAAACAAACATTTCACCGTTTCGTTTCATAGAAAAACAATGTTTAAGTTCAAAATATCCCCAAAACAGACTGCCCAAATTCTGCACCTGCTGCAAGCACAGCCGGTCCTTGCCCTATTATTTATTTTCCTGTTATTCGGTTCTACCATAGAGTAATGTCGACAAAAATGCGCAGATGGAATGGAAACTGTGAAGATCTTGATCGTTCTGGTTCCTAAGGAACAGTCTGATCTCAGTTTCCACTGTTTGTACAGACCTATGTGCCCGAAAACTTAGGATCTTTACGGTAGATATTGTAAGTGTATATTATAACTGTATTTACTCCACAGTTAGTCGATTTGATGATGAACAATAACTCTGTTTGTTTTTTAAACAAGCAAGAACCGAGTTCTTCCGGGATCGTCCACCTTAAGGAAAAATTCATGCCATAACCATAAATCATTCATATATTGGCGAATACAGGTTCCTCTTGAGAGAACTTTGAATACTTCCGAAAAAAAAAACAGCGGTTAAACACTTACTTAAATTTACTAAGATAAATAATTTGTTTACATTGTCCTCTTTGAATACATATGTGTGAATTATGCTTACAATTGAAGGGAGGTCTAGAATGGGTGGTCAAATAGCCATAGCTTTGTTACCACAGTATCTTGGAAATTAATAGTAGACCATCGACACTGTCAACACTGAATTTGGAATAAATCCCCCAAACCCCTCCGATAGTTATTTATTACTGCCCGTTCCAGAGCGGTGCTCATTTCGTGGTCAAATTTTTTTGTCATATTTTGTAGACTTTCTGTTAGTCTTTGACCTTTTCTTGGAAAGAACTGAGCTCTTAAATTGTCGATTGTCTTATTTTGATTCCAACATGTGTCGTCTTTATTTTATATTTCCCTTTCCCATTTGGTGTTAAGGACAGGATGTGGTAAACGATTTTGTCAGGGCCTGGTCATTGCTTTCTCATCTACTAATAACACAGCTAGTCACTTGATCACATATAGTGGATCTAACACGAGTAGTCATTTTATATAAAATTTATGAAACGAGCCTTCGGCGAGTTTCATTAATTTCATATGAAATGACCTCGAGTATAAGATTCTGTTTATCATAGGAACCTTTAAAATGAGATTTTAACGCCTTCAAACTGAATCTCCTTGCAATAAGAAAATACATTGTTGATATGGAGGTTGTCAATGTCGTTACGTGTACGCGCAGTATAATTACACGTGTGGTCGTACTATTTTTATGATACGGCGTTATCCATTGTATATGATAAACCAAGGTATGACAACTAATTCGCATACACATGCAATTTTAAAGGTATTTAGTCGATGTTTCTTTCTTTAGCGTGCATACCTAACGCATTGTTGACCATCGCAGTTACGCAAAAACTGATTTTGAAGTTACACGAAAATAAAAACTTTCATCATTGGCACTTGCGATACAATTTTAAGTCCCTGGCAGGAGCTGGCAGAAAATGTTATAGTGAAGCAATTAAATGTAACCAATATAAAAATCTCAGTCTGCGCCAGATAAGAGCTATTCACGAACAGAATATTTTCTCTAAGCACCGTCTTTCATTCATGTGGCACTCAACATGTTCTTTTAGCATCTTGTCACAGTATTAAAATCAATATTAGTGTCTCAGATTATTATTTGTTCTGATATATTTCAGAAGAGTTCTGTCGTTATGAGGGCAGTTTGCAATATTGTAGTGAAGGGATATCTAATTTTCATTGTAGCAAATTTAGAAAGTCATGTAAATGGTAATGGATATATGACTTGGTAATATAGGATTTTAATCACAGGATTTGAACAACAACTTTTATTAGTGTGATCTAATGTGATTTTTCTTTGCACAGTTTAATTTCCTACATGCACATTACAATGGAAATGGAATCGGAATACGATTCATGTAAGTGATGTTTTATTTACCTTTGCAAAAATTTTAACGTTGTTTCTTACTGAGTAATATTTGGTAAATAGTATTGATAATTCTGATCTGTAACCACCGGTATTTCTATAATGAAATCTGCTGTCTTAGAATTTGAGCAAGAACATAATTTCTTTTAGGGGAAGTTTTTAAATACTACATTACTTTAAATGAGTTTATCTCTATGTTTCGCACCATTTTAAAAAAGGGAAACAACTTTTGTGACGCTTTGATTTTTCCTTGGATAACGAAACCCTCTTTGAAAGGGATCTGTTCTTGAAGGCGACAATCTGCCTCTAGCAAATCGTTGCTATAAAAGTTGACTCCTATTGAGAAGGGAGTCAGCGATGAAAATGGAACTTATGTCTCCCTTGAATGTACAACCGTTCACCTTAAATTATTTGAGAAATACTATTCGATTGAAGAAATATCTATTTTGGATTACACCGAATTTCATATTGTCAGTTAAAAATTAATTATTGTATTATACTTAAGGACAAAAGTTAAATTAACATCCGTGTAGAACTTTTGTCCGTAAGTATATATACTTGCATATATTGTATGCCCTTGTAAGTGTGGCTAATGTCTTACAGCAACTAGATGGTCTTGGCTAATTTGTCTTTGGTACATTAACTATGAAAACAGTGTATAAACAGTAGGCTTGGAATGCTATGGTAACGGAACTGTGACCATTTCACATTCAGTTCTGGGCTATGAAAGTACAGCGTAATTGGAACTGAACACTTGTTAATCGAAATACTTTTCTGTCCAACAAGTATGTTTTTTATCTTAAATTATAATTCTATTACGCGAATGCTTCGCAGTATCGAATGGCAAACAGAAGAGGCACATGAGACTGTTGATTTAGATCGGCGCTAGTTTATAAAAAAAAAAAACATACTCGCTTTTCCTCCAAAGACTACTAGTTAAAGAAAAAAAACTTTGCCTTTTGATTTATTTTATTCATCAATTTTATATTTTCATTGATGTTTTCTATTCAAGAGTTGCATACAACAGATAACGTTTATTGCAAACTGAAAAGAAACATTCACTTCGAATGAACTAATACTAGTTCGGAAGCATAACTGAGTGTTCCTTGCAGATTTGTTAGCGCCGCTGTTGATAATGCTATATGAACTTTACAGCTGTCATGAACATCATGTTCAAATTATTTCCAAGTAGCTAATCGTAAATCCCAAATTAAATCCTTTTCGGGTCACAGTCTTGTAATACATTTCGAGCATGTTAATGGTAGGGTAACAGCCTTGTAACACATTTTGCTTATGGCAATGGTATGACTTTCATATATGACCTACACAAAACTGTTTATAAATTTCTGGGGTCGGATTTATAAAACGACTTAAGTGGTTGCTATGCTGTTGCTAAGGCTAAATTTGTATGAAGGAGATTCCCTACAACTCTGAAATTTGCTCTGGAGGAACAGTCTGAAAAAGACTGTTCCTCCAGAGCAAATTTCATAGTTGTACGAAAGCTTTTTTTATAGAAATTCAGCCTTAGCAACAACATAGCAACCACTTAAGTCGTTTTATAAATACGGCCCCTGAGCCAAGAGTAGAAAAAGACCAGGGCTTCCGTTTGCTACATTACTGTATTCACTTGTTTGTAAGTGTATTATCAGTTTCGCCCCAAAACTTCTTTTGTACAAACGTTTTACCTCTTTCATCGCTGAAATTGATCATATTTCCTAATTTGTAAATTGAAGTCTTTTAATGAAGACAGATTTTACTGATATGGCTTTAGCATTATTTTAATTGTGACTAGGATTGCCAGATATTTATAGAAATGTGTCAATGAATTTCTTTACTGTAATCACAATGCGGGTATTTATCCCCTTAACGCCCAGTGGACTATCCTGTCCTTATCAAATGGATGAGTCCATTTGTCAATTTAGGGGTGTCAGGTTTAGTTTATTTTTTATCTTTTATACTTTGTTTAATGGAAACATGCACATTGTCTGATGCAGATGATGTAAACCCTGATCAGATGCCGCGTTTTGCATGCCTGTGTCCTTTATATGTCTATGATGACAGCGTAATAAAATCGTCTTAGACTAATTAGACTGAAGTGTTTTCTGGGTTACTCTTTACCAAGATTGTTCATGCTGCAAATCACCACCAGGTGGCGGTCATGTTATGCATTTTCTTAAAGGTCAGGAGTGTTGTGTTTTCTGGGTGTCTTTTTTTCAGAGATCGTTCAAAGCATGAAAAATCATAAAAAAATGCTCATCATGAAAAAAAAATTTTGTCAGGTAGATACCTGTAACTCTTTGCAAATCACTACTCGAATCACCACCAGGTGGCGGTCATGGTATTCACTTTCTTAAAGGTCAGGAGTGTGTTCTGGGTGTCTTTTGTCAGGGATCACCCAAAGCATGACAAATCATCAAACATGCTCATCATGCAAAAGACTCAATGTCTGGTAGATAATTCTATGGTGTGACTGGGGCCTAATATAATGCTGTGTAACTCAATAAGAAAATGTATCTTTGTATAGTGTTTGGTATCAATGTAAAGGCAAAATGTAGTGTTTTTAATACATGCAAATCATTTGACCCCAGCATGCCGCAAAACAAAGTAATGCGCGAGATTCAGACTTTCCTCAACACTCCTCGTATGCACAAATATTATGCAAATTTTAGTTTATATTTCACTTGCTTCCTTCTACGTCATGTCTACTTCTGCGGCAAGTCAAATGTTCTGCTGTCTGCTGTAATTTTGACTTTGCAGATATGCAAGCGCGTATGCATAAAAACCGGTGAATGTACAATGCACAGAAAAGAGTAAACAGAATATTTTATATTGTTCGTAAGTATTGACCTGGCACTCATGAATATTCCGTTCACCTCCGTAAATTAATTCACGGTGTCCAATCACGGACAGGTAAAAGCAGCGTCAATATGTATATTACTATTAAACAGGAAAATGCCAAAGCATCAAGTGGCACAGTGGATAAGGCATTGAACTTTAAATCTTGGAGTTATGGTTTCGAATCTCACCACTGTCGTTTTAATATTTTTTCTTGGCGTAAACCAGCGGAAAATCTTGCCATGCTTGGCACAGAATTTTAATGTTTCAGCTTTTAATTTGGTTGCTTGAATGGTTGGTTGTCTTGGGTTTAACGGTCCTTTGAGACAGTACTTCATTCTATATTGGACAGTCTTTCAAAGACATGGAGAAAGAAGAGAAAAAATATCCAAAACGCTTCACCCGCACCTACTGCAAGCACAGTGTCCCTTTGCCCCACTATCAGCCAAACTAATATTGGACTGGGCAGCACCGTGACCGACCCGACAACCCCCTTCAACTATTGGACGAGATGCAGTATCATTCTACATGTACTATCACTTGATGTAAATCCCACAGCAATGCCGACCAAAACATCTCAGATTCAAAGAAAATAAAAATACTCACTGCTTCTTATTAAAGCATTTTCAGGAAAACCAAACGCCTGGAGGAGGATCATATTCAACAAAC
The DNA here is from genome assembly GCA_963989385.1 of Ctena decussata. Lineage (NCBI taxonomy): Eukaryota > Metazoa > Mollusca > Bivalvia > Lucinida > Lucinidae > Ctena > Ctena decussata. The sequence continues at coordinate 53,523,223 of OZ022499.1, read as the reverse complement.
AATAAATGTAACTGGTGTTCAGAGTACGTAGGAATCAAGAGAAACCGGGAAACTTGCGTTCCCAAGAAAATATATGTGGGAATACCCGAACAACAGAAAATCGTTTGAAATTATTAGGTAAAAAATATGCATTTTCATTAAAAAAAACCCTTAAAAATAAAGAAAAAAAAGTAAAAAATGAAAACTATGAATGCTACAAGATTCGACCTTGTGTCATCTGTGTCTGCAGTTTGAAGGCTTCACCACTACGCTACGGCGTTATCGAAAAATGATTTACTGTATTATATTCAAATAGCAATATTTCCGGTAAATCATCGCTAAAACTAACGAAAACATACGAGTGTAATGACGGAAATAAATGAGTGCCAGGCAGGTCAATACTTACCAACAACATATGGAATTCCATAAACAAAGGATAAACTAAAGCCAAACCCCTTGTCAGTTGAACAGAGGAATAATGCTCCTGTGCAAAATAGAAAAGTTTTATTGGGTATAGGGTATTTCAACTAATACAATGAAGCAGTCTCCCTAAACACTGTTAAAACATTGATTCATTTTGTCTCTAGACCTTGACCTAGAAACAGGTATCTATATAAAACAATCATTATTTGTATTAAACAGACCTATGCAGAACACAGCTATTTGTTTAAGTTTTCAAAAAGTAAATACCGAAACTGAATTATAACTGTTTTATATTACTGCACATGTAACCATAACTAGCATGCAATAACTTAGACTGAATACGGTATAAATCTCATGAGCCCAAAACCAATATACGTTCATTGAATAAACGCTTTTGTTACCTGCTGAAGTTTATATTACTTTATTGTACACGTCTATGAATTTCCATGTATGATTATCCAGGTTAACGTTTGCTTTATACTTTAAAAACGTTCATGCTGTTAACCATTAACTTTTCTCACCAGAACTATACTTAAGGACAAAAGTTCTGCACGGATGTTAAATTAACATCCGTGCAGAACTTTTGTCCTTAAGTATTTGTCCATGTGATTCTTTTTATTTCCAAGGCTTAAGAAAATGCTTTCTGAGAAGTTCTCTTGATAGCGCTGAATTCCAGTGTCTCTAACAGATACCATTTAAAAGAATATTTGAATGCATTCCACGACCGGATAAAAAGGTTACCAAAATGATGGGGAATACTTTGCTCCTTTCTAGCTAAAAATCCACCCTAATGACAGGATTTTGCAGGACCCTCGTATGTCTATTGTAATTTTTTTTCACAAAAAGATGGACTAATTTCAAACTAATTTGAAAGAGTGTTTCTTGTGTGTCCTGCTTCCACGAACGTTCAAGCTGAAGAAAGTTGCCACCAGGGACAGCTCTAAAGTTCTGATATGCCTATGGCGAAAATGGCAAAATCTTCTCAAACACCGCTGTCTTGATTTCAAAATAATTTAGAATGAAGGTACATGTATCTTGAGTGACTGATTGTTTAAGCAATAAAATTTCTAAAGAACTTGACCGCCAGTGTCTTTCTGAAGATGTCCATGGTGAAAGCATAATAAAATCTTCTTAGAATAATAAGACGGAAGTGTTTTCTGGGTTACCCTTTACCAAGATTGTTCATGCTGCGAATCACCACCAGGTGGCAGTCATGGTATTCATTTTCTTAAAGGTCGGGAGTGTTGTGTTTTCTGGGTGTCTTTTTCAGAGATCGTTCAAAGCATGACAAATCATCAAACATGCTCATCATGCAAAAGACTCATTTTGTCTGGTTTATAATTCCTCGTATGTGGAAGAATTCGGGCTGAATACAAATAATAATACAATACAAATATTAATACAAATGAGCACGAGACATCCTGCGACCAACCATGTCTGTCACTTAGCCTTTATTATAAATAAGATGTACTGCGAGAGGCAGAAATATATTGGCATAATGGTCAAGTTATTTTCTAAGTATTTTCAGCTTCAGTTCTTTTATTCCTCAATGTTTCCTTCGCAGTTTACAGTTCCGAAAACCACACCTACTCTAAACAGATTTACATCCCTCAATTAACTGAAAGGTAAAATCACGGACTTATGTGAGACATTAAACACGTGTGATCTTGTTTGTGAGAGTATGTCACGTGCTTAGTTATCGTTGCATTGGCCAGTTTACACTATCAAGTGACTTATGAGTGACATTATGGGCGCGGCTCGAACTGTGTATTCTCGCGGACACGCAAGTTAAGGGGCATTTACATGCCTCTATGTTTGCACCACTTTTACAAAGTGGAGTAACTCTTTGTGACTTCCTGTTTGCTGACCTGAGTCTGCGCTGGGTGCACAACTTTTTCGGTGGTTTTGTCGTGTCGTGGCTCAAATCGTTCCTGCGAGCCAGTGGTGTTTCTAGACACAGTTAGCGGTGAAAAATAAAACTACGCATGCTATTTGGGAGCAAAAATGAAACTGCTTTGAAAATGTAGGCTTGAAATTTCTTCTGAAAAACATTTTAGACAGTTCATCACGAGCAGACGCACGTTTTCAATTATCAACTTCATTCACAAACTGAAGTGTTTTGTTTATGTTGTTCAGTCTAATCGTAGCTGTATCGTAATCCGGCATCCTGGGAGAAAAATACTATTGACTTGTTTTCAATGAAAATTTCAATTAAAACGAATTTTCTCATTTTAGCCAAGAGACACATAAACACGCCCGTGTCACATGGCTGCTTTCCATAAACAGCTTGTAGAGATTACCGGGATTACTCTAAACATTTAGACACATGAGTAAATTGCTGTTCTTAGTATTGTGTAAAAATTGAAAAAGTCGATTTCGCTATAAGCGATGTTGCTAGCGGGTTTGCAAACGGTGCAGACCCTTAGGAGACTGCTCTTGCTCTTTTAGAGCAGTCTGCTCTGGATCTCCACGGTTTAGTAACGCACTTATAGGGCCATGTTTAGGAGCATTGTAGTAATGCTTTAATCTGTAATTCAGATAAAATCCTTGTAGGTGGATATTTGTCTTGTTGCATCATCGCTGATAATTTGTAATCAACATCTTAGGAACAAATAGTATTTATTTTCAAAACACAACCTTTTAGATTCAATTGCAAAAAGTATCGCAAAAAGCACTGATTATGATAATGTTTGACAATGTTAAAGAAAACTTACACCTGCAATTCCAATTCTCGATGGCGTTTCAAACCTGTAACGTCATTTCATGAGTAACATTTACTTAAACTTCAAGCAAAAGGTCCCTTAGCTACCCTTTAAGCGCACAGCAAAGACTCTGATCCGACTGGGTGGATGCCCAGGCTGATCAGAGTCTGCGCTGGGTGCACAACCACTTTGTTGGTTTTCTCGTGTCGCGGTTATAGTTTTAAGTTAAATCGGTACACATTTCAACACCGAGCCATACGATTTATTACTTGACCACAGGACACCTGACTCATAAGTCAGAGGTCCTGGGTTCGAAACCCGGTCTGGCCACATACTTTCGTTTCTCCTTCCGCTGATTCAAGAAGGGCAGTTGTCAGTTACTGGCGAAAGTATGTGCACTTAGTACTGATTAACCGCTTAGGAGGTCTAAGCCTGCCCAGGAATAGTGTGGTTAGATTAACTGACCGTCCCAACATGACCTTAGCTGTTTACCGTGGACGTTAAGCATCAAATCAACCAACCAACTTGACCACAGCTGTTCTGTGAAAATGATCTTTGGATAAGAAATTTCAAAGCTCAGCAATGAAGCGGTATGCCTTTTCAACTGGATTAAAATCTTTCTTTCTCTCTCTATCTCTCTCTCACTAACTCTCTCTCATTTTCGGTTGGCTAGGGCAATTAGTAATTTGTCCTTAAACCCGATCTTCTGTTCTACAAGTAGAAGATGCCCAGCAAACAAATTTATAAAAACTGTTACTAGGTTAATGAGTTTTAAATTAAAAAATATGGGATTCGACAAATTTATTGAATTTTGAATTTAAAAATAAGTAATTTGTCCTTAAACCCGAAACTCTGATCCAAAAGTAGAAGATGCCAGCAAACAAATGCATAAAAAAACTTTGACTAGTTTACTGAGTTTTAAATTTGAATATAAGGGATTCCTTTAAAACGTCATGTCACTGTTGTAAAACAATATTTTTATTCTAGTTTCACGTAATCGTCCAGTTATTTTCAGTCATGTCATTGATCGGCCTTAATCGAACTTATAGCACATTTGAGCCGCGACACGACAAAACCAACAATGTGGTTGTGCGCCCAGCGCAGACTCAGATCAGCCTGGGCATCCGCCCAGTCTGATCAGAGTCTTCGCTGTCCGCATGGGGGTAGCTTAGATCCTTAGCTATCCTTTGAGCAATTAACGAAGAGTCTGGTGAAACTGGGCGGCTGCCTAGGCTGATCCGAGTCTTCACTGGGCGCACGACCACATTGTTGGTTTTGTCGTGTCGCGGCTCATTTATTTGCGAACTTTGCCTATTGTTATACCGCGTTCTATAACTATTCGTAATACGAGGGACAGTTAAGAATTCCCGATACAAGTTGCAGAACTGTTTCTTAATCGATATTCAAGTCAATTTGCTTAACCTGTAACCTAAACATACATATTATGAAAATCATTTTTATTATGATCGTTGCGCCACTTTAAAATTATTAAATAGCCGGGAGGTGGCGCAAATTTCTAATGTGCATGCATTTTTTTTAACTTACTACATTTCTTTAATACTTTTGCACTTTCTCAAGGTAAACAGGCATTGTAAATGTGCATAGAATACATGAAATCTAAATCTAAAATCTAAAGCGTGGAATCGTATAAATGTAATGCGTAAGTTGAAGTTTAAACTTGACAGAAGATCTTTACAAACCATATTTTTTCCTTTATTCGACCTCTTTTAGAATACGCTGATGTCGTCTGGGACAATTGTTCGCAGTACGAGGTTTACGAGCTCGTGAGGATACAAAATGAAGCTGCACGGATTGTGACAGGAACAACGAAACTTGTATCTATCAACTCTCTTCTTAAGGAAGTTGGTTGGGAATCTTTATCTTCTCGCCGGAAAAAGCACAAGCTTCAATTACTTTACAAGATGCAAACGATCTTTCTCCTGACTATCCGTCCTCTCTTGTTCCACCATTCGTGGGAAATACTTCTTTTTCCCGTTACGTAATTCAGCTGATCTAAAAACGCTTCATGCAAGATCTCAACTCTATTATAACTCTTTTCTTCCATCAGCTATCCGTGATTGGAATAAACTGCCTACCGAAACACGTAACATAACAAGCATAGCATCTTTTAAGCGAAAATTAAATGCAAATGTTACTACTCCACCTAAATTCTTCTTTGAGGGGAAAAGAATCTGACAGATCCATCATGCAAGACTTAGAACGAAATGCAGTTCTTTGAATTATCACTTATTTTCTAAAAATATATTGGATGACCCGTTATGCCTTTGTGGAGCTATCGAAGATACGAAACATTTTCTATTTTCATGTGATCGCTACAGAGATTTAAAACAAGACTTATTTGACAGTATATCACCAGTCTGTGAACCAACTCTTGATATACTTCTTCATGGGAACTCTGAGCTTTCAGAGGCGGAAAATAAATTGATATTTCTCGCGGTACAAGAGTTTATTATAAAGTCTAAACGATTCAAGTAATAAGGTTTCATTACATAGTCCATATTTTGATAATAGTGTCAAAACTATTATATTTATAATTTGAAAGTATTATTTCAAGTGCAAGACCTAGTACGAATTATTAATAATAACTATATTTATTCATCTCGTCATCTTCTCAGTAGACCTTTCTTGTCGACTGTGGCATGCACACTAGACAATGCCCATGACCGAGAAACGTTGCTCTTATGTTTTGTTTTTTTTTCCCGTGGAGCTCGGCAGTTTGATGAATTAAATTGAAGTCTATAGTTTTTGGTTTATTGATTTGTTATTTAATATACATGTTAAAGGAAAAATATTTATACAACCCAGGGCGCGTGGGACGTCGAAGCAGCGTTGATCAGCGTTGATTCAACATCACAATGTTGGATTGGTGTTGGATTGACGTTGCTTTGGCGTTGCGTGCCCCCTGGGTAAGTAATGTATTTTTTCAAATCACGTGTTATATGTACTTTTCTGTTATTGCAAAATGGGATACAGACTTGAATAAGTCAGCTTCTGAATCCCGTTTTGCATAACATATGATATATTTTGTGAATGAATGTACTGTTTCATATATTGGTTATACAAAGAAAATAAAGTTTAAACCAAACAGGCATTATATACAGCAATCGAAACACTTATATAAAAATAATTAAGATTCCCAGGATAGAACTAAGTTGTCTAATGTAGAACGAAGCTCATTTTGTAGTCGCCATAATAAGATTATATCATCAAGAGCTTTATCTATAGTCTTCGAATCTTTTGTTGTTAAGCCAGTTTGTTCTTTTACGTTTACTACTATGAAATATATAATATATAAAATAGGTGTTCTGCATGTCTCACGTTTTTATGTTTTGATAAGGCAAGTTTTTAGACATCCTACCTATGGAAACAGTTGTTTATTTTGTTATCTGTTCGTTTGTCTTACTGCTTGTGCTTTTATTTCATGTTACGTTTTTTTGGGTGTCGTGAATGAGATTTGGAATTTGATTGTATACTTGTCTATCATTGTCTTTATACACTACTTGTAAATTGTTTTACAATTCAATTGACACGGTGTATAGATATTGTTATTAATCTAATAAAATGAATAGGAACTTTTATGAGAAATTAGATAAATACATACTCTTACATGTGATAGAAATTCTTATAATTATAACCAATATCTGCTTTGGTGGTTTGATAAAGCTATTTTTCAGTTGGCTCGTACATACGTATACTAATTTCTCATAAAAGTTCCTAATGTATTTCCTTAAATTATCAGAAATATCTATAAATATAAGTATTAAAATATTTCTCAACATGGTTCCTAATATGTCTTATTATTCTTGATACAATTTGAAGAAAAGCCTATTTCGTCGTTACCACTTTGTCGCCATCAGTTCACAGATGTTCTTTATATTTAAGGTCAAACCTGATACTGCATGTGTTTAGACACGCACGCTACCTTTGGTATAACTAAAATAGATGCAGCAAGTTTATCCAATTTTGTATTAACTGTCGCGATCAGTTTGCTAGCAAAGCAGTCTTTATCCCGAATATTTAGAAATAGCTTGAAATTCAGGATCTTATTCAAACGCTTCCGGCATAGACAACCAACAAATAGTTTGTACTTCAGTATAGTACTGTTGCTAATAGTGTTAATATTTTCTATTTCTTTCTTCTTGGAGATCACTGAGCCCATTTAGATAAATTGGAAATAAATTGGAGATGCCGAATCCAGGGCTAGAGATTGTGGCTGTCTTTTGGTTTTGTCGTCGTACTGCTTGTGTCATTGCTACGTATTACCAAGTACCGTTTGCTGCTGCGGTAGGGATGCAATTTGATTATATCAGTTTCCAAGCATTGTCCGTATATACTACTTCTAATACCATTGTACAGACTTCAGGAATATTGATGTTACTGCATGAAATCGCTTAGTAAATATGCACTGCGGTACATGTATAACTGAATTTAATAACTTGCAATCAAATTCAATTATTTCTTGCGACATAAATTCATGATGTCTCACAAAGATATTGATTTATCATATGGCGTCGCATCTGAGAGTGTAATAAAGCCATGCATTAAATGCGATAATCCACTAGTGGATTAAATATGCAAATTACGTCGAAACGTTATACGGTGACGTCCATAAAAACGTTGCATTTTCTAATGGCGAAACCATGACGTTTTATTGCAAATTTTGCTGATAAAATGCGATTTTAGTGTCATATGATAAATAGAATCTTGCATTCGTGCTCATCTATTATTGAATTTATTAAACTCGTTGGGGAAAAATGATAAGATGCTCGGCAAAGCCTCGCATCTTATCTTTTTCCCCAACTCGTTTAATAAATTCAATAATACATGAGTACTCATGTAAGATCCTCTATTTAGTAGTTTAGTCTCCGTCCAGACTTTTCTTGTACAATCTGCAACATTTGTCGTTCTACATGAATTTTTGACTCCTGGTCGGATAATAAATCGCCAAGGTTTCCAAAAATGTGCAGTATACATAGAAGAATACCATAATTTCAGTTCGAAACTGTTGACCTTAAAAGTTGCACACTAATTTATGAATCTTTTCGATCTAATGCTAGCGTTAAAGTTCTAAAATTAGGACACCTAAAATAATCGCCGTAAACATTCTTAAATGGAACAGCTTAATTTTACGCTGCATGTGCACAACTGTTTTATAGTGATTCATTAACACTCATTAGATTTCTTTATTGGTGCGAGTCTATATCTGACTATTTTAAAGAAGCTCGTAGATTATAAAAGGACGTAAGCCTAATGTGGATGATCACGTAATTTTCTTACGTCATTTACTTACGTCATTTTGAACGAGGAAATCCAGGGAATGCTTCACGTTTTACTCAATAACTTCGTTGTTTCTGTATTCTGTCAAAACTAAGCGCAGGGAAGGTGTTTTTATCTATCGACACAAACAAGCATTTCATACATGTATGCACTTGATTGTAATGATATCCAGGCAATACAAAGAAAACTCGTACGTTTCTTTGTCAAAACTGCAGCCAAATACAAAATTTCAATATTTCTATGAAATTATTCAAGATATAGAAGGATCGTACTAATCAACGTTGTGCTACAACACGGATTAGTCTACGCGTCAGTATTACACGTTAACAGGTCGCACTTGACACCGAGGTGAACTGAAATGTGTGAGCGTTACGGTTGTCTGTCATAACTTAACATGATACTGATCGATAACAGGTGCCTAGATTGGAATTAATTGATCACGGATGTCTCCAGACTGATGATATTTTACTCCATTCTTCAGACACAAACCAACATGGGTTCATACAACTATGTGCGCATATGTCGGTTGTTGTGAATGCTCAACTCATTGTGCCGACAGAAGGAATTTGTTTTATGACATAGATTTCAATAAATGTACGATGGCATTAAGCCGCACCACGAATTACCTTTTTGATGTTGATTAAATGCTTAATGCATAGACACATCTGACACTTAAGTCTTCAAGGCACGCTTAGTAGTGTAATCGGTTACCTGTTACCTGGAGCGAGTTTAAGTGTGAATGCAGTTATTTCCCTTAGACCCGCCAAGCGATAGGTATTAATCGATATTAGGAATGTCATATCGATGTCCATATCCCCGGATCTGTACAGGTGTTGAACTTCTCTGAAGCCGGTTTTTTGTCATCACTGTCTTTGGTATTTTATCAGCATAATAACAATATGAAGGAGCTGATGGAAACATTTTTATTTCTTTAACAATATGGGTTTTCTTGTTCTCATATCAAATCAATTGACTTTTCTCAGTTGCTCACTTTTGTTGTAATAAGTCTCTTTTTTCACATATTTAGATCAATTTCGTAAGGATTGGCGAGAAAAATAGATCTGATTATTGGTCGCTTTAGTTTCTGACAACACAAACATAAAACAATAATACTTATAATAAATTATATTTCGATCCCTCTTTGACGTTCTCAGCTTAATGGAAAGATTAAGCCTGATACAGACATCCATCCACCCACGTTTTTTTTTTCTTTGTTTTCTTTTTCTTATCATTTTTCTTTCTTTTGCCCCGCCCACTGGGGCTCGCGAAATATATATTGGCTGCCTGATGCTTCTGCGGCAGCTTTGGACGGACACACGGCGCCAGGTGTGTGCAACTATGCTTACTTACCGTTGAGCCACTTGGGTAACGTCGATACGAGAATTGAACAGAACAATTCTGCGGCAGCGGCTGCTAGACCTGAGTGTCATTTATAGCAGGCCGAGTTATTCTAGCAGTCCTACAAATTCAGAGGCATTATCTCGACATGACTAAAATATTATTTTCTGGGACGTTAAAACCACCACTCAACAGCAACGACAACTTTTTTTTGACTTCCTGTTTTGACAAAACTTTTCAAAAGTTTTATGCAAATGCCGTCTTTCGGCTTTCTGCTAAGCTGCTAAACATTAACGATTAGTATTTAAAAGTTGCCCTTTTCTGCGAACAAAACAAAACAAAAATAAATAAAAGAGTCTCGACACGACAAAACAAACAAAATGGCATGTGCGCCCTGCGAACACTCAGATCAGCGTGGGAATCTGCCAAGTCTGATCAGATTCTTCTCTGTCGGCGAAGAGGTAGTTTAGCCCATTGGTTATCCTGCCCAGGCTGATCTAAGACTTCGCAGGGCGCTATGGGACTGTGTTCGTTTTGTTGCGACGCTGCTTAAATTACTATTTTCATACGGTTAAAAAAATCATCAGAAGACGATCTTTAATATATATCGGACTGAAAATCGATTTCTGACTTTCATTGCCGTTAGCGAGTGTTAATTTTGAAATTGCATTGTTTTGACAAGACATGTGACCGAATTTCACACCTTCAGACAGATGGCGTGTCGACAACAGCGGCTCAGTAGGCTTCTCAGTCGTTGACTTTAGCAAACAATTAAATGAGCCGTGACATGACAAAACACAGCTGCATATGCGCCCAGCGAATACTCAGATCAGCCTGGGTATCCGCCTTATCTAATCAGAGGCTTCAATATCGGCATGGAGGTAGCTCAGGGTATTAGCTACCCTTTAATCGCACAGCAAAGACTGGGTGGCTGCTTAGGCTGATCTGCGTCTTCGCTGGGTGCACATTCCACTTTGCTGTTTATCGTGTCGCGGCTCGTATAAGGAAAATTATGAAAAATGACCAGACTAAATTTAATTACAACATGGATTCTGCTTGCCAATTTTAAATGGTTTGCGCACAGGCACAGCCTGATTTGATCACACATGTTTAAAATATTTGATCAGAAATTCGGATCAGTTCGGTTTGTGCAGAAACGGGTTAGGTTATACAAACTAATACTAAAATTGACAAAACAAAAATCATTAACTGATCATAAACTCAGACCAGTGCTTCGCAAGTGCATAAGCTGGTGTGAGTCAGTTTGCATATTGATCAATCTATATTGTTTAAACTTAAATATATATTGTAAGTCATGCCCGAAACTGTGAACAACTAATTCCATAAATTGAATGTTGCAGCTTTATATTTCTTAGCATTTATCTTTAGTTATTTCATGATGAGTTCATTTCAAACTTTAATGAGATGACAATTACTATAACTGATAGGAGGAAATATCGGATTTTATGATCGATAATCGATTAATACACGCGTAATAAACATGTTACTTATACTGTATGCATAGCGTATTATCAACGTAATCCGATCAGCTTGCGCAAACCGTTCAGACTCTGTTTGGTCTTATCATTTTGCACATATCAGACGCTGATAACATTGCGCAGATGCGCAGGCTTATTACGTAAGTACTCATTTTAGCAGAAATACCAAAAATAGCACAAAATTTTTATCTTTTAAATAATCCTTTCTAGCTTCACTTAAAACAGTCATATATTAAAGGGACAAAGTTTCATTATGAAAAGAAATATTACTAATAAAGTGAAACATAAAAAAATGTTACTATAGCCTTGCAAGAAAAATGTTTCATAGCATTTTTTCCTTAGCTATTCGTACTATGCTATAGTAAGCGCTCCTTACACAACGTTACGAGGATATCTTCATCATGATTTAGTTTCGTACAGTCAACAGTTTTTCGACAATACTGTAATATCTAAAGAGAGCAATACATGTCTCCTAATAATAAATGAGCAAATCTGCCAGTTAGCTAGTCAATAAAAATCTTCTAAGATCCTACCCTGTGATAGACAAAACATATTTCGGTTTCTTTGATAAATATGCCCCACCACACTCGAATAAATTTCAATCAAAACTGTAAGCACAAACACTAGAAATTATATTATAACTGATAACTAATAGATTAAATTAACATTACCATAAGATATGTAATTATTTGTTTTCATAGTTGATTTTTTTAGCTTCTTAAGAATTTAAAAAACAACAACAACAAAAAAAAACTACAATTAGCCGATTAACCGTTTTTTTTTTTTTTTGTTTTTGTTTTTTTGTTTTTTTTTTCACGTTTGATTGTCACGTTTAAGAGTTTATTGACTTCTTTCTCTTTTTTTTCCTTTCTTGCGTTCTTCTTTCATTCGATCTTTCTTTCTTTCTTAATCAGATTATATAAATATTGTTCCTTTCTTAATTACATGTAGATCATAAAAAGCACACACGAAATATATAAACAAAACACGAATACCAAGAAAGGATGTGGTGTTAGCCTTTCCGCAATATAGGCGGATTTGGACTTAGACTATTTGAGACATAATTATGAGCGAGGTTTTATCGAAACACGACTTTTTGTAATGTTTAGAGATAAATGGAAGATACTTATAGTGTACTTATTTTATAATGAATTACATCAATGTAAACCTTATAAAAATCTCTCGATGGTGATAACTTATAAAAGTCTTATAGAAAATTCGATCATTTTCAAATTTTAGGCTGAACATAGCCTCTGCGGCATTTTCGACATGATTCGTATATAATTTCAAGTGATTGAAGCTTCAAACTTCAAAAGCCGATGGAAGAATCAAAACATGAAGTTATTTTATATATTTTTACACCATATTAACGGACAAAGAATGAAGTTTATGTTCATAACTTATAAAAAATTGTCGTACTATCATAAATGTATTTAATTTAACATTTTACATTGTATTCCTATGTAATTGCATATAGCACTGGACAGAATTTCAACAGGTAAGCTCTCGGATAAACCCGTAAGTCACTATCGGTATTTTCCGCCGTATTGAAGCATAAAGTTCCCTATGCCGCAGTTTTCAAGAGAGTAATATGTTCCTGACAAATACATTGCAGTTTTATACATTAACAAGTCCGCCCAATGCCAGCGCCCCATTTCAACCAGAATATATCATGAAACATGTTGCATATGGCAGTACGTATTGTATTATTAACCCATTTATGCGGGGCATTGGCAAACCGTATAGGTCCTGATCAAACGCCGTAATACGCGGCGTCTGATCAGACTCTCCTCTATTTTAAAAAGAAAAAGGTTTGTCTGTTTAAAAGTGACAATTAGGTAGTTATGACACTACAAACAAACTAGAGAGATATTTAGCGCGCTGTTTATCTTACTGCATATATCTTCTAGTAATTTTGCGCCTCAGATAACACCCACAAAGCTGTCGTCCTCTAACAAGTCACATTATCCATCTCTGTAAATGGCAACAATGTACTGAAAAAGTCATTATATGCAAAAAGAAGCATCTGGGATCTACAAATTCTAGCATTGTCGTATAAAACCTTATTGAAATTTTCAGGTAGTGTGCTAGAAAGGCTTTTATTATCAATCTCTATATCTAACTAAAATATTGACATATGCGCCGATAAAGACATAAAGTCACTGACTGCTTTCTCTTTTTATACCTCCGTTTTGAAAAAAAAACGGACGTATTATGGCATGGCGCTGTCCGTCCGTCCATTTGTCCGTCCGTCAACATTCTTGTGCGCACCATATCTCAGTAACCGGTTGAGATCTCTTCATGACATTTGTAGGCATATATATTAAGGATGGGGCAAAGTGTCACGTACAGTGATGGTTGCTCCCCCTCTCTTAGTTTCCAAGTTATGCCCCTTTGATTATTTCTTACCCTACTAGTCTTGTGCGCGTCATAACTAGATAACCCTTCGGGATGTCTTGATGAAACTTCATAAGAATATGTAAGAGGATCCGAGGATGTGTCGCGCATAACAATGGTTGCTCTCCCTTTCTTCCTTTTGGAGTTGCATCCCCTTTATTAGATTTTTAGAGTATTTTTGTGTATACTTATCGTGTGTATTCATTAACTAAGTAACCATTTGGAATATCTTGATGAAACTGTATAGAATGGTTGTTCCCCCTTACTTAATTTTGGAGTAACCTCCCTTTGATTAGTTTTTCTAGGCTCGCCCCATTCCCCCATTCACTCCATAACTCCTAAACCATCGAAATATTTTAATGAAAATGTGTATAATGATGGGGCAATGTATCATGAGCATGAACCACAACTCTGGCTTACTTACTAATTGAGTTATCTGCCCTTGCATCAATTTTAATTTTACTCTGTAACTCCCTAACCGTTGGAAATATTTTAACAAAACTCAATGGTGATGTGTATATTGTCAAGGGAATGTTTTATGACCAAAAATGGTACTCTAGTTTACTAAGTTTATAAATTACCTCCCTTGCTTGACTTTGACATTTCTCAACTTCTAAGCTGCTTCACCCTGGAAGCTGATTTTTGGTATACTAATAGTATTTGATGTGCTAGATGATTTAATAACATTGCAGTCATTAATTACAGAGTTGTTTCCCCTGTTTGTCTGCCTGTCCATCCTTCTATAAACAATCTTGTTCATTCTGTTACTCCTTCATGACACTGAAACGGGCGTATTATGCGCCGCTTGCGAAGCTCTTGTGTTCTTACGTTAACCCTATGTACGGTATATATCACCTCATCCCTATAAAATGGCAGGGTCTTCACCATTTTCAATTTTATAGGGTGGATTGTACGAATTTTCACTGGAAGAGCAGTCTGATCTGGGTTCACACTGTTTTTCTGGGCAGTTTTTTTACGAGACTTTGCCTATCGTTATTTTAGAACGTTTACCGTTCGCCTACAGCTGATTGTCATGACAGTTGTTCTGCCCAGTCAATACCGATTACGAGATAGATTGCATACAGCTGAGCGGATGGTGTAATCAATCAAGTTTAATCGCTGATTTCTGGTATTGGTCTAATTAAACTAACTAGCATGTCTAGTGTCAATGAAGTGATAGAATGACACTTTCACAGGTTAATTCCCGGACCATTTTAAATGAACGGCTTCATGATCAGTGTCTATTTTTTTCAGCATATGCGCAGGGGAAAGCTTCGCAGGCAGGGTGTCCTAATTTGACAGGAATAATTTGCAAAAAGATTACAATTAAAAATAGAAACGCTTTCCCGGCGCGATAACAATTATTTCGAATTCCCTAAAGACTGCTGACTGGTTTTAATTCGTTTTCAAGGTAAGTAGATGAAGGGACAAACACTTAACGCTCAGAGCGGGCTCACTAAAACGTACATCCATAATTTTTTATATGTTGGCGCAGTGTGATGCAATTTATGTAAAACAACATACATGTATACATTCACTATGCAAAGCTTATATTGCCTGTGTTAAGTGTGTCAATAATTAGGTTAAAAGCCAAGTTTTTGGCAGTGGTAGCAGTGTATCCCATCATCCACTTTATTTCAGCTTTAAAATGCAAGATGATGCCTTACCTTTTTACACTCAGTTCACCTCACACATCTTCTAGTAATCTTGTGCCTCAGAAACACCGACATAGCTGTCCTCTGACAATAGAGTGTGGTTTTTATTGTTTCCGTGTCGTCCCTGCACTAGGATTGTTCTCCATTTCTGTTAATGGTAATAAGGTATAATAAAAAGTCATTTTATCATATGACGTCGCATCTGAGAGTGTAATAAAGCCATGCATTAAAAACGATAATCCACTAGTGGATTAAATATGCAAATTACGCCGTAACGTTATGCGTTGACGTCCATAAAACGTCGCTTTTTCTGATGGCGAAATCGTGACGTTTTAGTGCAAATTTTGCATATAAAATGCGATTTTAGTGTCATATGATAAATAGAATCTTGCATTCGTGCTCCTGTATTATTAAATTTATTAAACTCGTTGGGGAAAAATGATAAGATGCTCGGCAAAGCCTCGCATCTTATCTTTTTCCCCAACTCGTTTAATAAATTCAATAATACATAAGCACTCATGTAAGATCCTCTATATATAGAAAATACAGCAGCTGGGATCTACATATTCTAGCATGGCCGCATAAAATCTTTCCGAAATGCCAGCATGTGTGGCTAAAAGGCTTTTAGTATCCAATTCTATGTCTAACTAAAAATCTGACATAAGCGCCGATAAAGATATAAAATCATTGACTGCCTTGTTTTTGTTTTTATTTAATTTATTTATTTACTAATTTTATTCATTTTTATATTTACTTTATATGTTTAAGCCATTTTCTGAAAATATTCTATAATTTCGTTCACATCATCTCCATGTAAAAGCATTGTGACGTTTTTTCTAGACATTTGTTTTCATAAATGCATTAATGGAATTCGAATCAGTGTACACTCGGATCAGTCTGTTCTTCCAGGAAATATCTGGTCTGGGTCTACACTATTTTAGGGCATTTCTGCACAAGGCCTTATAATTTGACACTGAAATAACAGCAACGTTGAGTAACCGTCGATTCAACGTCATGACGTTGATTGATGCTTGGTTAAGGGTTGATTTAACGTTGTGTGTCCGAGTTGTAGATTTATCTTTACTCTTGTTCCCTCTATAGAAAGTTTTAAAGGACCTTTCAATGGTTTGTGCATTTGAGCGATGTGCATACATGTGCCAGTGCACGTGTATGCACATCGCTCATGTATGTATTTTACGTATCTGTACATGTGTACTTGAGTTCGTGTTTGTATGTGCATAAAATATTTCTGGGTCCTTCTCGCAACTAGATACTAACCATTGAGTATTATATTTCTAAACATGTATACTTCTATTCCTTAATTACCACCATCTGCATTTGTTTTAATTGTTAACGTAGATTCTTCTGTTGTTTAAATATTTTCAACCTGAGATCTATGAATAAATTTGGAAAATTTCAGTGCGCCTACAGCTGATTGTCGTGACAGTTGTTCTCACCGATCAAAAGATAGATTGCATACAGCTGAGCTGATGGTGTAATTAATCATGTTATATTGCCGATTTCTGATACTGATCCAATTAAGCTAACTGGCAAGACTGGCAGAATGACCATTTCGCAGGTTAGTTCCTGGACCAATTTGAAAGGCCTAGTATTCAGTGTGTATATTTTAGCCCATGCGCGGGGAAGACTTGGCCGTAAGGTTGTCTGTCCTAATCATTTTATGCAAACGGCCGATCATAGGCTTTCAAAGAAGGAAAGTAAAAAGTATGCAAAGACCAGGAACTGAAACAATCAAAATCCAAATCCAGCCCTCAAACCATAGTTGGAAACAACTAAGATTACAAATAATCAAGATACAGAGAACATATGGCCAACCGAGTGAGCAGCTTGTTCCCAAAAGGTGGCCACTCAGCAACCCAAACCGAACCAAAAATAATAATAACATACATAAGGTAAAACATCACAGAAACTCTGACACCAAAAACAGGCAACAAAGAACCACAACAGAACTACCGCCTTGGAACGGTCAGTAATGAATTAAGGTTGCCTTAATGTTATGCTTGCCCCGCGAGTTTACACACCATTTCTAGCTCACATTTAAGATTAATAATTGGTTAAAATTCAGTTTACAAGGGAAACGGATGAAATACAAACGATGCAATCACTCTTGTGGTCATCTTAACCACACGGTTTTCGTAGTCTTCACGGGTAATGATATGTATTCGTTTGATTTATACTAATCTAAGACAGCTTTAAAATCTATATTATGTTGAGAAAAAAAGGTTAAACGTCCACAGAGAAAAACCCTTACTTTAATTCTGAACGTAATAGAGAATGATATTTCCAAATGACAAACAATTAAGGCAATATCTTGATAAACAGGACACAAGGGGGAGTGTATCTTTTAAATACGGATTGAATTTCTATTAACCAATGAGATCAAATTATTTCTAATTTAGCATCTTTAAGTCGAATAAAATAGGAAACATGGCACTGACATGATTAAATGCATCTTTTAAGACAAAGCCGTGTACAAGGGCAGAGACCAGGAACGGATACAGTTTCTTGGAACGATCTGTAACTATTTTCCGTTCGATGTCGTGATGGGATGTGGAATGTGACTAAATTATTGCCCTTTTGCACGGGTTTACATTGAAAAAGTAAATATAAATGTTGCATACAATAACTGAATCATGTCATTTAGAATTTTGATGTTTTTTGCTCACAAAAGCTTCTGTCCGACTGCTCAGCTGTATAGGCTGGTTAAAGGTTCTGATATTGGTACCTTTGCTAAATGTGAGATCAAAACCCAGTTGGGTCACGAGAAAATGCTTTTCCTCGCATGCTGTGTACATGCTCTTGGAGGATTGACCCCGACCGACCCGACTTATTGCTATATAAACTCGGGTTGCTCGGGGTATCAATTTCGCATTTAATGAAACCGGTCGTATAATCCTCCGGTATACCAATAAATGATAGAATTATGCAGTTTTGCAGCAGTGCCCCAGGTGGAGAAGATAACGCTTTTAACTGATTTTTCTAGCTAAAAATAAAACATAAGTATCCTGCATCCTTTTCTTGACATAAAATAGAAAATCGAAATCCTCGTTATGTTGTTTAGGCGTTTTGAACAGATTTCTAGGATAAAATTTAAGCATTTTGTGATATAACAATTTTATAATGGCACGGGAACCAGCGAAACAGCACTCCCTGGTTTACAGCCTATATAAAAATAGTTCCAGTTGTATTGCAAACTTATTTTCGTGTGATATTTCAAAATATGTCTTCAAACACACTGACTGCATTTAGAATAAAGTAGACAAAACTTTATCATTGGTTATGCGATTTTCTTGTGTATTTCATGAGAGCGTTCTTTAAGTGGCGCACCAATACCGTGAATCAGGTTTCAGTAAAAATACTACGAGCTTGAATTACCTGTATTATTAACCGGGAACCAGAGTATCGGAAAAAGTATTTCACAGAGCATGTATAGTTGATACCTGCAGTGTCCAGATTATTAGGGGATGGCTACAACATCTGGTCTGATTATCAGTTAGGCATAAATTTTAGGTTATTTTTCTCTAAGAGGATGTACACATCATGATGACCCAACCCAATTTTAAACTCATATTTTTACAAGGCGATTCTTTGTGTGATATATCTTCGATACATTCTTCAAGCAGACTGTTCTAGAATTTCATTAGTTTCGCTTCTTCTTCAGTGTCTCAGCAACAAGGATTAATGTTAACCTGAATAATATATCATATCGGTAATGGTACTGCCAAAAGAATTATGTGCTGTACTGCTTCACACTGCTACATAAATGTCACAAACTTTCTAGAAAATCTATGTATCTAGTTTTGGAACATGAATTTAGATGAGTGAAAGTATTAAATGAAATTCATTTTCAAATATAAAAGCATTATTTCTAGTCGATGAAATGGTCGCTTGTTTAATAGGCATAAGTAACATTCAAAGTTATGTGCCTACAACAAGTTTGCGATGGGAAAGTGGCTTTTATGTTTTGCAAACTTGCACTATGATTAATAGCTAACCCTAGTGTTTAAATCAAAGTTACGACTGACAAACCTGTACCATAAAGTTGCCGTTCTGGAAACGTTTACTTACATCAAAATATCAATAAAGCAAGTTTAGTGTATTTTTGCTTGTGTTTAATACGCTATTTTTGAGAGTGTACATTGAAACCGTTATGTATATCATTGCACATATTTTGTTTCGTTTAGTAACGCTTTTCTCATCCTATTTACTAGTGAACAGCTGTTTGTGATCCCAGCAATCAATTCCTAAATCCAAAATACATTTTCCATACTCATTTTTGAGTACTTATTTATAATCAGGAAAGGACAATACAGCGAAAGAAGAAGGATGGTCTCCACTTTCATATGCTGTGTCCAAGATACAGTAGGCATCCAACCCCCACTTTTCTTTCGGCCACTAGGCTCCGGGAAACATTTACCTGTTTCTATCAAGGACTCTTCGTAGCACTCTACAATAGAAAAAATGTACCAGTTGAAAATGACATTGTTCAGTGTGGCTTGAATTCGCTGATAATTGGTTGGCATGGAACACTAGATCTCTGTAGTCAAATAATAACATAATTTAAGTTTCGTGTGATTGTTCAGTTGCTGTCGGCTAATCTAATTTCAACTGAATATTGAACATGTAGTACTGTTACTGGAGAATCTCACAGATCATAAAAGGAGATAAACCAATTATTGAATGGAATTCCGTCAAATGGATCTTTGCGTCGAGTTTCATCTACAGCTGTACCTTGCTGCATTTAAATATATCACTAACTGTTGTAGAACATTTAGAAAAATAGTTATTTCTTGGGCTGTGGCAAAATAAGCGAAAAAACTTTTCAATGTATACGACAAAATCAGCTACCTTATGAATGAAATCATACCGCAATGCAGATGCCGATATTAGATCGCTGACGAATCACTCTTCTATTATTAATATAAGACACGCTCTTAAAGCATTTATTTAGAATACCAGTTACATATTTTCAGCTAGTTTCCATTTAATATGGATACAATATAGACACTCCTAAAGTTTATTTCGTGTTCGGTGAACACCGGAAAAACTTACGACGATGGTTCTACATGACGAAAGCCATACAAAAATGAGCCGCGACACAAGAAAGACAACAAAGTGGCTTTTGCGCTAAGCGCAGACTCAGATCAGTCTGGGCATCCGCCCAGTCTGATCAGAGTCTTCGCTCAGCGCTTAAAGGGTAGCTAAAGGTCTGAGCTACCTCCATGCGAACAGCGAAGACTCTGATCAGACTGGACGTATGCCCAGGCTGATCTGAGTCTGCGCTGGGCGCACAACCACTTTAGGAGAAGAACTAAATAAGCAATGTGCTTTCGTTCTAATCCTAATATCATGTTGTGTTGTATATATATATGTTGTGTAAAAAACTGAAATAATTATGTATAAACCAACCACTTTGTTGGTTTTATCGTGTCGCGGCTCAAATATCTCTTTTTCCGCAATTCTAATACCGACGTGATCTAAAGCGACAAGAGTGAATAAAGGCATCAACTTGTCGAAAGCTTTATCAGACTTGCATTGTCAAACATGATATCTGGAATTCTAGTTTACAGTCTAGAAAATACACATTATCTTATAGATTGCATACAGTAAAGCCACTAACATAATTAATCAATTAAGGACTGATTTCAGTTTTTGGTTATCCCCTCGGGGATAACCATATTAAGATAGGAATTCGTACTCGATTGTACGCCGTTTCCTTTTGCTTTGCTTTCGCCGTTTCCTACAGGTCCCACTATCTCCCGTTACTTCTACATTTGGCACACCCAGCTACAGGGTTCTCGCCAGCATCGCCAATGCATGATCTTTATAGCTTATATCTTAAAACCCTTTATTAATGTCACCTTATATATACAAACAGTTACCTGAAAGTTCAATTAGCACTTTACAGTGCAGATCAATAATAAGTTCTACTTGATTAACGCTAAATGCAGATTCCACTATTTACCGGTACTTGCTCCCATAGTTTGGCGCACCCAGCTGCAGGGTCCCTTCCAGCATTGCTAAGACATGAGCTGTAAAACCTATCCTAAAGACTTCATCTCGCCTAATACAAGAATCTCACCTAATACAAGCACTTAACAGAGAGTACAGTCCACTGACGAAGAGCCATTACTAAACAGTACAGGTCATCTAACAAAAGTTAATAGCACTGAAGCTCACCTGTTACAAGCAATCACTAGACAAAAAGAAAAAAACTGTCAAACTCGCCACTTACCTACAGCTTCAACAAATCCAAGAATACAATAAAATTAACTAGTATTGCTGCCATTTTTCTGTTTTACCACTTGCATCCTATAGATTCATTTGCTAAGGTATAACCTCTCAAGCTTTTTTTTAAGCTAAACTTGTTATTAATAACAATTCTCTGTAACCACCGACCAAAGTTCGGCACGCATAGTCATGGATTTTGATGAAACTTTCTCAGTTTGTGTGTTGTCACTCAAAACCATATAATTGATACCTACTTCCTTCTACTGCATGCCCGTTGCCATGGTAACGGCCTCCAAAGATTTTGGCTCAAAAATGGTCAAAATATAAATGAAAAATTGCAATTTTTGAACTTCTGTATTAGGCTTAATGAAACTACATTTCATCTAAACATGAATTTGTTGAAGAAGTATAGGTCAGTATGAGTGTAAGGAAAAACAAATATAATAATTTTGTAATTTCTTTAGTACTGCACTGGCTGCTAATGGTGGTGGGGTATCAAGGTTTCCGAAACCCCCATTGTAAGGCATATTTAAGCGTATACTGTAATTTCGTCCGGTCAGTCTGACATATCTGCATATCACTACCAACTAAAGGAGGACTTCAACTATTATGAACTGAAGAAACATGTTTAGGAAGTTACTTCCTTTTGACCGTAACCATGGAAACAACCAGTACCCTATATAGAAAAACGAAAAAACAAAACCCTGTAAAATATCAAACATTTTTTCCATAAACAATGGCATGCAGCATTAATAACATGTATAGTTGTTGTGAAAATAGCAGAATTATATTCAGTAATATCCATATCACAAGGACCAGTACTGAGACTCTTTTCACAAGGTCGAATAACTGTGACGGTATTGACCGTCAGCTAAAAGTTAATTAATAAAAATGTCATTAATCAAGTGATTTCGTATTGGCCCAGTTACAGGTCCTCGGTCAGCTGTATTGGCCCTCGGCCTTCGGCCTCGGGCCAATACAGCTAACCTTGGAACTGTAACTGGGACAATACGAAATCACTTAATTAATAACATTATATAAATAAGTGATTTTGTGCACTATTGTGTTTTCTTGTTTTTTGAATAGGATATTGTTCGTTTCCATTGTTACGGTCATAAGGAGATAATTTCCCAAACATGTTTCTTCAGTTGATGATACTAGAGATCCTCCTCTTATATACTATCATGTGCTGGTATATCAGAGTGGCCGGGCGAAGTGATAGTACGCGCTTGAAAAAGCCCCAAAATCGGGTTTTCGATACCTCGATATCCCACCCCAAATTAAAGGCTAAAAGCAGTACCAAAGAACTAACAAATCTGATTTTTTCTTTTCTCTGTACTCTCATACTGATTCATATTTTGTCAATCAAAATGTTTTTAGACCAAAGGTATTATCTTCTATGATATATAAATGTTCAAAAATTGGAAAATTTCACTAATTTTGTTAATGTTTTTTGGGCAAAATTTCTGGAGGCCGTTGCCATGGCAACGGGCACACAACAGAAGGAATCGACCATCAGTTAAATGTTTTTGTGTGACAACAAACAAATGGAGAAAGTTTGAGTAAAATCTGAGACCATGCGTGCCGAACCCCCATTGTAAAATGTGAAATGGTTACAGAGAATTGCTATTAATTAATCCAATGAAACTTATTGGCTCTAACTGAGTCAATCAGTTTCGTTCTGTGCCTTCCTTAGATTAATTTGTTAGAACGTGATTATGGCTTTTTAGCTCACCTGAGCCAGCGGCTCCGGGGGAGCTTATAGGATGGTAAGGCTCCGTCGTCCGTCGTCGTCCGTCGTCCGTCGTCCGTCCGTCCGTCCGTCAACAATTTCAAATGACTTCTCCTCTGAAACCGCTGGGCCGATTGTAACCAAATTTCATATAGAGCCTCCTGGGACATTAGGAACGAAAAGTTGTTCAAACGGTCCTGGTCACATGACCAACATGGCCGCCATGCCCATATATGGTAAAAACCTGAAAAAATCTTCTTCTCCAGAACCAATAGGCCGATGGCCTTGAAACTTGGTATGTAGCATCGGGTATGCGAGTACTACCAAGATTGTTCAAATTATGACCTTGGGTTGACCTTGACCTTTTTTACGGTAAGGTCAAATTTGCTTCCTTATGCTTTTATATGACAAGATGCTACAACATAAGATATCTTGGAAACTGTTGAAGATTTGTGGCTAAAAATTGGTATCTACAGTCATCTTAATGACTACATGAAGATTTACGAGCACAAGAGGTCAAGGTCATTCTTTGACCTTTGACCCTGAACTCTCATATTTTGACAAGTTCTAACAACCTCCTCAAAAGCCACCAAGCCAATTGAAACCAAATTTCATACAGAGCCTGCAGGGGTTGAGGGAACAAAAATTTATTCATACTGTCCAGGTCACATGACCAACATGGCCACCACGCCCATATATGAAAAAAAACGTTAAAAATCTTCTTCTCCAGAACCAGTTGACCGATGGCCTTGAGTTTTGGTATGTAGCATTGGGTACTTGAGTACTATCAAGATTGTTCAAATTATGACCTTGGGTTGACCTTGACCGTTTTTACGGCAAGGTCAAATTTGGGAAATGCTAGAAAATGAGATTTCATGATAAGTTTTAAAGATTTTAGCCTAAAAATTGGTACATACAGTTATCTTAATTAGTACACGAAGAATTGTGAGTACAAGAGGTCAAGGTCATTCATTGACTTTTGACCCAAAACTCTCATATTTTGACAATTTTAAACAATCTCCTCAAAAACCACTGGGCCAATTGTGACCAAATTTTATATAGAGCCTCCAGGGGTTGAGGGAATGAAAAAATTTTCTAACGGTCATGGTCACAGACCAACATGGCCACTATGCCCATATATGGTAAAAACCTTTAAAAATCTTCTTCTCCAGAACCAATTGACCGATGGCCTTGAGACTTGGTATATAGCATTGGGTATTTGAGTACTATCACGATTGTTCAAATTATGACCTTGTGTTGACCTTGACATTTTTTACAGCAAGGTCAAATATGGGAAAATCCTAGAACATAAGATTTCATGGAAAGTTTTGAAGATTTTGGCCTAAAAATTGGTATACACAGTTGTCTTAATGAGGTCATGAAGAATTATGAGTACAAGAGGTCAAGGTCATTTCTTGACCTTTGATCCAGATCGCTCATATTTTGACATTTTCAACCATTTCCTCAAAAGTCAAAGGGCCAATTGTAAACACATTTCATATAGAGCCTACAGGGATTGATTGAATAAAAATTTGTTCATACGGTCCAGGTCACATGACCAACATGGCCGCCATTACCACTTATGGTATAAATCTTTAATATTTTTCTTCTCCAGAAACAATACACCTATGGCCTTGAAACTTGGTAAGTAGCATGGAGTACTAGAGTACCACCAAGACTGTTCAAATGGTGACCTTGGGTTTACCTTGACCTTTTTTACGGCATGGTCAAATATGGGAAAATGCTAGAACATAAGATTTCATGGAAAGTTTTGAAGATTTTGGCCTAAAAATGGTATATATGGTTGTCTTAATGAGTACATGAAGATTTATGAGTACAAGCGGTCATGGTCATTCTTTGACTTTTGACCCAAGACTTATATTTTGACAATTTCAGACATGATAAGAAAAAGCCACCTTACCAATTGCCCAGGTGAGCGATTCAGGGCCTCATGGCCCTCTTGTTTAAGTATGATATCAACTTGATACGCCAGTTTCTCTGAACAGAAGCTGGAACGATAAAACATTTTACGGACAACCCATAACAAATTTAGATCGAACGCACCGACCCTATTAATGATAGCTACATTGGCAATGGTACCTTGTCCATTTTAAGTACTTATGTCAGAATCTACTGCCTAAAATAAGTACCAAATACGAAACTGGTCAGCACAACAGCGTAAGGTTTTCTGATTCCGCAGATTTGTAATGCAAAATTTAAAACATATTTCTCCCTACCCGTGAATGTTTGCCGATTAAAACATGTTTTGTAGGGCAGATAACGAAATTTTAATTTACGACGGTGAAGCCTGAATGAGTTAAAAGTCGTATCTACCCGACAGCTCATATGTTTACCAGCGATAATTTACCGCTGGTTTTTTTTTTTTTTTTTTTTGTTTTGGTTTTTTTTTAGGCGGATTTCGACAAAAGTAAATGTTTTACATCCGATGTCATCAAGGCGCGAAAGTTACTCTTGCGACGTAAGCAATGCGAGTTCTCACAAATTTTCACACGTTTTGTGTACGCTCAGTGGGGACTAACGGCTAGTATAAGTGTCTTTCATGGTTGGGAGGTGTGAGGGTTGGTGGTCGGGCGATGGTACTTGTTATAACTTCCAGTGCCGGGGCGTCCCACTTATTTGGATAAAAGTAGGGCAAGGATCTACTGTGCTTGCAGTAGGCTGCAAGCGGGCGTTGTTTGGATTTTTTTCTCTCGTCTATCATTTCTTTTTTATTTCTCCCTCTCTCTGGGAGACGGCCTGATATAGACTGAAATACTGTTTCAAAGGGCCGTTAAACCCAAAATATGTGAAGTGTGGATAAAAAAATCCGAACAGAGAGTATACCAATACACGTAAAGACATGCGTCAGTCTGCTTTCGAAAGGCACCCAAATTCAGCGTATGCAAGCAGTTCTTTGACAGATGCAAACTAAAGTGCTTTAAAAATCATCAAACTCAGAATATGCATATAGTTCTTTGTAAGATTCAATACTCAGTGTGGGCATACAGTGCTTGGAAAAACCAAATTCAACACATGCATACAATGCTTTGATAGATGCAAAACTTATCACAGGCATACAGTTCTTATAAAATGCAAAACTCAGTGTAGGCATACAGTAGTAGAAAAATACTAAAGTCAGCATATGCATACAGTGCTTTGAATGACGCCACACTTACCATATGCATGCAGTATTTTGACATACGCCAAAATTTGATTTTACGTACATTGTTTTGAAGGACGCCAAATCCTGCGTAAGCATATTCTGCTTTGAACGTCACCAAACCCAGCAAAGCAATCGGAAAGTGGCTAAAATCCGATAAATGATGTTTCTGCAAAGAAAGATTACTCCGATTCATGGTTACTTGAGACAAAGCATATATAAAAGTCTCACTATAAGGTCAACCAGAAACAGGCACAGATTAGTCATACATTTCCCAATATTGGCAGTGGCCAATGTAACTTTGAGAAAGCTGACTAAAATGAGCTTTTGCACACGTCAGATAAATTGGAACAAGTTCATTTCGCATATGCTTCGGTGGAGAAATTGCGTTTACGCGGCTTATCTAGCAATGAACTTAATGGTGCATAATGTTTCCAAAATGTCCTTGTAAATTGAAGCGAGATCTTTATTAATGGAACCCATGAGAATTTATGCTTTAAATTCGGCTTGAATTGCTACGAAAAGAGGTATTAATGAGCTCGAATTGCAAATTGTAATGACACAACATTTGCAACCGATTACATTGAACCTTAATCAGAAAATAGATTACAGTTAACTAGAAGACAGCCAGAAATACTTTAGTTGACTCGTTGCACAAAGTTTTTATATTGATGTGGATTTTGTTTGTATCATTTCCTTCTAAACTGCTTTACTATACAGTTGGGTTCCGGTTAGTTTGTGAATCCGTTAACAAATGTGATAAGGACCTGGTATGATAAGGCCCATATTTGGCCCCCAGAAAACTCATTTTTCAAAAGTCCTATTTCCAAAATAAAAATGTACTCACAGGAAAGTTCAAACCTTGAATGTAACAGCGAACACAAAATTTACCAGTTCTTGCACAAAATATTGGTGTTTTTTTTTCCTGAACATACCCATACCCCCAGCGAATTCTGACGAAAATTATGAATTTGGTGGCTTTTCGGCTTTCAAAATATATGAGCCCGGCCTCCAGCACATTTTATAATTTGTACACAGACAAAGCTTTAACTTATTTACATGCCATGAAAATATTAAATGTGCTAGAGACCGGGCTCAATGTTTATTTTCAAATTTTTATTACCAAACTGGCAGCGTTTGGAACATTTTCCCTGTTTTCTCAACATAAAATGCCCATATCTACGCTCATAGACAAAATAAACGTATGTTGTGGGTATTCATTTTCTTAGTTAGAACACAAGGAATAATTTGGTGTACATTTTATTTTGATCTGTTGCAATTTTTAGTTAGCGTCTCTGGACTTGCAAACTTGAGTGGGTGGGGTACCTGAATAGGCCTTGTGCAGTGCACAGGTAATTAACAGTGCTATCTAACGTATAAGCATTTCATCAAAAGCCTATTACTAAGAGCTTTCAAAAGCTATTGTAAATGACTTATTTCTTTAAATTGAAATGTATTAAACTCAACTTTTTTGCAATTTTCTTTCATATAATTGAACCAACATAGGCATGTCAGAAATCGTGTTATTCTGAGAATTAACAAACCCGAAACATATTATTTCTGCTTGTTCCCATACGCACAAATAATAAGCAATAGAAACCATGCAATTTTAAGAGAATTTGAATGGGGGCCAAAAACGACCCTTATCATACCAGGTCCTTTGCCAAACCGTTAAATGAAGACCAAGTTGATTCTGTTTCACTGAGATTGCGCCAACATTCTTGAAGCGATATCATGACCCATAACTATTTTCAGCTATGGTCATTTCCATTATTAGATACATGTAAAGGTATTCAAGTGCCGTTTGACCAAGTTTTATTTATGTATTTTGTATTCGCATATTGGCAATACCTTGTGTGATTATGTGGATATGGGGTGTAAACGGTGCCGTAACGTTATAAAAATAAAACACTATCACAAGCATCAGTTAACATGACGTCTTGAGACGTTTCTTCACAGACCTTTGGGTTATACTGTCCTAATTCTTTTATAGGCGTCTTTTCATCTTTGATTTATAACTTTGCTGCTGTTATTATGCAATAACAATGATCAACCACGCCGTTTTCATGCATTAACAGTCAACTATATGTTCGGTTAATGTCGGATGACTCGTTCTGCGGGATCGTGCTCAAGCACAGATATAAGCACCTGGCGTATGTTAATGCATAAAACAGGGTTGATAGCAGTATCGATACAATGTTGTTTCAAAGTTGTGCCCGCTGGGGAAATTCCTATGACATAGTTCCAAGATTTATTGTGTCAGCTAATATTGCAAAATCGTTATTGCCTTGAGACTTCCTTTCAATGCACATCTTAGAATCATTGCATTCTAAATGTCTCATTTTGCTGTATTAACTACGGAAGTGCAATCATTAAAACTAAATCTGATTGTTTAATTGTTCGCCACCATTTTACTGCCTCCGAGCAAACAAGTAACTTTAGCATGTGCAGGTGCTTTTGATTAGTATCGACTAGTAAATTTAATAACGCGGAAGTTTGAATTGTAACAGAAGATGAGATATAACCTACATACGAACCAGGCCCCAAGATTACTCGTATAAAACTTTTTTTGAGCTCAACTCAGCTGAATCATTGAAAATGCCAACTAATGTCGATATTTTCATATTCATAAGCAGCGAAAATTTCATACTCAGCTAAACTGAGCAAGAAAACAACTGTATTTATCAATAATTTGCTAATTATTAGCAGGTAAAACTAGAATTGTTTTCCTACGAAAAAACAGATGTCTCCCCCCTTTTTGATGTCAAAAGGATCAGTCATTAAGACGCCAAGGGAAAAACAATATGTTTCCCTACCCTGAAGCAGGGATTCAAAATAAGTAAAAAGTATAAATGCAAGAGTTATAGTTGTTATGCTCTGCATGTCATGTAATGTTGACTGATATTCATATTTAGTTTTTGTCAAAAAATATAAATGCAAGAGTTACAGTGCTCTGCACGTCGTCTATTTATATGTTGACTGATATTTGTATGAAGTTTCATGAATATAGCTTAAACGGTTTTCAAGTTATAGAGCTTAGACGATTGAGACACGATTTTGTGAATGACAAAGTTCCAAGGGAAATAACTCAAATAGTATAAATCCTGTGCTCTGCAGGTTATCTAGTGTTGATTGATATTTGTATGAAGTTTCGTGAATATAGCTTGAATGGTTTTCAAGTTATAGAGCAGACACAACTGAGACACGATTTTGTGACTGACAAAGTTCTAAGGGAAATAACTCAAATAGTATAAATGCTAAAGTTATGGTTCTTGCATTCTGCACGTCGTCTGATGTTGATTGATATTTGTATGAACTTTTATGAATATAGCTTGAATGGTTTTAAAGTTATAGACAGACTCGACTTTGACGCAATTTTGTGATGGACAAAGTTCCGAGGGAAATAACTCAAAAAGTATAAACGCCAGAGTGCATTCTGCATGTCGTCTGATGTTGACTGATATTTGTATGAACTTTCATGAATATAGCTTGAATGGTTTTAAAGTTATAGACGGACTCGACTGAGACGCAATTTTGTGAGGGACAAAGTTCCAAGGGAAATAACTCAAAAAGTATAAATACCAGAGTTACCATTTGTG
This sequence comes from Ctena decussata, assembly GCA_963989385.1. Lineage (NCBI taxonomy): Eukaryota > Metazoa > Mollusca > Bivalvia > Lucinida > Lucinidae > Ctena > Ctena decussata. Next base: position 53,493,189 of record OZ022499.1, on the reverse strand, counting down.
CACTCTGCACATCGCCTCATGTTGATTGATATTTGTGTGAAGTTTCGCGAATAAAGCTTGAGCAGTTTTCAAGTTACAGAGCGGACACAATTGAAACACAATTTTGTGATGGACTAAGTTCCAAGGGAAATAACTCAAAAAGTTTAAACGCCAGGGTTACCATTCTTGCACTCTGCACGTTGTCTTATGTTGACTGATATTTATATGAAGTTTCGCGAATATAGCTTAAGCGGTTTTCAAGTTATAGAACGGACACGATTGAAACACAATTTTGTGATGGACTAAGTTCCAAGGGAAATAACTCAAAAAGTATAAATGCCAGAGTTACCATTCTTGCACTCTGCACGTCGTCTCATGTTGATTGATATTTATATGAAGTTTCGCGAATATAGCTTGAGCAGTTTTCAAGTTATAGAACGGACACGATTGAAACACAATTTTGTGATGGACTAAGTTCCAAGGCAAATAACTCAAAAAGTATAAATGTAGAGTTACCATTCTTGCACTCTGCACGTCGTCTCATGTTGATTGATATTTATATGAAGTTTCGCGAATATAGCTTGAGCGGTTTTTAAGTTATAGAACGGACACGATTGAAACACAATTTTGTGATGGACTAAGTTCCAAGGGAAATAACTCAAAAAGTATAAATGCCAGAGTTACCATTCTTGCACTCTGCACGTCGTCTTATGTTGATTGATATTTATATGAAGTTTCGCGAATATAGCTTGAGCGGTTTTCAAGTTATAGAACGGACACGATTTGTGACAGACAGACGGACAGACGGACGGACGGACAGACGGACGGACGGACAGACGGACAGACGCCCGGAAAAAAACAATATGTCTCCCGACCCTGAAGGGGGAGACATAATTTCATGCTCAACTGAGTTGAGCATGAAAAAAGTTTAATAACCTCGGGCCCAGTAAGTCGGGGCTAGAAAGTGGACTTGGTGAGCAATTTAATGTATTGTAAGTAAAATCACTTTTATCTAAAATTTATATGTTTAGATCCATTATGGCAAACGGAAGCGAATCGGAAAATACCGTCTAATATTCTGCGGCCGTATTTATAAAACGACTTGAGTGGCTGCTATGCTGTTGCTAAGGCTGAATTTCTATAAAGGAGATTCCCTACAACTATGAAATTTGCTCTGGAGGAACAGTCTTTTTCAGACTGTTCCTCCAGAGCAAATTTCATAGTTGTAGGGAATATGCAACATAGAAATTCAGCCTTAGCAACAGCATAGCAACCACTTAAGTCGCTTTATGAACACGACCCCTGGGGTTGTAATTTCAGCTTTACACTGGTAAGACACCTACCAACTTCATAGTCTTCCGTTTCCATTAGGCTCTTGCAAGTCTTAAACGAACTATGTATCTGTATTCGACAAGTCTACGACCTTCAACATATTTTAACATTCTCATCCGTGTTTGCATCTTCGAGATGCAAGGTATGTTTAACAAAGGCCTCGCGCTGAATTACAGTCTCGCCCTGCTGTACTTGCATGCGATCAGCGTTTACACGAAAAGGTACCTAACAACATGTTTGAACATAAAATTAAAATCTTAAAGAGTTCCTTCAAGAGCAGAGAATACATCCAGAAGAGGGAACATGGGCCAGACTACGTCGTTTCGGCTAATAAAGCCTCATCGGTGACTGCGCTAAGTCTAAAAAGTTAACATTTAAGACATTTCAGTTGCGCAGATGTGCAGGTTAATTACGCAAAAGGGATTAAGACCCCTCCTTTTCACGTGATGTCAATCAAATAGTCCATTCATACTGTTCCTTTGTTTCTTTAACAAACTTACACCTCGACTTAATGCACTCACAAACCAATTTAGCAAAGAGACTAAAAATTAAAAACGAAGCATATATAGAAATTGTAAGAATAGTGAGTTTGCGGAAAACCTTTGCCCATGAATTGCTCAGACTAGTATGCACCTATGTCAGTTTTGATTATGGCCTTGACTGGTCGCGGAACTAGATTCTTGACGGATATGTAAATCGAGTTAAAAAAATCAAAGTCTCTGTTGGAAGATCTCCAAATCTCGTATTCATTTTAGGGTTGACCACCATTGAGACGGACGGCAAGAACTAAATGGCAGGGTTACCCTCCCTGAATGCGTAGCCCATTCAACTTCACTAGTTGGAATAAGTACTAAAGGAGAAAGGCTTTGAAACATTGATTATGGTATAACATTACACTGAGCAGACTGAGAGAGCTTGTTGTTTAATAATGTTGTAACCATTATGTAAGCCGCGACAGGAGAAAATAAACAAACTGGTTGTGCGCTCACCGCAGATTCAAATCAGCCTGGGCTTCCGCCCAGTCCAATCAGACTCTTCGCTAAGCTCTTTTCGGGTAGCTAAGGGTCTAACTTACCTCCATGTGGACAGCCAAGACTCTGATCAGACTTGGCAGATTCCCAGGCTGATCTGAGTCTGCGCTGGGCGCACAACCACTTTGTTGGTTTTCTCGTGTCGTGGCTCTTTTCTTTTAGCATTGGCTCATAAGAAGTATTGAAATAGTTTCTCTTTTCAATGCTTTTATTCTTACTTTTTTGTAAACAAGATACCTCCTGATAGCATATTACATTTATTTTGAGGTTGCATGTACGTGTTGCATAAGGGTCCAGTGTTTTTGTAAGCATGACAGAAGTTGATCCGTTTTGCTTGGATCTTTGGACGAAAATACATTTCCAATTTTACGTAAACATGGTCAACAAAGTATAGAAAGCCTAAAAAAACGACACTTACATCGTTAACAAGATGCTTCACCTTCAAGTTTAGTGGCAACAACTTATTGTGTCACTTGTGTTTTGCAAGTTCTTCTGATTTTTTTCCTTTCCGTTTTTTTTTTGTGTGTGTGTGTGTGTGTGTGTGTGTGTGTGTGTGTGTGTGTGTGTGTGTGTGTGTGTGTGTCAGTTATGACTTTTACAAAGATGTAACTGACGTATGTCGTAATAAGTAGAAGCTTATTTCTTAAAAGTTTTACTATTACTCATAAAGCAAGAGTTCACTAACATTTCATAAATGGTTTATTGAGCTCATAGACGTATTTCTCCATTGTTAAGACCACCTATTAATGGAACTGAGGTAGTAAATGACCTTAAAGAAATAAGTCAGTCTCATTAGTTCTGACGGACAATAAAACTTACATATAATGCGACCATTTGTTTGGTTTTAAAAATATATGTCAGTTTTATTCACATATACAGCGTCAAACATCTTTATGCTGCAAACCAGGTCTGTGATATCGACTTATTCAAACCAAGCCGTTTTCGACAAAAGTATTAAAGGCTTGGTCTTATCTTTGAAAATCAGTCCCACAATTATACACAATTGCATGTTACAGTGTCTGTGAAACGTTGCAAGCGTGGTCGTTAAAAGGAGAAATAGCATGTTATTGTCGAACAACACATTTTTGTATTGCTTTAAACGTGATAGGCCAACATTTAAAATTCAGCCATTTAACTAGGATAGGGTCTCAAATTATACTCGAAAAAAATTAAGGGGTCGAACTTTTACCCTGCGATTTCTGGAACAATTCAAACATTTGGTAAAATAAATCATTACTACCTTCCATTTTATTCATTTTTCAAGTTTTGTACACATAAGGTTTGAACCTGTAGTCTTTGTCTTGACCAAGTCCAAGCTTCAATTTTACACTACTCTCAAAATCAAAGTGGTCAGAAGCCCATAAGGAGCAAACACACCAAAATTTTCGATTTCGCCAATTCTTGATTTGTTTTGCACAATTGCTCAATAGTCATCAAATTTAATCATTTATTTAAGTTAAGCAAGCTGTAAAAAGTTTAAATTTCAAAGCAATTTTAGAAGTTATACTCGATCAAACTGACACACTATCACTTATCTGTGGGAATTCAAACCACTTTCTTTTAGGGATAGTTTGACTTAAAGCCTGGACTTAGTCAAGACCATAAGAGCGCAACCCTGGACGTCATTCACGACAAGTGAGTTTCATTTTAGTCGTGCGCTGACACGGAGGATGAGTACACTCCATCCCAAAAATGCAATGCAGCAGGATGTCAGCAGCAATTTCAGCAATGTTTGTGCAAAATCGAAAATAGCGTTTCCGGTGTGCGAAACAGAGCAGGGGAATCCCTCGCAAAACGATTTTAGTTCAACTTAAAACTTTCCCTGTTATAAGACTTAGTGCTTTCCGCAATTTAGAAAGAATCAGTAAAAACAAATATAATTAGGAGTCTGTGATTTATATATTTTATCTTTACTGCTTGTGTTAGTTACTCGTTTGGTTTTTCTTCAAAATTTTGCGAGATACGAATGGACAAGATCCAGAAATGGATGAGAAGTTCTTTCTCTTGTAGTCATTATAGAAACCTATCTCTCGCAACAGACAGCTATAATAGGCGTCTTTCATTCATGCTCCTGCGGTTCTATATGTAATTCTAGACTTTATTCTTGAAATTAAAATCAATACTTGTGTCTCAGAATTTTAATAATTTTCGACATTTCAAGAAAGCTGATATAATGAGTTTCGTACAAAAAGAATTAACAAGGCAACAGGCGTCTGAAGTGTTCTTTAAAAGTGTGACAAAAACGCACGAGGAGTGCTGTGTTTAAGGTTATTGTAAAATGAATCATATCTCTCATTTCTCTGAAAAAACAATACTAAAATCGTCAAAACTGTCATAAAGTTTCATTTGGGATTGGCTCAGTGAGTTCTTCAGAGGGCTCCGATGAATTTGGACTTACCGGTATTTCATACCTATTGTACATGCTACATCATCTTCGTAAATGTGCACGTGTCGACGCTCATTTCTCATTTCACTCGAACGACAATACCTACAATCATCAAACCATGAATAAAGTTTTTACCTCGGATGATATTTATGGATGTTGCACTTACTTAAATCATTCACCTATATTTAATTCTGTGATGATTTCTTAAACTGTTATTTTCATTCAATTTTAAGTATCACATTAACCCTTGTGTTTGAGTCCAGTTCTCTTGAACTACGATACCTGCAATAACCGAATATGGCTGGAAGTTTCTTAGAACGGTCTCTTGATATGTTGCTATAATTTGTACCATTGAGTTTTATGTTGCGCTTTGTTGACTCTGTAATTTTACATCAATCTGGCAATCTTAATTGTTTCTTACAGTTTCTTCATATCATGATCTCTTCTACTGTGAAAGAGCAAGAGGCGGGTGCGACATCGCTTTCCGTGGAAATTTTGTTCTAGCAGAAAGAGAGAGAGAGAGAATGACAGGGAGAGACGGAGTTTGGAAAGATACTAACAATGATATTAGGAAATAAACTACAGTCAACTCCCGATATCTCGAACACTGATATCTCAATGTACCTTCTTATATCAAAGAATATATTTCATATATTTATTTACATGTCAGCTCCTGTTATCTCAAACTACTGATATCTCAAAGTAAATTTTCTGGTACAGAAAATTTACTTTGAGATATCAGTAGTTTGGGCTGAAGTTTGACTTCGAGGTATCGAGATTTGACTGTATTTACCGGTTCAAGGTACTGTTTAACCATTTAATGCCTGGAGACCCATAAAACAGGTGGATCCAGATCAGACACTGCTGAATTTGTCTCGTTACTCGAGGGCATGCAGACTATGCACGGTCATAATAGTCGTGATATCGTTGGAGACCTCCAAATGATCAGGGAAAGGAAACAACTGTGTTAATGCTTCTATAAAACGTAACATGATATGAGCCGCGACGCGAGAAAACCAACAATGTGGTTGTGCGCCCAGTGCAGACTCAGATCAGCCTGGGCATCAAACCAGTCCGATCAGACTCTTCGCTAAGCGCTCAAAGCGTAGCTAAGAGTCTAAGCTACCTCCATGCGGACAGCGAAGACTCTGATTAGACTGATCTGAGTCTGCGTTGGGCGCACAACCACATTGTTGGTTTTGTCGTGTCGCGACTCCTCTGTCTGTTCATTTCTGCTTCCTGTACTAAACCATTCGTAATGTAGATTAGAACAAGTATAAATGTAAAACGATATGTCAATAACAAAGAGAGACTGTCGTCATCGCTTACATGTATACAGCATTTTGATTTTAATATCGCAGCTGAGACAACGTCCTATAATATGAGCCGCGACACGACAAAACCAACAATGTGGTTGTGCGCCCAGCGCAGACTCAGATCAGCCTGGGCATCCGCCCAGTCTGATCAGAGCCTTCGCTGTTCGCATGAAGGTAGCTTATATCCTTAGCTACCCTTTGGGCACATAACGAAGAGACTGGGCAGATGCCCAGGCTGATCTAAATTTGCGCTGGGCGAACAACCACATTGTTGGTTTTGTCGTGTCGCGGCTCATATTTGTTTCTCACATTTCATATCTTCTAGGAATCTGTTGTAAGATGAGAATAATGCTGAAGTCTTCTGGCATACTTCTACATCTACAAACACCATAAGCATGTATGACGTCACGCACTTCCATGAATATGTTTGGGTAATCGGCCGTATAATCTATTATCATGCCTTTCATTATGTTTACCTTTTTTTTTTTTTTTTTTTTATTTTCTGTTATAAGAATCTTATGCATGTATCTGTTCAGTTTATTGTGATTTCGGATTTGGCGAGTTTATTTATATGTATTTGCGACCCTTATCGGACAAAATGACAACAGTACTGAACTAGGGTTGTGGGCTTATTGAGAAGGTACAAGAATTTATGACTGTTCTCATACATTCCAGCATAATTTGCAGCACAAAGTAATCACAGACACAAGTTTCATTTGAGCCGCGACACGAGAAAACCAACAATGTGGTTGAGCGCCCAGTGCAGACTCAGGTCAGCCTGGGCATCCACCCAGTCTGATCAGACTCTTCACTAAGTGCTTAAAGGGTAGCTAAGGGTCTCAGCTACCTCCATGCGAACAGCGAAGACTCTGACCAGACTGGGCGGATGCCCAGGCTGATCTGAGTCTGCGCTGGGAGCACAACCACATTGTTGGTTTTCTCGTGTCGCCGCTCAATTACCTTATTTTTGTGATATGAGGTTTTGTTTTTTGTCATCTAGGGTCGAATCGGGTAACTTCATAAATCATAATGAGCTGTCCCATCAGGATGTTCACTGTTTGCCCAGTTAATTTTGTTTTAATTCCAAACAACTGACATGTCACTGTCCGATTTCGACCGCTGTCCGAATTTACCCGACTTTACCCTAGAGTAAGCATTGTTGTACAGATGGTATATGAATAGAATACGTAAGCGCTTGTATGACAGTTTAAGGTATTTTGATACGGAATAACTCTGTTTTTTGTTTGTTAAAACAAAAGAGAGTTATTGTTCATGGTGAAGTCGATCAACAGTGGAGTATACTGTATTACAAGCAGTAATTTATTTCTGACCGTTCCAAAGCGGTGCTATTGTTCTTGTTTACTATTATTATCGTTATTTGTTGGTTCTCTATTATCTTTGCTTTTTTGTATATTATGTGGGATAGCCTTGCGGTTATCTGCTGGGATAGAGCTGGTCTCTTGGCTTCTTCCATGTCTTGTTTGCCTTGGGCGCCGCCGTTATTACTTTCCTTCTCCCATTCGGTGCTTAGGTCTATTTATATACGTTTTTGTATGTAAGTTGTCAAGAAGGTACGCCTATATATATACATTTGTGTATGTAAGTTGTCTTATATGTAAATTCTGTATGTATCAGTATCCTAAAATCAAATATTATTTACATAAATGCAGCCCTCAGCTGCACTCGTTTTTCTTTTTTCTTTTTTTTTTTCTTTTTTTTCCCCCACAGATATCTTTCTTTAAAGATCCGACTTTATTTTTCGTGCCTCTCCCCAGCTCGTCTTCTCCCAAATATATGTTTATCTCGCGTTTTCTTTTTGACGATGTTTCTTTTCTTAGCAATAACCGGAGCTTAAACTGTTGCTCTGTCATCCACAGGGTATAATCGATTCCGCTAATTTTCGCTTCCTGCAGAGACTGTACATCATATTTGGCTTCCGCCGAGACTGTCCGCGAACTCTTGCTTCCTGCAGGGACTACTGTCTTCGAAAATTGGCTTACTGCCGAGACTGTCCGCGTGAGTCTGCCGAGAGCCTCGACAGGAAGCAGAATCACACAGACAGTCTCTGCAGGAAGCCATTTATCGTGTACAGAAGTCTCGGCAGGAAGCAAGAGATCGTGGACAGTCTCGGCGGAAGCCACATATGATGTAAAGTCTCTGAAGGAAGCGAAAATTAGCGGAATCGATTATACCCTGTGTCATCTCTATCTGTTATGTATTTTATATTGCATTATTATCATCATCACCATATTACGTCACACAAAAACTATTATACAACGTTTCATTATAAATTACAATACTACCTTCGAATTCGGGCAATTGTTTGTACTTTTGCAGGACCTGTGATAAAAAATGTAACCTGCAGACCCGGTCAGCCTGATTTTTGACAGTTGCATTTGTGCCAACACTGCTACGTTTAATATGCTGACTTTCTACTTATATTAGTGAATGTTTTCAGTATACAACCCACTGATGGGACTTTGACCGCTAATTCAATGAACCGTATTTAATTTCCTCACATGTATCATATTCTAGACGACCATTTTCCTTTATATATTGACAATTCACAGTATAATCAATTATGTGTATTACAGCTAACGCATCGGAAAATGTAAAAACAAAAATTCCATATGTTAAATGGAGAAGACCCATATCAATTTGAGTATGTGTGAAGTCTGACCAGTACATTTTCTGTTTTATTTGCCTTCTGAAATGTTGCGATATTGCGAGGGCAAACAGCAAATGATCTAGGTTTACTGCGCGTATTCACTGTCTGTATCTGTAGGGCTTAACTTGGCCATGCTTTATTACTGATTACATATGTTGATCCGATTAAACCAACTGGCACTTCCCGTTTCATTTACAGGAGGGAATAAACAATTGATGAGTTCAATGACACTAGAAGAGATTAATTTTTATAGTATTTTTCCAGTAAAATGCAACGTAGCACAGCATATCAAAAGTAATTTAAAGTGAAAAAGAAATACAGTCGAACCTGTCTTAAGGGGTCACTGTATTAAGTGATTACCTGTCTTTAGCAGCCACTTTTGGGGGTCCCTTAGATCAACCTACAGTGCAAATGATCCTGTATTAAGGGGTCATCTGTCTAAAGCAGCCAATTTTTGTGGGTCCCATGGGGTGAGCCCTTAAGACAGGTCGGACTGTACTTAATAGATTCTACATTTGTTGGTTCCACTACAGGCTGGATACGTCTTTTCTGGGTCGCGATACAATATGTCAGTGTGCCAAGTTTTAGTGATATCCAGTTGGTGATTTAACCAGTAGATGTTGAGATTGTTAGTGTATTCAGATTTTGAGTGAGTTATTTCTAGTCAGTATGCTATCTATGGTTTTCCGGCTGATATCAATCAATGTGCAAACTATCAATGATAAGAATCAGGTAATGCAGAGACTGTCATTGATACCCGTGATACGATAGAATCAGCCATTTAGGAGATAACTGTACTCAAAATTGTCATCAACGGTTTTACGGTCGGAAATTTCGTTTTACGGCCACGCGCCAGCGGAGCCGTAAAACGCAATTTGCTACCATAAAACCGACGATTTACCTCCCCAAATGACAATTTTCAAAAGTTATCTCCATTCGAATGCACTTTTCATTTTTCACCTTTAAAAGTGTATTATTCTGCACCCATAGCTAATACTTTCAGCGACGTACAGCCAGATGTCAGCCAATGAGAAGGGACGTTCCGTAATGACGTGCCTGGCCGGGTAGCGCAATCGGTAGGGCACCTGACTCGTAAGTCAGAGGTCCTGGCCCCTGGGTTCGAATCCCGGTCTGGCCACATACTTTCGTTTCTCCTTCCGCTGATTCAAGAAGGGCAGTTGTCAGTTACTGGCGAAAGTATGTGCACTTAGTACTGGTTAACCGCTTAGGAGGTCTAAGCCTGCCCAGGAATAGTGTGGTTAGGTTAACTGACCGTCCCGACATGACCTTAGTTGTTTACCGTGGACGTTAAGCATCAAATCAACCAACCAACCAACCAACCGTAATGACGTTGGGTTTCCGACAGTATATCGCAGGATATACTGTCGCAAATTTTTGACGTCATCCAATCAGACGTCGCGTTACATACGTAAGTGCATTAGAATGTGGAACTGTAGGTGGTATCCAGGTCGGGACAACTCAGTCGATAAGGAAACTGTTAATGATATCCTGGTTGTGACAGCATAAGTCTTTGTTGAATCTGTCACTTATGTCCTGGTCCCGAGGTTATAAAACCTGAGTACATTCTCAAACTCAAAATAAAGCACACTGATTGACTGCTTCCGAGCACATGCTCGGAAGCAGCCAATCAGTGTGCTTTATTTTGAGTCTGAGATTATTCTCAAGTTTTATAACCTCGAACCCTGGTTGGGACAAACTCAGTCAATAAGGAAACTGTCAATGATATCCTGGTTGTGAAAGAATAAGTCTTTGTGGGATCTGCCAATGATGTCCTGGTTTGACAGAATCAGTAATTGTAAAACTGTCAATGATATTCAGGTCTTGCTGGAATTAGTCAGTTGTAAGATAATCAGTGATTGTGCAAACTATCAAAGCTATCCAGTTCGGACAGAATTAGGCAATGTGCATGCAACCTATCAATTATATACAACTTGTTATTGAATACAATATGGATACTGTAAATAATATCCGTGAAGTTATAAAGCCAGTCATTCTTACTTTTTGACTCAAGCATTATAAAATGAAGCTCGTTGCTTTACTTTTTTATCCGTTTTATTCTGATGAAGAACAATACATGAAACAGATTATTTTTCTTTGAGATATACACCGTCAGTTATTATGAACATCAATTTAAATATGTAATAATATCCCTAGAGAATTTCCTTAGTTTTAGCTAACGTATACAGCTTTGCACAAAGCGTATGTGTAGTGATGTCTGCAAATATACCATGTGAAGTATTTTTTAAACCACAAACTCCAATTGAATCAGAAGTGGACATTAAAACATTATAGGCTATATGAAGTTAATGCATCGGAGCTGTTACAATATAATTCCACATCCCACTACAGACACAGAAGGGAGGAAAGTACAGAATTTACAGAGCTTCAGATTAGGTGGGGCTATTATGTTAATTCTGAGATTTTTCTTTTCTTTTTTTTTTCTTATTTCTCTAAGAAAATATATTATGTGCCCTCTCATTAGAACCGTGTCGGCGGTTCTAAGTAGGGGTCTTAACATACACATACTTTTTATTGTGAAAAATGACAATTACCCCCTACTAATCACTGTTTGATTGTCTTATCTGCTACACTGAGAAATAGCACATGATGGTGCAGAAAGCTAGCAAACAGTTTTCCTCACATCCTATCAAGCTGGTCCCACCGACCCAACAAGTCATCAAAGACAAACAGACAATATGATGACGAAGATAAACCAAAACAGAAGCACCCCTTCAGAGCACTATAATTTTCGAACAAACATCACATGAACAATAAGTATCATATCGTATATGAGCCAAAATGGTCATGCACCCATCTCAGACTCAGATTAGCCTGGGCATCCGACAAGTTTGATGAGAGTCTTCGCAGTGCGCTTAAAGGTTATCTAAGCGCCTAAGCTACCCCCATGCGGATAGTGAAGACTCTGATCAGACTGGGCGGATGTCTAGGATGATCTGAGTCTGCGCTGGGCGCACAGCCGCTTTGTTTGTTTTCTCGTGTCACGGCTCATATCAGATATTGCAGAAGAATACCTACAGTGTTGTTGAAGTCACGTGGACCTGTTAGCGAATGGAACTGATTGAATTTGACAGGAACAACCTATGTGTCACTTGCATGACAAGGACTCGGACAATCTATAAAGTTTTGGACACGGCCAACCTATATGACATATAGGTCATTTGCATCTTTACAAAAACAGGATTGTAATACCTTAAGTATGTGGTAGAATTCACCACGTCAGTATTTCCCTTCTGGTTCCTAACTTCAAACACTTTTTGAAAATATGCAAAACACCGGCACAACCGCCGCCGCCTTGCCTCATCATGCTACTCACATGTATATGTTTAATTATATAAGCCGGTTTGCTTTGTTTTTCACTAGAAATTGAAGTGTATGTGCTTAATATTCGCAAATATAATTTTTGTGCAAAATAAAGGACATTTCATTTAAAAAATTTGAAGTATACTGAAAGTTTAGTTTTGGCTTCTTCTATAGGCAGTTTTGCATTGCGACTGTCTGAGGTCCTTTGTAGTGGATTGATAAACAACACATTAATATCTTTCTGTGAAGATGCTGCAGTGTTCTGGTGTTGAAAATCTCTGTCTAGCTGCATTCAACCTGTAACTTGCAATGTCATCTTAAGCAAATATTGTCTGCAAAATCTAAGACACTGCTTTTCATAGGTGAGCAACAAATCTATGCATTAGAAAAAAATGCAACTGTGCTTAACTGGCAGCTGCGCTCGTTGAATGAATCTAGGAAAAAAAGTGTCATACAAATGATAGAAACTTAGGTTGAAAAAACTACGTGCACAAAACAAAAAGAACAGCAGTAATATTACACGCTAAGTACATCTATCAGAAACAGCTGTAAATGGCGTCATTCATTCATGCTAGAGTTCCTCACGTACTTCTAGCAGTTTGTCACAGTATTAAAATCAATACGTTTTTCTCAGAATAATATTCATTCCGATATAAATTTAAAGAAATATCAGTTTTCCTGATATTATGAGAATGACAGGCAAGGATATGAGGTTAATCATTGTAAAATAATGTAATCTGTTCTGTTGAGGCCTAGTTGAAAAGAAACAGTTCATCTGGTGCTTAGTATATAGGGTGAAACTAAATAGCTGTTATCCGGAAATAAACATTCTTCCATGGCATCGGAAATACATATTACAAGTAAGAATTCATCTTATTCGAGTCATGTTCTCATTAACTATGCGAGAAATTAAAAAAAAGTTATCACAAACAGGGAAAGCTTGTATAAATAGTTAAAACGTTTTATGGGAGACACCATTACCTCGTCGATCTCTACAATGTAGCCGTTTCTAAACCTATTTCCGATTTTGATGGCCGAAGCCTAGTCGGACTTTCATTTTCACTTTTTTCACAGATACATAGATATGGCGGGTGTATGATAGAAGGCAGGTGATGCTTACTACTCGCAAGCACCCGGTCACATCTCTGTTTTTGAGGTCCATGTTTGTGAATCTAAAATATTTCGGAACTGTCCATGTTTAAATGACTTACGATTTGGGTAGTTTGAACACTTTCATTTCAAGAAGTCAATGTGAGCCGCGACACGACAAAACCAACAAAGTGGTTGTGCGCCCAGCGTAGACTGAGATCAGCCTGGGCATCCGCCCAGTCTGATCAGACTCTTCGCTGTCCGCATAAAGGTAGCTTAGACCCTCAGCTACCCTTTAAGCGTTTTGCGAAGAGTCTGGTCAGACTGGGTGGATGCCCAGGCTGATCTGAGTCTGCGTTGGGCGCACAACCACATTGTTGGTTTTCTCGCGTCGCGGCTCATGTATTTTTGATGTTTCTGAAGCTTGCCTCTTTTGTCAGGCCATGCAATTTTATCACTTGCATGTAGTGATGCACAAACTGGTTTGCTGACCTTACCAGTAGAATACATTACATCATTTGATGATCCTGCCCAGTGATACAGAGAGCGTTCTGACGCTAATGGATACTGATATTTCAGCCGCGACTCAACAAAACCAGCTAGTGGCATGTGCGCTCAGCGAAGCCAGATCAGCCTGGGCAGCTGCCCAGTCAAATCAGTCTTCACGGTGCGCAATTGTTGAGCTGCAGACTCTCGTATATCGTAAAAAGGAAAATCTAAAGATTGGATGTATTGAGCGGAAGAAATATCCGAAATTGTCCTTAAAGATGCAGATGGAATGGCAAAATGTTTGCTCAGACCTATATTACTTAGAATTTTACGGTAGTGTTTAAGTACATGAGTATGTTTTGTTCTTCCTTTTTGAATTAGTCAGGCGTTTAAGGTTACAATGTAATACACTTCCTATATGAACGAACTAAAACTGCATAAAACGAGCTTTAAGACCTGTTCAAAATTGTGTTTTAAAACTAGATTGTGTATTTGCATTCAATAGTTTACTCATAGGCATCCACTTTTTCGTTCGTATAATTGTCATTGTTTATTTTGCTGACGTTGGAAGGCAATATCAATTGCATATATATTAGTGAAACAATTGTCGGCTTTTATTAGTCTTTGCCTTTTGTACATTGTTTCGGATAGCATTGCGGCCATCTGCTGGGAAAAGCTAGCCTCTTATTCTTTTCCCATTTGGTGTTTAGGCCCTTGCCCTACTATTACCCAAATTAGTAGGACGCCCCGGCAGTGAAAGTTACCCAGCACCGTAGCCCAACCGACCACCCCATCGACTATGTTGGTTCCTAATTAGGATAGAGTCTGGCAACTTCGGACAGCGGGTCAAATCGGGCATAGCATTGCAGACAGTGAAAATCCAGATGAGACGGCTCATAATGAGCCGTCTCATCAGGGTTTTCACTGTTTGCCCTGTTATCATTTTTATTTGAAAACACCTGACATATAAAGGAAACAATGTCACTGTCCGAATTTACCAGCTGTCCGAATTTACCCGACTTTGCCCTATTGCTTTCTTATCTACTATAAACAAATGATGAAACGTTTTTATGCCCCCGTGACGATAGTCAGGGGGGCATTAAGATTTGCCCCTGTCTGTCCGTCCGTCCGTTTGTCCGTCTGTCTGTTCGTCACACTTTATGGTATAGACTTTGTGTAATCAACTCCTCCCACAGTTTTCAATGGATCTTTTTCAAACTTTGCATACATGTTATGGACATATTGAACATGTGCATGTGGATTTTTAGCCTTAGCAACAGCATAGCAACTACTTAAGTCGTTTTATGAATACGGCCCCAGGGAAAGTTATTAGTGCTTTTGTGGATGGACGTTTGGAAAATCATCACCCTGTGAGTAGTGCATTCCAGTAATACTGAGCTGGGGCCGTATTCATAAAGCCACTTAAGTCGTTGCTATGCGGTTGCTAAGGCTAAATTTCTTTGAAGGAGATTCCCTACAACTATGAAATTTGCTCTGGAGGAACAGTCTTACAAAGACTGTTCCAGACCAAATTTCATAGTTGTAGGGAATCTCCTTTATAGATACATGTATTTAGACTTAGCAACCGCATAGCAACGACTTAAGTGGCTTTATGAATACGGCCCCAGATGAAGATAAACTGAGTGTGCATCAGAATTCCAATAGCGGGACACCAATCTAAGAACATATTTGGCGTCCCTAAACCGCAAACGTTTGGTAAAACATTGATGGAGGACAGGTCTCTGGAGGCGACAAACAACCTCAACATCCCCCTCCATCCACATAGCACCTGGCGGGATCCGCGAGACAGAACAGCAGCATACATCTGTTTAAAGCTATAAAAAGGAGTAACCCCCATGATCTAAAACCGAAGGTCTTAAGAAATTCTGTTTTGAATCCACGTTTTTCTGTCATTATGCTTATTGTTTCGTCTATATTGAATTGTGTCGGAAAATTTATCATGTCGTTTTATCCTCAGAAATCCAGTCTAAAGCTAAATTATCACGATGTTTCATACAAAATGAGCTTTAATAAATTTTAGTAAATTGAGTTCTAAATGTCAAATCTTGATATTACAATTATTGGGAGTGCACAATCGGTGAAAATGCGTCTGCTTTTAGATGTATTCCCGTTGCCTCCGAGCAGAAAGGAGACACAGCTCCACAGCTGAACATTTTTCATTCACCTGTCATAGGTAAATGGGTAGAATCTCCTCTTTTTACATGTACGCTCATTGTTAAGTAGCCAATGAAAATCTAGTAAATTTTCGATTGTTAACAAGTTCTAAGTCCATGAAGATGCTGTGTCAGACAGTTATTCAGCGGAGTCTAAAAAAGATGATGGATGTGGAGCTTTTTAATTGAGTCAGTTATTTAGAAGTTCGGTTTTATGACATATCTGCGCCATACATATTCCGACCAACCTACGATGGACGGACACTTGGCGTCATGTGTGTGCAATTATAGTAACGTACCGCTGTGCCACTTGGGGAACGTCTTACAAGAATTGAAACAGCACAGAACAGAACGCAGGCGCAGGCTGGTTTGAATATGTATGATCCAGATATTTGATCTTTACTTGCCTTAGGATAAATGCAGTTTACTCAGATATTCAAATTAAGCTGTACTGCCCATGTTCCTGACCGGGAGGTGCGTGTATGGCAGCTGATTTGGACAACGCAGTTTGCATATACCTTATTAAACAAATTTAACTCGTCTGCCTCGAATGCTTAGATAATAAATAAAGAGTCCAATAGTCTCTATATTTTTATGGACACAAAAATGCCTTCTGTATGCTGCATTTTGAAATGCGACATGTAGATATGTTTGTGGTTACCATCACTTAATATCTATACTTCTGAGCAGATTGAGACAATTCAAGAATCTAGGGTATTTATTTATAGCAAACATGTACAAGTGATAAGAAAATGACTTTGCATGACGTAAACTAATTGTTTTTTAAAAACCTTATCTGCGCTAATGATGACATATTAGTCTGTATCCGTCTGTGCAGCAATTTGTATCGTTATAATATACCGGTTGGTGATCTACAAGTTGGTGCCCAAGTAGTTTCTAATTTACCAAATAAATTCATTGTCGTCGTTCATTGACATATTACACACTTTAGACTAGCCGGGTCATGCGGATCACGCGCGCACAGTGTACTGATCCTGAGAAAAGGACGTTTCTAGATAATAATATAGCAAGCGAGGATACACAGACGTGCTTGAGCTCTGAGATTGGTAGAGGCCCTATAAACCTTTTTTAGCCATTGCGCTCATTTCCGTGTGTGTATGGGGCTATTAATCATAAAACAAAGCTTGTGTCGACAGTTAAAAAGTTTTATGGGAGACACCATGACCTTGTTGATCCCTACAATGTGGCCGTTTCTAAACTAATCTCCGATTTGATGGCCTCAGCCGAAGCTTAGTTAAGCTTTCAAATACCGGAATTTCATTTTCACTGACTTTTTCCACAGATACATAGATATGGCGGGTGTATTATAATAGGCAGGTGATGCTTACTACCCCGCGGGCACCTGATCACACCTCTGTTTTGGGGTCCATGTCTGTGTATCTAAAATATTCCGGAATTGTCTATGTTTAACTGACCTACGAGTTCGGACTTATGATTTGGGTACTTTGACCACTATCATTTACTACATATTGGTGATACCTATATGAAACAAAAGTTTCTGTTCTTGTGCACACATTGAATCCTATGACCAGTTTCACATTGTTCGATTATTTAAGGAGTATTGTTATTTCTTTTTCAAACCAAGAGAAATCATCCCAAACATCAAAAGCCGTTGGGTCTGGATCTGCACTGGTTTTAATTATGTTTGGGATTTGTTTTTGTCAAATTACCCCGTTTTTTTTAAATAACTAATGTGTCCGAAATCGAGGATTCAAGAGTCAATATCACGGATGCATGGGTCAGTATAGAGGATTCAAGAGTCAATATCAAGGATGAAAAAGTTCGATATCGAGTATGCAACAGTCAATAATGAGGATGAAAGAGTCAATCTCAAGGATGAAAGAGTCAATATTCAGGATGCAAGAGTTAATATCGAAGATGCAATAGAAAATATCGAGGAAGCAAGTCAATATCGAGTATGCAAGAGTCAATTTCAGAAAAGATTTCTTACATTTCTCGTGTTGTTTTGAAGTATCAAATTGTGTCATTGACGCACTGTTTCTGTATTCCGAGAAGTCATCAACCGGATCGAAAATACAGTAATTAAACTGAAAATCGACAACTCTTTATGAATCGAACTTTGGTTCGCTTATCAGCTGTTGTAGTGCATGCGCAGCAGCAATTAAGTATCAACATAGCAAAAACCTTTTTCTGAATGATGTAAATGCCGCTGCTTAAAATATCTAAGGTCAGTGGTTACACTTTCAGGCTGAGCTTATTGACGGTAATTTGCTACGTGACAATGGAAATACCAAGAAAAGCAAAGGCATTAATTGCTATTGAAAAATCAAGATCTTACGTTTGGAATTCACTTAATATATTTAAATAACGATGAGATCTGAAGCTCTTGCGCGTTTAGCTGCCCCCCCTGAGAACATAGTAATCTGGATGCTTTTCCAACAGGCACGCACCGTTGAATTTGCGCCGTTCCGACGTCGATGTAATGGCGTTACATCGACGTTGATCAGACGTCTTTATGGCGCTGCTTACCTGATGGTTTGTCTGTGAAATTCGCTGTACCAGCCTACGATTCAGCCTAAGAGGCCCAGTTAAGGTTGAGGTAGTGCGCCTTGGAGACGCTGATTGCGTCCTGCATTAGGACAGTCCCGAATGCAGGACGCAACCTGTGTTTCTGATTCTTCTATGGAGCGCAGAATGACCGTTTCATGCTTGTCTATGTGTGGCTTAATATCGACAGGGGTGTGTGTGATTCCTTATGTATTGTTTGTTAACGGTAAAGATCCGGAGCAGCCTGCTCATTCGCATTGACTGTTAGAGTCTCTGATTAGAGTACTTCGTGGGTTGTAGTCCAGCCAGGTTCTGTCCAGGTCTTAACTTTTTGCACATCTCATAAGGTACCAATCCCCTGGCGAAACTGCCTGTTACTGCTATGCATACCGCTAAATTGTGGCTTATTCTATACGGCCAAAAGCTACGTATTCTTGTTGATTTGCTAATAAATTTGATTTGTTAAAGAAGATTGTGATAGTCCAGCTTTAGTTATGATTCCTAAAGATAAAATCTTCAGAGGAAAGCGTGATCGACTGGTTAGAGGCGTTGGCTCGGTTCAAATCTGCATTTGGCCAGCCTACCACAGAAAAACACTGTCAATCCAGTAGTAGATGGTTACCTTTATTGCGAATCAGAGCAGGAGAGAGGCAGCGGAGGAAGAAGGATGGGCTCCGCCTTTAGTATGCTCAAGATACTGTGAGCCCCTCATTGCCTTTACGGCCACCAGGCAATGGGGAACTTTAAATTTTACCGACAATCCTATAACAAAATGGCGGATAAGCAGCTAACTACAAACTGAAATCCCAAAGACCTTGCATCTGTACACTAAATGGGATACTTCCTTAAACAATATGCAGCAAGATGGAGTCTGCCATGCATAAACAGGGAAGTGTCGTTGTTTTATAAACTTCGTTTGTGTGTGGCGACCGTAAAACGTCTCCCCGTACATAACCCATAGTGCAAATTATATTTTATTTTCGTCTTTTGATATCAAAGGATATATTCTGAGGAATCTGAAATTTTAGATTGATTTACACTCTTATTCTAGATCATCGTCGTTTACATTATTTGGATCCTTTTTTATACTAAGCAGTCTTTGAATCGATGCCCAATTTAAATTAAGAAATTACAGTATGATTTCTCTGGTTTCGTCACCAGATATTGTCAGGGTCACGTAGATGGCTTTTTTAGCCGACACTACGTAGTCTGGCCCATGTTCCTGCTTCTGAATGTGTTTTCTGCTCTTGGAGGACCTCTTTAAGGTTTTAATTCGTATAAAACTGCATTCGTTACCTAAAGTGATTCTACTCAAGCTCTTAGCCTTATTGGCGACTATGCTTCTGCACTTATGACGATTCCTGCCATAAACAGTAATATGAAATATTTGATCGTTTTGTTGACAGCACCCTTAAGGTGTGCATATTATACTCGCTTTCGAGAACACATATCAGTTTGTTAATCTTGTATAAATATTGTGTTTGTCAGCAGATTTACCATGTCCGATCACCTCAGGAATCCTTTTCAAAGCTGGTTTTGTACGAAAATAACTTTAATAGATTTAATAAATTGAATCCTAAATGTCAAATTGCGAAGCGCAAAGTCGAGGTTTATGCATCAGCTATTTCGTGAACTACCATTGCCTTCGAGCACAGCACGACAATAGCATCAGAACTGTTTGTTGTTTTATCTCAGATACATTTCGCTCCTCATATATGTGTTAGGATTTAATAAAGATGACACAATGTTTAATGCTGTGGCAGTGTGGGATAAACCAAGTACTGTACTACATGTAATAATCGCTTTTGATTCTTACAAAAATGCATACGCATGCATACGCATTTTGCATCATTAGTCGGCTATGTTGATTGATCAAAATATGCGTGTACTATGTAACCTACGGGGTGGTAGATTGGTGCAAAGATACCGTGTTTGGCGTCGTACTTGCAGGAGGTGCGGGTATGGGGTGTTTTGCATTTTGTTTTCTCGCCTATTCTCTCTTTGGGATGGTCGGGTCCGGCCATGGCGCTGGGTAACTTTCAAAGCCGGGAAGTCATACCAATTGGGATAATAGTCTGGGAAGGGCCGGCTGTGTTTGAAGCAGGTGGGGTGAGAGATATTCATTCTGCTGTCTTTAGTTTATTTTTCCTTTTCATTTTCGGACACCCTCTCTCTCTCTCTCTGTCTCTGGGAGACAGCTAAATATAGACTGAAATTGTGCCTGCAAGGACCGTTTTATCAGAAAGGACCAATCAACTAATCTATCTCTCTCTCTCTCTCTCTTTCTCTCCATGTGGGACGGCTCTGCTCGCTTTAGACTGAATTTATGCTAATTAGGAGCTGTGATTTTTTTTGTTGCCGTTGTTGTTGTTGTTCTTGTTGTTCTATTGATTTACGTGGATTTTGACGAAAATTATAACCGGGTTCATGGTCATATCAAGTAGTTAGCTGATCTGGGTACATTGACCACTTTCACTCATTAAGGATTTGAGCGGCGACACGACAAATCAACAAGTGGTATGTGCGCCATGCGAAGACTCTGTTAAGCCTGCGCATCCACCAAGTCTGATTGATCAGAGTCTTTGCTGTGCGCTTTAAGGGAAATCATAGGTCTAAGCTATCTACATGCCGACAGCAAAGACTCTAAGCAGTCTTCGCACGGCGAACATGCCACTTTGTTGGTTTTGTCGTGTCGCGGCTCATTTTTAAACTTTCTAATGTTGTTTTAGAGTATCAAATTGCCTGAATGACGTCTTTCTTATTCAGTGCAGTTATCAATAGGAACCTAATTACTGGATACCAGATAAAACAGCAATTAAACTGGAGGACGTCAAGGTTCTTTGAATTACAGTCTCATTGGTTTGATTATCAGGTTTTGCAAAGCAACCGCAGCGGTTGTTTAAAGACAATTTTTCGATCATAATTGAGCCGCGACACGAGAAAACCAACAAAGTGGTTGTGCGCCAAGCGCAGACTCATATCAGTATGGGCATCCGCCCAGTCTGATCAGACTCCTCCCTAAGCGCTTAAAGGGAAGAGTCTGATCAGACTGGGTGGACGCCCAGGCTGATCTGAGTCTGCGCTGGGCGCACTTTGTTGGTTGTCTCGTGTGGCTGCTCAATTACTGTTATGTTTATAATTTTTTAATACTGGCATAGTTTTATAAGTCCCGGGCATGCTTTTAATATTAACCGGAAGTTGTTAGACAAAGGCTAAAATAGTCGATCAAGGTTTACTCCTGGGCCAGTACCGTAATTGGCACACATTTCGGATGGGGAATGTATACGCAGTTAGCATGTTGGTTGATTAAAATATACATGTGCTGTTTACATACGGGTTGGCAAATAGGTGCAAAAGATGCAGTGTGTGGCGTCGCAATCGCAACAGGTGCGAGCGGGAGTTGTTTTACATTTTGTCCTCTCGTCTCTTTTAAATCTGGTTTGCTTTTGTCTTTTTCTGTTGTTATTGTTGTTGTATTTTTTTGTTTGTTGTTTTTTTGTTTTTTTGGTTTTTTTTCGTCTATTTTATCTTATTTTTTGTTCTAGGACACGGCTCAATATATATTGAAATACTGTCTGCCGGAAATGGCCGTTTAATCTCTCTCTCTCTCTCTCTCTCTCTCTCTCTCTCTCTCTCTCTCTTTCTCTCTCTCTCTCTCTCTCTCTCTCTCTCTCTCTCTCTGTGAAACTGCTCGATATAGACTGAAATGCTGTCTTAATGACCCGTTAAACCTAAAGGTATCCAACCCGGACCTATGCACTGACTCGTATCGGTATGCGAGTATTATTCGCCAATTAACATTTAAAGCGCAAACTAAAATAGTGGAATAATCCAGCTGAAGCTGCCTTATCCAGATGGACACAGTTTGCTCTCTGCTCTTTGAAATCTCAGTCTGATATAGCTTGGACGAAACATTTCTTCTAGATTTTGCAGATGTAACTTTTATCGTCTGCGTTTTGGCTCTTTAAGGCTTAACATAGGTTTTGACGAACATGAATAATAGATTCATGTTTTTTTCCTCTTTTTATCTCATTTAAGTAGAGTAGCCTAAGTACCTAAATCATAAGTCCGAAGTTATATGGTCCATATAGACATCAACAAATCCTATATATTAAAATATACAGACATGGACTCCTAAAAAAAGAAGTGTATTCAGGTGCTCGTAGCAAGCTGCACCTGCCTATTATGATACACCCGCCTATCTATATACCAGGTGGAAAAGTCAGTGAAAATAGAAGTCAGGTAATAGAAAGCCATACTATGTTTAAAAGATGTGAACTTTTTTCCGTTGTATTTACCGTTGTGACGATCGTCAACATACTCTGAACTTTTTGTTACCACCTCAAAATATGTAACGTGAGACATCAGATATTCCGTCACCTGGTAGAATATCTAAATTTTGCTTCGTAATTTCAACGCATTATTGTCTGTTGAGTAGTTCTCTGAAATTTCATCAGAGCTAATGGTGATAGTGTTGTCTGTAGTTTGTGATTTCTTTGCAGCAAATTGCATTTTTATAATAAACCAGAATGTTGTTAAGAGTTGGTTCCTTTATATGATCTAGTTCTCTATTCTAAAATTATTAACTTAGAAACAACACAACACAGAGACTAAGCACATTCCAGTTAGTGCCATATATACTTTAACCCTATTGCACCCAGAACATATGGAGTTTTGGTTGTTCTTGGTGCAATAGGGTTGACCCATTTCTTCTATCTGGCTGTTTGGACAGGTCAGTTTCCGATTGAAGGGATGTCAGGTTGATGCGATATTTGAATTATTTTAAACAAGTCAAATATTTAAGGCAAACAGTGTGAACCCTAATTAGACGCCACTTTATGTAAGTAACGCGTCAACGATTGCAGGGGAATGCAGCTTCGGTACAACACAACAGGGTTGGGGATAACGTAGATTTTGTTTACAGACGCTGCACGGATAATTGATAGTGCATTTTTGTTTATGGCACGGTAAAGTAAAATGACAGACGTTGATCAGGAACCAATCAAATCTGATCCCACTAGCTTACTATCAATAGATTTATACTCACTGAACTATGCCTCAGTCCTCATCTTCCCTGTCCTGACCGCACTTAGGTGTGACTGCAAATATTCACAGTTTAGTAAAGGACTCTGTTACAAAATCTCCTTCCGCTGATTCAAGAAGGGCAGTTGTCAGTTACTGGCGAAAGTATGTGCACTTGGTACTGGTTAACCGCTTAGTAGGTCTGAGCCTGCCTAGGAATAGTGTGGTTAGATTAACTGACCGTCCCGACATGACCATAGCTGTTTACCGTGGACGTTAAGCATCAAATCAATCAATCAATCAATCAGGAAAAATCTTATCAAAAGAGCAGGCGTAATTTGCGCAGACTATAATTGCAGTTTTGTGACAAAGTCCTAGTTCAAAGAACGAATCTTTTTGGATCCATAAAAGTGTCGTAAGAATCGCAAAGATGTGGACTGGAAAGTGGTACATAGCTCAACGAGTGTAAAATGTCTGAAAGAGAAATTAACCTAGTCATAAACCAAGATTTACTCACAGCATCGCCGTTTTCCGTGCTGTGTATGTAAACAAAAACCACGTGATCCCAACCCTGAAAATCCTATAAAATTCAAGATATGATGTGCGTCTCAGTACTCCCTCTTAACATCCTTTTCCATAGTGCTTGCTGTTCATTATATTAACGCATGGCTCTGATGCCTTCAGGTGTTATTTCTTCATGCAGACTTAAAGAATCCTGTTATGTATTATGTTTTCTCTGACAAGTTTCACTTTTCCTAATTTGAAACTGTCGGGATCTAGACTGTATTTCGCTAGGTCGTAAGATACCCTTATTTTTAAGTGTTTTTTTTTTCCAAAATCGAGGTGTACGTGTTCATATCAGATGCTTAGCTGTGAAACGATTTGTAAAATTTCTCATTTTGTTTTGAAATATCAAATTACTTCAATGATGTCTTTCTTATTCCGTGTAGCCATCAATAGGAACTTAATTACAAGATAAAAGATAAAGCTGCAATGAAACTGAAAGACGACAAGTTTCTTTGAATTACAATCTTATTGGTTTGTGTATGATGTATATCAGCTCTTGCAATGCAACCGCAACAGCAATAAAGGACAGTTTCCCGATCACTACCATTATGCTTATTAAGTTTCATACTGGCCCAATTTCATACAGTCCCAGGTCTGCTTTATTAGCCTGAAGTTGTAGGTCGAGAGCTAAACCAGCCGTACCAGAACTTATAACTGGGCCAGATCGAAAACACTTTATTCATGATAATTTTCAATTAAAAGCATAAAATTTAATCAGTTTTTACTAAATGGCTGACCTTGGCCTTATACGAGTGACCTACGCTTAATATAGGTCAGTAGGTATGAATTAATGATGCACTGTTTAAGTCATCATGAATTCTTGATCATCTAGTTATGTACAAAATGTGTGCCACTTTTTCGATGTCGGCCGTCAGGTCTAGTTACGCCAGAATTTTTTCCGTCGATGAGCCCTAAACACCCTAAACTAGTTACACTACCTTCCAAATGATTTGGCGAGACATAGTTGTTTCCAACTATGGTTTGAGGGCTGGATTTGGATTTTGATTGTTTCAGTTCCTGGTCTTTGCATACTTTTTACTTTTTAAATGTGTGCTGTCAGTTACTAGTTCGAACAGTCCAGCAGAAAGTTTCGCACGACTTTATCAACTGGCTTTGTTAGTCATGTGCTTATCTAAATTTAGCTCATTTATACTTGTACTTACTTGTTACTGTCAAATACGAGACTCGAAAAGATTTTGTTTCTATGTGGTCCAAATTGGATAGGTGAATGCATATGAGCCGCGACACGAGAGAACCAACAATGTGGTTTTGCATCCAGCGCAGACTCAGATCAGCCTGGGCATCCACCCAGTTTGATCAGACTCTTCGCTAAGCGCTTAAAGGGTAGCTAAGGGTCTAAGCTACCTCCATGCGGACAGCAAAGACTCAGATCAGACTGGGCGGATGCCCAGGCTGATCTGAGTCTGCGGTGGGCGAACAACCACATTGTTGGTTTTGTCGTGTCGCGGCTCTTAAGTTTCAGCATCTCACTAAATAGTCTCAGTATGTTTGACTGACATGCGTCACGATATTATTTAAACACACAAAAAACTCTCTAAAGAAATTAATACCTTTTTGGATATTTTAAGTTTATACCATCGTCAAAGTTTTAAAATAAAAGTTCTGATACTTGCTCTTGGAGTAACCTTTTGTCGATACCAGCAAGGACTCAGTGTTAAAAGAGGTTTGCTTTTGTTTTATTCAACCTATGCACGCAACTAAAAAAGCTACCATAACGGAATTTTCGATCAGCAAGGATTCATACTGGCTGATCAGCCTAGTCAGATCTGATCAGACGCTTCACTGTTCGCATCGACAATCTACGGATTTGAGGAACCAGTATCTTGAGACAGATGCGCAAGTCGATTGAGTATTTTCTGTTTGCCTATGCCGTGAGACACCTTTCGACTTGGCCCGGCTGCTTAACCCATTAATACCTAGTCGACTTCTCTACACTTTTAATCTGGGTCTACACTATCTACGGATTGGAGGAACCAGCATTTTAAGACATATGAGCAAATCGATTGAGTATTCGCTATTTGCATATGCCGTGAAACACCTAGCTCCTTTACCCTCCAATACCAAGTCGACTCCTCTACAGATTTTTAATCTGGGTCGACACTAATCAGAACGGCCTCTTTTCTGGATCGGAGTCTACTCCCGTAAAAACGGCTTCTTCTGTGAAACCCAAGTCTTAAATGGACAAGGCAGCAAACATAAAAGCCTAGGTGTTTTGAAGCGCAAGCCTGGAAAGAATTATATTTGAGCCAGTCTCTGTGAAAAGCGGGCTTAATGACATAAAAACAAAAAATTACTTAACTGCATCACTGGAAAGTATTAGCTTTTCTAAACATTTCCTGAAAATTTGAGGTGCTTACCATCATTTATTACCGAGATACAGACTTTAGAAGCACCCAGGTAGTGAATTTTCTTTTAATAATCATGCAAGTATGTTTTGACGTTAACGTCATAACATTTGTTTGGACGCGCTTTCTGTGCTTATTATACAAACTAACTCGGACAAAAAGTGTGTTTGCTAATTTTTATTGTGTATTTAATAGTACACACATGATAATTTGCGTGATTTAACATTCTTTCTCAAATGATAGGTCTTTGTGATGGTATACCATCTGTTTTCAAGGCTTTAAGGTTACCGTGGAATAAGCGTTGTCATGGCAACATATGTCATATTTATGACTGGATTCTGTCTGAATTCATAGGCTTTCTATTAAATCTCAACGCCTAAGGTATTTTCATTGAAATAAATAGAGGGCCGAAAAATGATTAATTTTGGAGTTTTTCATCCATTCACAACGTAATTATTACGTAATGTCATTAAAAGTAAAAAGTATGCAAAGACCAGGAACTGAAACAATCCAAATCCAAATCCAGCCCTCAAACCATAGTTGGAAACAACTAAGATAACAAATAATCAAGATACAGAGAACATATGGCCAACCGAGTGAGCAGCTTGTTCCCAAAAGGTGGTTAAGCCCGGTTTTCACAGAGAACGGCTCATTTAAAAAAACTGCCATGTTTGTGTTTCAAACAGACACATTGAATTTTTCGCTTTCTCTCTACTACAATACAGGCTTGCTTTGCTTAAATAATTTGTAACCTCAATGTAACACGAGTGTGTCTCATAGAATCTGACACGTCTCCAATTTCTGTCTAGGCCAAAACAAAAAAGAAACGGAACTATAAGCCTTTGACAAACTGATTCTCGGAAAAAGAACAAATGTGCTATATCTTGTAGAAATATTTCCGTTATTTATCCTGGCTTTCAAGATTTAGTTAGATAAACACGTTTTAAAAGTGTTGTGCTTTTTTATTAGAAAAAGGCTTTGACACTTTTTGTACGATTACCTTTGTCAGTGATTTTCATCGGTACAAGACAGTAGCCTTTAAAAATAAGTTTCTGTCGAGGCGAATTGACTTAAATAAAGTTTAGCGTCTCGCTTGAAGCTTTTAAGTGATACTCTCAAAGGCATCTTAGTGCAAGAATTCTTTATCTGAGAATCAGAGGTTTCTTGAAATGTGTAAATCAGGGAACATTATGTGATACACTCCTATTCTACAAACACAATGACTAAACATTACCAGTGGGTACATGTATTATACAGACGTACTGACAAAGACAAATGAATGCTTATGACTACTATGGTATGACTGCTCTGCTTAACAATAGACTTTTGTCACCTCGCTCAGAAGGAGCGAGGTGACAAAGATCAATTGTTTAGCAGAACAGTCATCTCTTGAATTATCACAACGGTATCGAAGTAGTAATTTAATAAAGCTAGATGTTTTGGGTAAAACATGAAGTATATGGTAGTGTATAAAAAAATGTATCTTAACCGAATTTGAACACTTTTGAACGATGGGTTCCATTATGCTTTAAAGCAGTTTTCCGATGGTACCATGCATTTATTTCCTTTTACAAGAGCAAGATTTGAATTTGCAGTGAATACTGAAAGCCTACATTAAAAGACCAATTTATCACACTTAAAGCAATAATGAAATGTCTTTCTCTGATAATAACGTGCTATTAATCTGAAGAAAATCAAATATGTTAGGTTTCACAGCCACCATAACATGCAGTTGGTTTAGAAAAATTATCGCAGAGAAATGTAGCTATTGCTTTACCTACTTTACGATTTACGCTTGGCCCAGAAAAAACATGAAGACAAAACTGCAGTAGGCTTGGTTAGCTGTTTGCAATCATGTTGTTTCTCTGGACAAAAAGGCCTTTTATAATAGGTCGACTCTTAAAAGGATTGCAAGTCCATTCTTTTTCTTTTAGAATTTACTCCTGGTAGAGTTGTGTCTCCTGAAAGTATATCCATTCACTTATATATGAGCTATATAATCGAAAGTTGGTTTCGGAAACGCAAACAGTGGAGAACCTGATCCACGCTTGAGAACAGTTTGATCTTGGTCTACTCCGTTTGCTCAAGCACTTCCGTCCTATGTATGGCATTGACATGACTTATTTCTGTTTCTAAAGAAACCCCCTGTTGTTTATTCCTAAGGCATTACATTTGGCACGGAATATTGCTATTCATAGACTGCTGTTTCTTAATCAGATACAGAATTATAAGGCAAGTTATATTCCTTTCATTGATTTTAAGAGATTGCTTAAGTTCCATTCCTCTTATGTAATTTGAAATGCAAGATTATCTCAGTGACGTCTTGCTCATTTGAGGAGTGCATTTATTCATTAAAATAAATACATAATACCAGATAAAACAGAAAGTAGTCAGCTGGTTTTATGAACTAAAGTAGGTTTGTTTAACAGATTAGTTGCTGTAAAGCAAAAACAATTTTAATCGGCAATATCGTCTATTTACATGCTGAATTGCTTGCTGCTTTAATTAAAATTTCCTGCAAACCATGAACGTTTATGTAAACTTAAATGTGAATGTTACTGATCGCGCCACCATGGATAATGTACGACGCGATTTTACGTCCTTTTTAATAGTATTTCATTCATCAGAAAGATGGAAGGCTGATAATGCAAGGATGTGTGCAATGGAACCCAGTTTACGGATGAAAAAGATTTCCATCGTTAGCGGGGCTCGAACCCGAGACCGCTAGATCAGCATGCCAGCGCTTTACCCACTGAACTACCGGGGCTCCTATATTTCTTTATCATGTTTCTGCGTAACCAAGGCAGAAGTTAAAGAGGAAATACAATGCAATACTGTAAAGATTCTAAAAGTCGTGATAGATAGACCTGAGACACAGTGCAGGCAAAGAATAAAAGACTAAAGGAGTGAATGTATCGGGGGCTACACTGTTGTTCACTCTGTTTACATCCTTTGATTGCACTGCTGCATGTTAAAGCCAGAATGTTCCATTTTAAACCATTAATGACGAATAGATTCTTCTACCTTTATGAAATGAATGGGTCCATTTATCATTTAAGGGATGTCTGGTAAACTTTCACTTTTGATTCTATTACGGAAATGCTTGAATTTTTAGCAAACAGTGGAGACCCTGAGCAAACGCCGCATCATGCAGCGTCTGATCTGGGTCTGCTTTGTTTTTGTCTGTGTCCTTCAAACATAATTGATTGATTCGTTCGAATGCTTCGTTAACGAATGACTTGTCGATCAAGCCCATGATACACGGTAAACCTTGAAACATAGTCTATACACCGCTAATTCTCTCTATCATGCTACTTTTTGGAGTAATATACTACACATTTTGGGATAGAACTTGTTCTATTCCGTACAACTTGCAATATGTTCCTTCTTCCATACAGCCAATCAAAAGTCAGGTCACAGGACCACAAAGCAAAAGTAATATGAATTTAATAAAAAAAAAAATAAAGGAGAAGTATGAAACCATCATGATTAGCAGTTACATTGAATATGATAGGTCTATTGATTTTTTTTTTCAAAGTGCATGACCTCTCCAAGCATGATTCCAATCTCTGTGTGTTCAAGTGATGTTGCATATATCATGCAGTCCAGTCACTTTTAATAGTTTAACAAGTGAAAAGGCAGATACATGTAATAAGGGCCTTATGCCAAGGTATTACCTGGGAAGCAATATGTTTCAAGCTGTACCGTGTATCAGCACAAGAAATAAGAAACAAAAGTTTCATACTACAAGTAACATGTTACTTGGTTTACCGTGTATCATGGGCTTCAAACGCAAAAAGTGTTTAGCTCTTGCTTCGCGATCATAAAATTATTCTTCGCATCTGACCTTCAGCTCCATCTGTTGACCACGATTATTCAGGATGAGGAAAAATAATTCTTAAATACAATCGAAATATGAACCGGATAATCATAAATACCGTTTCTTTCCTCTTTTTTCTTTGAGGTGGCTATTTTAAGTAAATTGCGTCTTTTAGTATCTGTGAAACTGAACAAATTCGATTGTTCAAAGACAAATTGCAGGTTACTGTCGGAGATATGCATTTCTTTATTGTTTTAAATGAGATTGATTGTTCTTTAAATATAGGCTTCGAGGTTTCATTGCATTTAAACTTGAAAGATTTATCTTAAGGTGTCCGAAAATGGAAATAAAATGTATGTTATATAAAAGGAAGCATTCATTTAAAGGCATGATGAATCAGATCTGTCAGGGTGTTCCATTTGCTAATGTTACCAACTCTGAAACTGGCTATAACATTTTTATATGTAGAATGTCTGCTATATTCTTAATGGGATATAAAAACAGACAGTAGCATATATGTTTTCCCATCCACAAGTTGATATTATGTAAAAGATGATACAAAATTAACATACTCTCCTCATTATTTATAAGATAAAAGAAACAAAAGACCAGAAAGATAACTATATGTTGCTTTGTTGTTCAGGGCCCAGTTGTTCGAAGCATCGTTAGCCTAACGAGCTCGTTAAGAGGTCAACTTGTTTAGTGTTTTGCAACTTTGTAACCAAATACGCTGGTATTTTTTGTCGAAAAAATGGAAGAAGCTTTTGCATTGCAAAAGCGTCTTACATTTTTTCAACAGAAAATATTGGCGTATTTGAGATATTAACGTTTAAAATTTTAACGAAACGTTAACTAACGACGTCGTTAGTTTTGAACAACCGGGCCCTGATGTTATACTTTTAATGATTATGCAACAAATGATTGTTATCTCTTTCTTATTCCGTTTATACTATGTTTATTTCTCTTCATGCCATTCCTTTCTCGTATTAATTTTTCTGTTTTACAATATGTTAGTTAAGAAAATGATCGACCAAGTTTAGTGCTCCAGATAAGAAGGGGTAACCGGGCTAACTTATGGATAATTTTCCATAATTGAGCCGCGACACGACAAAACCAACAAAGTGGTTGTGCGCCCAGTGCAGACTCAGATCCGCATGGGCATCCACCTAGTCTGTTCAGACTCTTCGGTAAGCGCTTAAAGGAAAGCTTAGGGTCAAAGCTAATTCCGTGCGGCGGAGACTCTGATCAGACTGGGCGGATGCCTAGGCTGATCTGAGTCGGCGCTGGGCGCACAACCACTTTGTTGGTTTTGTAATGTCGCGGCTCATTATATTATGTCTACACAAAAATCATCGGTTGTGAACCCTAATAAGAACCGTATCTCCGATGGCCGAAACGGTTCTAATGAGGGATAACAGCATGTGATTTAATTCAGAATTAAGAAAAGTTATCTCAGAATTATCCTTAAAACCCCATATTATCTTGAGCTCTGTGCCAACAAAGTACATACACAAAGCCAAATAGTCAGACAATTTTTCTTTCTCATTTCAGTTCCATCTATAGAACTAGCTGGCATCATTACCGGAGTGATCAGCCTTGGAGTATGTTCATTCATTGTTATATTTATATGTTGGCGGTATCCTATGATCCGATCTCGAACATTCTGGGACAGAAGCCTAAAAAGGCTTATCAGAAGAATGTATTGTAAGTAAACACTTCATACTAACATTCAGCATGATCAATTAATCAACTTCTTAAAGGTAGGTTTACACTGCGACACATGTTGCATGACACATGTGTCGTGCAACGTGTCATCCTAACTGTTAAACTGAGTTTTTCATGCAGAAGACAAGGGCAGGGGCAGGTTGTATGTGTTCATCATCTTACGCATGCATAAATGTAATGTTTAAGTATACAAACTGTACTTTATAAATAGTGTAAGTGAATGGTTCACAGCTAGATAGTGAACAGTAGTTTACAGTATGCAGTATAAAGTCAGCATGCGCCAGGCTGTTGCAAATGTGCGAAGTTAAGTAATGTCATGGTTGGTCTTCCCATACGACGAGATAATCCACGAGCTTTGGCGAGATAATCCGCGAGCTTTAGCGAGTTGATTATCTTTTGTACAGATGGACAAACCATGGTATAACTATTTTATATCACCCTTATCAGTGTACACCTTGCTCATTGCGAAATATTTCGTGCTTAAGTTGGCGTTTTCTGGCAAGGTTAGTATAATGTTACCTTAGACCTTGGACAAATGAGCCTCTGATATAATCATCTTTTTTCGGCACCGATAATCTGTTAATACCAGGTCTGTTTACATTCTTAAAAACATTTCAAAACAAACGATCGCGTAATAACATTGTTTTGTTTCGAGAAAGAGATATGATATGCAGCACTGTAAAAACAATCTTCAGAAAGGAGCTGGCCCCGAGGTTATAAAACTTTTTTCATGCTCAACTCAGCTGAGCATGAAATTTTCTCAGCTGATAAATATGAAAATGCCAACTAATGTTGGCATTTTCATATTCATAAGCATAGAAAATTTCATGCTCAGCCAAACTGAGCAAGAAAACAACCGTACTTATCAGTAATTTGCTATTTATTAGCAGGTAAAATTTCATGCTCAACTCAGCTGAGCATGAAAAAAGTTTTATAACCTTTAGCTAGTGTTTTTATCTCATCAAACTGGCAATAATCCTCGAATTTGAAGGTCAAAGCTATTCTGGGCCGGTACGCACTATATTTCTTTTTATATCTCTCGATCTGTAAAACAGAATTGCAATTAAGCTGCTCCAAATAATGTTTAGTGTCATAGGAAATGATAGTAGGAATAAAAAGTGAAATGGCCCGCATCACGAGAAAATAACAAAATGGCGTGTACGCCCAACGAAGACTCCGATCAGCCTCGACATGCGCCCAGTCTGAGCAGAATCTTCGCTGTCAGCACTGAGATGGCTCAGACCCTTACATGTAGCTACCTTGAAAGCGCATAGCGAAGACTCTGATCAGGCTGGACGAATGCCACTTTGTTGGTTTTGTCGTGTCAAAGCTCATTATATCGTATTTTGTCTAAAAGCTGGAACAGAAGTGCCTAACCAAACAGTGTAGACACAAGTCAGACTGCTCCAAAAGGAGCATTCTGATCCTTGTCTAAACTTTTTTTCCACAGCCTATATTGTCTTACATTCTGCCAGCATTTATTGACACATTGTCAGCCAGTGAAATAAAACTTCAATTTTTTAGCATAATAAGGGTGCCGTAAAAATTCTATGTATTGGTACAGATAGATTTGAGCAAACACCTCACATCTTGATTAGACGGTTCCATGGACCAGTCTGATTAGGGTTTTTGCTGTTGCTATTCCAATTCATCTTTTGGACGCATGAGTTACTACACTGTAAAACCATGCATTTATAATTCAGAATAATTACGGAAATTATTTGAAATGTCCCCATTTTTTAGAATGTTTACAGTAGTCGATTAAGATATCCCTATATTTAGAATAATTACAGCAATGCAGTTTGAAGCACCCATGGGTAAACAAGACAAATCGAGGCCCATAACAAAGCATTCAGAAAACGATTCTCGCTACATAATATGCAACAGCTCAATTAGCCTACATTCTTGGAAACTGATAACTACAACATTTAAGTTCACTTGCCGAGTTATTTCAGTGTCCCCAAAATTAGCACAGATAAATTACATCTGTGGCTAGATATGCACTTTTATGATAGCAGAGCTGCTGTGAGAATTCTAGATATTTGGACAGATAGGTCTGACCAAACAGTGGAGACCCTGATCAGACTGCTCCAGTCTGATCAGGGTCTACACTGTTTGCCATCACATCTGCATCATTTAGACACATATCTGTATCGAAAAATCAAAATGTTCCTATTTTAGGACAATTATGGTAATTAGTTTAGGTGTCCCATTTTTTAGAATTGCTATGGTATATGTAATAAGTATAACTTGGCATTGTCTCCTGTGGCCGTAGAGTAATTATCGGAAGCTGAGTTTAACATATTTCTGTAAGTACGAAAAAGTCCAACATCAAAACGACGTGAACTAACATACTTTCTCCGTTGCTTATTGCTTAAAAGATGTATGACTATTCGTGTTTTCCCGCCATTTCTTCAAAGGGAGATAGAAAGCCTTTTATGATTTACTCCTTGTTTTCCTGAATGACATGGGCATTGCAATATGAAGTTTCCTTTAAAGAAAAGAATTTGTTCCTAGCTGAGCAAATTCTTTTTAGTTAACCCAATCGAGAAGGGAGGCAAAAATGAAAATTGCAGAGTTGCTTCATTGAAATTTTTCCAATTCACTGTGGATTAGATTCTAATGATTCTTGGTAACTATGTAATCAAATAGTTTCCTAGTATATCTATTTCCTCCATACAATTTGTTTTCCTTCCAGAGCTCTAGATAAGAGGGCGTATTTGATGATAATTAAGGATAATTTTTCTTATTTCTCATCGAAACCATATGTTGTGACCCCTCATCTGAACCGTCTCGAGACGGTTCAGATGAGGGGTCACAACGTATGTTTTTATGCAAAACTAACAAAAATTATCCCTAATTATCACCAAATACTCCCTCTTATCTAGAGCTCTGTCCTTCCCGATAAATGCATTGAAAAAAATGCTCCGAAAGAGTCGTTTAAGCTGGTTTGATTGTGTTCAATTATGACGTAATGAAAACAAATGCTGTCTATTTTTTTCATTACCATTTCTTGAAAGTAATATACCTACCACAGATTAAGAAATAGACGCTTACTGCATTTTACGAGGTTGCACCAGTTCGATACTGCAGTAAGACAATGAGAGATTTCCCAAGATTACTTATCACTATTCTGACTATTCACTAAGTTTTCTGATTAATTCATGAAATGACGTATTTGTGTGCAAAGTATCAGTTTCTGTAATAACTTACAAAATGCATGCTTAAAATATTAAGAAAACCGGTGTATACACATATTTACACAAGGATAATTCATCCTACCAATTGTTGGTGATTGAAGGTACTAAATTTCATTTTAAATCGCTGTCTTCCAGATTCTCATCAAACTGCGCATAGAACTATAGGGCAGCTGACTCGCAAAATATCCAGTGATAATGACACTGTACTCTGTACTTTATAAAACGTTTCTCTTTGGAGTCTAACCACAACCATTTATCCCGTTGTCCTCAGACGTTCATTTCAATTTGAATTTCAATTTGAATTTTTCCCCGTGCTGTGCAGCTTTAACAAGAAAACCAGCCCAACCACTTCTGAGTCTGCAAAGACTTCAAACTTACGCATTCATATTATCACTGGCGTGTGTCTGTTACAGCTCGATCGTTATATACGTTACTTAAAATAATTTTGTCAAAAAGAATAATGATTGAAGACCGTTCAGAACATATATAAAGATGTAGAATACAAAAACAGGATCATATTTGTTTTACTGCATTAGAGTATAGTTACTCTTATTTGTAAAAAAAAAAGTTTCGAAAAGCTTTTCATAGCAATTAATACAAATTATATATGTCACACATGAAACGAAGGTAATAAATAAAATGAAATAATATTTCAAATTTAAATCATTTCGTCATTGAAATATGTTTTCGAACATAGTGCTTTTAAACTCTGCATTTTCCCCTTGTCTTTAAAAGCTAATTTAGTACTTTAACAAAATGAAGTTTTATACATGTAATTGGTATTTAGTGTGTAAATGAAGTATTTTGACATCTGTAAATATGTTACGTTGGATTGGCGTTAATGTATTGATGGAAGTATCAAAATTGAAAAAGACAATGTACTAACAAATATTTGCACTAGCTGACAGGCGGAAAAATGAACGGCGTTCAAATTTATGTTCAAACAATAACCACACGTCATGGTTTGAAGAGTAATTACAACGTAACCTACTTAGATATCAAAATAAGCTACTCAGTAATATACACATGGTAGATATTAGCAGAGTTGTGGGCTCACTGTTTCCTCCAGTAGGTGGTTAAAACCGTTGTGAACAACGTTATTTTGCTAGTTCGTACGTCTCTCCAGAGAATAAAACTCGTTTACATGTTGACTATCTTAATTTGTTTCTTGTTATTTTGTTACATCGTATTTATTAGATATGCATGCAGACCCAAGTTTACGTATATGAGATGTAGAAAATGTACATGGAAAAATGAAAAGAAAATTACCCAGGCAAGGTCACAATTACAAAGCACAGCCCACTCAAGACACCGAAAGAAGATGGGAAACATGCAAACGACAAAGCGGAACCGCACATCTTTGGTAACAGACACCCCATTCCAACACACAGGAACTGTACATAAGTAAGCACAAAAAAACATACAAAATACATTCAAACATTTAATACATCTAATTTTACCTAGTTTCTATTTCAAACTACAAAACAAAATAGAAAGCACATAGGACAGCTATACAGGCGACCGCAAGGCAAGAAATCCAACCAATGGGATTCGCATGTAGAAGTTTTCATATTTGTATAGACAGTTTTACATAATCTACCAGGGGCTTTAACTAGTTTTATTCGTGACACCTCACACTACCTTCTGATGCAGCAAATATACGTAGGCGTTGCGTCATAAACATAGATGTTTTTAGATATTTGAATACGCAACGAAACAATGAAGTTTCAAACGGCTCAGTCAACAGTAACATATGTATATTACGTATATAACAGAAGAAATAAAAGCATTAGCACAGAATTCAGTATCCGAATAAATAAGTAAAATGAAAGATTCTAACTAAACATCTAGTATAATTACTCAACGTAAAATCTTGCCTTTCGTAGACTCAACTGCTTGAAACATTTTAAACCAGTGTGTGCTACACTGGCTATACCAGATGAATACTTATTAAAACATATTTTCTGAGAAATCTAACATATGCCGGAAAACTTCGATATATGAAGAATAGATCGCCATAGATGCTACAGCCATTGATTATATTTAAAAGTAGTGGTTGCACATGCACCATGAAAATAAATAAATAAGAAACGAGATTGTTAGAGGTATTTAACTTTCATCTGTTTGGCATGTATCTGAATAGACGTTATACTGCGTTACATAACTGTAATTTGAACATTGTTTCATTCAGTACCAAACGATAATATTTGTTTGTGAATAAGCTGCTTTCAAGGCCTCAATGTCTGCACGCCTCAAGCGCTCAGTCTTTACAATTAACTTATCATGTATTAACTTAAACTGTATACTTTGATCATTATTGAGCATAAAATCGCATGAATGAAGCACAAAAGCTTTTATAGCTAAAATATTATGATACTTTATTCCATCTCAACTTCAATCTAAAACAAAGTCTCAAAATTGAACTTGAATAGCGTATTCGACCGTTAATTAAGTATTCATTTAAAGAAACTGTCAGTAGGTGACCCCCCATCGAAAGGACCAACCCCCTACCCAGATATTGAAGACTTATACATTGACCCTAATGGGGTCAAAAAACTATTAGACCGTCTTAAACCCCATAAATCTTCAGGTACAGACGACCTAAGTGCACGTGTGTTAAAAGAATGCAGTGCTGAAATTGCCCCGGTCCTTGCCTGCATTTTCAACCAATCCTTGGCCCAGTCTAGAGTACCAGATGACTGGCTGCGAGCTAATGTGGCTCCCATTTACACAAAGGGAGAAAAATATGACCCTGCCAATTACAGGCCGGTCTCCTTGACTTGTATTTGTTGTAAGTCTCTTGAGCACATTCTCGTGAGCAAAATCATGCAACATCTATCGGACCATAAGATTTTAGTTGAGTCTCAGCATGGTTTCAGAAGTGGTAGGTCATGCGAGACTCAACTGGTCCAGTTCATTCATGTTTGCAGGCAAACCTAGACAGAGCCAATAATAAAGGTCACAAACAAACAGACCTCATTATAATGGACTTTGCCAAGGCTTTTGATAAGGTCCCCCATAGACGATTGATTTATAAACTGGAGTATTATGGTATCCGAAATGATATCCTCCGGTGGATCTCTGCCTGGCTATCTGGAAGGACACAAAAAGTTGTTCTGGATGGTGTCTGTTCAGACCCTCTCCCCGTGTTGTCTGGTGTCCCCCAGGGTTCTGTTTTAGGGCCCATCCTGTTCTTAATCTTTATTAATGACCTGCCAGACAACATAAGCTCCACAGTCCGCCTTTTTGCTGATGACTGTGTACTCTATAGAAATATTAGACAGTCCGAAGACCAACAGATACTCCAAGATGATTTAGATAAATTGGCAATTTGGGAAGAGGCATGGCTCATGAAATTTAATGTTGCCAAATGTCACTCTATGAGGGTGACTAGGCACCCCCCTCCAAAGCAAATAATCCATGGTTATACAATGCATAACCAAGTCCTAGAGAATGTATCGTCAGCCAAATATTTAGGAGTTGAAATTACGGATGACCTCGAGTGGGGTCAGCACATCAATGAAATTACCAGTAAGGCTACTAAGACTTTGGGTTTCCTTCCTAGAAACTTGACTTTTGCATCGAAGGAAATCAAGGCTGCTGCATATAAAACTCTGGTCCGGCCCAAATTAGAATATGCAGCGCCAGTTTGGATGCCCCATCACCAAGTTGATATTAACAGAATAGAAAAAGTACAGAGGACTGCTGCCCGTTGGACCTGTAGGCGCTGGCGCAATCAAAGCCATGTGGGAGAAATGTTAGAAGAACTCCAATGGCCAGACCTGCAGGAAAGACGTCAGCAGGCTTCTCTGTCTCTATTCTACAAAATTCATAATAATCTTGCCATTGTAGATAAGAATAAGTACCTATCTGAGGTCGGTGAAGGGAGCAGGAGAACTAGGTCCCACCCATTCCAGTACCACCGTCCAAACGCTTACACGGACGGTTTTAAGAATTCTTTTTTCCCCAGGACAATTGCAACTTGGAATGGCCTTACAACCGAAGCTGTCTCTTCGGAGACAGTTGATGGGTTTAAGGCCAAAATTTAATATCCTAGGGTAGAGCAGGGGTTAGGCATGGAATGTCTGCCCCTGAGGACTTCTTGTAAATAGTTTTAATCTGCTGGTGGCTTTGTCACAAATTCATTTATTTATTTATTTATTTATTGTGACAACTTATGCGCCACACCAGAAACCTGTCATCATGGTCAAAGTTGACCGAGGACAGTAAAGATAGAAAGAAAGAAAGTGTTTCAATTAAGTACCAAGGTTTACTTGCTGAAATGTTATCAACGTTACCGGTTTGTAGCGCTCTCATCAGTTATAAGGCAAAATATTAAAATATTCTTATTGAGACCGTTAATGAAAGAAGGAAAATACCGTAACTTATAAGATGTCCCATCATCAGTCTATTCAGGCGTTTCGCCAGTATTTATGGTAACGGGACGGGTAATGCACAATATTTGTCACATCATTCCTACATGGTATTATCACACTCAATATGTTACAAAATGATACATTTTACTTACAGTCGGACGGCGAGTAGATGACCGGAGGCTGGAGGCTGTAAAAATACATTATCTCAACGTGTAGCATTTCGGCAGTGAATTTTGATTAGCAGTAACATTAACTAATAAGAAGTTGATATGTTTCCGATATTGTACTACCAAGCGCATGATGTTTCACATCTTAAGGGATTTTTAAAATTGACCAAAAAGGTCAATGCAATGAAATATATTGTAATTTATTGATATAATTGGGCAGTGTGTTTTGATTTTAACTGAACATTTCACTTGAGCATTGTCGTTTTTATTGGTAACGAAAAATACCTCCATGCAAGTCTCATAAAAGAATGCATACTTTTTAAGCAGATGCTTATTTTCGATTTGGCAGATACTTTTCTGTGTCTCATGTCATTAAATCCCAGTGTGTATTTTGGTTTTCTCACCTTGCTGTAGTCTTTCAATTTCTGTGCTCTATGAACCGATTTTTTCAATATTCAGTGTAACAGCAGGTTTTGTAGTGTAAATTACTAGTAATTCCCTAATTTTATATTTATTTATATTAAAAAGAACAATGGTGTTTGATTGTCACTTGACTGACACCACTATAAATAACAATGTTCAGAGCATCAGTAGTTTGATTTCCCTTGAGGTAATATCTTCTCTATATCTCACTTTATCTATTTGTTTCGTTTTATTGCTTAGGCTAAAAGTCACGTATGTTAGTGTCATGAGAAGCGTAGCAAGAAAATTGAACCGTTGTATAATCGTGTCAGCAAAAGTGTTGAGCGTTGCTACAAGAAGAAAGAAATAGCAAAAAACCCTGTTTGTTCAGTATTTGTCAAGTCTTTTAACACATAACAACTCTTTATTCTGTTTCACGTATAAAACGCAGCTTGCAAGGGCCTTAAACTCCTTGGTGAAAATAGCGACAAACCTCTGTCAACAGTATTTCTTAAAAATGTCTGGATACCGTATTTATGAGAGTTTCCTGGGAGTTGGTGATGGTTGCTAATTAGCTGTGATATAATGGAATACATTTTGTATAAATGTTATCTACCTTAATTCTAGGTTAATTCAATAAGTAACATATGCGAATGACAAGGAATCAAGCAGGCTGTAATTCTTCTAATATTTAAAGATGATTTTACTGGAGGATATACTAGCAAAAGAAAACAAAACGATTCTGCCTTCAATTTATTTACATTTTGGAAATATTCTCATATGTAACGTCTTTAACCGGATGTTACGGGCTTAAGCCAAAATGGATAGAAAACTAATAAGTATCAGTCGTTAGCAGTATAATAGGCTTCTTCTAAAACTTATGTTGTTTGCTTGAAACTCTGCTTCAAATGACCTAAAAATAA
Organism: Ctena decussata; assembly: GCA_963989385.1. Taxonomy (NCBI): domain Eukaryota; kingdom Metazoa; phylum Mollusca; class Bivalvia; order Lucinida; family Lucinidae; genus Ctena; species Ctena decussata. The sequence goes on along the minus strand of OZ022499.1, from coordinate 53,452,286 downwards.
GGAGAAAGACAGTGGATCATTTTTAGCATTTCTTTGGTACCCAGTTATCTCCCCTTATTTTACATCCTGGATCCACTTTTCAGGACCACATCATACCCTAAGTTAAAGTTGGGAGGATAAACTTTCATAATATACCAAATTCATCCTTTCGAATTGTCGGGGCATTAAACTCGAAAAATAGGCCCTTTTTGAATTTCAGCGTCCTGACTATTCATGTTACAAAGCAAGTGTTCACGTACAATGTGGTTCATCCCGCTTTGTCATGGTAGAAATGCGTTGTTCACGTCTGTAAAAAAAAAGAAATACGTCATGGTCTTGCCAAACGGTTTGTTTTGCTCAAACATTTTTCTTCTGGGCAATATTTACATTAGATTTGCCACTAAGTTAATCAGACAAATTGTAGGTATTCCTATAATTTGCACTGTGTTTTTACTCCCCTTATAGCAGATTTGGTTTCATTTTGATATGAAAGATACTCCAAGATGCCACTTTCTTGGAAAAAGGAAGCTCAAATCTGTGACATTGACGCGTTCAATTCTATGTCTAGATATTTTGGTGAGCTATTAAACATTATGATTTAAATTTAACCATCAGAAATTCAATTAAATTGCCTAGCCGTATACCGTACCCCATTCCTCGGTTTACATTTACCTATTTCAAATGGTGTTGTTTCTTCAAACATTTATGAACGCGAGGCCAATCATATCTTTTTATAGGAAAAACCTATCTTCATTTACTTTGCACGATAGCTTAAGCATCCTTTCTGTAACATGGAGACATATTCTTCTAATATGATACTGCAGATACAATACACAGTTCCGAGAATAGCCACTGAGCCCCGCCTACTTAGTTACTGTTACTACGTCTCACAAGCTTTACACAAAGATGGCGGGAAACAAATGACAAATGCAAGTGTCTGCTAAATGTTGGCGATCTACGGCAAAGAATCAGCCTCCTCATGACCTACACATGGAAGTTGACGCATCATGCATTTCCGATGCGTTCTGTTCTTGCAAAGCAGGGTAAGTTTATTAGCAGTGGTGTTAGTTTGTTTTCTTTAAACAGGTATACATCCCTCCATGAACTGTAAGGTAAAATCACGGACTTATGTGAAATATTGACCACGTGCGATTTGTTTGTGAGACTATGTCACGTGCTAAGTTGTCGTTGCATTGGCCAGGTATACGCTATCACGTGATTTTGAGTGGCATTCTGGGCGTGGCTCGGAACTGTGTATTGCTGATCTTCAATCTGTTTTGTCAAATAGATAAGGACCGATGATGAATTTTAAAATGTTTCACGGAAAGTCATTAAGAAATTTTATTTCTCTCAACATTAATTCACAGTCACGCAAACTTGAATGCAACTTCTTTTAAACAAGTTTTGCTTTTGGAAGTACTATTTTATTTGTAAGAGTCATTGCCAATTTAAGTCCCCGGTAAATTTATTACTGACCATCCTTAAGCGATTCTTCTGGCTTCGTTCATTCTCCATCCTCCTCCCGTCCTCATCCTTTTTCTTTTCTTCTTTCTTTTTCCTCTTCTTCCTTGATATCTCTTTCTTTCGACGATATATTTTTGAGAAGGGGCTAGATTGCTAAAAAAACTGCTCACTTAGTGTCCATGAGTGTTGTCATACATTTAATGTTGTCATGTGCTGACAATGCCCTTTACCGTTTGGTTTTGTTAGGTAACAACAAAACCTAGAAATTAGGCAACTTTAATTAGGTATTTGACTGTTAGTAACAGTTTTTTAGCATTTCCTGTTTAATTGGCCGTGAAAAGCGAATCTGTTTGAAACCGTTTATTTGGTTCAAACGTATATTATATATATTACGGATATTGCAATGAAATGTTTGTCAGATGAAGCAAAAACATATATAACAGAGAATTTAATTATTTGAGAATTTATTATTGCTTTGAGAAAAACACACTCCTCCATTGTACCGGGCCGGGTAGCGCAATCGGTAGGGCACCTGACTGGTAAGTCAGAGGTCCTGGGTTCGAATCCCGGTCTGGCCACATACCTTCGTTTCTCCTTCCGCTGATTCAAGAAGGGCAGTTGTCAGTTACTGGCGAAAGTATGTGCACTTAGTACTGGTTAACCGCTTAGGAGGTCTAAGCCTGCCCAGGAATAGTGTGGTTAGGTTAACTGACCGTCCCAACATGACCTTAGTTGTTTACCGTGGACGTTAAGCATCAAATCAACCAAAAAATCCTCCATTGTAAGAATTTCAGGTAGCATCTCACTTATAATTCGAGAGAAGCATGATATACGCTGTAAGTCATGCTCCTCTCTAATAAAGTGAGATGACGCTATAGATTTGTTACCATAGAAACTATAGAATAACCAGCTGTTGTAATTACTACCATGGCAGAATGACGTCTCGATCGCGTCACTTTGATATCAATATAAACTCTTAGTTGCAATGGTAATGGATCTATGACGTCATGCTCCGCCAGGTTTTTAATTTATTACAAGTGAAGATCTTTAAACAGAAGCTTTAGATTTTCTCAAACAAATAATTGTTCTCATGTCTTCTAATTTCGATTATACATCTTTTTATCCCTTGATGGGTCAAGATGATCAAGCATACAAAAAATTTTCCTTGGCCTTTGGGGATGAACCATTTAATGTTTCACAATATAAAAGTCTTAAGGGCAAAAAGATAATTGTATGCTACTAGTTCAATTATTGGCTGCTGAAAATATATCAGATGACCAGTTGAAAATTACATAACATTCATTATGTAATTCTTTAATTACCCTATCACCAGTGTAAACGTCTAACTCATTCGCATTAATAGGAATTGAGTTTTACCACCTGACTAGCATGCTTATAGAGGATATTTGACTTTTTCAGTGTAAGATCGATTTTTATTTCACCGAATGAACACCGAAAACAGTATTTTCACGAGTGGCGAAGCCGAGAGTGAAAATACCTCTTTTTGTGTTCATGAGTGAAATAAAAATTCATTTTACATTAAAAGAGTCAAATTTTCTATTTCTTTTATGCTTGAAAATCGCAATAATTCTGTTTATTCAATAGCGTCAGCCATCACGACAGAAATACAACTTTTTTTTCTCTATCCGTTTTGCGTCAAATGTGATGCTTCCAGCGTGTTTACTGGGTATGATATTGGTTGTAAACAATGTTTACAACTGAAAAATAGCTTCAAATATCATTTGATAAACAGATTTCAAAAAATCTTCCAAGAAAGACTTAGGCGGCCTGACGTCGCGTGCAGTAATTACGGTGGCACTACTCTAAAAATATCCCATAGCTCACAGTGCAAAATGGGTCTAAGTCACTGCACTGCCAATTTTCTCCTGGTCTAAACTTTCCAAATTGAGGCATGGAATTGAATAGACAACACCTTTACCTACCAGTAATAGCTAAAAAAGTTGGTGTTTATGCGGCATACTTTTGACATATTCTATTTTTAGTGCTGACAGGGTGTAGTTCGCAGTGAATAAATCTCGAAATTTCCCTGTGTATTTTTCAACCCCAACAAAAATGTAGCAAAACAGCTTTGTAAATAAGCTCCATTTTTATAATAATAAATAAGCATAACATTCAGAAAAATATTCAACTTTCATAATAAAACCAATCAGGGGCCGGCAAATATTCATTATACGCCTGAAAGCTCTCTCCCAAAGAGGCGGGGCTTGCATAATGAGCATTTTTTTACTGTAGTGCAACCTATACCTTCCACCAAATTAAGGACTTTAGCCTTCTTGTGTTATATAATGTAAAGTAGGTTCACTTCCATCATTTATTTATGCCAGGGATTACAGTTCTGCTAGTTGTGGAGGAAATATTTGCTATCAACTCTATGGCAGCACTTGGCGGCAAAAGCAGAAAACATGTTCATTTTGAAATATCTTACTCATACTATTTGTCCCGTTACAAAAAGAAATATGCCTATGAACAATTAAGCCATCTGTGTTTTGTTTCTTTAAAATCTTATGTAAAAAGTACGGCATATCAGTCATACTTCAAGCAAAGTTCCATTGCTGTAATATCTATTGATAAGTGGGTACTGTTAAAATATGCAAAATTTCTGAAATTTCGCCTTTGAACGCATACAGAGTTCCTGCCATGCAATTAGCTGACAGACAGTTACTAATACATGATAAACTATTATTCCTAGTATATGTATCCTGCAAGTCTGACTGCATATCACAAGGTGCACAGCAGAAAAACCAACTTTTGCAACCCACCCCCTTCCTGCTCCGAGAAATTTCTGGACGCAAACAATTTTACTGCTTTTGTTCTTCCTCAAATACAAGTCTATTGTCTTCAAACTACTACCAAGCTTATAGAAACAACTTCTATATTTCTATTCTATTATTTTATACCCAACCAATTGCACATCCAGTAAAAAGAGGCCTTACAGAACTGTCTAATTAAATGTAGGTGAAGAAACAAGAATATAAACTGGTGCATAGGGATACTGAGGTTCAAGAAAGGGAATATTCCACATAACAAAAGTAAAAAGTATGCAAAGACCAGGAACTGAAACAATCAAAATCCAAATCCAGCCCTCAAACCATAGTTGGAAACAACTAAGATTACAAATAATCAAGATACAGAGAACATATGGCCAACCGAGTGAGCAGCTTGTTCCCAAAAGGTGACCACTCAGCAACCCAAACCGAACCAAAAATAATAAGAACATACATAAGGTAAAACATCACAGAAACTCTGACACCAAAAACAGGCAACAGAGAACCACAACAGAACTACCGCCTTGGAACGGTCAGTAATGAATTACTGGGGGGCTTAAATCGATTTTACAGGCCCAACCTCACCCTCAGTTTCTGAAGTGGTACAAAACATTTAGTTGGTTGTTCGGTTCGCATGATAACCCTCTAACTCGTCAATGAATCATCACGGTAAACACATAAATCAAATTTCAACACCATGAAGAAGCAAAGACGAGGACTCAACAGATACAACGGGCCGTCTGACAGGTGGAGATCCCTGTCCTGCCAAACAACCCCACTGGAAATCTGAAGCAAAAGAAGGTCACCAGTTGAGCCCCGGTGGACCAAGCAACAGACAAAAAGGCTCCGGTCCCAACCAACTAAAATATATAGCTTTTGGTCGGGGCCATCATAGAGTCTGACGACCGATCCCCCGGTGTGCAATTAAAGAGTGCAGCAAAGTTATCAACCGTGATTGGGTTAATCACTAAGCATGCAGACTGTCGCAAAGGCTTTAAGCATGCAAAGGCTTTAAGTCAGATGAAAGCTACTCACGAGCAAACACTGATGCTGTCATGTCCCAAAATGTAAGACTTCCAAGAGACGTCTTTATAGAATGCGACTCACAACAAACAATCTTCACTTGAGCCGGGTCCAGGCCAGCATGTCTTTTGAGATCGACAAGCTCTGTCTCTGTCTGATCTGAAAGCAAAACTGTACTTGCAAAGAAAAGCTCTTGCAATAACTTCTGTTTTCCCTATGTTTGTTGAGGATAATAATACGAATGATAATAATAAATAATAATAATAGACTGAAAATTGAACCTTGTAGTATTCCCAGCAGAACAGTCAAAGGGAGACAACTCCTCTTTCCATAGTACTGCATGCACAGTTTGATTTCTGAGTTGCAGATGCAAAGATAACTAAGATTAAAAGCATTTAAAGCATGAAACAAATTCATATAATCTGAAAGGAACAGGTAAACGATTTATGTTTTCTGTTTGTGTGCATAATATTTTAAAAGGGTATGGTTTGACCTGACCAGACTAGACTGCACACACAAAAGAGCTAAATTTAGTGCTTATACATGTATTGATAACAATATCCAAAAGCATAATGTTGTGGCCTTATCAGAACTGTCTTAGTGAGAAAGCTCTAATGACTGGCCATAACATCATTAGAATTGCCTCTAAGAGGAGGTTCTATTGAGACGAAACAAACATTTCAACGCACACTGTGGCCTCAAATAGAACCTCCTCTTTGCGTGTTCAAATGAACATCCTCAGCAAGGCAGTTCTAATGACAACATATTTTTTTTGTCAAGGAAACATAAGGAAAAAGAATGAAAATCCCAGATTAATTATTTATTTAGAGCTCTGGTTCTTTTATCAATGTTATGAAATCCTCAGTCAGTAGAAACTCATGCCGCCAAATCTAATAAAAATGCCCGTAAATTTTCTTCCGAGAGAATACACAGAACTTAAAATGAATAAAATTTGCAGTGCTCAATGAAAAAGCAACTGAAGCTGAGAGACTTCTCCGGCAATGTGTGCCGTACCATCTGATTCCCAGCGATGCTCAGTAAAACACGCAAGAATGCAAATAAGCAAAACGGAGTGCGAACAGGCAGTTATGTGCAACTGTGGCCAAAACTATAACTTACCTCTGAAATTATGGAATACGCATACTGCTATTTCCTGGCCCTGGTGAGTCTATTACTTTGTTCTACAAGACCCTGGGTTGTCCAACTGTCCCTGGCACAAGAGTAGCAAGAGGTCTGAAAAACATCCAGAGCACAAAATGAATAGCGCAAAGCTAATATGTTCCATATTGACAGATGCGATTCTAAATTGTGTGTCGGCTTTGATGCAAATTAACCGGGCTACGACATCAGTGTGAGACATCTAACTGTTCTCCAGTAGCACACCTCATGGGCAACTGGTCTCAAATAAGCTTTGAGGACAGCATACATATGGCAGCCTATGACTTCTTTCCATTATTCAAGTCACATCTAGCCAAGAAACAGACCTTTCTGCAAAAGCATGTTCTCATAAACCCACCCACTCAGTGCAATTATGGGTCCACAGAGAAAACTGGATTTTTTCTGCATATCAGCTGTAAGCTTGTGCCAAAAAGCTTCCTTGCTTGCTGTAAGGACATGCAAATCCAGAATATGGGGTTCCATTTTGGGAATCAGGGCTATCTCGAAGGAAACATACACAAGCAAATTCTGGGTTTAGGTGGCACTACACTAAAAAATCCCATAGCTCACAGTGCAAAATAGGTCAAAGTCACTGCACTGCCAATTTTCTCCTGGTCTAAACTTTCCAAATTGAGGCATGGAATTGAATAGACAACACCTTTACCTACCAGTAATAGCTAAAAAGTTGGGGGTTATGCGGCATATTTTTGACATATTCTATTTTTAGTGCTGACAGGGTGTAGTTCGCAGTGAATAAATCTCGAAACTTTCACTGGCACCCCTGTGTATTTTTCAACCCCAACAAAAATGTAGCAAATAAGCTCCATTTTTTATAATAATAAATAAGCATAACATTCAGAAAAATATTCAACTTTCATAATAAAACCAATCAGGGGCCGGCAAATATTCATTATACGCCTGAAAGCTCTCCCCCAAAGAGGCGGGGTTTGCATAATGAGCATTTTTTACTGTAGTGCAACCGTAACAATGCTACGTTGGTGCTTTAAGTGACGCCTTTAACGTCGTAATGACGTGCAAACATGCGTGACGTATTTTTTATCAACCCACATAAGTTATAGCCAATTAATCAACAGAAAACTTGAGGCTATTTCACACAAAAAACTTTTTTTGACACAGTGAAATCGAAAGTGATAATTTCACTGTTTGAAACAGTGAGATTATCAGTTTCGATTTCCCCGAGGCATCTCTATAATTCATAAAAAGGATAAAAGAAAAAAAGTCTCACTATGTTGGTCAAGGTGTGATATGATATATACTTAAACCTTGCAGAAGCAATATTATACAATTATCGACTATGGAGGCATTGGATATGATGTGATATTCACCAGAGTATGCCAATATTGACCGAGGCGACAGCCGAGGTCAATATTGGTGTTCTCTGGTGAATATCACATCATATCCAATGACGCCATAGTGAATAATTGTTTTATTATATAACAACAACAAAAATTCTTATTTATTTTCAGTTAGGCTTGCAAATGTATTCGTTGCTTGGCTTGCTCTTCCGCCATGTTTTTTAATGTGAAATATATACTGGTGCCCGTTTCACAATAGTGGCATACTGGGGAAATGTGAAACCATTCTGCATGTACCTTGGTTTTCCAATTTTGATTTCTTCAGCATGTGATCTAAATTTAGAAACTAATATTCAATGGGAAAAACCCCAGGCCAGTGAATATAACGAAATATTGAATGGGCTGAAATCAGCTCTGAGCCAATGAAAAATGCTTTATTTATAGGTTATATAATAATATATATGATTGCATGAGTAGGACTGGTTAGTTCTCATTCTCGAATTTTCTTTTTATTTATTTATCATTTTTTTATTTTTGATCGGTTGCAAAATATATACAAGTATCAAAGACTGACGTGGTCGACATCAGGTTTCTTAACCTCAGACATCAGGATCGTAGACCTTGCCCCACCAAACTACCTAAACCGCAATGACCTGAGGAATACGACAACCACGAGCATTGCGTGAAGCGAGAACTTACAACTAGGCAAAATGATCCAAAAGAACGAAAGTAAAAAGTATGCAAAGACCAGGAACTGAAACAATCAAAATCCAAATCCAGCCCTCAAACCATAGTTTGCCTATCCGTTATACAAAATGTACGATCCCTCTGAAGTACGACAACAAAAATTCCGGAGATTCAACTGTTGACCTTAATATAGATCATGTAACATAATTACCATAAACTACATTGTTTAAAACCATGTGATTAAAATTATTTTGAAATTTTATCACAGTTTTATTAAGGATGTAAGAAGATCTGGCTACACGTTACAAACTATTTTTGTTGCAGCTAGGTCAGTGTTTTGTATATTAATTATCTAAGGGCTTAATACCATCACCCATTTCGTGAAAAGGTTGCCAACAATGAGGGCAAATCGCAGACAATTTCAGATATATCGAGCAGCTAGTCTTAGCAGTCAATGGTCTCACGATCAAACTCAGTCTCGGGGATGAGTGTGCGGTTTCTCACCCATTAGACAAGAAAATCCCTTCCTAGTGGTGTCTGAGATGTTTCTGTCTCGGTCTGCTATCTCAGCCTAGGCTCAGAAAGCTATCTCGAAATGCCAATCATTGGTATAGAGTACAGCCCAATTAATTACACACTTAAATTCAGCTAATCAAATTGCTACCTGTCATGTAAATTGCATGCAGAATATGAAATTGACACCCAGTGATGTACAGGAAGTGTCACTGTAGATTTCTGATTAGCTGCCGTTCATGAAAAATGCATGCACAAGGTGAAATTGACACACATGTCAAACTATTAATAGAAAATTAGCTTCGAGTTTATAGGAATGGCTTAAACAAGAAGTTAAGGTATACAATGAATATTCTGTTCTATAAAATATAATGAGTGAGAAAAATAATCAATGATGGGGTTGAGGCAAGCCTCGCATAAGACTAAATAATGTGAAAACTAGCCTGAGATTTCCTTGTCTTGGCCTCAACCCCATCATAGATTCTCTTAGTCTTCGAGCATGTTCAAAATCTTGCCGCGGCCATGGTCGCGCATAGAGCTTACATGGAACACGGAATTAAATGACTTGATAATAATTACTTTTTGAGAAAATCTGAAGTTTCTGTCATAAGTCAGGCGCAAATCTCGTAATAACAAATCGTCGGAAACCGAGCCCAGTCGAAATCTAATTGGAAAGCGTCTTGGGAAATTTTGGAAAAGGCGTCTATAAGTTCTAGCTTGCTGCCTAATCCCAATAAATTCATGTGTTAATATTATTATATATGTTTATATGAAAAATAAAATATTGTTTAAACTAAACTAATTGGAAGGCGACATATGCAACAAGGAAAGGCTGTGATTAGACTGCGTGACTGTGCATGTGTATCTTAATTACGGTACTTTTTCACGCGACGCTTAAAGCAAACATGTTCCTCTATTCATCTGAGTTAACGGAGCTCCTGCATTCTTCCTGGCGTCCCCCGTAATTGTTTGACAACACAACAAGGACGAAAAACCATACAAAACAAAAAAAATCCATTTCTGTCCACTTTCTATTCTAAACCACTACACATACTCCAGACTCAACCATATCAGTAGCCTTGTCAGTGCCCATTCTGCAATATTTTCAGGCTTATTTTGCTGTCAGTTCCAATAAAAGTACATCACTGTAACACGTGCTAAGCGACGATTGAAAGACCGAGCACATTACTACCATAGACGACACTGACGGTCTCATCTGGTCAGATTTTGTAATCCAAGTACTCTTTTGTTTACCGTACCTTCACACCAGATGTGATCATCGTTTTAAGATGAATGGATACACCTTCATGCAAAAGCGACTATGCCAATTTCTCGGTTTGCGTCTCTTTTCAATGATGGTCAACTCTTAATGGAAAGATTTTTTTCCTTTTAGAGTAAATTAGAAAGAATTTTGAAAAAAGGGCTACATTATGTAAGGAAGCAAGCAGGAAGTCACAAATACTGTTCTCCTTTGTAAAACTATCTAAAAATATGACTGTGTAGTTATTCACTTTCAAGATGTTGCTATTTCCGTGCTGACACTTTATCTTCCTGAACCCTGTTACTTTTAAATACGGAGCCACGACACGAGAAAACCAAAACGCGTTATGTTTCCAGCGAAAAGTCAGATCAGCTTGGTATCCGCCCAGTCTGATCAGACTCTTTGCTGTGCGCTTAAAGGGCAGCTTAGGGTCTAAGATAGCTCCATGCCGACAGCGAAGACTCTGCACAAACTGAGCGGATGTCGAGGCCGATCTGAGTCTTCACTGGGCGCACATGCCATTTTGTTGGTTTTGTCGTGTTGCGGCTCAGTCATATCTTTTGATCTGTTTTTAAGCTTTTCCAAGTAATGTTCAGGGACTTAGTCACTTGATAATAGGAATTTTAAAGTAAAGAAAACAAGCTGGGATACCGTAATTTTCCTTCAGACTAAGACCAGGCAGTTCTTTCGGAGCGGGCTGATCTTGGTCTACATTGTTTCCTAATACTGCAGAAAGGGAGACATCGCCAGAGAGTAAAAAAGAAAACTCGTTCAAATTTAAGCATAACTAAAGAAATCGGTTTAGGTATCGCTTTGTTTAGAAATTATGGTAATTCGGTTATAGATACCCATGGGAAAACAAGACAAATTGAAGTTTGAATCAAAGCCTACAGACAAGATTACTGCAACAAATGCAACAAGGTGATTAGCCCACATTCTTTGAAACAATCACATTCACCGGCTGTACTCTTGTTACTTCAATGTCAAAAAATTAGCACAGATAGGCATGGAAACTGGATCAAAGTTATTTAAGATTTATCTAAATTTACCAAGCCTCTTGTGGCTTAGTTGTAATTCAGGAAGGCTGTGTTTAAAAGCAGGGTTTTCATGGAGTACTATGTCTTCCACCGAGACCATGAAAAAGGCAATACGTCTTTGGATACGTAAATGTTTTGCTTCTAGCTATTGAGATAATCGGATGATTTGGTCAGACTTTGATAGCTCTTGTGCAGCTGTATAGTGTTCGGTTTCAGCGTGAGGGAGCGAGGAAACTTGGGTTTAACGTCCCTCCGTCAAATAGAGCATACGGAGACCGGACCTCTGTTAAAAGTCTCATTCGAAAGACCGGAGAAGCGGGGAATCTAACCTACGACCCCTGGATTGGTAGCCTTCCGCTTTATAACATACTATCAATATTCTAAAACTTTTGATAGATCGATTTGAGAAAACAGTGCGGGCCCAGATAAGACTTGTCTAAAGGAACAAACTGACCAGGGTGTATGTTGCTTTTTGCATACTTTGGACGCAAACTAGTCTGTTCCATTTCAAGGCAATTATGGTAATTGTTTTGGGTATCCCAAGCTTTAAAACTTTACGGTAGTCATGTCCTGTTGTACAGTGTAATTACTAAATATCAGTTATTTCTATGCAGAGAATGGGGGGATGGACAAATTCTGTGACTAGGTTTACTTCCACGGACGACAAAATCTTCCATATTTAAAAAGAAATATGCTAATTAAAGAATTTCCAACAAAAAGAATTCACTCCTGGAAGATCATAGACTCTTCTATGATAGTTGACCCCCCATTGAGAAGAGAGGAACTGAAAATGGCAGACCTGTTTTCCCTGTACAACTTCAACACCTGGCCCCTTTCACAAACAGACTGTATGGAGCTTAAGAAATCTTAGGCTTAAGATGTTTAGTGTAAGGGGCATCAGTAGTCTTACAAATGATCGTGCCAAGGCGGTTCTTCTATAACAATTCCTCTTTATTAGACTACTTTAGTTTTCCCTAACTGTTTTTTTTTTCTTATTTTAATTGTTCTGTAGCAGTTTTATATGGGTTTTACTCTTTATTGTTCTGTCGCTGTTTTGTGTGAGTTGTACTTTTTATTGTTCTGTCTCTGTTTTGTAAGGGCTTTACTTTATGGTTGTTGCCTTTTATGTGTAATTTTATATCTTTGGTAATTCTAGGAGGTCTGCTTTTACATTTTGATATAGTCTAATCTAGTCTACTCTTCTTCTGGCTATCTCTTCTTCGTTTTCGTTTCAATGTGCCCTGTAGAACCGTCTTTGCTGAGCCAGAAGACTTTGACATGTGACCATAACTCAGTTTCCGTTTCTTGACCATGGTCAAGGGTTCGTCATATTCTCCAATGGCTGCCTGGATCCTCATTAGGTACGAGATCCTTGTATAAAACGGTCAGTACTGAACCTTCGGTAGTATCTCATCTCAAAGGCCTGCGCTCTTTTCTCTAACTCTAGTTTTAATACTGTCTGTAAACTTGTGTTGGGAAACTCTATTTCTAAATCATACATTCTTTTCTTGATTCAATTTGGCTAGTTGAAGTAAACATATCGCATGACATCAAAAGAATGTTTTTATTTCTTGAATATTCCACTTTACAATCTGTTGAATCAGATGGGTTTTTTTTTTTTTTATCAAATGAAGACAGATGATTCTGATGCATTTTCAGATGTTCGACGGAAGATCGTTTCTCTCTCAATAAATGAGTCGCGGCAAGAGAAAACCAACAAAGTGGCATGTGCGCCAAGCGCAGAATCAGATCAGCATATGTATCCACCCAGTCTGATCAGACTCTTCCCTAAGCGCTTAAAGGGTAGCTAAGGCTTTAAGCTACCTCCATGCGGCCAGCGAAGATTTTGATCAGACTGAGCGGCTGCCCAGGCTGCTGTGAGTCTGCGCTGGGCGCATAGCCACTTTGTTGGTTTTCTCGTGTCGAGGCTCATCTCATGAAAGGATCGTATTGAAGAAACCCCGTACCCCGTATGGATTTGATATTCGAGGTTCTAAAATTGCATATTTATTAGGTGCACGGACAGCTTCTGAGCAAATGATGAAGCTTCCTGGTGGCATGTTATTACAGAAGAGGGTTCATTTTCTTATTTGTTCAGCAAAGTAACATGAAACATACATGTGCTAAAATGTACATGGAACGCTGGGAGATTAAACTGTTGTTGACCTTTGTATGCCGTATACAACGTAATTAATATATTGTTTAAGAGTGTGCGGTTGAAAATATCAGGATTTTGTCTTAATGTCACAAGTTCTTGTTACAAATTATAACATCTATTCATGTTGCTGCTATGTCATTGATTTGAAAATGTTACAATATAAGGTAGTCCTAAAACGTATATATTTCAATCCTTTTCACGGGGGTAATACCAATTTGCCTACCTGTGCTTTCGACCGAGTCAGTCAGTCAGTATCAGCTCTGCCGACAGCCATTAACAACAGTACCATTTACCGTTATTGGTAATGTTTACGATCTTATTTTCGGTCGAAAACCACTTTGTATAGTACAGACTCGGTCGAAAGCACAGGTAGCCAAATTGGTATTACCCCCGTGCATTTACTTATGAATATTTAACTAAATACTGGGTCAATGGCTAGGCTTTACTGCTTTAATTTAACCATCTGACAATTTTTTACCATAAAGTTTTGTAGGGGATAAAATGCCTGGGTAGGGAACGCATGTGCATGTGATTTATCATGCATCTGCATACGCTGTTTCTGGTCTCGCCATCAAAAGACGCTATTATGGTATTTTCTATATTTTAACGTAAGCTTCTCTTATTCAATGTCTGCCACTGCTATGTCTCGGAGCTTACGATTGTATGTGTGGATGGGGGATGTCCATTGCCTAAAGAGATCTGTCCATCACCTTTTTATTTCAAACTTTTTGGGTTTAGTGATACCGAAAAAGTTAGATGGTGATATGCGCTTCTTTCGCACTAAATTTGAGCCAGGACACGACACATGCATCCGCCCAAACTGACCACGGTCTACGTGGTCGGCATGGTGGAAGCTTAGACCCTGATCTACCCCGAAAGCGCTCCGCGAAGACTCTGATCAGACTGGGTGGATCTTTGCTTGGCGCACATGCCACTTTTTTATTCTGTCATGCTGCGGTTTTATTTGGTAAAGGTACATTGATTTCCAAACTTGTGATTCCTGTATTTAAACTTTGTGTCTGTGCTTCTTTCTCAAACATGGTAAGCAAACATGGTACATAAATAGAGTATCTTACATGAGTGGTCATTTCATATGAAATTTCTGAAACGAGCCTTCGGCGAGTTTCATAAATTTCATATGAAATGACCACGAGTGTAAGATTTTGTTTATCATATGACCTTTTAAAATGGGATTTAACGGCGTCGAACTGAACATTATCTCAATAAAAAAACGCATTGTTGACATGGATGTTGTCAATGACGTTACCTGTACGCGCCAAAGTGTTATTACACGTGTGGTCATACGATTTTATATGACGTTATCCACTGAATAACAGCGACGTCATATGATAAATGTATTTTCAAGCAAGATTGTATTATGCGACACTTTGGATGTACATTCTCTTGTTTGTCTGACATGCTATTTTGCAATTAGTGGATGCACGAATTATTTTGACAACGATACAAAGCTTTAGACTAATGATAATTTTTAAAATGTTTTAAGGAAGGTCATTAATGAACAACGGTTTCTGCGTACATTAATTCAAAGTCACGCAATGCTATATTGGCATAAAAATGCAATCAGGTTCTTTTGAACCATCCAAGCTTACGAGAATTGCATTGAAGCTTGCGCATTTGGTAAGCTGCACTGCTTTGAAATCAAAGTTCATAAACTGCTTATTTAGTTCAAACGTTTTTAGGTGCGTGTACGGATGTTCATGTAACAGTGCAAATAATGCGCAAATGAAGCAGCTAATATCTTATTGCATGAACAGTGCCAATAAAATTCCATCCTCATTTTTGCAGCACAATTACCGTATTTCTTTGGTGATATGACGGAGGTTTTCCCCTTCCAAAACAATCTTATAAATCTAGATCCGTCTTATAAGACGGATCCAGTACACATTGTTTGAGATAAAGAGTGTCATCTATATTTACTAACATTTTTATTTTCACGAAATTTCATTTCTTATGGTAAATAAGTTCAAGTTTTGTGCCTGTGTAAATATAGTTTTACCAAGTTTAACTACGTCAGTATTTCTACACTCGAAAAGTTTACCACAAAAACGTTATGAACAGGTCTCAACAGGCAAAGAACGTTCTTATCCGAGCCACACCTATCGACGTTACTCGCGTTCTTAGGGGTCCCTATAGCTAGCCACCTAAGCTCCCATCGTCGGAGAATGCAAATAGTCCATTTTCAGTTTAATTCAGTACAGTGGGCCAACGATAATGTGTTATTGACAAACATTGGTGTAAACATGGCACGCACCATTGAAAGGGGTGACAGGTACTTACCTGTAGTAAGTGAGGACGCCTGACCATATTATACTGGTTAAAATGCCACAGAATAAATCATGAATCAGAGTAGCTCAGTGGACCAGATTACCAAGACCTAGCTTGGTTTGTCCACGGTCGTAGGTTCGAATCACACGTGTATGTTTTTTTTGTTTTGTTTTTTTTTTTGGGGGGGGGGGTGTTTGTTTGATATTCTTGCTTTTGAGGTTATTATTTTTCCAGGTGCTAAATACCTACCCATTAGGCACACGACGTTGAAACAATGTCGACTCAACATTGATTCAACGTGGACGCAACGTTGATGTGGCTGCTGGGTGATCTTATTATTTCGCAATTGATGTTGAGATTTCAATCCGACGCTTTCGAAATTCCAGTAGGCTTACGCGGTCTAGTTGGAAAAATAATTTTAATGTCTCTTAATGCCGTGACGGTATGTCTGATTGAATCTTGAGATCGAACCAGTGGCACCCGCGGAATAGAATATTTAGCGGCCATTATACCACAGCGTTATATCTATTCAAGTTAGTAACGATAGAAAATAAGACTGACAAAGAAAAAAAATGATAATACAAAATAAAAAGAAAAAAAAGCAAAAAGAAAAAAATGAACATGGATGAAAATAACAGCGTATCAATATTAAATACGAAGGAAGTAAGAACTCTTGAGAAAAAGTCTTTGAAAAAAAATGTCGCCGCCTGAGTTTCGAACTCGCACTAAACTGCTTATTGTCAAAAGAATTCGCTACTGCTGCCATTAACCCACTCGACCACGCACCAACTGTTTGATTGATGAAATATTAAAAAATATAGTCATGGAAGTAATTGCAAAAGCTGAGGATAATTGCCCGAGGCTACTCACTACCTGTTTTACCTGTTATCCTTAAATGGGCATGCTAGACTATTTGCGCGGGAAACAAATTATCTTTGGGCGACAGTATTAACGTTCTCCGTGTGCGTATGACTAATACAAACATAATATATTAAAGGCTTTTCAGCCGTGAGTCACAAAATAAAGTTAGGTGAAATGAGCGCTTTTATTATTGCATGAAAACAAACAATACTTCATAATATGTCTTATTAGAGAAGTAGGTAGGCAGAAATGATGTAATCGTATTACATAACGCATTTTGTCCCAAATCCAATTAGCGAACTGAAATTATCTTAGCTTATGTACACTAGTCGACTGTATTACGGCAAAAATGCATTTCTGTGTTCTACTTCTTCAGTGAAAAAAAAATGGGCAGACCTCGGCAAGCAACATTCCCGTCAGAGCACGTGCTTTCCCACGCAATCCGTGAGACAGAGTAGCCGCAGACATCTGAGCCACGACACGAGAAGACACGTCTAGTCATGTGAGATAGGCTACACGTGATTTCGTTCGAACTCCTTTGCTCAATGGCTTCCAGGATTTAGAAACATAGAAACATTTTTATTTTACATAATAATTGTCATTAAATAATCTTCTAGCTTATTAGCTATCGTACCAGTTCATTGGATTTGTTCGCCCCGTCTGTGAGGACAATTTTAGATCTATGACGTCACTCTCTAAGTCATTTATTTCATGACGTCAGAATAGCTCGTTTAAAGGTAAAAGCAAACAATCTGCTAAATAATCTTTTTAGTATTGGTAGGTGAGAAAATTAATCAATTATTGGTGTCGAGTGGGGATAGGATTCCAACCCTCGACTCTACCGCTCAAAGTGGGAAACACGGTAGAGCCTCGTTGCCTACTTGAACGGTAGAGCCTCCGATTGGCATCCCCTTATCCCGCTGGGCACCAATGATAGATAATTTTTATCCTCGCCCAGCAGGAATATCGACTATTGGGTTTAAAAGTACCGTATTTTCGGGTATAAAACGGTGTTTCTCCATCGGTAATGAGCAATAGTTTCAGAAAAGATAAATAAAGTTTGAAAATGAGATTCTTTGAAAGCACGGACTACTTTTGTTCCATTGTTTCAGTGGTGTTGCTGACACCCCAGGGATCTCCAGGTGTCTCAAAACGTTTTGGCTGTCGAGTCCTCATCCTTGCTTCATCGCGGTCTTTTCGTGATTTTAATTGTTGACCGTGATGACTCTCTGATGAGTTAGGGGACCTCCATACGAACCGAACTACCAACTAATTGTGTGCACCGCGGCGGAGGGTGAGGATTAAGGTTTGGGCCCAGTAAAACCGGTTTAACCCCCGCCCCCCAGTAGTTATTACTGACCGTCCCAAGGTGGTACTTTCGTTGCGGTTGCATTTGTTTTATGTTCGGTGCTGTTTAATTTATTGTGTTCTCAGTTTAACCCTTCTATAATAAAAATAGAAAAGAGGTAAAAATAGTTGTTAAACGTTTTTCGTATAATATGCTTAGTCTGTTGTAACCCTTCTGTTAGTCTAAATCATTTAGTTCAATAAAGATAGCTGAGTTACCATCTATATGGGAAAGAGCTGCTGACTCGGCTTATCACTTGTAATTTATTGTTTGTTGAGATGTCTTTGTCAATCTTTCCCTTTGATGTTTGGGATAGGATTTGGGATCTGATTCAGTCAGTTCCTGAAGTGTAGTTACTCTTTAAATTTTCAAATAAGCAAGAGTATCAGATATAGGTTTATTTAGTCTGTTTTGCATAATCTAGCCCAGGACGACACGGTCATAATTAGCTTTTAATAGATCTAAATGTAAATAAGTAAGTAAAGACTTTAGTTTCTTAGTGTTGCAAATTTAGCAAAGGAACCTAATCTCCCATGAGGCCCTCTAATGTGTGTTTATTAGCCATCTTTATAATTTAGACTTCGTATATGCCCATAGCGCCATGACGTTGTTTTTCCGAGAGTTTAGGCAGTTAAAGTATAACATGTTTATTGTTGTTGTTTTTTTTTATCAAAGACAATTTTAATCACATTTTAAAACCGATCAGATACCAAGTATTGTGAAATCAGGAGTGAAACTAATTTTTTGTTATCCTATTTGTTATGGTATATATATGTAATGACAATAATTAAAACCAAGCAATGCAATAACAAGTGAAAAGCAACTTTCAACATCGTACATGTCAGAAGGTGCTAGATGTAACTCTTCTTAACCTATTTATGGTTTGAAACGCTTCACATCAGATGACACCAAATAACTCACCAAGAGAGACAATATGTTTGCAGATGCCTTTAGTGATTATGCAGCTGAAATAAAAATGTTAATTGTTGTTGTCTCTGTGACACAAGAAGCTTAGTTTAGTCTGGTGTTGTGCATATTAAATAACAATGCGTCAACATGACAGACAATCGTATCTACACCTTAATTCCACAAGAGAATAAATGCAACATTTTTGGCTGTATTGGAGAAAAGTATTATTGCAAGAAAAGCGGACATGCAAACTAACTTGGGGAATACTTTTAGTCGATAAGTTCTGATTGACTATCAGGATATTTGATTTTGAATTACAAACAGCTTCTCTGTATTGACTATAGGAAAATTAGAATGTGAAATAAACAAAAAGTAAACAAGATTTCACTTCTTTTTCTGTTTGCACTGCTAAAGCTTCTCACATTTTTTCAACAAAAAATCAATATATTTGATTGTAAAGTCGTAAAACACTTAAGGAGTTGACCTCTTAACAAGCTCATTAGGCCAATGATGCTTTGAACAACCGGGTCCTGAAATTTACTTTGGCATATTTTAACGTGGTTGAGTTAAATGATCAGAAAACAGGCAATTTGGCTAAGAGTTTGAAAACAAGTAACAACAGTGTCTGCCTGTTAAACCTTTATTTCCATTTCTAAATGGAAAGGACATGGTATGATAAGAGCCGGTTTTGGTCCCACTCAAATTCTCTTAAAAATTGCATGGTTTCTAACCCTTATCATTTGTGCGTATTGGAACAAACAGAAATAACATGTATCGTCTTAGTGAATTCTCAGAGTAACATAATTTTTGACATGCCTATGTTTTTCAATGATATTAAGGAAAACTGATAGAAAAATTGAGTTCAATAGCTTTTCATTTGGAAAAATATGTCAGTTACTGTAACTAACTTTTGAAAGGTCTTCATGATGGACTTTTGGTGAAATGCTTATACGTTGGCTAAACCTGCTAACCAACGCACACGGCACAAGACCTGTCCAGGTACCCCACCCACTCAAGTTTGCAAGTCCAGAGATGCTAAGCAAAAATTTCCAACAGATCAAAATAGAAGGTGTACCAAATTATTCCTTGTGTTATAACTAAGAAAATGAATACCCACAACATGTTTATTTTGCCTATGAGCGGAGATATGGGTTTTCATGTTATCAAATCCGGAAAAAATGTTCCAAACGCTGCCAGTTTGGTAGCAAAAAATGAAAATAAACATACAGCCTGTCTACAGCACATTTTATAGAACAGAACAGAACATATCCTTTATTCTCTCAGGTCATACAATATGACATATGAGGAACTGACAAATAAACATTTCAGGTGATAGGCAAGTTATCAATTAAAATACATGTAATTCTCATTTATAGAAAGAGAGCAGAGGCCGAACACAGAGGAGTAGAAACTAATAACTATAGCTAATACATCTTTTTCAAGTTTTTCACACGCTGAACCAATCTATAGTTTCGAATGCTAGCAGATCGACTTCCTACCAGCCAAGGTACGACCCACGGCAGCCCGTCCCAAACTCCCGGGATTGACTGGCGCGGGTCGCACCACGTTCGACGCTGATAGGATCCGTGAACCGCATTCGAACCTATAGTTTGAGAAATCTAGGGGACAGATATTATATCAACACACCTTGTTTCATTGATCATCTACAAACTTTTGACGAGCCAAAGTATTTTACTATTGTTGCGGTCGTACTACGACGTAATACTTTACATAGGCATTTTGTAATTATAAATTTATAATGTAAGCAAAATGACTGTCAAAGCAAACTGCATCCTATAAAAAAAAACTACCAATTATCCTTGATATACTTCGATATTACCTTAATATACTAAGAAGGTTAGGTCGATCGATCGATCAATCGATCGACCAATCGGTCGGTCGATCAATCGATAGATCGACCATTCAATCGATCGATATAAATATCCGTCTACGCCACAGCCACCCATCCGTTCCTCCATCAGTCGTTCAGACTGGTGGAGAGACGGACAGTCAAGACACCAATGCAGAGACAGACGCATAGACAGAAAGATGTAAAGACGGTCATGTATATCATCGATTCTTTACACAATCCAACTATTTACATATAATCACTATTTTGTCTCTTAAGGATTTAAAGGAAAACGTAAACGATATGCTCTGATAAACCTGAATAGAAAGGCGTTATATTCGTGCAGTGTTGGTTCTGAAAGGATTAGTCTGAGTGAAAAGTAAACTGGTTGAAAGGATAAATTGCATAGGTAAATAAAAAAGTGATAATGATAATGGTAAAAACATAGCTCTTGTGGTATCTAAAAAAAAAAAGAAGAATATTGTGAATTCTGTATGGATTATTGGAAATATACATATAAAAGTGTGGTAAGTCAATAAAATATTTGAGTCCAAGGCATATCAGGCGGAGCTGATTTTTGCACGTGCCGTAGAAGCAATTACCTAGTTCAGTCACTTGTAACAATTGCTCACTTTTAATAATACCGTATTCATGTCAAACATTGAAACACACAGACCTTTCTTGGCGCAAGTGTTCTCTCCGGGGATGTGCTTTCTAAACTGCTGGCAAACAGTGGAGACCCTGACCATACCGATCAGACTCTGCACTGTTTAACCGTGCTCTTTCCGAAAGGACATCCTTGTGAAATTTTTACATCATTTTTGACGAATCTTGACATACCGCATTGACCTCAGATATTAGTGCAATATACCGTAACAAACAGTGTCGACCAAGGCCAGACTGCGCCATCTCGGGTCCATCCGATTGTAGAGTCAAAAACATTTCCAAGGTTTAGGGCATCAAATACCTTAGTGGGTGTTCCAACACCCAAGGCAATTCCAGTATTTAAATCCACAGCACCCCAAACATAAAAATTACGCGCTCCATCTTACAGGTAAGGGGGTCAACTAATGTTCGAAACTTCTACCCAGCAGGCATCAATCCAACGTTGATTCATCGCCATAATAATGAATCAACGTTCGGGCCAGGATAACTGACCAAACTACAATAACAATTATTTAGTCGGATGAACGAACATGGAAATAAGTAAATTGATCAGCCATAACAATCTTGATGTATGGGGTACTGTCTTTAAACTGTAAAATTTACATACATGTATTCGAAATGTAGAAAACAACCATTATGCCGGTAGACAGCGTCACATGACGTGGACGCACCGAGACGACTTGTATCAGCCTGCGCACTGCGCAATCTGATCGAAG
The DNA here is from genome assembly GCA_963989385.1 of Ctena decussata. NCBI lineage: Eukaryota > Metazoa > Mollusca > Bivalvia > Lucinida > Lucinidae > Ctena > Ctena decussata. The sequence goes on along the minus strand of OZ022499.1, from coordinate 53,430,269 downwards.
TCCTCCCCTGTCGTCCACATAATTAGCAAACCCCGGGGACTATTTAAGGAAAAAAAAAAAAAAAAAAAAAAAAAAAAAAAAAAAACAGGAGCCCCAAAAGGCCTTGGCAGTTGCGCTGTTCGGTCATGCCCTTTAAACATAATACGCGATACTTCTAAAACCTCAAACTATTTCATCTTAATATAGCGTTTAAGCTATCATTGATTAACCATGGACGGAGCAAAACAAGAAGAAAAAAAAAAAAGAAACGAGTTTGTCAAGCTCAAATGAAAACTTATCGGGACTCCGGATAACGCTGGCTCACGGTGGCAGTCTTGTGGTCCACATGTCCACCCTCGCATAAAACACATACATTGCTGCTCCCATTAGCATCACCTCAGTGAGGTGGCGACAATGCGGAGCCACAGCATACAGGCATCCATCTGGCGCTTCGAAGATGGAGGATACGAGGAATGAAGCAGTCACAATGTGTCCCCATCATCACGAGCTCGGTACTAATTTAAACATGAATTTATAGCACGCATAGAATCTAGGAGAAATGTTTGATAATGATTCCCATAAACTTACACAAATTTATCATACACGTTTCGTCATGTGTACACATTAGGTTTTGAAATTTTAATATATTCGGTCTATTATAATAAATATGAGGGACTAATTTTTGTCTTGCTTGCTTGAAAAATGTACACTCAAGCAGGTAATGAAATTCGTCTCCAATTGTATTTTTTGCACATAAAATACACTTTCTTTCCTCAAGATCGACATTATTCCACTGACCAGTCTCAATTGGCATTTTGTGATTACCTGTTCGGAAACGTACCATACTGACATACAAATGTGTGGGAAGTAACTTAAAATATAGTTCCAGCTCGACATTATCCTTAAAAACATTGAAATTTCTGCCTTTTGACGAATTATTTAAAGTTGCTCTCCAACTTTGAAGAAACTGGTCTGTCAAAATTTGTTTAATATGAAATTTTATATTGTAGGAGTTCAAAGCATTTTGGTTAATCCAGATATCGTATCTGCCGACATCCGATAGAATTTGCTTGATATGCGATAACCATTTAAAACGTTCATCCATAATATTTAATGTTTGGTACATGATATATGCGAATTTGAGTTGTTTACCCAGTAGAAGCCTATTCCAAAAACCAATCATTCTCGTTTTGATAATAATATTTAATGGATACCGTCCCAACTCAGCATAAAGCATGTAAAGCGGCGTACTTTTTCTACAGTTAGTTATTTTTCTGAGAAATTCTGTATGTATTTTTTCTAAAATATCTAAATTCTCAAATCCCCAAATTTCGCAAGCATATGTTAATATAGGCAAGACAGTATGATCGAAAAGTTTTAGCTGTAAATCAACTGGTAAGTTTAGGTTATTAATACGACAAAAAAGAAGGTACATTGCTTTTTTTGACTGTTCCGCGATATGTTTCCTAGCGTTTAGAAAACTGCGTGATTGGGAGAAATAAACTCCTAAGTATTTATATTTGTCTGTTATTTCGACTGTTTCACTACCTATGTTAAAATGAAATGAACTTGTATTTCTAGCCCCAAATATTAGTATTTTAGTTTTGTCAGTATTGATTTTCAACTTCCAAGTTTGACAGTATTCATGGAATCTATCTAGGGAGTATTGAAGATCATTTTCATTCGTAGCTAAAATTACTGCGTCGTCAGCGTACAATAAAACGATTAATTTTTGAAAAATTGAAATGTCGGGACTATCGCAATCGATTGTTATTCCAGCGTTAGTGTTGTGCATCAAATATTGCTCAAGATCATTCATGTAGAGCGAAAACATAACGGGGGAAAGATTCTCCCCCTGACGCACCCCTGCAACACTTGTGAAAAAAGCAGAATCATTACCAAGCAAAGAAACACATGACTTTATATCGTTATACATGTTTTTGACTACTCTAAATATTTTCCCATTGACATTTGACTGTAACAGCTTATGCCACAAACCAGTTCTCCAAACAGAGTCAAAAGCCGACGAGAAGTCAACGAAGCAACAGAAAAGTTTTTGTTTTCGATATTTCAACAGTTCATTCAAAGCGTGCATTGTAAATATGTGATCTAAAGTAGAGTATTGCCGTCGGAATCCAGCTTGATTTTCGGACAAAAGTAGACTTTCTTCTAGATATTCATTCAACCGTAAATTTAATATGGAAGTAAACAACTTTCCAAGACAACTTAGAATTGTAATTGGCCTGTAATTTTTAACATTATCCCTGTCACCTTTATTTTCATATATTGGATGAATACATCCTACCGACCACTGCTCGGGAAAATGTCCCGTGTCAAGTATGATATTAAAGAATTTTTCGTAAAGCGGTAAGAGGATGGTACATGTAGATTTAATATGCTCATTCATAATATGGTCAGGACCTGGTGCCTTTCCATTATTTAATTTGTTAATACAACGCATTATTTCTTCTTGAGTAATTTTGGAGTTTAAAATTTCATTATTTTCGGTATTGTCCAAATTCAACATTTCGCTACTCTGATCATAATTCAGATTTTGCAGCTTAAAATGTTCATAGAATTCTTCTAAGGTTGGGGTTGTTTTAGAGGATTTTTCTTTTAAGCTATTGATAAATTTCCAATATTGTTTGGGGTTTTTCGATTGAAGATCCCGGATTTTGTTCTGGGTTAATTTAATTTGTTTCGCTATATACTTGTTCATGGTCTTTTTATATTGCTTACTGCACTCTATGAGATTCTCATGATTTCGATTATTTCTACAAATATTAAACTGCTTACGGGCTAGGTGATACTTTTTACGTGCCGACTTACAATGCGACCCAAACCATGGTTTAATCTTACTGCCTATAACAGCTGTTCTTTTCGGCGCGGGAAAAGTTTTTTCACAGGCATTCTTAAAGAGACGAGAAATACACTCCGTTGCATAGTTAATATCATGCTTTGTCGGGGATGGTGTGTCGAGCAAATGTACAATTCGAGTTATATCGTTACTCTCGACATTACTGCAGAAATTATGTGCGTGTTTATCGTTCCATTTAGTCGTCGTTGTGTGAACATCATTATGACAATTTATAAACTGCCTAGCAGAGTCAGAAAAAGAAAATTTGCAACTTAATAAACAATGTCCGTCACTGAATAAAGGGTCTGTCTCAATAATTTCAAACTCTTGAAGAAACTGAAAAGTGTCGACTGTGGCCAATGTATAGTCAATCACCGATTTTTGCCTAAAAGTTAGGTTTCCAAATTGCCTGTCCTTATCGGCTCTACCGTTAAAAATGAACAGATTATTGTTTTTGCAGATATCGATCAATTTGAAGCCAATATTATTTGTATGTTTGTCCGATGAATTTCTTAATGCAGGCATGCCATATGACTCAAGTTTACTTGCTTGAAAGAAAAACTCAGACGTTTCTGTATCAAAGTCAAAGAACTCCGATAAAAAGTCGTCGCGCTCAGTGTAATCCCTCAGTTCTCCAGTTCGCGCATTAAAATCTCCAGTTAGTATGACATATTTATTTCTAGCACTGAATGACGTTATCTCAGTTTCCAGTATCATGAATTCGTCCTCGGTAAAATAGTTCGAATTTTCAGGTGGTATATATACGGTGCCGAGAATCACATTCTCGTCCGTTTGTGAAAGAGTCTTATCAATTTCTATCCACAAAACATAATCTGATTCTGTTTGCACAAGCCGTATATATTTAGATAAATTCTCCTTAAAATAAACAGAAATACCCCCCGATTTTCGCTGGTATGATTGTTTTCGCGGCTGATTTAAATTACTGTATCCTGGAAATGAGATAATGTCAGTCTCGTCTATTTTGGTTTCAGTGAAGCATAACAAATCATAATTTTCGACCAAATCAATAAAGTCAGGGTACTGGGCCCGTCTCCTAAGACCACACACATTCAGACTTGCAATTTTAAAATCGGTATTAGTCTCATGTTGCTTGAGAGTTGTCCTTAAACCATCACGCTGGTCACAATTCGAATCTGTCCCCAACGGCTCCTAGCTATTATTGTCCGTCCGCTCTGAGCGTTGGGTTTCAGGGGCCTTGTTCCGTTCTCTATGCCTAGATACTGATCTGCTCCTCGAACCTGCCCTAGACTCTGATCGAGTTCGGTGTACAGACTTTTGGCTCTGTGCCACGTCAGGTTCTTTAAAACCACTGCTGCTTGATGTAGCAGCAGCACGAGTACTCGTATCCCTGTCCACTTGTTCGTCTATAGTTTCATGACATATTGATTATATAAACTTTGTATTTATACAAAATATAAAATGTGCTGGAGACCGGGCTAAAACAGTTTGAAAGCCTTAAAGGCTACCGGATTCGTCATTTCGTCAGAATCCGCCGGGGGTACGGGTATGTTCAAGGTAAAAAAAGACAAATATTTTAAATGAGAACTTGTTAATTTTATGTTTACTATTATATTCTAGGTTGTAACTTTCTTATTATCCAAATAGAACTTTGAAAAATGACTTTTCTGGGAACCAAATACATGCATTGGCCTTATCAAACCAAGTCCTTTAAAAAAATCATGCTTCTGCAAATAGACCACAATTTATTCGCCTTAAATGTATGTAAAGCATATTAATACAAATTTCAGCTTGGTAAAAAGATAAACCTGGGGAGATTTTAAAAAAGCTCCTAAATGTCGCCAAACTGAATTTTCGGTTTTGTCACGTTTATGTTGTTTTTGAGAGATCCACTTTTTCTTTATTTTGAAGTAAACTTTATGCACAAATATGTTTTATATAGATATAAATTGAAAAGCTTCGTTGTATTTAAGCCAACTATTTGCAGAACTTAAATGCTTTGTTTTACAGGTGGGTCTGGGACTGGAACGGCGCGTTGACCCATTAATGCCTAGTGGACTCTTCTATCTGTATATATTGGACGAGTCCGTTTGTCGTTTAAGGGGTGTCAGATTTAGTTTATTTTCCGATTTTTTGTTTTATTTTGAGGAAGAATACCCAATTGTTGTATGCAAAAAGTGTAGACCCTGATCATACGCCGCGTTTGCGGCGTCTGATCTGGGTCTCCACTGTTTGCCTATATCCCAATTGGGGGCGCTAGGCATTAATGGGTTAAAAAGACAAACGTTAAATCCAGATGATTCGGCTGTTTATTAGGAGCTGTCCCATCTGCAGCTGTATATTTCCAGACATATGGAACGTGCCCACTAGTGTTTCGAAACTTACAATGCGCTTGCTAAAGTGTCATGAAACGTAATGTCGTTGACATTTGCTGCTCTACTTGCTCGTTATCACTAAATTAATTCTAACACAACCCACAAAACTAGTCATGCTAATTATGACTTAGTATCAATTCTAGGAATTTCCTTAAGTACAGTGCTTTGTCATACGTAGCAATTACCTAATCAGTATACATTCTAGGTTGATTGGACATGAACATATAATAAATTAGCAATTAAAAATGAAATATTAGTATCATTCTCTGCTCTCACAACACTGTGGTAATGTACAGTCACAGCTAATAGCTTACCAGCAAGAAGAGAAAGCAATGCATGTACATGTAGGAAAGTACAAATCACGTCATCTACAGTAATTGAAAAATGGATTTAGCTCTGCAATCCAATTATTAAACACCTACGCTAGGATTTTTGCACTCATGGATCATTTGTTGTAACCGACAGCAATATTGTTATCATGATTTACACGATCTTTACGCCAGTTCTGTTGGGGAACGGTACTGGAAAATGTACAGTTTGGTTACAAACGTAGATAGTTAAACCACATTATGTACCGTTATAGCCTAATAAAAATGTTGTGATGTGGCGTGATTTTTAGGCCTCTTGGACAGTCATACCAATGATACCTAGCTTGTAATTGTAAACATTTCTAGTAGCTTTTTATAGCCCGCCACAGGTTAGTGGCGGGGTATTATGTTTTCACGTTGGCCGCCCGTGTGTCCGTCCGTCCGTCCGTAGTATGTACGTCTGTCCGTCCGTCGGCACATCGTTTCCGTTCGATAACTTAAGTATCTATCAACGGATTTCCTTTAAATTTTGCATATGCATTTGTATTAAAATGTCTCGCTTGGGATTGTTAATGGGCAAATTTCGATAATTTCCGACAGAGTTATGGCACTTGTCAAAGCACAAAACATGGTTTCTGGCCTCTCGTTCCTTGACTTCTTGGAGTACCACGATGAAACTTCACAAACATGATCGAAGTAACAAAAGCTTTGTATGAACACAGAAATTATATCATCGGGGGTTATCTGCCCCTGCCGTGGGGCTATATACATGTATAACATCATGAAAAATTCCAAATAGTTTGACGCAATTTTTCTGAAACTTTCAGCAAATGCCTGTGTCAAAGGACAATATATATAATACACCAAAAATAAGGTTCTTGTTTAAGGTCTAAATAAAAATCTTAAGAGTGTTCCCTTAAGAGCAGGGATCACATTCGTAAGAAGGAACAGGGGCCATACTTCGAAGTTTTTGGCGGCTACTCAAACCTCATTAGTGACCCTAACATAATCTGCTGACGGAAACCAAAGTAAACATACTGTAATGTCATTTTTCAACAAAGCAGTCGATTCAAGATTGATTTGTATCAAGATAAGGGACAACAAGTGTTCCAAATGAATAAAAGGCAATGATATGGAATATGACTCCTACTAAAAACAATCTGATTTCTCGGAATATAGCCTCTGATCTCAAAGGACGAAAGAAAATATAATCTGTTCTATGGTTGATGTACGGGGAGACGTTTTACGGCCGACACACGGCACAACACCAGATGCAGTGAAGTCAAATTAAAATCTTGAAGACTTCCTGAAAGAGCAGAGAACACATTCCACTTTTCTCCAGTATTATATGTCGCGGTTATAATTCAAAAAATGATTAGCTTCACATTGTAATAGTTGTAGTCCATCATTCAGTTCTTCAATAATCTTGCTCTTTTGGTCTTGCCGTTCTGCAAAAGTATTATGAGTCTTTCTATCTAATCACAAACTTGAAACTCATTAAAACTTGACAGTCAAATGATTTTGAAGCGTGTCACACATTTTGTAAGGACTTCTGTCGTGCAGCTGTCACTTTAGTCATGTACAGATCTTTATTTTATCTCCGATTTTCGCGCAATCAACCAATCTTAATGACTCTTTAACGTTGTACCTGCTACGTTACACGGGTTTCGTGATGCAAATAACATGCTCAACATTGCAAATGAAAGTGCAGGTCATACATAACATCATTTTATAATAAACCAACTTGATAACTCCATTAGCAAATTAGATCTAACAAACCACAGCGTGTGAATATTGATCATACGTAAACTGATAAACAATATTTCAATAGCCTTATCAAATAAAATCTGTAGCAATTTACGTTTGTTGAGAATCAATTCTATGTGACAATAATGAGCTTGGACAATATAAAAGCCGTACTTTTGCAAAATCCTTATCGAGGCCTATGCGAAACATACCTAGGGCTGCATGTATACTTGCATCATCTTGCAAAGGCACCCACTGATTGATTTTTAACATCCACAACGTTTAAGTCTGGGACAGTCCAGGCCAAAATGACCATGTGCAATTGCTTTTTTGATCATAATTTGTCTGCCATAATGCCCTATTGCAAGTAGTGTCAGGATTAGATACAATTATTCTATACCGGATTGAATAGAAAAATTGTGTAAAAATATTTCATGCTCATTGAACGGTAAATCCGATTGAGAAAGTCAACCTCAGCAGACACTGAAATTTAAAGTATTTGCATAGCGGATGGTTATTTTTTGTTATTGTTTATTTTGTCACACCTGTTCATGACTCAGTAGAACACATATAAAAATAAATCACTTTAATACTTAGCACAAATAACTCTATACTAATTCACGTCGGATTACTTTCCTTTACATTTTGAAAACAGAGTTAGTGCTCTGGACATATTGTGTCGTCCATCAAGTGAGACAGATCTTGAAGCAAACAAATTACAGGCATGGTGTAATAGCCAACAGAATAAAAGTGTATAATAGAATAGATATCAGGCTTATTTTGAGGATAAGCCATAGTTGCAAGATTGATATTACAGCACATCAGACATGGTAGTATGTGCAACGAGAAATGAGACAATATTGTGGTTTTGTTTGACAGAGACAAGAATATTGATGCAATCATTATTTGTTTAATGCCCAGAAAAGCATAAAGTAGCTTTGAAACATTTCATCTATATTTTTGAAGCCATTAATACATTTAATCGCTGAAACTATTTAAGGACCACTCCGTATTATGACAAATTGAATATGCTCAATACATTTACTTTCTACTATATAAAACGCTTCCCAAGTTGTTAGCTGTTTTATGGCCCTGTTATGTCATAACCTATGTGAGACGGGGTTTCTACTTTGATGAAATAACAATTTCACTGGACTGTTGTATAAAAGGATTATGAAACCCGATAAACAAGAATATTTGTCTTAACAGTGTCACTTGCGAACAAATAAAATGTTTTAAAACAAAAACAGAAATCCGCCAATAATGATAACAAGAATGTAAATAAAATAATTATGCAATGACTCTGCAGGGAAAATGATTTAAAAACTCACTAATTTGATTTGGAGAAACGCCTTTCCTGTTAGTTCTTATGTACTCGGTGGTGTTTATTCGGGAAAGTCTGTACTGTCGAGAAATGTAAAATTAAAATATTAAAGAGTTCCTTCAAGAGCAGAGAACATTCAGAAGAAGGAACATGGACCAGACTACGTAGTTTCGGCTAATAGAGCCTCATCGGTGACCCTGGGAATATCTTGTGACGACACCAGAGAAAAGCATACTGAAATTTCTTAATTTTAAATGGACAGTCGATTCAAAGACTTAGTAGTATGAAAAAGGTACCAAAATAATATAAAGGACTATGATCTAGAATAAGAGTCTAAACCAATCTAAAATTCTCAGAATATATCCTCTGATCTCAAAGGACGAAAATTGGTAAAGTATATGTTTCTTAGCATTAAGGGAACAACAAATGACGGCAAGTATCAACAAAATGATATATATGAGTTATGGCAAAGACTTGCTCTTCTTCTTTTTTCTTCTTCTTCTTAGTCAAATGGTTGAAATCTTTAACTTAATCGTTACAATTAAGTAACAGTAAAAAGTTTGACTAATGTCCGTTCATTGACCTATATTCAAGTTAGTTAATTAAGCGGGAGTAATAAAAGTTTGCAACTATATCGACCGAACAAGACACCACAGAATTGCATCATTTAGATTTAATCCTGCAGATTATCTAAATACCATAAAGTCACAGATAACATTAGAATTTGATATCGAGCATCTCATATTACCACTAACAAGCATCCCAGCACAAAATGTTGAAATAAACATTAAATCGATGCTGATATTATTGTTGATTCAATGTTTATTCAAAGTTGTGTGCCAAGTGGGATAATATCATTAATTCATGGAAATTCCGTGCCGTTTTAAACTTATTATTGCAAATTGAGTTTTATTTATGTTACGTACAAGAAGTTAACTGTGGAAAAACTCTGACAACTAGACCAAAACAGCTTACATTCAGTCTGAAACTATTTTCGTAAAACGGGAGTATTAAACGGAAAAAATAAGTTTGGTCCCTTTTAATAAAAGCTACTCTTCTGTAAAGAGGTTCAAAATTGTCTTTGAAGAAGATTTCAATATTTTCACTCGTATAATTTTCGATTTTAGTGTAGTTTAGTCAAAAAATAATGTTCGTTGTATTCAGGGCAGACCAATGGCCCAAACAGACCATATTCCCGCATGTTCCCATTTCTTTAACGGCTTGGTTTGGTTCTTAGCCTTCTGGCCGCAGTAATTGTCTGGTATGCTTTGCTAATGTCTTTTAAGATATGTTTAAAGATGAATTTGATTTAATTTATAAATTTTGTCCGCTTTATTAAAAGCGAGCCATATGCCCGAGCGACCCAAACTCCCACATATTCCCCTGTCTCTTAATACTTAGGCCTGTTAGCACATATTTCATACATGCCCTTTGATTTTTGTTTCAGCTGGTGTACGAAAAGCAGAAAAAGCAGAAGACAAAAGAAGTTTAGTTCTAGGACCTTTACAAAATAAGAAACAGGAGCAGACTAAATTTGTTGTGCCTCAAATATTCGTGGATTATGGAAGCAGAAGACAGTCATATGCCTCAGATTATTTACGTCGCTGCAGTGCGGAAAGTTTAAGCAGCAGACGGACTTCAGTAGCTTCTAACGAAGCTGATCGTAGAGGCTCAGGAAGCAGTTTAAGTAGCAGACGAACTTCTTTAGCGTCTACTGATAGGCGCGGGTCAGGCAGTAGTATGTGTAGCAGACGAACTTCTCTTCTGTCTGACTGTACTTCTCGCAGGAGTTCAGGCAGTAGCAGAAGTAGTAGAAAAGGATCAAATGCAAGTTCAGGACGATATGATGATACAGATGAACTACTGGCAGGTAAGGCTTTAAAATGAATTGTCTCACTACACAACTTTAACCCATTTTGCCTAGTGGACTCCATTGTCCTTACGTATTGAATGAGTCCACTTGTCATATGAGGTGTCTGATTTACTGTATCCTTATTATTTTGCTTAGCGTATAAAGAGAAGTGCCAATTTTTCTTACGTAAACATTGTAGACCCTGATCAGACGCCGGAGAACGCGGCGTCTGATCGGGGTCTTCAGTGTTTGCAAATGTTCCTTTTATGGGAGACCGGGCATAAATTGGTTAAGTATATGTAAGATAGTTACCGAATTTTCCCTTCCGCTGATTCAAGAAGGACAGTGTTATCAGTTACTGGCAAAAGTATGTGCACTAAGTACTGGTTAAGCGCATAAGAGGTCTCAGCTTGCCCAGGAATAGTGTTGTTAAGTTATCTGACCGTCCCGATTATCATAAAACTTCCCTTATGAAGAAATATTGAAGAAGTTCTATTTGTTCAAGGTTGAACAATTTCACTTACACAACTGTCTTAGTCACAGTAATTGGTTTTTAAACTGTATGGGTTATATGTGTGCCTGTCATATATTTAATAAATGCATCAAGCATACAGGCACCTTGTACATGGTCGAAATTTGAGAAAATGCTACCATTTTCATTTGTTCTATCTTACAATTTGAAAAAGAATGGTCCAAGTAATTGCCCTGGCACTTTTTTCAATGTATTGAAATACCCTGAAGATTAAATTCATTTTCAATAACGATGTTAATTTATTAGATTTTGTGGCGGAAAATCACCCTTTGATCTTTCCTTATTAATCACTTTTAAATGGCCATATATAAACTGAAGCGAACAACAAAAATAACAAGTCTGCTAATTTTCGGGTAGATACATTAAATATTTTATGGTTTTAATCAGTTTTTTTTATATTTGATCACGAATCACCACCTCAGCTACGGTTTAAACTATCAAGCCTCTAACTTTCAATCTAATCAATCACTGAAAGTTTTAAACCACGGAGTCACGCAAGTTCTCTCCCATGATTCGTTTTAGTCACAATAGATGCTTTGGTTCGGAAACGAAATATGAACACACTCGGTAATCACTGAAACTTTAACTTGGAGATTTATCGAATAGTTACGGTATCTTGAAAGTTAGTATCTTTTTATCAAGACTTTTGAAAACAAGATTGCAAGCAAAAAACCTAGGCTTTTAATAATAAATTTTTAAAATATAAACCTAGGACTTACTATCTGAAATCACTGAAACTTAGGTTACAGTTAAAACTAGATGCGATCTTTTAAAGTTTGGGTTAAAGAACTAACATGCATTAAGGAAAACATGCCCTGAGTCACCTTCGTCCGATCAGTAACAGAACTATTTGATACTAATGAAACCTGAACGTAACTGAATTAATGCTACTTAGAAGCGAAACTTGAGGAAATACTGAGACTCCAGGGAAACTGTTTGACGTAAATCTGCTACCTTACATTTACATAGTAGGTGTACGAGGAAGTTATGAATACTTTTCATAATTATACCTACTGACCCTTGATATATTTCGCAAGTTCTCTCCCATGATTCGTTTTAGTCACAATAGAGGCTTTGGTTCGGAAACGAAATATGAACACAAACAGTTCGAACCACAAGTAACCAAAATACTTACATGAAGTGTAGCCTGCGCACACAAAGTATGACCGGAAATTATTGAGAATTTTTACCAGTTTTCAGCCAGTATTTTACTAGCTTTCTAAGAAGTAAGTGAAACTGATTTGATATGTTGTTGGTATATTCATCACAGTACTACAATGTGATGGCTTTAATATTTGTCAGTCATGTATATGAGGTAGATTATCTATCCGTTAATCAATCAAGCACAAAATTTGAGCAAAATCTCAAAATAAGATGAAATTGAAAATAAAATATCTACAAGGAAATGCTGAAGAAAGGCAATATTTTTAAAATTACTTTATCACACACAGAAACAACACTGCTGTACAATCAGCAACCATATGTGGTATTACCTTTATCTAATAAGACACTACTTGGCTTGTAGCTACAGCGAGGTTTTCAGATTTTTACAAAATTCTAAGAAAATGGTAAATTGCAGCAGGGTGGGCTACTAGATGAGGTCACCGAATGAAAAATAATAATGACAGACAAGCGATAACTATATAGTTGCAAACACTAATAATTCATATGTAATTTGATATATGAAAAAAAAAGTTCTCTCTTGTTGAATATTCATTTTATCATGTCTTGAATATTGCAGGCTTGAAAATTTATGAGATTTTACCGATAATGTACCAAACCCAATTTTCAGTTGCTTAAAAATCTTAGTTACCGACAATTACACTTAAAGAGCTTATACCAAATAACAACTATCAGCAATATAATAATGGTTAATAATATTCAACACAGCCCAGAATGTGTTAGCTTGAAACAGTGTTGTGTAGTTTAAGGCATGTACCTCTGAAAAGCGCTAAAAATCCATCTTATTTTGCGATTTTAGACCCCAAGGCCCAATAAATAGCCATCAATCACTAAAAATACCAGTACAATGAAATAATATTGCTAAAAAATACATGTATTTATTTTATTCCTTGCTTAATATTCCAATATGCAAAGGATTTACTGAAACAACTAGGATTAACAAATTATGAAAAATGCAACTCTCGATAATTTCCGGTCATACTATATAATTTATATGCGTTTGAATTGTACAAGGTCAAATGTATAGGTTAAACATGACCTAAGTGGCAAGCCAAATTGAACCAAAGAATTGGCTGCTTAAGACAGGCGACCATTTAATATAGGTTCAGCACTTTGTTCCAAAATTTGAGCCGTCACACGGACAAAGCCAATAAAGTGGCATGTGTGCCCAGCGAAGACGCAGATCAGCCTCAGCATCCATCCAGTCTGGTCAGAATTTTTTTCTGTGCGCTTAAAGGGTAGATGACAGTCTAAGCTAGCTCCATGCGGAAAATGAAGTCTCTGATCAGACTTGGCGGATGCCTAGGCTGAGCTGAGTCTTCGCTGGGAGCAATTGCTACTTTGTCGTGTCGCGGCTCTAATATTATTTACCTATCAGACGAATGAGATTCTCAACCTTGTGATAATAAACAGTAAGATATAGCGCCCAAGAAGTTTGATAAGCCGTCGAACAATCCTGAAATCAAAGACATTTATTAATACGTGTTGGTAATACTTTTTTCGGAGCTGAGCTTTTGTTAATATCAAATGTATGGTAACAGATGAGTCGCTAAGCATTTGAATGACATCGTTTCCTGCACTGCATATGATTTATCAATAACCACGTGTACAATTTTTAGAAAACATAAAACAAGTACTTAAGCAAGTATTATATTAGAAATTAGTGCTTCTCGATAAACTCAAATTGACCTAGTTTAAAGACATTTTAGTTTTAATATACAAATATTAGTATTCCAATCCATTTGACGCAAGATATCAACGAATTAATCTACGGATATCCGATTTCTTATGATGATTTCTAGTATTGCAATGGACAATGACATCAATGTTCAGAGGCAATTTGATGAAAAGGAAAATTGAATACAACAGACTTGAGCAGCGACACGACAAAACCAACAAAGTGGCATGTTCGCGCAGCAAAGACTCAGTGCAGCCGCCCGGTCTGATCAGAGTCTTCACTGTCCGCCTGGAGCTAGCTGAAACACTAAGCTACCCTTAAAGCCAACGACAAAGAGTCTGATCAGACTGGGCGAATGCCCAGGTTGATCTGAGTATTCGCTGGGCACGCATGCCACTCTGTTGGTTTTATTGTGTCGCGGCTAAAATTATTTCTGACCTTTATCTTTAGCAAATGAGCTTTATGACATGTGTAAACAGATACTTGTTAATTAAATCCTGCGGATCCGACCAGTCTAATCAGAGCATCTCGATCGCATTCAACAAGGTCTTGTTCACCGCTCACCAGGAATTCCTCCGTGATCTGCAAAACACTCTGGTTTGTCTGTTAGCATGCGTATAATTACCTCTGTGTACCCTGTAAACAAATATTATGAAGATATTTTCTCGTTATGTGGAATGTTCCAAGGCGGTTGTTCATTTTGGTTCGTTATTGTTACTTGTTGTTATTGTCTGCGTCGGTTCTTTCGGTTATCTGTTGTATGAGTGGTATTTTGGTTTTGGTAGCTGAATGACCACTGTCTGGGAAAGAGTTGTTCCTTCATTTCACCGTGAATGCCTTTTGTGGACTGCTGTCAATTGATGTACAGTCAAACCTGTCCTAAGGGGTCACCCCATGGGACCCACAAAATTGGCTGCTTAAGGCAGGTGACCCCTTAATACAGGTTCAGTTGCACTGTATTTTGATCTAAGGGATCCCCAAAAAGTGGCTGCTAAAGACAGGTGACCCCTTAATACAGTGACCTTAAGACAGGTTCGATTGTATATATCCTTTGTTTTGTTTTGTTTTGAGTGTGGGATATGGGATCTGATTGCATGAGATATGTTTATACTATGTGACTTCCTGTTTTCTTCCTTTGCCAACATTATTCCAAAATAGTCTATCCTTATGGGATAAAATTTGCTCCTAGAGGAGCAACAGTATTATCTCTACAGTCAGGTAGGAGGCAAACATGAAAATGGAAGAGTTGCTTTCCCTAAAAGTATACCCTTGACCTTAATCTAGGACAGGTACAAATGATCACCAGAGCTATATGCAGACATCGTTTCCAAAGCCGCAGAAAGATGTACAGCCAATTACTGTTAAAGAGGCACGTCACTACAAAGATTTCTGGAGGGCATGTGCTTTCAGCGATAATTCGGATTTGTCTGCCCATCAGCACATCATTCTTTGAGCGCTCCTATTTATTATATACTTCCTCGGGTCACGCATGGTTGATGTGTACATAGGGGACTGTGATCAGACGGCCCGCATGTGCAGGCTAATCTGAGTCTTTATTCCTGGTACATGCCTTTCTATTTGCTCTGTCCATGACTCAAATGCCAGCCTCTGGTTTCATAAATAATAGTCTAGAATAACAACAGGAGTCACAGAGTACTTTTGCAAGCTCAAATCCGGGTTATACAGGTCTTATCCGGCAGTGCTTATAACACGTATTCACTATCACAAAAAAATGCTGTATGTTGTACCAAACGAACAGAACTGAATGATGTGTCATCATTTATGACGTAGATTAAACTTCCCTGGCCGAGAAATATATCAAAAAGATAATAATTTGATAACCAGTGCTGATTTAAATAATGCAAAACTCAACACAGCACCTGGAACATACTGAACACTTCTAGATTTATCATATTTATAAACATGTACTTTACAAATGTAATAAAAAAAAGCTGAAAGTAGAACAAAAAAGGCGTATCAGATCATTATTGTTTTTTCATCGTAATAACTTTTTCCCCCTTTTTTTCTCTATGAAATTGAAAAGCTGAGTGTAGCTAAAAGAAAAAACATAACAGTGCAGTAATGCTTTAATTGTTGGAATCGATACAGGATCTGATTCTATTTTAACATGAGCAGACGGCAATAACAAACCACAAGATGATAACACTTCATCAATGTCGTTTTGGGAAGAGAAAATACAAACTGGTAAAATAGCTTGTAAACAATTTACCCTCTCTGTCCTAAATATCTGGGTCCAGGGGCCGTATTTATAAAACGACTTTTTTAAAGTGGTTGCTATGCTGTTTCTAAGGCTGAATTTCTATGAAGGAGATTCCCTACAACTATGAAACTTTCTCTGGAGGAACAGTCTGAAAAGACTGTTCCTCCAGAGCAAATTTCATAGTTGTAGGGAATCTCCTTCATAGAAATTTGGCCTTAGCAACAGCATAGCAACGTCTTAAGTGCTTTTATAAGGACAACCCCTGATATTCAAAGCATCGTTAGCTTAACGAAGTCGTAAGACAAAGAATTGGTAAGTCTTGTAGGATACATTAAATAAAGTTTGCACATAGTTTTGCTGGAAAAAAAATGATAGGAACTATTGCACTACAAAAAAAATTTCACATTTTTTCGGCAAAACATGGTAGTGTTTTTGGGTGCAATATGTTTGAAATTTTAACGTCTCATTAACTAACGACGTTGTTAGTTTTGAACAACTGGGCTTAGAACTTAGTATAAACATCAATTTATTTGTATAAACTGACAATATAAATACAATACACATAACAAGACATATACAGAAGAATATACAAAAAGGATCCAGAAGAAAGTCAAACGACTTATGTAAAAGTCAGAACTTGACACTTCTATCTTTGAAATTGGTTGAGTCCATTGTTTTGGCAAAACATCAAATAAAATGAATAGGTACAATTTCCGGGAAGCAAGTCTGCTGTTTTCATTTTTCTGCCTTTCACAATAGCGGTTATTTCCCGTAGAAGCAAATCTTTTCCCTTAAGAGTAGCCATCATTTTGGAAAGATTTCATGTCCAGGGACCAGGGACGAGGGAAGCCAACAGAAAATCACAAAAGTTGTTTCCCTTGTTTGGCTGCGAAACATGAAGTTGTATCCATTTACATTAAAAACTCCGAAGCAAACGATGAGACGGCTCTCGAACGGCATTGTTTTCAAGAGGCTTCTCACTTTAAAACGTTGTTCAAACTGTGCTACAGCGACAGCAAAAATATTATTGGAATGGCTCTTTATTGTTACAACAAATCTATTTTTCTATGCAAAGCCTTAAAAAAATAAAAGTAAACTTAACGTCATATTAACCAGAATTACAACCGCGTTTTCTAACATCTCGGTGGAGCGGCCAGTAGGTAGTTCAGTGGTTAAAGTGCTGGTCTGCTAAGTTAGCGGTCAGGGTTGGAATGCGGAATCAGGGGGAACGCTTTTCAACTTCAACTGTGAACGGAGTTCCACTGCAAAAAAATCTTTCATTATCATCCTCCCATCATCCTAACATGATTGAAATAATGTTCAAAAGGACACAAAATCGCAGGTCTCACATCCAGCATGTTGGGAAAAAGTTAAATTGAGCCGCGACACGAGAAAACCAACAAAATGATTGTGCGCCCAGCGCAGACTCAGATCAGCCTGGGCATTCACCTAGTCAGATCAGAATCTTTGCTAAGCGCTTAAAAGGTAGCTTAAGGCCTAAGCTACCTCCATGCGGACAGCGAAGACTCTGATCAGACTGGGTGAATGCCCAGGCTGATCTGAGTCTGCGCTGGGCGAAAAACCACGTTGTTGGTTTTCTCGTGTCGCGGCTCAATTATGTATTGCGTCATCCAAGCTTTTCTTTTCACTGATGACGCAACAATACTGAAAAGGCGATTCATGCTATGTAATTCCCTATCGTGTGGTGTTGTTACGCAAATAGTAAAATGGGCATTTCCGCGTCAGCCAAACAGTCGTATACATTTGCTGCTAGACCATTAACCTCTCCATGCGCCCACTCATTTATTCAGATCATCAGGTTGGGATATTTGTGACAAAACAATGAGCCTGGGTTGAAGAATTATCAAAAAAAACTTTCGCCTATGACAATCTTCAAGGTTTGACATATAAATACACCAGCATTTAAGCATTAGATTGAAAGCTGGATGTGGATTAAATAAAAATAGAACAGTTGAATAATGTTTTATCATAGACTAGAGAAATCTTTAAAAAGGATCATTGGCGCAGATTAATTGGTAGTGTGTTTTTGTAATACGTCTCTTGGTGAAGAGTGAACAATAAAATATGACTCAAGTGAGCTATATCGGTGGCCACCCACAACCGTAATTTTGAGACTGGGTAGCGACAATGACTTATCTCAAAATTGAGCTTCCAAGTTATAATTCCCGAATGGACCGCGGTCAAATTTGCGATTTACCTGATTTCAAAACAGTTACCAACGTGATGCACTGTTTTTTGTGTGCATTAAACCGAAGTTAGAAATCGAAAGTAGATCTACAACGAAACAAAGAAAGTTTTGAATATCTGCGTCCGTTTTCTATAAAATTTCCATTTTAATTAACAAATAAGAGACACATTTTGAACTAATACATGTATCTGACAAAGTGCTAGTATTCACGCAGTACAGTACGACGGGGAAAACGAAGATTGAATATTCATTGGCCTTTGATATCATCGGCTTAATTTTGGCATACGCCTTATTTGACCAATGAAATCTTGTGAAATGTGGAACAATACTGAAATTATACGCGGCAGCGCCGCGAAAAAAAGAGTTAAAGGCATAGTATATTATGTTAGATAAATGAAATCAATATTACATCTGATTAAGTAGACGACAATAAACCACAAGATAATGCTTCATCAGCGTCGTTTTGACTGGGCCAAGCAAAAAAATAAACTGGTAACTGAGGCTTTAGATGATTCAACATTCAAAATCAACCCTTCTAATTTTGAATTTGACCATGTTCATGCCTATAGATAATTATATATATGAGCCGCGACGCGACAAAGCCAGCAATGTGGTTGTGCGCCCAGCACAGACTCAGATCAGCCTGGGCGTCCACCCAGTCTGATCAGAGTCTTTGCTGACCGCATGGCGATAGGTTAGACCCTTAGCTATCCTCTCAGCACTTAACGAAGATCTGATCAGACTGGGCGGATGCCCAGGCTGAGCTGAGTCTGCACAGGGCGCACAACCACATTGTTGGGTTTCTCGTGTCGCGGTTCATACTACTTGGATTAAACGGATGTACCTCCATCAACTTCCGCCATTTTTGCAAAGGAAAAGAGCCCTTATCAATTCCTCTTTCATTTCCCTGGACGACGAAGCCCTTCCAAAATGGGATCTACCGGTATTTTTAAAGGAAAGAATTTGCTTGCTCCTACAGCAAATTTTAACACTTCACAGTTGATCCCCATTCAGAAGGGAGGCAAAAATGTAAATGGCAGAGTAGCTTCCCCTGAAAAAGCACCAAACAGTGTTGATCCACAGAAAACGGCTTTTTATTAGCCTCCTACTTTGGAAAAGGCAGTAACTCAATGGTAAGAGCCATTGCCTCTGTTACGGCTCCCAGATTCGATCCTAGGTGTCGGTGTTAGAATCTCGATGTCCGAACATGCTCTATTGATGTTATTTGCAGGGATCCTTCAGGTCGGAGCAATAATTCGCTCTCTAGGGAGAGACATTCAGGCATAGGTTAAAAGGTGATATCGTAGTTATTTGATTGTAGAAGGCCCATGTTGCATGCATGGACTTTACAAACTACATCTGCACACAGTCCTCGAGAGATCGTGTAGCATACCTTAAATTACGGGATTGTACTACATACTAAAACCTAGCTTTAATTCCGCATTCGATTTCTTTAAAAAAGAAATTGTATGCAAAATGCAATGTTTGAAAACAATCAGTCAAAAACTGTCATTTTCCATATTGAAACGTTACGGCGCTCTCACGTAATTAACGGTACAAACCTGGGCCCGTATTCATAAAGCCTTTTAAGTCGTTGCTATGCGGTTGCTAAGGCTAAATATCTATAAAGGAGATTCCCTACAACTATAAAATTTGGTCTGGAGGAACAGTCTTTGTAAGACTGTTCCTCCAGAGCAAATTTCATAGTTGTAGGGAATCTCCTTCAAAGAAATTTAGCCTTAGCAACAGCATAGCAACCACTTAAGTTGTTTTATGAATATGGCCCCTGGCATTCAGATGCCAGATCTTTTTCCATAAAATTTACGGGAATATTTACAGTGTATGCATACTACAGTAGAAGAAAATGAGTTTAAACTTTTGTCTTTCGAAGTGAAGGTTTGTTCAAACTGCGTGACTGCACATTCACATTAACCAAACGAAATGCGGCTACATGTAGCACGCCTATTTTCCTATACAAAAGCTTTGAAATTTAAAAGTACTCTTAAGCGTCGTAATAACTTGAAATACTAGCTTGTTTTCTTAACATTCCGGAAAAGAAGTGAAATTATGTACAGCGCCCGTGATATTTTTTCCTGTTAAACACCCTTTGCCATTATGTAAATCAAAATAGCTCCTTCACATGTCGGATTCATTGATGACACGACAATTGCCTGACGTCAATAAAAGATTTATAGAGTAAAAGGAAAAGTAGCTAAATTGGATTTCTTGATATCCTGCTGTTCATGAAAGCGTCATTTGTAACCGGCTTGGCTTATGCTTGTTTATTTCCTATTACATCAAACCAGATTTAGTACCAGCAACTTTATATAGGGGATTTATTTTTATATCCTATTGGCTTCTTGTATTTCTTCAAGTTCACAGACCGTTGTTTTGTTCTGCCTGTTACTTTATCTGCATACTAATGTGGCATTAAAGCATTTTCAGTCTGGAGGTTTTGCGTCAGACTGTTTTCCTTTTATACCGCTCGAAAGTTTATGAGTACGCATATGTTTTCAGATATTTTTTCAAAGGGCGACAACGTCTTTGACTTCCTGCTTGCTTTCCTGGAAAAAGATACCTTTCCTAAAAAAGACTACACCTATTGATAAAATTTGGCTTCTAAGTTTCAAATCCTTTCATTGAAAAGTCGATCACAATTACGAAGGGGCCGGTTGGGGAGGAGTGGTGGTGGGGGAGGGTGGGGGGTAGATATTGGTAAAGTTGTATCCCTGAAAGTGAACCTATTTACCTTACAATTGACCTTTCGAACAAGAGAATTTCGTTACCATTTTGTGCTACTTAAGCAGGATTCGAAACAAATAAGTATCGCTATAATGATTTTCTTCGGAAAACAAAATGAAATTGAAAAGTTTCAATGGAGTAAATATGTCCTTTTTAACGATTTCAGATGGGTACACTGTCATTTTTGTTCAAGACAGTGATTCCTCTTAGGATTAAATAGCCGATAGTGTTGTTGAGGCTTAAACTGAAATAAAAAGTTCATCGAAACAGAATTTTTGCCCACTACATTTAACATTTGAAAGTATTTATACCAATTACTGAAGGATATTCATTATGTCGAATTTGTAAGGAACATTGAGTAGTGGACCCTTTATCGGATATGAATAACAGAATCTTGTATAAGTAATTTTGCCTTGAACATTTGTGTCTTCTAAGATTAGCACATTCGGAAACAAGCAAAGCCTTGGTTTATTCCCTCAAGGCATCTCTTGTTCAAGACAGAAGGAAAACATTTCCATCGGGTCAATCGAAGAAGTAACTTCTAGCATGCGGTGGAAGTGGACACAGTCCAGTCTGCGCATCAGAAATCTCTGATCAGTTTTAATTGTCGACAGATGCATATTCAGTTTGGTGAGCTGGGACATTATGCAATATTTGACTAATGCAAAACTAGGCATTCAGGAACACAACAGGATAGTACGCTGTACCATTCACGCGCCTTGTTATTCTTTTATCATTGACGCAAGTCCTTGCGTATGGCACATCTTCAGAAATTATGAATATTCCTAAGAGTAAACGTATTTATCTTGTTTTGATATTGTTTCCAATGTTTGAGTTAATATTGTCATTTCAGTCGTGTTAAGGAAATGACATTTTATCAAATTTGTACTCGCTTTGGGGAAAAATACAACACGTGTTTAAACCAGAATCTTAATTTCAATATGAATAAAGTAAAAGAAAGTACACACTTTGTGACTGACTGTAACGCACTGCATAAAGTCAGAAATAAACATTCTGTAACCATCCCAATGGCACGATCTCTTCTGCCACAGAGGGCCTTGCCATCATGTGAATGAATCGCAAACATCTTATGCCAAAGATGGATGGATGGATGGATGGTTGACGATTTTTTTCGTCTTTTTCGACAAGATTTCTGTCATGTCATGTCAATAGGAGGGTGATGAAAGGCTGTGTGCAAGGGAACCACGTGTATGGCGGAAATGATTTCCGACCCCAGCAGGAATTGAACTCGGGACCGCTAGATCAGGAGGTCAGCACTTAATCCACCGACCTACCGGGGCTTACTGGGCACATGGTAAAAAGAGCATTTAAAGGTGTAAACTTTCTTTTGCCTCTGAGTAGATTTAGCGCACTCGATTTTTTGTTCGGTATTTGCTCCAGCAGCATTGTTAAAAGAACCGTTAGGAGATGTAGTTTTCGTATATGCAGTAGTCTCTGTAAATGAAGGTTTCTTTCCACCGTTCATTTTTAGTATTGAATTGTCGAGAGTTTACCGATGTAAGTCGAGACCTTGACAGCGCTCATCCAGTTGTGCCAGGCAGCATATATAACATGTACTTCTCACAAACGATACCTTTACTAAACTAGCATTTTAATTCTAAAGATTTTCATATGAAACATATTTTCGGGACCAAAAAATAATAGATTTGGAAGTTGTAAAAGGTTAGACTTATACTGTTATTTTATGTACGGAAAGTGAATGTTGTAGCTTTGGTTTACCGAATTATTGACTATTTATCGTTTTACCTTCCATCTACGTAAACGTGATGGCTGTCTTACCATGTCATGCTACCACTGCACATCATTATGGATTTAAATTAGCTGCCAATATATCTCCGGGATAAATAAAACATCAAATCTCAAACAAATATGTGCACTTAATTTCGAACGATGATAAAGCCATATAGTTAATATATAGTTAATTAATGTTTCTCCAAACGAAATACAGAAGACATAAAGACAAGAAATTAGGTCAAGATATTAACGAAGGCAGACGACAAGATAGTTTCTCGCCATAAATAGTACAAAAATACAATATCATTATGTGCCCAAAGGTTTTCGTTAATGAAAATTTCCTTTCATCGTTTCAATGCATTATCTTGTCGCTTGTAACCATATAAACGTATTAGGAAAATAATGGACGAGAAGATGATGTTTCTAAGCAAGGTCGTGAGTGTGTCTTTTCAAAGGTTAACTTTATCAGACTGGTTACATGCAATACGTGGGGAGTAACCAGCGTATTTTCTCTAACCAATCTTACAGTGATGCATAATCAACAGTACTGACTAGAGATAGAGCAGTCTGGTCAGGGTCTGAAGTGTTTGACAACAGTGTTATAAAATATTTGACCCGCGACACGACAAAACCAACAAAGTAATTGAAAGGGAGCTAAAAGGGTAGCTAGGGGTCTAAGCTACCTGCATGCGGACAGCGAAAGCTCTTGTCAGTCTGGGCGGATGCCGAAGCTGATATGAGTCTTCGATGGGTGCACATGCCACTTTGTCGATTTTGTCGTGTGGGGGGGGGGCTCATTTTATATTTCAATTTCCCAGTATATGCTCTGTCATATCCACTGTGGAAAAACAGCAGGTGACCTTTGTGCCGTCACTAAGCCTATTTGAGGTGTCTACTGATCTATCAAACCAACCTATGGTCGGTGTTGATTATTGTCAGTTCAGTGGTTCTGTCTGTTTTCCATCGGGTTGAAAGTGCACAGCATAATAATTCCAACTCAACTTCCTAATACTAATTTAGTGCAATTTGATTGGTCAAGAGCGAACATGAACCGGCGTTTATACTTCGATAAACTCCCTGAGCCAGAAGTCTGGAACTACTTGGAACTATTTTCTTGGCGGCGATTTCTAAGATACTCACTATAGCTGACAGTTTTGAGAAAAAGATGTCCGAGTTGGAATTATAAGAAATGAATTTTATTTTTGTGGATTTTATGGATGTGTAAACGCCGGCGAATCACTCACAAACTTAACATAAAGCCCTTCGGGCTTTATTCAGTTTGTGAGTGATTCGCCGGCGTTTACACATCGATAAAATCCACAAAAATAAAATTCATTCCTATAATAGTGCTATATACCGCTGATTTATATATTTTGATTTGGTTCTGGTATATTATGGAGATGCACAGTTGACTCTGAGCATGTATTCTTGTATCAGAAAAAAAATATACTGAAAAGAGAGGCTTTTAAAATTTGAACTGCACTTGTATGGTACAAGACTTAGTGCAATTTGCGTATTTTTACGAACCGGCTAAAATAACCATGAAATCATGAAAGAAGGGGAAATAGCTAATTGACCATGTACCTGATTTCTTTGTTTGTCTGTTTAAGTATTTATTTATTTACCGCTTTTTAATTTATTTTTAATTTATTTATTTATTTATGTCACGTACTGATTCCCAATGCTGGCCCTCTAGTCTTTGGATTCCCAACATTTTTTTTAAATATTGCAGACGTAAATTTTGTCAGCTGTTTTTGGCTCTTTAAACTTTAGGATATTCACAGTAATAGATCAAGGTGTTCAAACTTTAAAGAAATGACGGTAACACACCTTTCATTAGTAGTGATCAGTGTTACAGACTATAAAATTGCATTTGTTAGGATTAAATGTCAATCTTCGTGGCAGCTGAGTAGAAATTTATCACCAAAGATTGTAATAAAATAGAACCCCAGTCATGTTTTCTCTAATTTAAAATCTTTATCAGGTAGTTGAAATTTTCATTGACTTCTAGTTTCAAAACTCTTATAAAATACTCAGATATTTAAGGGATCAACTAACGAATCAAAAAGTCGCTGAGCCTTGTCTAGTGATGCAATATATGAAGGCTCTTGACTGAAAATTCTTTTCAAATCAAATTTAAAAGACTCAAATACATTTAAATGAGGGCGAGCCTTTAGGCGACTGAATCTTATAACTACTTTATCAAAGGAGCCTGGTCGTAATAGTCTGAGGGAGGGTCAGTACTTCAGGCGTCTGTTTTTCAGCGATTAATTTTACGAAAAGAAATTCATCGTTTGTACTACAATATATAAGCAGATGGCTCAGACACTTTAGGCTTATTGCGTTCCGACTATTTTTATGCATGTTTTATGCAAACCCAACACAGGTAGCTATGTAATATTCATAATCAATTCTATAACTCATTTTATCATATGACGTCGCATCTGAGAGTGTAATAAAGCCATGAATTAAAAACGATAATCCACTAGTGGATTAAACATACAAATTACGTCGTAACGTTAAACGTTGACGTCCATTAAAACGTCGCGTTTTCTAATGGCGAAATCGTGACGTTTTAGTGCAAATTAATAAAATGCGATTTTAGTGTCATATGATAAATAGAATCTTGTATTCGTGCTCCTGTTTTACTGAATTTATTCATCTCGTTGGTGAAAACGATAAGATGCTCGGCAAAACCTCGCATCTTATCATTTTCCCCAACTCGTTTAATAAATTCAATAATGCATGAGCACTCATGTAAGATCGTCTATTACATTGGATTCTCATAAAGATTTAACCTACACAATAACAATTTGCATTTGTTTTGTCTGTTTGCTACACGTGGACGCATATGATTGCTACCTTGCTCCATTTTACGGAAGGGCTGGGTAGGAGATTTGTATCATTTAAACTTTCAATTAAGTTATCATCAATGTTATTCTAATCTGACATTACACACCTTTCATTACCAATAATCAGTTTTACAGACTATTAAATGCATTTGTTTGGATTAAATGCCAATCTTTGTGTCTTTCGAATAGAAAGTTATAGCCATCTGCAGCAATGAATTAACCTCAATCATGTCTTCTGCAATTCCAAGATTTGTCTCTGATTATTTGATTTTTTCACTGACTTCATGTTTGAAGATTTCCACAAACACATACTCAAGCACTCAAGACATATATGAAACAATAAGAATTGGAAACTCATTTTAAGGAACTAAACGGAGGTTACTCTTTAAATTATTTGTGCCTTTTAAACTGTACTGTTCTATACCTCAGTGTATGTGATACCTGTCCGTAAGAATCTGTAAATAGCATATATCAGTCAGAATCTATGAATGACAGGATTATTTAAGTATTTTGTTACAGATGAATGAATTGGGGCCAACAGCATGAACGTATTGCGTTTAAGTCCGATATTTTCTCTCTCTTTTTCGGCTTTAGCCGTATAACCTTAGTATTGACCCACATTTTAAGTATTTCAATGGCCAATATAAATACAACCAGGATTTTGATGTAAGTAGCTTACTTTCGCTTTCTCTTTCTACTTTCAGTTTCATTTGACTGTTGGCCTGAAAACAGTGTTTATTTCGGTCCAAATCGCTTTTTGCTAAAGAACATTTCGCCTGTTATGTAAAATATGAAACTAACAAAATAATTTGACACAAAAATCTGAGACAAAACTAAGTTATTGTTGCTGGATTTATAATAGTTGTTGATGTTGCGCTGGAACGGCGACACCTTTAAGGTTATATGTGGGGCGGTCAGCCGACCAATCCTCATTGTTATGTGCAACACAGACAGACCCCAATCAAAATTCAACAGCATTTCCGAAACCGAAACCCCAACACCGACAACAAATATGCATATCAAAATGCCCATTCGTACAATCTGATCAGCACATTTGATATCCAACATGTACCATGTACCTGACTCATGCATATTATAGTACACACTTCTATTTAATCTAAGCCGATCATCTTTTTTAAAGATATTTCTTGTTTTCTTTATAAATGATGATTTCTTTAAGCTTTTAACCTGATTTTTTGGCATATATTTTGTTTCTCTTTCAACCCGTTGTTTTATACAGAAGGTGACCCTCAAAGAGAAGTGTCTGGTATATATAACTCTCTACAGAGTTTTCTAATACTAACTATTGTGTTTTGTTACTTTAAATTTGTTTACGGATTGTTTTGACGACCTAGGCCCGGTTGTTCAAAGCGTCATTAGCTTAAGTCTTGCAGTATTCTCAGAATCAGTTGCAGGAATATTTTTTGCAGAAAATTATCAGGAGCTTTGTGCATTTCAAAAACTCCTCACATTTTTCGGGAAAAATGGTAGCATTGTTGCGTATAAAAAGTTTGAAATTTAAACGACATTGTTAGTTTTGAAGAACTAGACCCTGACCTATTGCAACCTTGGTTGTATTCATAAACTGAATCGCTTGAATTTTTAGTTATTTATCAGTTTTCGTCGAATCTGACATTGTGTACATTTCATTAAAAGTAATTGGCATTGCAGACTATCAAATAGCATTTTTCAGGATTAAATGTCAATCCCAGTGGAGACTGAGTAGAAATTTATAACCAATAAAGTAGAACATTAGTGATGTTTTTCTGCAGTAATTATTTCAAGATTTTAATCCGATAACGTGTCATTTTTATTGTCTTCAAACTTCAAGATTTACACATTCTCGGGAACTAAAGGGCTCAACCCATAATTAGAAAATCGCTGTATCTTGCTACGTTATTAAGTATATTAGATGCTAATAGAAAATATCCATATTTCGAGCTGTAATTTGAAATTGTACATCTACAGTTTTTCTGCCATTTTTACACGGGATTTGGAGAAGGGGGGGGGCGCAATTTTTGTGACTTTCTGTTTGCTTTCATAATAAATAATCCTTAGAAAAGGGTGGGGGTTACTCTTAAAGGAAGAATTTGCTCCGTTTTTTTAGAAGTGACTCCAAATGAAGAGGGAGGCAGTGAATAAAAATGGCAGAGTTGCTTCCCTCTGAAATTGTATTCATTCAGCTTAAATAATTATAGTCATTAAACGACAGTGCGAGCGCTCTAACAAGATTTCATCTGATGATTTGAAATCTCATTGACTTCAAACTCCAATAATTCCACAAATACACACTTTTGTATTCAAGAAATCGACTTTAAAACCAGAAATCCGTTGTAGCGTGCTTCGTGATGCAATATAGTTAGTTGTTTTTTGGTCTCGCATAGAGTGTTCGTTCCAAATTAAATTGACTTTAATACAGTCATTTAATTATAGACCAGCCTTGGAGACTTCAATTCATTCAACAAGATAGTTAATAAATAAATTATAAATTATAAATTAAACACATATGTGATGCTCTGTGGAACATTTAACAGCTCTTCAGACGCTTTTTCTTTCAAACCACGATTTTACTTCCACAAATATCCAGACTATCTGTCCGTTGAGGTGGTGTGCATGACTGATATTTTCAATTTACCACAAGGGATCCTCGGAAGATTTGGTCTAGGATCTTTTAAACTTAAAAAGCGCGACTTAGAAATATTGATGTATGTATCTGAAGTCCTATTAAACGAGGTATTTAGAGTTGTAAATAAACAAAACGCACTTCGACTTTGTAGGCAATACGATCAAATACAATTCAGCTGCAAGCTTGGAAACACAGCGCTGTTGTAGTTGGAAATAGGGGAAACAATTGTCATGTGGAATAAATACCCACATGTCCTACACTTTATTTGTAGGCAAAAGAAAGTATACTATACTATTTGAATGCCCTTATAGTTCTTGTTTTTCACTGCAGAGGTGACATATGTTTACTCAAGGTACGACATTGTGGTAAAAAACTAGTGAATAAATGCTTGACAAACGAAACCATAAGTACATGTCGATTTTTGCGCTTTTTCCACGTGCACCATAATATTTCGAAAATACGATTTTGCTGCTAATCAGTATTTTATCTCCCAGTTGTTTTTCTCAACAAACCACAACTTTTGCATTTCATTCACATGATGGCAAAGCTCTCAGTGTCGGACAGCAATCGTGTTGTTGAGATGTTACGGCTGACCGCTTAAAGCGGTTTGCTAATGTAAATGCAATGCACTAGAGTCACGATTGGTTGGCTATCAAATGTATACTTTGTTTGCATCAGTAGCACCCCTGGTTAAAAGCTGTTACGAAACGAAAAGAGTCATAGTTACCAAACGACCTGATGCCCAGGTCGTTTGGTAACTTTGCCTCTTTTCGTTTCGTAACAGCTCTTTTTCGTTTCGTAACATCCTTGAAAACATAGTTAACCAGGTGTGAGTAATATGAGTACAGTTTTTATGACGACTGCACTGAATGCACAAATCCCAGACAATATCACAGAACTCTGGCAAAATGACAACGTAGTTAATGGTATAGATCAGGTTATAGTTTTACATTACCAAAGTCTTTATCGTATTTCAAATCTTTCATCATTTTTTCTTCAGATTTTTCTGACTCTGAGACGCTGGAAATGGATGAAATGTATACTGTACCAGAGGTTATTCCAGAAAATCGGCGGTCAAGTTTAGAAGAACCAGCAGACGTAAAAGCAGAAGAGAAAAAACGGAAAAGACCGAAACCTTACCGAAGAAGCCACTCATTGGCGGAAATAAGGAGACCAACAGCAATATTTATACCAGAAGGTAGGAGACTTTTTTTTCTTCTTTGTTAAACCATTAAAACCATTTTTCACTCAAAAGACATTCGTAAAAAGTGTATACCCAGATTAGGCGCCGACTCATCTAGTTTTGCACTGCTTACTGTTCAAAAGTGTTTTGTAGCCGCCTTCGAAAGGTAAATTGCGATTCTCGTGAGAGGTAACGATATATAGCTCGTTGTAATCTCTCGTATTTCCCGCATGGACTTGTGGGTAATATCCAGCTTTGAATGAAGCTGACGGACTAAGACATTTGGGTTAGCTGCAAAGTTAATTCGAATAAAATTTCCCAAATTTCCTGCGGCAAACGCAACAGATCGTTGCAGAAAGTGCCAGCTGTTCGTGGCAGCACTAAATCATGATGTTATATTTAAGTTGTTCCAGTGTAGAAGTCTGGGTGGTTAAGGTATAAAAGAGAGTTTCATCTAGATTTTCGTGTACTGTTGTCTCTTACTCTCTGTCCATTAAACACGGCTAATCAGGCCAGGGTTCGAGGTTATAAAACTTGAGAATAATCTCAAACTCAAAATAAAGCACACGTATTGGCTGCTTCCGAGCATGTGCTCGGAAGCAGACAATCAGTGTGCTTTATTTTGAGTTTGAGAATGTACTCAAGTTTGATGACATCGGGGCCGGAATTCGTATCTGAATATGCCGGAAATAAAGGAAAACGAAGATTTAACGCTGACTGTAGCTTTCTTCAAAGAAAAAAGAATGATAAAAATTTTTTTTGCTGAACGTACTTATCAGCCTTCTGAAATTCCTGACTTTGTAATCTTTATTTTCTGTTTTCCAAAAAAAAAACATTTTAAGACTGCGCATTTACGTAGTCTTGTTTGAGCTATGAGCAGATCGCATAAATATTTCTTGCTACTCCCAATATGTCGTATGTGACTCTTTTGCCATCATAAAAACCTTTAGATCTGTAACCTCTGATCAGTATATATCATTGCGCAGACTAATCAGTTTCTCCGTTTGACGCTAATGACCAAAGGTCCTTTGGCGTCTGGACCACTTTTGATTCATATTTTGTCTGGCATTTGCCTAATGATATAAAATTGCCTAGCCACTTTTTATCTGTCCGCCAAGATATGTCATTAGCAGATAATGTTATTTTCTGAATATAGCTCTATAGACAAATCTGTCACGTTAAGGATACTTGAGTCGTTGGAAGTTAAGAAAATTATCCTGGAGATTCATGGAGGGAAAATGTGCCCCTAATACGTGTCAAAATTGATGCATTTTAGACTTATTTTTGAATCTGATGTGTCTGATACGTGTCAAAAATTGTGCATTTCGTATTCGTTGCTAAATCCGGTGTGTCTTTTTAAGAATTTTATTGTTCCCAAACAATATATCCTGAAAGTTAACCATAAAATACAGCCATTTCTTTATACTGAAAATAGAGACCCATATCAGCCATATTTGTTTTTGAAAACAAAAGCAAATGCAAGTTCTTCAAGTTTCTCAATGCAACAGTCATTGTCAATGGTTTCATAAAACATATACAAGCATGAGCCGCGACACGACAAAACCATCAAAGAGGCATGTGCACCAAGCAAAGACTCAAATCAGCCTGGGCATCCGCCCAGTCTGATGAGAGTCTTTGCTTGCGCTGAAAGGGTAGCTAAGGATCATAGCTACCTACATGCGGACAGCGAATACTCTTATCAGATTGTGCGGCTGCCCAGACTGTTCTGAGTCTTAGCTGGATGCACAGGCCACTTTGTTGGTTTTCTCGTGTCGCGGCTCAATTATGTGCTTAATGCAGATCAGCTTAGCTGTAAAATGCTTCATAGTTTACAGCCTGACATGTGGGATTCATATAATATCTAGCCTTCCTAAAACAGCCTTTTACTCCATTTTCATTTTGACCGGTTTGACACACCTTTTCCTGCAACAAGGCAAATATGACAGAACCACCAAGGAATCGTGATTTTCTTTTCCTGCAAATTTTCTATGATAAAAACACGTCTGTTGGCTTATTCTCTAAGGCTATAATTAATTTCAGTCCAAAGACGCGACTTATTCAGTTTTTGCATTATTTGCGCTTAACAAAATTGTTTTCTATGAAGATTACTGGCCGCGTTTTTTTTTTTTTTTTTTTTTTTCATCATTCATATTCCGCATTGAATAAATTTGAAACCGCATGATTACTGCAAAAACAATGAGAAAAAAAAGAAAATTGTCTAGCTACATGTTAGACAGATTTTTGCTCACTTTACTATCTTAAGAGATTATAAATATTAAGGCAGATAGGTCTGCGCAAACAATGCAGATAAATTAATAGTCTGATCAAGGTCTACACTGTTTTCCATTCCACCTGCATTTTTGTACGAATTACTGCGATGTATATACAAACAAAACTGTTTAATTTTAAGGACATGTACTCTAACTATTTTAGGTGACCCAGCTTTTTTAGATATGAGCCGCGACGCGACAAAACCAACAATGTGGTTGTGCGCCCAGCGCAGACTCAGATCAGCCTGGGCATCCGCCCAGTCTGATCAGAGTCTTCGCTCTCCGCAAGGAGGTAGCTTAGTCCCTTAGCTACCATTTCAGTGCCTAGTAAAGTGTCTGATCGGACTGGGCGGATCCCCAGGCTGGTCTGAGTCTGCGCTGGGCGCACAACCACATTGTTGGTTTTCTCGCGTCGCGGCTCATATATTTCATGGTAAGAACTTATTCCTCTTATGGTCTTACCATGATTCCTTATTCATCTAACCGATTATCGACGTAGTGGCAGCAGCTTCCGATAGAAATTCTGTCTGGTAGCACACAGTGTTAAAGGGAAAGAATATGCTTCTCATCGGAGCATATTCTTTCCAAAAGAGAAGCCCCAAATAAAATGGGAGACAAAGTCTTCTCGATCAAAAATAGCAACCACTCCCCTTCCCCCCCCCCCCCCCCCCCAAACCCCTCTCCCCCGGAAAGTATGAATCAAATCAAATCACTTTATTGGTTCAGTCCAATAACAGGACTGTCACCAAGCACATTTAAGGTATTTGGATACTGAATAACTCTGTTTTTTTTTTTCATTTGTTAAAGAGGGACCCCAGCTATCTCCCTGATCTGCCAGTTATCCCAGAGTACAGTCCATTAATCTGCAATTTATTGTCAATTTCATGATTAGTGCTAGTTAGCAGCAGCAGGTAGCTGATTAATGGGTTTATACTGACCAGCTGTGAGAGGCTTAGCAGAATGAAAGGTTATAAAATTGTTGGGCAATTTTGCCAAAAACTTTTACTTATCTACCTTTTTTTATCATGAATATTTATGTAAGTTTGCTTGATCGAAGGCTTGGATTGAAAGTAGAAAGAAATGTATAAAGAAGGAATATGTGATGAAATGGCCTATTTCAAGCTACAGCGAAGGTGGAAAGTATCTTTCAAAATTCTTTCTATTTCTGCCTGAATCATAGGTTGCTCCTTGTAACCATTTCCATTATGAGTTCAAACGAGAACCCACATTCTTCTTTTTTTTTAACAAAAAAAAAGGACAATAATGCCTTCTTCTACTACAACCATTCTTTTTATTCTTTTGTAGTGAATACCATAAATATCTTCATTGAGTGTGATGAAAACTTTGGTATTTTCACGAGTGCGAAGCACTAGTGAAAATCAAATGTTTGCATCAAACGAGATATAGATGTATATGGTATTTACTGCAAAAGAGTAAATTTTCTTCTTTATTTTATTTTATGTGTTGTTATAGTGGTAAATGTACCGTGCTAGAATGCTCTTTCTCGATGACGTCGTGAGGTGCTATGGCTGTACAGCATCTTTCGTGTAAGTCTTACACGAAAGATGCTGTACAGCCCTAGCGCCTCACGACGTCATCGAGACGTCGGCATTTTCAACCTTTCCCCACCACTTAGCGATAGCCTGCTAGAGATGCGAAATAAAAAATTAAAACAAACATGCGCAATATTGGTACCAACATATTTATTTCAATCTAATTAAGAAAACCCATAGCCAGACTTGATGTTTTATTTTTTCAAATAAGCGAGCGATTAGCGTTTGAAGTTCTGAAGTGATGCTGAAAGTTTTACTGGACCGCAAGAAGAAAGTCCGTAGTCATCCAAACAGAGCAGTGAAAATAACATTGACTTTGAACCCCCTCATTTTATAACATACATGGAAAGAAACAGCAGCAACCTTACATTTCTAGAGCCATGAATGAAAAAATCTCATATTGCATAGAAATGTTTCATCTGTTAGAAAAAAATGGCTTGTCGGAAATTTTGTTGTAAATATACTCAAATCAATATCAAAATTTCTATTATTTATCCCATTGCATATTTTTGGCAAAAACCTTTCACAAACACCCAGTCACTTGCAGATAATTCCAGTCAAAACATTTCATTATCACCTCTATCCAGACCAACAAATGGAATTTCAGGGGACTGTGCTGACAGGTCAGAGATTAATTTATCAAACATCTGGCTTTATATCAGATTCTTCCTGGAAGAATGGGGTCCCTCTTTAAGGCAAAAGAGAATTATTGTTCATGGTGAAATCGTTCAACTGTAGAGTATATACAGGTATAGCACACACTACACTGTCTACCGTAAAGATCCTAAGTTTTCGGGCAGATAGGTCTGTACAAACAGTGGAAACCGAGATCAGACTGTTCCTTAGGAACCAGAATGATCAAGGTCTTCACAGTTTCCATCCATTTGCGCATTTTTGTAGGCATTACTCTATGGTAGAACCGGAATAACAGGAAAATAAATAAAATGGCAAGGACCGGCTGTACAGAATTTGGGCAGTCTGTTTTGGGGATATTTTTTAACTCTAGGAAACGAAAACGGTGTACGTTTTACTAAAATGATATGCATAAGCTTGCCCCATCGGTTAAATATATTTTTCATGACGTGTTTTCATGAAATTCAATTTTCTTACATTTTTTAAATGCAAAAGAATACTTATTGTCAAGATAACTTCATTTTTTTACCAGTTTGTTTCAGATATCCTATATTATAGATTATATGATTTGCAAAAATGAATATGCATTCATGTGCTAGAGATATGAACTTAAATGGAGAATTTGTAAAAAAGTATGAAGAAATACAAAATATTGCCTTTTTAGGAAAACAAAACGGTGATAATGTTTTATAGCTCATTTGGTTATTTAGCCGGTATAATGGTTTGAATGCCCCGCCAATATTTCTATTCAGTATCCCACTACCTTAGCATATATATGTCCATTCATCTATAAACGGTACTCAGACTTATTCGTTCCTGTTGTTTGATCTAAGAACACTTTTCCTTCCATGTCTGATGGTTTGTATAATCTACATGTCCAAAGGTAGATGTTTAAGTTCTTGGGCCGTATTCATAAAACAACTTAAGTCGTTGCTATGCGATTGCTAAGGCTAAATATCTATAAAGGAGATTCCCTACAACTATGAAATTTGGTCTGGAGGAACAGTCTTTGTAAGACTGTTCCTCCAGAGCAAATTTCATAGTTGTAGGTAATCTCCTTCAAAGAAATTTAGCCTTAGCAACCGCATAGCAACCACTTAAGTGGCTTTATGAATACGGCCCCTGGTGTTATACACGCCATAGCTGCATGCTCACTTCTTTCATTTGTAGAGGTTGAAATAGATAAATATCAAGTATAAAAATAAAAATGTGAAGGACTTCTGACAGTTGTAATGTAAATCAAACAAAAAGGTTGAAATATCCAATAAATTCTCTTCAAATTTGTTGCTGTCAGCTTCCCATAGCTGACTCTATATTTTATTTATTTTCTGATTTTCTGATACTTCAGTATTTGGTGAAAAAAAAAGAAAAACAGATTTTATAGATGAAAATAATAGAGATATGAACTTTTGTTTAAGCCACTCGCACCCGCGCACCCACCGACCCACCTCGTACCTCAGAAAGCCACTTTGCCTGTATTCATGTGCTGTCAAATTTAGCTAGTCATGTATGCAATATATTTTAGTGGCATGCTGAGGTACGGGCGGGGGATGGGGAGGGAGGGGGTGGTCCAAAGCTGGAACACTGTAAAAGTGGGTAGGGTAGCTGCGCCCTTTGAGATCTAAAAAAAGGGGCCCAAGTCCTTATTATTTAAAACATTGCAACATATTAGCAGCTAAAGTGTGCAAATTAATTAAAGCATATTTATCAAATAAATTATTGTTTTAGAAAAAAAAAATATTTTCAGAAACCGAAAATATTATCTAACCCTCTCAAAAATCGCTGTAACTATTAGTTGCATGATAATTTTTCAAAATCATCGTAAAATCTTTTCAATGATGCATAAGTCTACATATAAATTCCAATATTTCAACTTTTGCTCCTCGAAGAAGCTGCAATATTTTGTTGAAAAAATAAACAAATTTGCATTGATACTGTCAGAGGACCTTCAGTTACAGTTTTAGTTATTTACTTTTATTCTTCACTATTTGTTTTTCAGCCCGACAAACAGCACCAACAGGTAATATTGTTTTCCTTTATTTCACTTTTTACAGTCGTTTTATTTATTTATTTTTTTAGTATACTTAAGGACAAACGTTCTGCACGGATGTTAAATTAACATCCGTGCAGTACTTTTGTCCTTAAGTATATTTTATAAAGCCATAAACTGAACGTACAAACAATTTTTCTTTATATTTTATGTAAGACAAATGGATACGCTTCCATGTTTGTTTTCTTTTGCCATTTTAACAAAGGGGAACACTGTCTGTTTGCTCCTCTGAACAAGAAAGCCATTCCACAATGGAGACTTAAAGGAACAAATTTTCTCACAGGGGAACTTTTTTTTCTTTAAAGAGTTGACAGCTATTGCAGATGGAGGTCAACATTAGCAAAATTTCCGTTTTTCCTAAAAGTATATCTATTTACCTTGAATTACACAATGTAGCACCAGGCACAGCTTTTGCATACTTAGCGAGTAGTAAATGAATAGAATTTAATTAATTACTTTAGTAGCATCTTTATGCACATTTGTGGAATGCTAGAAAACGCACATTCAATTAATTTGTTCTTGAAGGCTCCGCTGTTGCCGAGCCTAACAATTGTTGTTCAACTTACAACTGGATACATTAAAATATGCTTTGGACCGCGTAGGCAAAATTGAAATATTATCAATATACTCTTTTTTGTTTATTTCACGTTTCAGGCCGTTGTAGACCCGATGGCCGACGAGTCACTCTATCATCGCTGGTTGTGAGTAGTCTTAATGCACTTGATAATACCGTGAATCCTGTTGCACCGCCATATCAGAGGAAAAAGCCTAAACTGGTGAGTGGTTCTCTAGTACACGTCTTACGCTATAAATTGAACTTATTATCTTAATATTATTAGTATCATTGTTAGTAGTAGTAGTAGTAGTAAAGGTATTATTACAGGTTTTTATTCAGCCAAATGGGTTTACTCCTATGCAGGCCCCGAGGTTATAAAACTTTTTTCGTGCTCAACTCAGCTGAGCATGAAATTTTCTCTGCTAATAAATATGAAAATGCCAACTAGTGTTGGCATTTTCATATTCATAAGCAGAGAAAATTTCATACTCAGCTAAACTGAGCAAGGAGACAACTGAATTTATCAATAATATGCTATTTAAAAGCAGGTAAAATTTCATGCTCAGCTGAGTTGAGCATGAAAAAAGTTTTATAACCTCGGGGCCTGATTCCATGCGTATTTTCAGATGAATGGATACACTTTCAAGGGGAAGGAGACAACTCTTTAATTTTCATCCCTTTTCTCAAACATGATTATCTCAAGGGAAACACTCTGCTTCCCTGGGAACAAATTCTACCCTTTCAGGGTAAACCCAATTCTCGAAGGGCTTTATCGTTCAGAGAAAAAAAAACAGGAAGTCTCAAAAAGTCTTTGTAAAATTTGTGGAAAACATGGAAGTATGCTCATTTATCTTAAACTCCCAGTATTCTTACTGCTGACCACTCTATTAGGGTTCTCCTGATGCATATCTATTTTTGTGAGCCTGTTATTGTTGGCAATATGGAATTCCACTTTGACTTTTGCAATGTATTGTTTGCTGTTTACTGTTTATTACCACATTAACTTTGTACTTACGTAAAAGCATGCGCAGCCGCTGGCATTTCACTGCCTACTAGGCACTGTTCACTGCGTAGTGTACATTGTGTACTGTTTACTTTTTAGCGTATCCCGTCTACTGCCTACGTCGATCTGGTGTGTGCGCTTGCGCAAGAGCTTGCATATATACGTCTATGTGGTGCTCATAATCCTGTACATACGCGCACAATCAGTGTCACAGTAGACAGTGCACATACACATGTAAGCAGTAGATAAAACGCAGAAGACAGTAAAAAATACGCATTTGACAGTATACAAAGGAAGAGGAATCCTATAAGCATTTTGCTTTCATTCCAATCCCAGTAACTATTGTTTGTGTATATCTTATGTTGCATGTCAGTGAAATTATGAATAAAATGTGTTTAAACAAAGTAAGCATTTGTGGATGTTTTTGTGCGAGCGCAATAGTCTATATTGCAATAGGAAATCAAACGTAAACTGAAAAATTTATACATGGAATTCCATTCAAATGTGCTTCTTGGTTTGATAATTTATACGACTATACTTCCGTTTTCTATCGGTGTTTAAAATGGGCAATCGTAACACTTCGGCAAATTCCGTATCCTGAATTATATCGTAAATATCGGCGAGGATGTCCGATTGTTAAGTGAGCTGTGCATTCCTGTGCGAAAAGGTTATCAGTATATACTCCACAGGAACAAAGAGAAAAACATACGAAGCATCCATTAGTTTCTTAAAATAATTTATACCTACAGTACATGTACAAATTCTAACTCTTACGACAAATAATTCTCAGCAAACAATGCAAATCCTGATGAGACTGTTCCTATCAAGGGGAGCAGTCCGATCATGGTCTTCACAATTTGACATGGACACAAACACTAAACCATTCCATTTAGAATAATTACGGTAATTATTTTAGGTGCCCCAGTTTTTAGAGTTTTTGCGTCAGTGACATCTATGCTCGTCATTTCTGCCAAGTGCAAGTTTTATTTCTGGGAATTTAACTGACAATGCCAGACATAAACTACAAAGTCCGTCCTCAGTGACATTTCTCTGTGTTGCAATTAAGCAACAACTTGAGCCACGACACGAGAAAACCAACAAAGTGGCATGTGCGCCCAGCGTAGACTCAAATCAGCCTGTGCATCCGCCCAGTCCGATCAGAGTCTTCGCTTTGCGCTTACAGGGTAGCCAAGGGTATAGGCTACCTCCATGTGGACAGCGAAGACTCTGATCAGACTGGGCGGATGCCCAGGCTGATCTGAGTCTGCGCTTGGCGCACACCCACTTTGTTGGTTTTCTCGTGTCGCGGCTCAAAGTTTTCTCTCTGTTGCAATTAAGCAACAATTTATGTTGTAAACGATCCTTTTTGTTCGTATATCATGTGATAATTAAACGTCTTGATGCTGACTGAAGAAGAAACTTATTTTTACTGTTGCAATTTGTACTCAGATGACATATTTTAATGACAACCTAAGTATATGTTTTATAACATGCTGCATTTTCTACTTTGCGTTTGCTGTATAACTGCACGTGGCGGCATATGCATATAACTTTAAAATATCTGGGGCCGTATTCATAAAACAACTCAAGTGGTTGCTATGTTGTTGCTAAGGCTGAATTTCTATGAAGGAGATTCCCTACCACTATGAAATTTGCTTAGGAGGAACAGTCTCTTTCAGACTGTTCCTCCAAAGCAAATTTCATAGTTGTAGGGAATCTCCTTCATAGAAATTGAGCCTTAGCAACAGCATAGCAACGACTTACGTGGTTTTATGAATACAGCCCCTTGTCCTTAAATATTTCCATTCCTCAAACTGCTTAAAGATTCTCCTGAAAGGATGTTGGGCTTGTCCAAAGCAGGATTAACTTGTAGAACTAAACAAAGTAATAAAGTCTGTTTATTCACATTTATAAAAAAAATAGGAAAACATAGAATTAACCAGACATACCAATAGAACCAAACATTTATGCACTCTAGCAAGAAACTTGGCATGCAAAGAGGACACTTTGAATTTTAAATGTGTCACCTTCTCTCGAGTTTCGATTATTACTCAGTGAGAACTTTCAATATATGTACTGTACAACTCGGCTTTCGAAAATGAAAAAAAAAAAAAAAACTGTAAATTTAGAAGAATTACTCGAATTTCTACACTCCAACTCAACTTAAATCAAGTTTATTTGCAAATCACATAACATTTGAACAATGAATACATGAGATGCGCCCATAAAAGGCAGAAAATAGCAACAGCATAAAAAAAAAAATAGACAATACATGATTATTATTTTTCTACGCACAACCGGAAATCCTCGGCTCCTCCCGCTGTTTCGGGATTAGCCGGGACATTCCGCCTCTTATGTTGTTAGTTATAAGGACTAACCTACAGGATGAGATGTAGAGACGACTCAACAGGGCAGAAAACCCCCATCTACAAAAGTATGCTGCTTTATATATGTGCCAAATAAAGGTTTTCATTTATTTATTCTCTCTTCAGAAAGAGAAGAAAGTAACTGTTGTAATAAGTGAAACATCTCAGAATCTTCAGTGCTCATAAGCCAAATGAATTTATATTTATCATTTAATATCTCAGTTTAAGGATACAGTTTATAAATCGACACTCCTAACTTTAAACTAAAAACTAAAATACAACACGCAATACGCCTCTAACGTCATTACGGCTGCCACTGACTTTTAATGAAAGGGCTTGCTGAAACACCACGTTCTTTCTGGCTTTCAGGGATTTGAAACAATTATGCAACACTATTTTCATTAAACTGTCTGAGCTGTGTCAAGCACTAAGCGCCTTGTAGATCCTGCCATCAGCTGATGCTACTATCATTGATTGCATCATTTTTGACTGCATCATTTAAACAGTAACATTTTATGGGATAACACAGTTCCAGTTTTGTTTAGCCTTTTTGTTTAGCCTTTCGCGGTTCTATAATGCAAGTTTCATTACAATTCGAACACTTCTTAGAACCGTTACTGGACTTTCGCCGATGCAAGCAGGTCCGTTTTTGCAAGCTGCTGTAGATATCCTTTAAGGTGACTGGATCCAAATCTGTTTTCTACAAGTTTTGCAAAGAGTAACAACTATTCTGACTTCCGATATACTTCCCTGGACAAAGAGGCTCTTCCGAAACAGGGACTTCTCTAAAAGGAAAGAATTTGCTCCATGGAGCAAATTCTTTCCCTTAAGAGAAGTCCCCAATTAAATGGGAGATAATCTCTTCCCCCTGATCACACCTCTGTTTTGGGGTCCATGTCTGTGTATCTAAAATATTCCGGAATTGTCTATGTTTAACTGACCTATGAGTTCGGACTTATGAATTGGATACTTTGACCACTATCATTTGTATGAATTTGTACCCCTAGCAGAGTTTCCAGCCACCTTAACTTCCAATTACCCGCTTTATGATTCTCAACAGCAGCTATTTCGACGTTAATTGTCTCTTCCGGCGTTGAAACGAACTTGTCATTTTTGATGGAATTGAGTTAGGCTATAATTAAAACACTTTACGCTTTGAGAGCAAGCTGAACTTTGAAAAAAAAAACTACAGGAAGTACAACTCTGGCTGTTGGGTAAGGACTGATGAGTTTTATAACATAACGAGAGTTCTGATGTTAAGCCTACGCAGGGTTGTTTAGTTAGACTATATGAATAAACTTTGGTCTGTATTTCATTGACTTCTGCTTATTTTAGAAAGACTAATCTGAAAAATGTATACTGTTATATGAGGTGAGTCGCTGTCATTTTGTTTCTTCCAAAAATCATTTTGAATATTTATCAAGCACAATAATTTTTAACAAAAAATTATTCGGTGTATATGTGCTTCTCAATCAGTTGCTCATTTTTTTCATTGTAAACCGAAACAAATATTTCTCTAAATTATAATATGGGATGGAAAAAAAATCATGGTCACGAACACATTCTATTATGACAAGAAAGATTGTTCATCATGCATCATGGTGTTTTTTTAGAGCAAAATTCAAACCTTCCCGGCTGACCATCTCATTAATATCATCTGTGGTGACCCCCTTCCCACTCCAATCAACCCACCGCCCCAATAGCCTTGCAAAGTTATGGAATAAATAGAATAGAGTGTCAATATACAGGTCTTTCTTATCCTTGTTTACACAAGTTTTCGCTCTGGCTATGCGTGCTTTCGTCTCATATTTCTTTTGTAATCCAGTAGGTAATCGGATTTTTATTAAGCCTTTTCGATAAAAGTGACGATAAACACTGTCAGCGTCTGGCTATCTGTTTTGATTCTATAAATCCTGCTTTCAACCTCAGTCACACAGAAATGAGATATTCTCGAAAGGGGATCATACAATATGCCATACACTGTAATAAATACTCAAACTAGCTTCTATAATGTAAGGTTTAAGGTTACACCTCCAACAGATAATTAAATTATTTGAGAATGAGTTGTTGATCTGAGAAAATCACACTTTTTCATTCTCACTAATAATTCGAGAGGAGCATGGCGTACACTATATGCCATGCTCCTCTCGAATTATAAGTGAGATGACACCATAGATATGTTACCATAGCAACTATGGAATTCCCAGCTTTTTTTTTTTTTTTTTTTTTTTTGCTTAGTACCTTGGCAGAATGACGTCTCGATGGCGTCACTTTGCCATCAATATGAACTTTTAGTTGCTATGGAAACAGATCTATGACGTCATTGGTATCAGCACATGGCATACAGTGTATGCATGCTCCAACAAAATATTACAATACATAACAAACAGAAATTCTTTAAACAGAAACTTTAAATTCCCCAAAGAAATAATCATTCTCAAGTCATTTAGTTCCGTGTTATCCATTTTACACCAAATTCATTCTTTTAGAACTGACCCTTATTAAAAAAGAATGGAAAAATGAAAATTGCAGAGTTGCTTCACCTGAATGTGTACCCATTCACCTTCAGTACGTGTGTTTTCTATATTTTATGGCATAATGCTAGGCACGAGTGTCTGTGCCATACATTTGGCCATGGCCTACAAGCTCTAAGAATCCAGTGCTAGTATGTACATTTTCTCTATTTGCTGTTTTGTTTGCACTCCGTGAAACATTTTCTCGTGTTGTGGCTCTAGGGTTCTTGACAATGTCACTCAATCGGATTATGGCAAAGAAATTAGATCCTCTGTCAAATGGAGCTGGCATTAAAGCTTAAAGTGCATTTTTCCCATCCAATTTTGACTTTTGAAGGCCTTCGAAAGAGCGTATGGACTCTTCGTAATGGTCGTAATTGGACTGCACAAGATCAATACCGCCTCCGCACTGGTTCATACATTTG
This sequence comes from Ctena decussata, assembly GCA_963989385.1. Taxonomy (NCBI): domain Eukaryota; kingdom Metazoa; phylum Mollusca; class Bivalvia; order Lucinida; family Lucinidae; genus Ctena; species Ctena decussata. The sequence goes on along the minus strand of OZ022499.1, from coordinate 53,387,500 downwards.
CCCTTAACTTGACCGTGCGTCTTTTAAAAAGCAACTATGCATTTCTTGACCATGCTCAGCCTGATAGTTTGTGCTTGCTGACATCGTGGCTCTTATGTTAAACTAGGTCATCTGCATGATGTCTTTAAAAAGGCAACAATGCATTCCCTGACCATGCTCAGCCAGATAGTTTGTGCTTGCTGACAACGTGGCTCTTATGTTAAACTAGGTCATCGGCATGATGTCTTTTAAAAAGCGCCTATGCATTCCCTGACCATGCTCAGCCAGATAGTTTCTGCTTGCTGTCAACGTGGCTCTTATGTTAAACTAGGTCATCGGCATGATGTCTTTTAAAAAGCGACTATGCATTCCCTGAGCATGCTCAGCCAGATGGTTTGTGCTTGCTGACAACGTGGCTTTTATGTTTAACAAGGTCATCGGCATGATGTCTTTTAAAAAGCAACTATGCATTTCCTGAGCATGCTCAGCCAGATACATGTAGTTTGTGCTTCCTGACAAAGTGGCTTTTGTGTTAAGCTAGGTCATCGAACTAGGTCATCGGCATAATGCCTTTTAAAAAGCAACTATACATTCCCTGACCATGCTCAGCCAGTTAGATTTTCTTGCTGACAACGAGGCTCTTATGTTAAACTTGGTCATCGGCATGATGTACTTGAATTCTCCAGCTTATAACTTCTTAAGGGCCTCATGGAAGGTCTGCTTATACGCTAAATGTTGACACCTCGGTTAAATAAAGTATTTACATACATATTTTCTTCCTTACTTACAAAATAATGACAGTGTTACTGCATAAAAGAACATGCTTGACGGTTGAAACCAAAGCATTGAAACAGGTGTCATGAAGAGTCTTTATTGGGCCATCACCGGATCCAGGGGTAGGGCTTTGGGGCTTAAGCCCCGCCACCTGGACTGTGTGTGCAATATAATGTCGGAATGTAGATAATGAGGAACACCTGATGATAATTTAAAACAATATTCCAAAAGGTTAGATTGAAAACTATGCTGTGATATCTCATTGGAGTCGCTTCCCCGAGGCGATTCCAATGTGTTACCATTACATATATTTAAAGGTAAACCTTATGATCTTTAATCGAATACTCTTTTATCTGAAACTCTGGTTATGGTCTCTTTCTTTGGGCCCTATGCCCCGCAAGCTAATTGTGGTCTAGACCCGGGCTTGTGCGTAGTCGGACATTCATGATAACCAAAACATGCAAGGTCGATATCAACGTAAATTTGACTGGTTTATGCCGATTTGTAGTGAATAGTGAAACAATCCATTAGTATATTTGAGCCGCGATACGACAGAACTAACAAAGTGGCAATTGCGCCTAGCGAAGACTCAGGTCACGCTGGGCATGCACCCTGTCTGATCAGAGTCTGGGGTTTGCGCTTTTAGGGTAGCTAAGGGTCTAAGCTAGCCCCGGGCAGACAGCGAAGACTCTGTGATCAGACTGAGCAGATGTCCAGGCTGATCTGAGTCTTCGCTGAGCTCACATGCAACTCTGTTTGTTTTGTCGTGTCGCGGCTCAATTTGCGCAGGCGGGCATTCATGATAACTAAAGCATGCAAGGCTGACATCAACATAAAAATGACTGGTTTATGCTAATTTATACTGAGTAGTGAAACAAGCCACTAGTGACATTGAAAGTGGTACTGAAATGATTGGTTCCTCTGTGATTGAAAGTATTTTGGTTGAAGTTTGTCAAAAAACTAAGTCAGTTTGATACACAACGACGCTTATTGTCAGGATTACCACCTCCCTTTGTTTTACTTACGTATTACCTTTAGAATTATGTAATAAGTTCACATACACACAGAACAACCACCAGGTCAACCTTAAATCAGCAACAGACTAACATTATATGTTCCAAAGCCAATATTGGAAGTTTACTGCAAATTATTCGCTTACTCTGGGCCTAAATCTGGAAGAGCCTTCCCTATTCAGTAAGAAATACCCAAAGCTTGGGGACATCTGAGATGGAGAAGCTCACATTTATCATCAGCAATTTTTCCATTTTTGCCAAGTCCTCGTTTACATTCAGATTTGGGAGGATACAGCTGGCACCGGTCGTGCTGGGATTCGTGGCGGTCAGTATGGGGGATGGGGGAGACATTTGTATGATTCATGCCAGACTGGTTATTGTACTGACATGGCTGGTATACTGGTTATTTTGGGGAAGGCTGACATGGCCCGTGTCATGGCTGATGTTGACTTTGTCCGTCTGTAGCTTTGCAGTTGATGTATGAGGTGCAATTTCCAGGGGAAAATTCCTTTTGAGAAAGTCAGTTGGGCTGATACTAGACATGCGAAATTATTGTAAATATTTTGAATTGCCATAGAGAAGATTGGTACATCTACTAGCCTAGTGTTCCTTTTTAAATAAGACATTATTATTATTATTATTATTGTCATTATTATTATTATTATTATTATTATTATTATAGTATTTTTTATAGCTTTACATATAGTGCATAGCGTATGGATTTTTTTTCAGAGTGGCGTTCTTTTCAGCGACGTAATCGTTAACAACCACACTAAATTATTTCTATTTTTTATTCCAGAGGCCCCCGGGGATCGGTCTCCCAGACACCCCGGTCATGATGCATGATCTGAACTTAGATGAGATGATGGCACCTAGATATGCAGCTCCCGTACAACCAACGGGCAAATTAAAGGTCCAGCTTCAATTTGGAGAGAAAGCTCTTCATGTCATAATTATTGAGGTAATACCATGTTATCATAATCATCTTCAAATATTAGGTGAATATGTACACTTTCAGGGGCAGCAACTCTCCCATTTCCTTTTTTCTCCTTGCGTCCCTTCTCAGTTGGGGTCAACTCTTAAAGGAAAGAATTTGCTTCCGTAGGAGCAAACTCTTTTCTTTAAGTGTAGACCCCTTTTTTGGAAGGTTTTCGGGGTCGAGGGAAGCAAACATGAAGTCACAAAAGTTGTATCCCACTAAACAAAATGCCAACAAAACATGGAGGCTTACCAATTCACCTTACTGTGTGTTTAAGCATATACCTTCGACAGAGATCACTCTGGCCGGAAAGCGTTTGACTTTTATTTGTGTGTGAGAGGTGGGGCGACTACTCTTAAGGTAACTAATTTGCTGCACTCTTTTGGCTGCAAGAAGAGAGCGAACCTTTAACATTGAGAAAGGCCGCTTTTAGAAGGGATTTAGGCGTCATTGAAAATAAACTATTTTCTTGTAGATTGGCCAAATTTTTTAACCTAAAGTGCTTTGTCTTTGATATGTCTGCATACAAATTCAAAAATGTATGTATTAATATTGTATTTGTTTATTATTTATCGTATACACATTATAAAAGAAATCGCATGCTATGATTGCCTATAAAAAGTAAATTAATTACTTTACTTCTTTATCATGATTCATAAGACACTAATAGATCTACGTCATATTTAGTTGGGCAACGGTAATATCACGTGATGATTAGTGAAAGAATGGTTATTCCATGTCAAGATTATTGAGCTAATGACATCACTATGTCATATTTATGGAGGCAAGACTTTGGCATATCTAATGAGATAATAGTAAGTAAAGATCATAATTATTAATGCAATACCTGGCTGTAATTATTGAGAAAATGACAAAACAAGTCCACATTACCATGTTATAATAAAATGGAGGCAATGACAATATAACGTCATAATAATTGAGCTGCTGCTAATAGTAATACCTTGCCTTACGTTGTAGAACAGAATTATACAATTATTGACTGTTGATGTTACTTCACAAATCTAGCACAATTAGGACGTTACGTCACCAACCATGCGACATTTGCCGGGCCGGGTAGCGCAATCGGTAGGGCACCCGACTCGTAAGTCAGAGGTCCGGGGTTCGAATCCCGGTCTGGCCACATACTTTCGTTTCTCCTTCCGCTGATTCAAGATGGGCAGTTGTCAGTTACTGGCGAAAGTATGTGCACTTAGTACTGGTTAACCGCTTAGGAGGTCTAAGCCTGCCCAGGAAAAGTGTGGTTAGGTTAACTGACCGTCCCGACATGACCTTAGTTGTTTACCGTGGACGTTAAGCATCAAATCAACCAACCATGCGACATTAAGACACTACGTCACAAACTATGCGATAATGTCTACCTCACGTGATCAGCCTCTCAACCAATGAATTATTTTATTCATAGACTACATGTATATAATAATGAAAAAATATTGAGACAATGGCAATACATGAAATGTCATATTTATTAAGACCATTTCAACATGATATTTGAGACAATGATAGTACCATGTCATACTTATTGTGACAATGGCAATTTCATCAGACAATGGTAATACCCTGTTTATGTCAATTGCAACACTGGCAGTATCACGTCAAACAAATTACTGACGCCATACCATGGCATAAATAGTGAGAGAATGACAGTGCCATTTCACAATTGTTGAGAAAATGGCAATAACAAAAGTAGATAAGAAAGCAATACCGTTTTTTAATCACATCTATAATGCAATACGCCACTATAATAAGACAATACCATGATTTCATACTCATGCTTACTGAGGCAATATGATAATGTTTTTATTCAAGAAATTTCGTATTGGCCCAGCAACTGCAGTAAGTGGGCCAATACGAAATTCCGTGAGAAATGATATTTTTATTTATTAACGTCATTTATATTGGACGAGTTTTATGTCATTGATATTGGCCGAGTTGTATTGGCCGCATTGGCCTGTAGTGGCCGAGTTGGTCAAAATAAGGCCGAGTTTATGACTAGTATTGTGTGAATTGCTTTTGCCATGAGTACTATATCAATAAAATACCATTGAGACATCAGCAAAGTATGTAATAATTGTTTTGACAATTATCACAATTATTGAAGTAATACCACTTTTCACAATCACTTAAGCTGCATCAGACATCATGTTTCGATAGAGTCTGTGTTGGAAAAAAAACTTTTCTGTTTTATGTAACTGTTTTATGTAACTGCTTAGTTTTGCACAGTTAACCCCTCAGTATTTAAACGTGGCTAGCTCATTAAACACATGAGAGTAGATTTTACAAGAAAACAAATGACCCTGATTGCTACAGTAAAACTTATATGAGTCTCCAATAAATTAAATGGTCAATTTTTTCTGTGTCATTTTAATCTTGTAAGCATCTGTGTGCTATCTTTTTAGAGAAAATAAAAACCTTTTAGCTTTACAAATAAATTTAATTATTTTTGCAGGAAGTCTAGATTGTTAACGTTTACATATGAGTACATTTGTGTTTATTGATTTTCAGAATTCATGAGACATGTAATAAGAAACTACATTTAATGGCATGTGTGAACAATGGCGATTCAGATCAGCCTGTGCGTTTGCGAAGTGTGATTATAGACCTTACTGTTTACATAAATACTGCATGGATACTGAAAAACCTAAATTATATCCCATATGGGGGGATAAACAGAATTGTCATGCTGCCACGTGACATGTCATAAGACACATTTTCTCGCGTTTTTGGGTTTGTTTCCGTGTAATCTTGATAATGGACACTGGCTGAATTTAAATCAGCTGGATGAGACAATCTCTCAGATCAAATGATTTCCTTTCGAGATCTAAAGATACAATGTTGAAAGGGCATACATACCTGACGACCTAGTAACCTTAAACAGATACATTTTGACTTAGAAGAAATATTTGATTTTACCGTTGGGTTTCCATTAGTGATAACTATTTACTCATATATATTTGTACAATGTAAGGTATTTAAGTAATTTACTCCAGAAGTACATCTGGACCTGATATATAATGGGGTTGTAAAAAGGAAAAGCCATTTATTAATGCAGACATGCTCTTTATTTAAAAAAAAAAGTGCGTGATACAGTACATGCGAAAAGAAGTAACCGTTTTGGCTGACATCAATCTTTCTTTCTCTGATTTTATTTTTAAAAACGTAAGAAAAGAAGGCTGTCAGTTTCTGTTTGGGGGAAATGGCAAAAATTTTATTTTGATCCCTCAAGATTCAAACCATGAATAAGTAACCATTTGTATACTTGGGATATTACGACGCTAAATGATGAAATGTACTTCAGTGAGGGCAACTTTACATGTATTTTTTTCAGGCTGGTGATCTCCGAATTGCAGGGTTGCCAAGCAACACAGAGGTCAACCCTTATGTCAAGGCATTTTTAGTCCCTGGAAGAACTTTTAAATACAGAACGAAGACAATAAACAAATCTAGAGTAAGTATGAAATTTTCCTTGAACAGCAGCATCAGTGCAAACAGAATTGCAAGAACATATAAGCCGCGACACGACAAAACAAACAACGTGGCATATGCGCCCAGCGAAGACTCAGATCAACCTGGGCGTCCGCCCAGGCTGATCAGAGTCTTTGCTTTCCACATGGAGCTAGCTCAGAACCTTAGCTACCCTGTAGGTTCACAGCAAAGACTCTGACCAGACTAGACGGATGCCCAGGCTGATGTGAGCCTTCACTGGGCGCACATGCCACTTTGTTGGTTTTGTTGTGTCGCGGCTCGATTATATTGATAATAAGCAACCTTTGAATAATAATGCATGTTTGTTTGTCCAGTTCTAATTACGATGTTCCCCAGGAGGCTCAATGGCACGAAACCATAGCATGCACCTCCTGGCACCGAGGCTGCCCTGAGTATACTAGGGTCAAGTCGGGTAACTTTGGACAGCGGGTAAATTCGGACATACCGTTGCAAACAGTGGAAATCCAGATGAGACGGCTCATAATGAGCCGTCTCATCTGGATTTCCACTGTTGGCCTAATTAATTTTGTTTTAATTCCAAACAACTGACATATAAAGGAAACAATGCCGCTGTCCGAATTTACCCGACTTTACCCTATGCAAATGTATGAAATATCCTAATTTACAATAATGCCAACGAAAATACTAGTTTTTAAAAACAGTTTCGAGACCGGTGCTATTTGGTGATATCTCACATACATTTATGTCTGTAAACGCGATTTCTAATTTAAAAACTATGCACAATGTATTTTAAGAGATCGTTTTCATTCATTTTCAAACTGATATGTCGAACCATTGCCACATTCGGATCCAGAGATGTTGAAAACTATACCTCCAGTGAGGATAACTCTGGTCTGGGTGCATTCTTCTGTCATATAGGGTATTACTGAAAGAAGAGAACATAATTGATTTGATTTCCTTTCTTGTTGATTTATCCATTCACATTAAATATGAGTTAAGATCATACATCTAATCACTTGAGAAATTTGCAATTCAAATTATTTCTTATTTGCAGACACCTGCCTTTCTGGAAAAAATTGCAATACAAATTCTTTCGTTGTTTGCAGACACCTGTATTTCTGGAGAAATTTGCAATACAAGACATCACAAGAGCCGATTTAACGGAAGAATCCGCTCTAGAATTCCAGGTTTATTCGTCACATCACATGACACGACGCCACCTGGTGGGCATGGCATCCATATTTCTAAAAGATGTGGATAAGTTTGAGAACGGTCTTGCTGAACTTGTGATTCTTCCACATAGTGTTTATAGGGTAAGAAAAATTATTTCATTTACAGGATTAAGACTATTATTCTATATAGATCATCGTCTTTTATATTATTGGGATCCTTTTGAAACTAATAAGTCTTTGAATCGACGACTGTTCAATTAAAATTAAGAAATTACAGTATGCTTCTTTCTGGTTTCGTCACCAGATACTGTCAGGGTCACTGACGAGGCTTTATTAGCCGAAACTACGTAGTCTGGCCCATGTTCCTACTTCTGTATGTATTCTCTGCTCTTGAAGGAACTTTTTAAGATTTTAACACAGCAATGATTCTTGAAAGTCGCTAGGCATTTAAGTTGGTGCGTCTGCAGTCACAAATATAGAGCACATATTTATTGATTTAAAAGGTCCATATATAAAAGAATTATAGAAGGTTAAGCAGCCACGTCTCCTAAATAATGCCTTTTTTCAGTTGTGATATTTATGCTCACATTCACTGGGAAATTATAATTGAGCCGCGACACTAGAAAACCAACAAAGTGGTTGCGCCCAGGGCAGACACAGATCAGCCTGGGTATTCTCCCAGTCTAATCAAAGTCTTTGCTGTGCGCTTAAAGGGTAGCTAATGTTCTAAGCTAGCTCTATGCGGACAGCAAAGATTCTGATTAGACTGGGCGGATGCCCAGGCTTGTCTGAGTTTTTGCTGTGCGCACATGCCATTTTATTGGTTCTGTCGTGTCGCGGCTGATATGGCGTTGATATCATGACTGTTAAAACAAACAGTTGTAACAAATGAGAATCAAAAAGCAAACACGAAATACAGTGCTTTTTTTGAATATGCACAAAATTGCTAGCTCTTATTGCTTTTCACTGGAACATGGCTTCTTCTTAAGCACCATGAAAGAATAAATGTTACGAATGGCTTTTATTTGTACATAAATTTGAATGATTTCTGTTAGTCTGCATAAAAATTATCCAGACTAGAAGTTTTGTAAAACTAGGTGAAACAAAACTTTTCAAAAGTTGGATGTTATCAGCTTGTTTTAAGGAAAATTGTAATTGTTTTCTATATTTTATATTTACACAAATGAAATGGTTAAGCATTGTATTTCTTACAACTAGACCCAAAAGATTTTCATACAGCTGGGTGTTACTAGCCGGTTGCAAGGAAAATTTTATTTGCTGTTTATATTCATCATTACAAAGAGGATCTTACATGAGTGCTCATATATTATTGAATTTATTAAACGAGTTGGGGGAAACAGATAAGATGCAAGGCATCTTATTGGTTTTCCCCAACGAGTTTGATAAGCTCAATAATACACGAGCAGGAATGCAAGATTCTGTTTATCATATGATACTAAAATCACATTTCATTAGCAAATTTTGCACTATAACGTCACGACTTTGGAATTAGAAAACACGACGTTTTATGGACGTCAACACATAACGTTACGGCGTAATTTGCATAGATAATCCACTTTAATGCATGGCTTTATTACACTCTCAGATGCGACGTCATATGATAAAGTTTCTTTTGTTTAGTCTGACAGTCAGTCATGAGTCTTGAAATTCGCTTGGCAAACAACAGTGGGTGAAGGTAAAGGTAAAGGTTTCCCATAGCCTAATAGCCGTAGGGGCAGTGGGGGTTAGAGACCCACTGTATATTGGGCACAGCTGATGAAAGGCGGAGCCCATCTCTCTCCTTTCGCTGCCTTATCCTTCCCTAATTCGAAAACGGTACCCATTTACTGCTGGGTTGACAGAGAGAGTTTTCCAGTCATCGGATGGCAACAGTGAGCCGCCAACTCACAGTACATAGATACAGTCATAGATAAAATGCATGCAAAGGCAGTAAAGATTTTCATATGATTTGGTTTCAGCAGCCGTGTCTCGGCTTCAGTTTTCAGTTCCGATGTTTACGCTCATATTCTGTGCAAAGTTATGAGGTGTTTCCTTCATGACTGTGAAGAAAATCTTTTTATCATATGACGTCGCTGTTATTCAATGGATAACGTCGAGTCATAAAAATCGTATGACCACACGTGAAATAATACTTTGGCATGTACACGTAACGTCATTTACAACGTCCATGTCAACAATGCGTTTTCATACTAAAATAATGTTCAGTTTGAAGGCGTTAAAATTCTATGTTAAAGGGTCATATGATAAACAGAATCTTACATTTGTGGTCATTTCATATGAAAAGACCACTCGTGTAAGATCCTCTATGTGACGAACATGCACAAATATTTGAATAAATAGATCCGATTGCTTTCCTGCAAACATAGGAGCGGCTGTAGCGTAGTGGATAACACTCCGGACTACCAATCCAGGGGTCGCAAGATCGACTCCCCGCTTCTCCGGTCTTTCGGATGAGACTTTAAATCGAGGTCCCGTCTCCATATGACCTCGTTGTTGGTGGGACGTTAAACCCGAGTTCACTCACTCACTCACTCATGCAAACGTGAGGTACAGTGTCAGGGAAGAATAACAGCTATTGCGTTTAACGAAAGGGTTTGATTATGAACTTAAGGTGTGCTGGCACACCTCCATATTTTTCGGCCGTTTTCACGACGGGGAACAATATTTGTGACTTCTTGTTTGCTTCCCGGGACCAAAAATCCTTTCCAAAAATAGGGTCTTCTCTTAAAGGAAAGAATTATCTCCTTAGAAGGAAATTCTTTCCTTTTAGAATTGACCCCAGTGGGAAGAGAGGCAAAAATGAAAATTCCAGATAAGCTTCTCTAGATAGTAAACCAATAAGCTTAAGTAATGTCTCAAGGTTTCTCTCCATTAAACATAAAATAAATTATCCTAGAATTAGCGTTTTAATTGTGATAGTATTATTACTATTATTATTTAACGAATACATCAAGGTCATGTTTTCTCAGTGTCACCAGAATGTTTCCAAAACTTCAATAATCATTTTCTTCAATTAACAGTTACACCAAGGAGATGTTCATATATCCGGGTGTTACCAGCCTGTTGCAGGGAAAATTGTATTTAACGTAGTAGAAGCCAGAAATCTTCCTCGGGTCTCACTCCTAGGTGCTGTTAGTAAGTAGTCAATTTACATTTAGATACCAGTTTTAAGGTGTATGGCTGCAACTCCATATCTGTCATTTTTACAAAGGAGAACAATCTTGTTTGCTTCCCCAGTCGATGAAACCCTTTCAAAAGAGATACGCTGTTAAAGAAAAGACTTTTTTCCTATAACACCAGCCCTATTAATGAGATCTACTAAACAACTATAGCATGCTCATAATGTCCCACTTTCTAAGCTTACCATCACGTCTTTTTTTAGTTTTAAACAGCACTTGTCACCAGAGTAGTATAATTATTAACTCTCTGAGATGTAGTCTGATAGTAAGATGAAGCTTCAGAACTTATTTAAACCTTAATACCCTAACACGGCAGACAACAAAATTCACGTCTGCCAAATTTCAAAAAAGGGTTCGTCCAAGCTAAGGACTAGAGGGCAAATAGTGTAGATCCAGATGAGGTGGGTCACTGTGATCCGATTAGAAATCGGCCTCATTAGACTTCAAATAGCTTTACTTTCCCAGTTCGAGATTAGTTTCTTTCCAAAACTTTGATGTCTACACATTCAACAATTTTCGTTTTTACCGCTGCAAGTGTTAAAACTGCATTTGCGACCAAGATGGTTTGCGTTGATCAACTTAATATCTTCTGTTTGCTTAACAGGTAAATGCTACCAATACAATTTTTCCAGAATGTTTCTTCAAGCATAAACTATAATCCAAACTATCTCGGTAAAGCAACCATTGTATTACTAAGATACCATTCGCATAGTGTCATCAGGGGCCTAGCCAGGGGCAATTACACAGTACGCACAGTCACGTTTTATACTCATTGAGGGAAATAATAGGGGTTTGGCCGCTTAAATATTTCAAATTTTCGTGTCTGTTGGCAGCTAGAATTAAAAGTATGCCCAATTAACAACATTTCAGCATGAAAATACGCTGGTGTGTGTTGAAATTTTGTCAATGTGACAAAATTTCAATACGCACCTGCGTATTTGCGTATAGGTAGCTACGCCCTTGGTCATGGTGGCTACTGAATTATAGTAAACTGCTTCTCATTATCGTGTTTGATGAGGTTGAATACAACGGTCTTTTTTTCAGATCCATATGTAAAAGTTGAGATGTACATAAATGGTATACGTGAAGCCAAACATAAAACGAAAGTGCGCCAAAACACACAAGATCCCGTTTGGAACCAGCCTTGTGTCTTCGACATCAACCGAGAGAATCCGAAGCTTCTTGGTCACGTGTTTGTATTTCATATCATTCATAAAGACATGATGATGGGTGTCCAGAAAATTGGACAGGTAAGTAGCCTTATATAGTAAGATAAAAAAAATACGAGGGAAGCTAACTTAGTTATCTGTCAGTTGCGTGGATTTCAATGAAGCCGCAAACGAGGTATAATCAAAAGGTTCCCGGAAAAGTGCTGTAGTGTCTAACATTTAACTCGCTTTAATAAAATTCCCCAGTTGAAACTTTGATCTGTTTTTGATACTCGTTATTCGCTTATGTCTACTGGGTTTACTATACCAGTTTCCAAAGTAATGTCCCCTAGTATCACTGCACAACTTACGTTAGGCTCTTTTATTTCGTTTCCAACAGCGAATATTGAACGTTTCTAAGATGACGCACATAAATTAAATATAAAGGACTTAGCATGAGGCCGATAGTACATTTTTCATACTTTCAGGTCCTTCCTTTGAATGCATAGATAATTCTAATCAACAGTAAATGTTTTTGACGTGGTACAATACAGAGCTAGATAACTTATTCTGAACAGCAACTTAGCTTCGACATCATGAGGCTTCATAACCGAGAGATAATGACAAGTACTTTTGATATGCAGTACATGTAAACTCGTACGGTTGAACTTCGCCAGTTAGATTTTTTACAGATTTGATATCTTCAGTCGAAGCTTAGTTCAGCTTTCAAATACCGGACTTTCATTTTCACTGACTTTTTCCACTGATTTATAGATATGGTGGGTGTATTATAATACGCAGGTGGTGCTTGCTAACCGCGGGTACCTGATCACACCTCTGTTTTGGGGTCCATGTCTGTGTATCAAAAATATTCCGGAAATGTCTATGCTTAAATGACTTACGAGTTCGGACTTATGATTTGGGTACTTTGACCACATTCACTTCATGTTTATAGAGCAAGGTATAAACGATTCAATTTACCTTTTACTTTTTAGCTCGCCTGAACGAAAGTTCAGGTAGAGCTATTGTTGTCACCCTGGCGTCGGCGTCGGCGTCCGCGTCCGCGTCAGCGTTTGTTTCCGCGTTCGCGTCAGCGTCAGTGTCCACGTCCGCGTTAGCGTCGGCGTCCGGATTGGATGTTTTGGTTAAAGTTTTTTAAAGACCTATATCTCTTTAACCCATGAATGGATTCTTTTGATACTTGCACTGTAGTTAGATATTGGTCCAAAGTTTAACAGGGTACCACCCCCACCCCACTCCGTGACCTTGATGTCAAGGTCATGGACTTCGAAAATTGGGAGTTTTTTTTTGGACTGGATGTTTTGGTTAAAGTTTTATAAAGCCCAATATCTCCCTAACCCAAGGATGGATTTCTTTGATACTTGCACTGAAGTTAGATATAGGTCCAAAGTTTTCCAAGGTACTACCCCCGCCCCCTCAGTTACATTGATGTCAAGGTCAGGAACTTAGAAAAGACACATATCTACTGAATTCACAGTTGAAATCTTTTTATATACTGAGAGGCAAAAGAAAGTATACAGATAACGCAGTCTTGATTTTCCTTCAGTTGTCTTCACATCTGATAATACCTTGCAAAGTTTGATAAATGCAATCAATTTCACATAATTTGCGACAATTTTCAGTACAATCGACAAAAGGATAAGGAAATAACATGGTTTTAAACGGACAAGGGGTCTAAGTCTACATTGTCGCTGGAGTAGCTCCCCTTTAAACATGCACCTAGGACAATACAGATTAACTTCGTGCATTTTATGCATTACATCGAAAAAAGGGATGAAAGGTTTGTAAGAACATGTCACACTCTCATATGAAAAACGGGGTAAAGTATCAATTTTTCGTATCAAGAAATGATGCATTCGGCGTCTTCTGGTAACATGCATTGAATGTGCTTTGAGTTCTTATGGGAAGTTTATTTGCAATTTTCTTTCAAATAAACAAACCTATGAGGTTCCTTTTAAGTGCACTCAAAAGTAAGAAGCCAAACAACAATTTTCCGAAAATTCCAGGTGCAAACTTCTACACCAGGTATGATAGGGAAACATTTAATTCTCTATACTTTTAATTAAAAGGGGGATAATTTGAGACATGTAGCATTTCCAACTATGGTTGAAGAAGTTTGGTGGGGGTTTCAGTTTAAATGACGATGTGGTTTTACTCACAGACATTAGCGCTAGACATTCGTGAAGTGCAAAATGCTATTTGTCATGAGCAAAGCGAGTTTTGATCGGAACTGCTGAATTTGAATTAAGGACCTTAACTCCATTATTAGTGACTGCAAAACAATTTGTGCTTGTGTTTTGCACAGCTAGACGTTTGCCCAAAATGACATTATTAATATTTCAATGCAGCCATTTAGACGAGACCCAGTATTCAAAATAAAAAACTGTATACTTTCTATTGCCTCTGAGTATATATTGCACTGTAGTTAGATATTAGTCCAAAGTTTTACAGAGTACTACCCCAACCCCGCTCAGTAACCTTGATGTCAAGGTCAGGGACTTGGGAAATTTGGTCTTTATTAAAGTTTTCTAATTGCATACTGATTCATAATGCTTGGCAGAGATTTAATTTACACTTGAACTGATGTTAGACACTTTTTTGAGTTTTTACAAAACACTATATACTTACCTTACTGGATGACCTGGAAGTCAAGGTCATCGACTTTGAATTTTGTCTTAAAGATTTTGGTTAAAGTTTTATATTTATGAAGACATAATTTCACAGTGCCACGATGGACTCAGTTGATACTAATACTTGGACTGATGGTAGATAATGGTTCAAGGTTTTCATACATCCTAGACCCTGCACCCCCATTCCCACCCTTTAGTTCTGTGACCTCAAGCTCATGGACTTTGACATTTCATGTGGATTTTAATTTTATTTTAAGACTTATTTCTGAGATAGCTTTTGTTTATAAATGTGTTGTCATTATGGATATGCTTGTCTGAAGTTTCATGTTAATAGTTCACACCACCATAGCAACTGTGTGATGGGCAAGCACCTATTAAGGCAAGCTATGCTGTCAGGCGACAGCTCTTCTTAATCACCCCTAGTTACTATATCTAGTGTTTCATTTCTCAGAATTTTAAAACTAAACGTTTCCAAAAGAGTTTCAGTTGTTATTTTTCATGTTCAAACATATTTCATTCATAATAGACTATAGTAAATACTGATAAATATTTTCTGCTGTTTTTGCGGTTTCCATGAATCCATGTATTCTTCTTTTAGTAAACAAAAATCCTACACCCTGAGCTCCTACTTTTCTAATTAATAATACCTGTTAGTTTCAAAGGTAAAGCTAAGTTTGGATTAGCTGGATTAGCGAGGGATTGATGGGTTGAAGACTTCAGGCGGAGATGGACAGACTTTTGTATCTCGAAACATGTCAGTTACAAATGCATTTACATGTACTTCATTGTACTTCAAGTGCAATTCTAAACAACAAAAAACATGGCATTACAGAAGACGTCATCATTAATCAGCAAAAGTAATCATTTTATAGATACCTTAGATACTTGCTGCATCTCACGTTTCCCTATACTGTCTTCTTCTCTAATCAGCGTTATGCTTTGAAGGAGGATAGGAGTGAGGTAAAGAGTTAAATATACCGTACATTTAGAGCTATCAGACGGGGTTTCCATTTCTAGAATGGCCCCAAACATCTAAATCAGTCTTTTGAAACTCAACTATGAGAGGGGGTTTTCCCTTCTAAACAATCCCAAATATCTAGATCCGTCTTATAAGACGGGTCTAGATTTTGGAAGAGGAAACCCCCGTCTTGTATCCAAAGAAATACGGAAAAATTTAACCGTGAGATGGGGTTTCCCCTTATAAAACAATCCCAAATATCTAGATTTTTGGAATTGTTTTGCAACAGGAAAATCCTGTCTTATAACCTAAGAAATACGGTAAAATTTTACTGTGAGATGGGGGTTTCCTTTCTAAAACAATCCCAAATATCTAGATCCGTCTTATAAGACGGATCTAGATTTTTGGATTTGTTTTGGAACCGGAAAATCCCCGTCTTATAATCGAAGAAATACACTAATGCACTTCCTCGTTGTAGTTTTGTCTCAAATTAGACCGCTTTGATATTGGAAATTACAAGAGCTTGAGGCAGAGAAAAGCCGTTAAGAGAAATGCTAAGATTCATCAAGAAAAGCAATTACTAGAAATAATTCAAATCCTTTAGCTGCGCATGAACAAAATCCAATAGGACACAAATTTGTAATTTGAATAATAAGTAAACACATGCCCTTACTTTGACTTTAATGTCTGATTCTAAGCCATTAGCGCTGTTATAAGAACATTTAGCCATTAAAAAGGCCATGTTTTCGTGAAAAGGTTTCTTAAATTACGTTTGTCTACATTAAAAATATATAAATCAAATAATACTCCGGCTTATAAGAATTTTATGGTCATTAGGAGTGGAAATTTAGTTAATCTAATGATATAACATAAATAGATTGTCTTCCTAGAGTTTTGCCTCTGGGGAATAAATTCAACTGTTAGCAGAAAAAATGACCTATTTTTTTATTCTGAATACAACTTATTTTGAAGTTGTACGAATGTTTCGCAGTCTCCCCGTCGTTCTAACCAGATTAGTTAAACATATCATTGTGTAAGAGATCGTTTGATAATTTGCAATCGAAAACGCTTTAAATGCATATTGCCAATATGCTTTTAAGACAAGCTCTATATAAAAACCTTTTTAAACCTCCTGCCAGTTATTCATCCTTCATATGTTTATTTATGTAAAAAATTTTGCCTTATAAAACGTTGCACCACAATAATGAAGCTTCAAGGACTTCTATGATTAAGGCGTGAATTTTCCCCATGATTAAAAAATTATACGGATCAATGACTTCTGCTTTGCATTTATTACTATGACATGTAACTTGCATGACGAATGAATTTTCAAGTGATTGTGTTCATGTAAAGTACGTTAAACATACGTTGACGTTGACGTCGTTGTTGAGATAAATTGTAAATTATCCTCAAACGGATCGTTGAAATTATGATCTATTGTATACATTTCACCCTTTTTTGACTTACATTACTTACATAACAGACAACACTGGATAGTTTTGACTATATGTATGTGACCTTGACCTCATTTCAAGGTCCTGGTACACAATATAATCCTTGAAGATCACAGTGCTACTGTTGACAATTCTTCTTCTTTGGTTTACTGAGTATCGTTCCCCCCCGTGACCCAGCTTCCCACTCATATATATTGCGTACTTGCATCGCATAAGTCTGCTGCATGAAGGAAATGCTGGGTCACGGGGGGTGGGGGGGGAAGTACTTGTATTTTAGTTATAGTGAAGCGGTCCCGTTTGGCGCCTTTGACCGGAAGTAGAACTGTGGTTTTGCATGTTTAAATGCCAATCAGGCGTAACAAGAAGAAAATCATTGCTTTGTATTGTGATATGCGTGTATTTAGCATGCATTTATGAAAAAAATTATGGAATGAATGACTGATTTCAATCTTTTTATTACCTCAAGAAATGAGGTATGCGGAAACCTTGAATTTAGGGTAGGTAGGGTCAGACTGGATTATCTCCCCATGTCTTTGGGTCTGAATCACGAATGATCTGATTTCATACGGTTTACATATTTGTGGAAGCTCTGCTTAGAAAAATTTGCACATTTTATACTTTTGAAAATTCGGACCTGTCACACCGGTCTAATGGGGAAAATCCTCGCCTTAATCATAGAAGTCCTTTCTTCTTATCATCTAGTTATTCTTTTCCTAGCGTTCAAGTTAGAATATTGCATTTTCAGTGTTTTTCCTCGGTGTAAGTGAAATGTTACACTTCGATTCTATCCTCATCTTCTTAGTAATAATGTACCTTTACTAAATTAAGTACCACTGATACTTGTTACTGTACTTAGCTTCTTCAGTGTCGGTAAATTTCAACCTTTTGAAAGAAAACTGTGATGGGCAGGTCTCCGCAGACAACGAACATTCCTTTCAAAGCCACCCTGACAGACACAGCAGCTGCGGAAAGGTGTGGCTTACTATAGTGAATGAGCCGCGACACTACAAAACCAACAAAATGGCATGTGCGCCCAGCGAAGATTCAGATCAGCCTTGGCATCCGCCCAGTCTGATCACAGTCTTCGCTTGCGCTTAAAGGGTAGCTAAGGGTCCAAGCTATCTCCATGCCGACAGCGAAGACTCTGAGCAGACTGGGCGGATGCCCAGGCTGATCTGAGTCTTCGATAGGCGCACATGCCACTCTGTTTGTTTTGTCGTGTCGTGGCTTATTTTCATTTTCTTCTTTTCCAAAAGCATGCACTATTACATCTTCACCTTTGAAATATCACATTCAGTATCAAGTCATTTTATTTTTGTCGTTTTAGGTGGAATTGGGCTGGTACAGCCATGGAGAGCAACTTGATCACTGGTATGATATTATGGAACATCCTCACAGACCCACAGATTACTGGCATCCAGTTATAAAGACAAGTAAAATACAGACATAATGGTATAAGACAGAAATAGACAGGCAAAATTTTAGAAAAAAAAATAGTTTAAACAAAGAAAAAGAGTTGTCTCAATGTAATGGCCCCGATTAGACGATTGTAATGCGATCTTGCAAAAGAGAAATTACGCCAGCGATGCCAGTCTAATGCATTCCCTCTACATTTTACAACTGCATATGAAAAAAAATCAAAGAGCTACATGTACCCATTTTGGCTTACTCGAAATTCAGAAAGGTTATTTGCCATAAGAAGAAAGTGAAGTGTATTTAGTGATTTATACATGCAATTGGATCAGATTGTGTAAGGCACTTTGCAAATGACAATTTTGTATCATTTTCAACCCCTATAGTAAAAAGCAGTCCAAGCGTAGAAATATACGATGAAGTTGAACATTTTATCCAAATGCAATGCCGTTTTAACTAGTTTCTGGACATGGAAGATAAGATCTGTATCATTGCATTAAATTGTAAATGCATGAGAGATGTATGTACACGATATAATTGAGCCGCGACACGAGAATATTGTGGTTGTGCGTCCGATAAGCCTGGGCATCTGCCCAATCTGATCGGACTCTTCGCTAAGCGCTTAAAGGGTAGCTAAGGGACAATGCTACCTCCATGCGGACAGCAAAGACTCTGATCGGACTGGGCGGATGCCCAGGCTGATCTGAGTCTGCGCTGGGCACAACCACTTTGTTGGTTTTCTCGTGCCGCAGCTCAATTATAGTCTAAAATTCTTATATTAAAAATATCAGCATTTTAAACATGTTTGCCAAGATCTACAGAAGGTCCACCAACATGCAATTCCTTTTCAAGATATCTAAATGTTAAAGACTTGTCTTAAATAAAAACTTGCATGCAAAAATGCATGCATGTCTTGCAATCTAGTTGAATACCCTTAACCTCAAGTACTTGTGCAATAAACGTATGTTACATGTATAGGTATGACAGTAAACCCTTAATGAACCCCTTTGTGATATTTCCTAGTAAATTGTAATTTTGTAACGGTTGTGTCATTCATTTGTAAGAATTATCATAAATCATTCTGTTGAAAGTAATGCTATACGAGTTTGTGTATGACATTTGCTAAAATTGTTATGAAACGTAAAAAGAGTTTTATGCATTTATCTCTCCTGTTGCTGTGACACCCCGGCGCTCATAGAACGTTTAGAAAACGCTCTACTGATGCCGTTGAAACGTTACTGTACTGTATTATTTTGACGTTTCGTGCCTTCTGGGACCCTCTTTACCAGGTTTTACGAGCTAAAAGCTTAATTTCTGATACTTTTTGGTTCATGATATGCCAAACTCGACTTGCTTTGAAAAATCTGTAACCGTAAATTACTGTGTTACTCGTTTATTCAAATTAGCTGGTTGATTGGCTAAGTGGTTGTTTTAGGTCTAACGGCCCTTTAGGCAGTTTGCTGTATATATTCGTACCATTTACCAAAAAGAGAGAGATAGAAAAGGAACATAGGTTAGAGATAACCTGAAAAAAAACAAGGTAACTAGGGTATACCCATTCACCTTTAAGCCCAGATCTCACTGGGCACACAATGCTGAATCAATATTGACCCAACGTTGATTCAACGTTTTAATTTTGAATCAACGTTGATCAAATGTTGAGTCAGCATTGTGCGTCTGCTAGGATAATTGTTTATTAGAATTGGCACAAAGCCAGATCATTTTATAATCATATCTTGTTATTGTGACAAAAAATGCAGAGTAATTAAAATTTCTGATTCTTACTCAGAAGTGCAAATAGAAAAAAAAATAGCTCAGTTGAGGTTAATTTCAAACTACTTTGTTTTGCAAATGACGAATGTTTTTAAAAATGACAACATTTTAAATGCTTTTTGTCAGTACAACAATATTAGGTTGTGTAACAGAATTTAAAAAATAGCTCAGTTGAGGTTAATTTCAAACTACTTTGTTTTGCAAATGACGAATGCTTATAAAAATGACAACATTTTAAATGTGTTTTGTCAGTACAACAATATTATTTAGTGTAACAGAATTGGCTTCGTTTCTTTATGTTTTCTATTCCACTCCTAAAGACTATTGGACAATTCTGTCAGTGATTGCGTTGTTTGTGTCTTGAATATCTGATGATAAGTTTGATTTATTTACCTTCTCATATAAATGCACATGTGAATAATTTGACACACGTTTAAAATGTTTTATCAGTCTGAGATTAGTAAGCTGACCAAGGTATGAACAATCGTGAAAATATTTTCGTAATTAAACTTGCCAAGCATGAAGATGTATAAAGTCATGTTACATTAAATTTGTGCTTTGCAAAAATTACTTTATAATTTCTACCGAGATCTCTACCACATATAAATATTCTACGAGCATGCACATGGGCAAGTTGCAAAAGTCAAGATGAAACATGTACTTAGGACTGGCATCTGGACATGCCATGACAAAAGGAGAGACCAAAACAGGTCATTCTCAGACTGAAAAACTTCGCTGTTTGCATCTGTCACTTATGCATTTCCTTATCAGTCAGGTACATAACCTATAAAAGTTAAAAAAAAATAACTTGAAGCAGTTATAATTTTGTGTGAATGTAGCAAAAGTAACCTGTTTAAGTTAAAGTGCCTTTTTTCACCTTCATATTCTGGAGTTACAGTAATTTTTATGGACAGGTGGGTATTTTTCTCCGAAAGATCTGTTACATAACTTTATGATTAAGCAATAAAACTCTGTACGCATCGTTTAGAAATTGGTACGCAAGGCCCTTGAAGATCAGGAAATTAAGATCAGGAAATTAACTACTTTTTTTGGAGATTGCAAATCTGACCTTGGCTTAAATAATTTCAGACATAACCTATATAAGTTATTTTCTACAGCCTCACTTTGAAATTTGTGGTAAATAGGGTGCTTTATAACTGCTTCAAGTTATTTCTTTTTAACTTTTATAGGTTAGGTACTTAACTGCTTATGTTGATGCTCATTTTGTTTTGATGTTAAATGATTCTTTGTATTGGAGCTTGTTCATCATAGAAAACGTTGCGTTTTAATACTTCTGTTAGTCTAAATAAAATGACATTCTCACTTAACATAACATCATTGCTAAGACTGCTGACATTAGAAAAAATAAATTTCTCTTACAGTTTAGCTATATAATTATAAATCAATGACTGTATAGACCTCGGGCTTTTGGTCACTGAGTTAGAAATTGTGCTTTATTGTTCTCTTTCAAATGAAATGGATTTCAGTTCTCTGAATTTCGACTTTTATACAGGTCATATAGACATGAAGCACTAGTTAAAGCAATAATATGCCTGCTCAAATGACCCATTCCATTAATTATTTAAAATGACTGTATAGTCCGTTTGCTCCCAAGTGCAAACGGTTTTTTTCTTATTTTCTCGAAAACGATGAAAGTTCCATCACATGTTCTAATGTCCTAATGATTCCTCTAACTCTACACAACAGATCACGAAAAATCCAATGTTTTGGGTGCTTTTGTAAAATATTTTCCATTAACAGTAATTCAGAAACTAAGCAGTTTCACTGAAGGGCGTCGTATGCTTGGTAGAACAGCCAAAATATTGTTGATAGACAATAGCGTAACCTCGTCGTTTACTACAGCTGTGGGCGTATATGAATGAAATAGTAAAATGTATTCACCTGTCCGCACGCGTAACGCATGGTATCACTGGTCAGGCGACACTATGTTGTAAATAAACATTGAACTATTACATATTTTTTGCAAGTAAAAAGTTAACTTTTTAAAGTTTGATAATAGATGGGTGAAACAAAACGTAGAAAAAAATGGATTCAGAATAAAATTTCAATTAATTATGCAAATTTTGTTCTAGGGATAGCGTACATTGGGCACATACTCTAATACGTAAAACTAAACGGGAATTCCAACAGCCAACTTTTACTCCCTTGTAATTTAGAGGTGGAAATGACCTATTTTAGATACATTTTTTGTATAGAAACTTTTTTATGCAAAACCTCACATTTTTACAAAATTATGATTTTGTTATGTATAGAATGAAAATTAAGCATGTGCAATTCGAAAATCTTTTACCTCTCACCAATTTTGAAAAAATATTGGGGTTGCCGTTTGCATTTGGCAGCAAACTGACTATAAACTTTATGTTTTGCCTTTTAGAATATACATGCTCCTGTGTGTATTGATTTTTATCGGGTCACAAAAAATAAACAGGGTAACAATATGGCCAATATAAGTTTTTTTCTGTTTAGCATCCGCGGGAGGGTAGGTTTTCGACAACAAGATTTAAAAAAAATAAAACATAAATACGCTTCTCCATGTTCATCGGTTAATGCTCTGAACGTTGGAAAACTGGATTTCTGCTTTTGTGCTGCTATTCGTTTTCCTTCCGCGACCAGTTAAGGGGAACCTACTGGAAATTGATACGTATTCTTATTTATTTAGGACTTTTTCTATATTCCTTTTGTATCGTGCATATTGCTAAATTTGCGTTTCTAGCGGCTGATTTTGCGTTCTAGATTCATGGAAACAGTTCTAATTCTCAGTTAAAATCAAAGCTGCACCGCATGGTATTATAGCTGCTGTAAAAGTGTTTGTAAAAGGCAAAGTCAGTCCAGAATCTTTCTTTTTCAAGGTTTCTTGCATGCTTTTCTCTGGCTTTCGTCATCAGATGTTGTCAGGGTTACTGATGTGGCTTGAGTAGCCGAAACATCCAAGTATGGCCCATGTTCCTTCTTTGAATGTGTTATCTGCCCTTTGAGGAACTCTCTAAGATTTTAAATGAACATCACTGCAGCTGTTGTTGTGCTGTGTGGCGGCCGTATGACGTCTCCCCTTACATCAGTCATACTTCAGATTAATTTTATTTTGTCCTTTGAGATCAGAGGATGTGTTCTGAGATTTCAGAAATTTTTGATTGGTTTAGACTGAACTGGGTCTAGACTCTTCCCCTAAAATCCACCACCTCCATAAAATGATGTTATTTCACAAGACACACATAAAATGCGCAAGAAACTCATCAAGTCCATAAAAAAGAATTTCATAGGACATAAACATGTTAGATTACTAAAATATATTTTGTCTTGCGGTGGATGACTTTGATGGATTTAGTGTACACATGTATGGACTATTTTGGCATTTTTGATAGTGGCGTTCCAGTCAGTTTGTCTTCCTTTTAAAATGATGTTCATTGGAGTTCTAGTCAGTTTTTGTTTCTTTCAAATATGGAATTGTTCAGCTGATGTTATTATTCTGTATAAAGCAATTCATGCATTAACTGAGTCCTATAGTGTCGTTTTTTACAATGGCACTTCGTTTGTTTGTTTTTTCGGATAGGTTGGTAGGTTTTGCTTGCAAGGGTGGACGCTAAACATAGAAAAAAACTTGGTGTGGCCTAAAGCCAAAAGTATCATTCCTTCTTGCAAATGAGTCCTGAACTGAATTGAAATCAGAGTTATAGTGGGTTTACTTGCATAAATAACTCTATACAAAGATTCTGAGAAAATACGAAATTTGGGCAGGAACACTGCTTTAGCACTGGAGCATGAATAAAGATTCTAAAATTTTATCAAGTTGTCTTAGTTCCTGCTGTTAGAATGCCTCCGATAATGTTTGTTATTTTGTACTAAGCTTAAGTTTCACTGGCTAACTCAATAAAATGACAGGGGCACATCATATTACCTTTTTTTACGTCTTCTACTGTTCATATATATGGTTTCTTCATTATTTTTTTAATACCTTAGTTATATGAGAATATCATACTTTGTTAAGACTAATAGAAATCCGATGCAAAACACAACGCTTTTTATGTTAAGAGCATAATATGTCAGTGGCATGTTTGATGACCAGCATATCATAGCGAGTCACAGCAGAGCTTCATATAAATAATGGGATTTGGTACCATAATATTTATATACAGTCAACTCCCGATAACTCGAACACTGATATCTCAGAGGATCTTCTTATATCAAAGAATATATTTCCTATTTCTACTTACATTTCAACTCCATTTGTCTCAAACTACTGATATCTCAAAGTACAATTCTGGTACCAGAAAATTTACTTTTAGATATCAGTAGTTTGGGCTGAGGTTCGACTTCGAGATTTCGAGAGTTGACTGTATTACTGGCGTTTATTACAACCGCCTTAAAAACGCGTTATAATGAGGAGCGAAAGGATACAACTTAATGGAGACTGAACTAATATTATCTAGTAAATAGTATACAAGTCACACCTTACCTGCAACCATAGTGAGTGTATAGATACAGTCATCGTTTTCTCAAAAACAGTAATAATTGAAATTTCTCGTCAATACTAATACTATTTTACTACTCATAGAAAGAACAGCTTAAAATTTTTACTCTGAGTTATATATTCAGAGTAAAAATTTTAAGCTGTTCTTTCTAGCAATACTATAAAATAAAAACTGCTTCATCCAACTTATTTTATTTTAATATTCTCAAGTGGTTTACTTGAAATACAATGTTATAAACATTCCGTATAAACATAAGATAATATCTCTATTAGCTTTTAAATCTCTTTAACCCACTCCATTTCGGGATACCCGTTTAGGGGTATCTGGGCAAACAGTTTGGATCCAGATCAGGACCACAAATGTAGGGCCTGATGTGAGATCCAAACTGTTTGCTGCCCAGACATCATTTCTACCAGAGTTAGTTAGCCCA
This sequence comes from Ctena decussata, assembly GCA_963989385.1. Lineage (NCBI taxonomy): Eukaryota > Metazoa > Mollusca > Bivalvia > Lucinida > Lucinidae > Ctena > Ctena decussata. The sequence continues at coordinate 53,362,601 of OZ022499.1, read as the reverse complement.
ATATTGTCAAAATATTCTTGATTTTTGATGCAGACGACAATTTTAGCAGACGACAAAAAATACCCGGCATGCAATGGGTTTAAGATCTGCTGACAGTGTTCCTCAGCAGTTTTCACTTGTGAGATTTGGGTAATGTGAGAATTTGTGTGAGAATTCCATTTCTTGTTTAAAGTCATATAATTATGAATTAATGCATTTTGTATAAGACACAAATTGAGTCGGGACGTGAGGAAATGTTCCCTACAGAATGTGCGAAAAGTTAACACTTCAAAAGCATCAAGAATGAAAAATGATTTAATTTTAAATCAGCCAAGATTCAGATGAGATGCTCATCAGGATCTACACTGTTTGCCTTCTAGTCTTTAAATTCTCAATATGATATAGCTTGGGCGAAACACTTTTTTGTTACTTTTCCAGACGTAAATTTTGCCGTCTATTAATCAAGCGCCTTTAGGGTTGAAATTCATATCATCCAGTGGATCCACAGGTAATGATCAAATTCTTCAATTTTTTCCATGGTCCATATATTGTTACGACAAGCATAGAAAAGTGTTATTCGGCTGCACACCTACAAAGTCTTATCAAAGTCGCCTCTTTTTGCTGTACACATTGTTCAGAATCCATGCTCGTTTTATGCCAACAAAACAGTCTAAGTATAGTTCGCTCTCCGCACATACTGTAATGTACTTTTTCTCGCGTCGCGACTTATTATAGAGATTTGGACAGTGTAACCTTTGTATCAGTATCCTTAATTTCTGTCATACAAATTGTAACGTTTAAGTATCCATGCCCAAATTGAAGTCATCTCGTTTATATCAAAAAATAGATTATATGCATGTTTTTATATACAAGGGGTGATCATTAAATAATGGAAACTACCATTTATCTCATTAGCTATGTGTCAAAACAGTATTCCAGATATATAATACCTAAGATGCAAGCATATGACGTATAATTAAGTCCTAAAGTACTGTTCAGGAATATCGTTGCCATGTCAACGATGCCTTAAGCGTATAAGGGTTTAGTCTCTAAATTTTTGCATATTTTCATGTATATTTGCTGCTGATTAGTAACAAAGAATGGATAAAAGTTTATAATGGTGTGATATCTTGATGCAAGTCTCGGATACTAAAAAAATATATAGTTATGCATGACTTGCTCTCAAACTTGGCAGAAATACAGACCGTGAAAGACTTTTGATCGAGCAAAATTTGACTTTTTTTTACTGATTTTAACCCGGAGAGCACAGAATTGTGACGTCATTGCACTTTAACAAGCAGGGTCTCGAGAGAATTGTGACACAGACAGAACAAAAATTATCCTGTACTTGATAACCGATTTATTTACTTTAGCATACCACTGGAAATTACGGAATAGAATGTAAAACTCCCTAAAAATTTATTATTTTAACCCTTGCTTTAGTTTTAATTCATGCCAGATTTCAGACGTTTTCATTTACAATAATTATGTGTGTGTTGCTAAAGCCAAAACCAAACTTATACGAGAAGTGTTCTTAAATTTCCAATTTCAATCTCTTTACAAATCGTACATAGTAAGCATAATACAAGCACCTCCTTACCAAAATGACGTCGTAAAAAATCACATGCGGTACCCGGCATGAACGTGAGGTCATATATTACTATGGTAACACGTTAACAGTTTTAAAATTTCAATTTCAAACATGAATTCGAAAGCTAATAAAGACACTTTTTGGTGTTACATGAAAGATACTTATTTCTGTATATAATCAACTAATCTACATAGGTGTTTCCATTACTTAATGATCACCCCACGTATGTAGTATATTGGTGGCATATTAGGGATTGACGGAGTCAAAAGAAAAAGACTGGGTAAAATCGGTAAACCCTCTGTATGAACTTAAACTAGTCGTTATAATTGGAAACTGTGCGCAAAATTGACATTGGACTCTGCAAGATGATTAAGTTTCATAAGGGCTAAAAAGGGTAACAGTTTGCAGGGTGTTGGGGGATTACATGTTCGTTATCAGTCATTCTGGCGACCAAACATTTAACCTATCTCTTTTAAATTGGACTTTACTCTTTCCTTTAAATCGCGTTTGTTTTATAATTTGTTTGTCAATATACCAAAAGACACGCATGTAAAAGACAAGCTAACATCTGCAATTACGTTTAGAAATATTTTATTGACACATGCTCTATTAAAAATATCTTTACATTTTTGTCCAGGCTCGAATGAAAATGCATAATAAATATGAGTTTAACAAACATTCTGAGAAAATAGGGAAATTAAAAACAGTATTTTTGTTTCTTCTTAATTTTCCAGGCATCACTTAAGGTTTCACTCCATTTAAACTCAGACGCATGCTAAGTATATCTAAAAAAATGCCTACTCATTCAAAGTGAATAGCACCCCCCTCACACACACACACACACACACACACACACACACACAACACACCCACAAACTCAAAAACTACTGAGGTTCTCTTTTGGAGTTTATTCATACAAATACCAAGATTCAAACATTTTTGTAATGGCCAAGTTATAAGTACAAGGCTTATTAGCCTGAGGCCTTTAGATTAACATAACTAACCGAAGACTAATCATTGGACCAATACAATAACACTTGATTAAATACATAATAACACTGTCAGCAAATAATATAATAACACTGTCAGCAAATTACAAATTACACTATCAACAAATTACAATGTTTACACTGTCCAAATTAGAATGTATTCTATAAATATATACATTTGTTATATTTCTGTATAGTTTATGAATTGTTAACCATGTTTAAAGATTGTATTGTATGTTGAAGCTTGTTGAAGATCCAGACGGCACACATCATTAAATCTATGTCGCATCAACGTTGATACGTCATGACGGTGCATCGACGTTGACACTACGTTGTTTCAGTGGTATGTGCTGTCTGGGATATAAAGATGTCATCCGAATAAATAAGGTATTTTAGTTGACTTTCGACTTTGTCTTCATTCTTATATACTCCTCGCCAATACGGTTGAAACAAATATAGCAAGATTATTGTAGATAATAATTGAATTCTAACTTTCTGTGGAATTTAATATCTTCTATCATCAACACCAATAATGTAATTGTAAAATTTGCAACTTTGATTTGTATTTTATTAACAACTGCACAAAACGAGCATAGACGTGTATGTCCAAAAAACATATTTTGGGAAGAAAATGAATATCGCTGTAATGCGCTGTGACTGACTTTTCTTTTACACCATTTTAACGTCTTGTAACGCTAAATGCTTTTGGCGAATAGGAGGCTACTGCTTTTATAATCATTAAAACGAAGCGTTATTTTCTTTCGAAAATTTGAAATTTTTGGGCATTTGTTTTTGTGCTCGTTTTATGCAATGCTTACTAAAATCAATTTAAATTTAGTGTTTTTACAATGCTTAAGCATCGATGTTGATGAAAGAGTGCATTTATCTTTATACTGAAAGTTAGAACTACAGTAGTATGATTTCTAATAATCCTGGTACATTTACTTTAAAATATGCTAAACTTTTGGCCTTTTCACACAAACACAAGGCTGTTAGACATCAGAAAATTTCTTATGTGTCCATTATTCTAAAGCAACAACGGCATATTCGATGATCTGGGGCCATATTTATAAACGACATAAGTGGTAGCTATTCTGTTGCCAAGGCTAAATTTCTAAGATGGAGGTTCCCTACAACTATGAAATTTGTTCTGGATGGAGGAACAGTCTTTTTCAGACTTTTCCTCTAGAGCAAATTTCATAGTTGTAGGGAATCTCCTTCAAAGAAATTTAGCCTTAGCAACAGCATAGCAACCACTTAAGTCGTTTTATAAATACGCCCCCTGGCTTTTAGCCTCAGTCTTTGGCTGTGACTGTGTTGAGCTTCATAACACAACAACGCTCCGTCAAATGCTAATTTGGTTCAGTGCAAACCTGTAATAATTCGTTATGGAAAACCTGTAGCAAAAAGGTTTGAAAAAGTAGACTCGGTTTGGTTTAAACATATTTTATTGCTTCTCTATTACAATTCACATACGAACAAATACAAACAGTACAAGATTAGGGATTGGAACGGAAGCTAAATGCTTATCGAGTTCATCTCCCTCATACATGTTTGAATAAGTCTGCTTATCACAGACACTAAAAGGTCTAGTATTTATCATTTTCTTGATAACGAATGTGAGCCCAACAGACGCAGAGGCCAAGCAACACTACAGGTGCGTTGCATTAATTTTATACCTATGCAAATTTTTTATACGTCTTAGCATACCCCAAAGTACATTCTAGCTTCGACTGAAAGTCTTTGTTGTCAAAACATCTTACAGTTACCATGGGAATATATAAAGGGACACTGCTTATGATTCCAGAATAGTTCGTGGTATAGATATATTGCTGATAAGCTATTTTGCAACCTATCAAAGTTATCTTGACTATACTGAGAAGTGCTGAAATGCTTCCACATAGTTTAAGTCGTTTTTGCGGTGTACATGAATACAGTAATGCAAAACTGAGATCGACATTTCAATAACAAATATTCAAACATGCTTCATTTAATGAGACTGAGACCCCGGGATAAATCCTTCCTGCATAAAATATTTACTCTTAAAAAGAGCCAGACGGGACCTTTATCGGAGCCTAATAGTATAGATCCTGATGTTAAAACCGTTAGGCTTGCTTTAGACATCTAATAAATAAAATGCCTGTTATATCATTATATCGTATTTGTGAGCTATTGATAGAATATTTTTTGCGGTATTTATACACTGACAACTGGAAGGCAGGCCAGAAGAGAGGGGTGGACACAGCATACCTATGCAAGTGTTTCATACGTCTTACTACATCGCTATTTGTTGTATTGCAGGCTTTGAAACTGAGGTGCTGGCTTTTATTCTTTCTTAAATTTATAATTTTTCTTCCCGTTAATATTTTAGCAAAGCACAAAAATGAGATTTTAGAAATGTAGAACCTTGAATATATATAAAGTGCCTAGTTTTTCCTATCTTTTACCCAAGCAGTGTAATTACTAGTAAGCATTTGTTCACACCTTTTCGCAGTAACAAAAAAGGATGAACGAAATCACATGTTCAATCTTGTTAAATGGTTAAGACGGGAGATTAAAAAAATATCGAAATTTTAACTATTATAAGAAAAACTTGAGTAAATTACTCAACCCCTCTTTTCTGTCACGTTACATTTCAAATTATCAGTACCTAATCGCAAGCTAAATGCCATTAAAAGTGTGTTTACAAAATAGGTTGCAGATGGGAAAATAGAGGTATTTTATTTATTAAATGGCTAAAGCAAGCTTAACTGTTTCTAGCATTAGACGTATGCTAATTTTCTGAAAGGCGGTCCCGCCTCGCTCTTTTTAAGGTTGAGTATTTGCTTGCAGAAAAGAAATTTATGCGAATAGTCATTATATGTAACATGTTTGAATATCTGTTATTGAAATGTCGATCTCGGTTTTTCATTACCATAGTCCTGTACACCACGAAATCGACAAAAACTACGGGGAATTGTTTCAGCACTTGTCAATATAAATAAGATAACTTTAATAGGTTGCAAAAGCGATTCTCCGCAATATTCTATATAGCGAACTTTTCTGGAATCCTAAGCAGTGTCCCTTCATTTAATCCCACGGTAAGTGTAAGATTTTTTGACAACAAAGACTTTCAGCGAATCTAGAATGCACTTTGGGGTATGCTAAGACTTATGAAAAAAATGCATAGGAACGCACCTGTATACAAAAGCACGGAGAGACGTTATACGGCCTACACACGAGCGCCTAACTTCATCCTCAGAACAGGTCCGGATTTTAAAAGATTAAAACAGCTGACTCATTCCATGTTAAAATATTCAAACCTATGCCTGAGGAAGCTGCGAAGTGATTAAGGGTAATATCAAAACCAATACAGAGGTCCTCCATGCTGGCAGATGTTACGAGAAGCGATCGAAAAGTTCTAAGCCCCACCATGTTTTGAAACCTTTAGAGCGAATTTGATTTATTGATTATAAACAGCCATTCTACAAAGCAACAGTCACCAACTTTCGGTTATCAATTAGATAACACTTAACCTTTTGCAGTTACCCCCAGGAGTGCACTGAATAACTCTTTGACTGACCATAACTTTAGCAGAGTCAAACATATAACTCTTTGACTGACCATAACTTTAGCAGAGTCAAACATTTGCATTTTTTTTTTTTTTTTTTTTTTTTTTTTGCAAATATATGTCCTACAGCATCCCGGTAATTGACGATATATGCAAACATAGATTTATTCCATTTCAGAGTAAAAAGCAAAATTTTATTTATCAGAAAGTGTCCATTTTGAGAGTTTCTGCAGAGAGTGCTCAGTCGAAGTCGCGTGCTCTGCATGCACAGAAGCGGATATCTTTTGACTCTTTTTGACAAAAATCATATAAGATGTCAATGTTTATATGTGTGTAAACATTGTTTAATTTTACTCACCGTGTTCCTAACAAACACGAAAGTAGGACATGGGTCAGTATTTAAGGGTTTACGGTAAGCCACCAGATGCCAAATTTTTTTGCATTTCCATCAAACTACTGACAAATCATTATTATTTTATGTACTAAAAGAACCGTTTAAATCTTGTAGAATGTGAAGAATAATTTTTCAAAGTAAGGCAAAACAAACAGATTTTAAATGTTATTTTTAAAATATGCCCCCCTCTTTTGTTTAAGGTGCTGTAAAAAAGGAAACTTTCACCAAATATATTTGAAACTTCCATCGAAAGCTAGTAAATGACAACTAATTACATTCGTGTTGAGCCCGCATGCGCTGATTTACTAGAATTATCTTTGGCTCAGGAATTTTCGATCGGTCCTCGTACAGCAGATGAAAAGGATTCCAAACAGTAAATGGAGTACCTGTAAGTTCTCTGTATGGCAGTAGGTGAACCCCTTGATCACATGTCATTCTAACGGATGATGTCATAATGTTCATGTCGTATGGACTACCATATACGAGGGTTGATTGAAAAGTTCTGAGCCTCGCCATGTTTTGAAAACTTTAGAGTGGATTCAAGTTGTTGAATTTAAACATCCGTTCTGGAGAGCAACAATCACCAAATTTCAGGAAGTTATCCTTAATATATATTGGATGACGCTTCGCCTTTTACAGTTACCCCATGAGTGCACTGTAACTCTTTGACCGCCCATAACTTAATAGAACAGAGTTAAACATTTGCAAGTTTTTGGCAAATATATATTCTTCAGCATCCTGGTAATTGATGATATATGCAAACATGAATTTATTCCATTTCATTATAAAAAGCAAAATTTTAATATTCAGGGAGTGCCTATTTTGAGAGTTTCTGCAGATAGTGCACAATCGGAGTCGCATGCTCTGCGTGCACAGGGGTGGTTAGCTTTTAACTCTTTTCGATGAAAATCATATAAGGTTTCAATGTTTATTTGTGTGTAAACATTGTTTGGTTTTGCTCACAATTTTCCTAACAAACACAAAAGTAGGATATGTGTCTCTAAATTTCAGGGTTGCAATATTTAAGGGTTTACGGTAAAGCCGCCTGATGCCAAAATATTTTGCATTTCCATCAAACCATTGACAAATTATCATATTTGCATGTATTACAACAAGAACCGTTTAAACCTTGTAGAATGCGAAGAATCATTTTTCAAAGTAATGCAAGGGAAATGGATTTTAATTTTATTTTTTATAAATATGCCACCCCTCTTATGTTTAAGGTGCTGTAAAAAAGAAACCTTTAGCCAAATATTTTTTAAACTTCCACAGAAAGCTAGTGAATGACAACAAATTGTATTCGTGTTAAGCATGCATGCGCAGATTCACGAGAAGTACCTTTGGCTCAGAACTTATCAATCAGTTCTCGTAATATGACTTCTCTGGTCTTCTATTTGAGCCGCGACACGAGAAAACTAACAATGTGGTTATGCGCCCAGCGCAGACTCAGATCAGCCTGGGCATCCGCCCAGTCTGATCAGAGTCTTCGCTGTCAGCATGGAGGTAGCTTAGACCCTTAGCTACCCTTTAAGCGCTTAAGGAAGACTCTGATCAGACTGGGCGACTGCCCGGGCTGATCTGAGTCTGCGCTGGGCGCACAACCACATTGTTGGTTTTCTCGTGTCGCGGCTCATTTGTGTTGTACTGTCTCAGTGCAACTCGACAGTAAAGGATTTCTATGCTTAAGTCGTGAATTTTCCCCATGATTAAAAAGTTATACGGATCACTGACTTTTGCTTTGCATTTTTGCCTATGACATGTAATTTGCATGACAAATGAATTTTCAAGTGTTTGTGACTATGTTAAGAACGTTAAACATACGTTGACGTCATTGTTGAGATTAATTGTAAAGTATCCTCAAACTAATCGTTGAAATAATGATTTATTGTATACATTTCACACTGTTTGTTCTCACATTACTTACATAACAGACAACACTTGATAGTTTTGATTATATGTATGTGACCTTGATCGCATTTCAAGGTCATGGTACACCATTAAATCTTTTAAGATCGCATTCTTACTACTGACCATTCTAAGTCTTTGGCTTACTGAGTATCGTCCCCCCCCCACCCCCGCGACCCAGCTCCACACTCATATATATTGCGTACTTGCCGTATATGTCTGCTGCATAAAGGAAATGCTGGGTCATGGGGGGGGGGGGAGGGGGAAGAACTTGTATTTTAATTATAGTGAAGCTTTCCCTTTTGGCCGTTTTGACCGGAAGTGTAATTTTGGTTTTGCAAGTTTGAATGCCAGTCAGGCGAAACAAGAAGAAAATCATTGCTTTATATTGTGATATGCATGTATTTAGCATGCATTTATGACAAAAAATTATGGAATGATAGACTGATTTTATTATTTTTATTACCTCAAAAAATGAGGTATGAGAAAACCTTGAATTAAGGGTAGGTAAGGTCAGCCTGAATTATCTCCCCATGTATTCGAATCTGAATCACAAATGAGATGATTTCATACGGTTTACATATTTGTGGAAGCTCTGCTAAGGAAAATATATGCACTTTATACTTCTAAAAATTCGAGCCTGTCGTGCCGGTCTAATGGGGAAAATCCTCTCCTTAAGTAAAGAAGTCCTTTGCACATACACGGGAGCATGCGTTTATGTTGACTATATATTGTCCAATGTTCTGTATTTTCAAGAGTAGGCTATAGTTGTGTATGGCGCTGTCTAGACTTTTCTGGGACAATCGCTGAGGTTCCTCTTAACAAAGGCCAGAATCTAGCATGCTTTGGCATTAGGAGCTTAGACGTTGATTTACAAGCAGAGGTTGCTGCTGACAAAGAGAGGTGTTGTGATTTTTATATATCTGAAGACATTTAAAACCAGGTTTAATCAAACCAGTCGCCAAAAACAATAAAAAAAGGCATACTTTTTCTAGATTATAGACCTTCCTCATTATTCCAACCATAAACAAAAATAATTGCATTTTACGCTATAAACATGTTTACAAGCAAAACATATGAACGACGCGCCTGAGCCGAGGAATTATAAGCATCGTCATAACAATATTTAGTCGTCTCTTACTAAGTCTTTTCAAATAATCAAATTATCCCGAGCAGATTTCTCAAGAAATATAATGTAATAAAAACTCAGCAAAACTCATTACAATATTGAGCTGAGACACGACAAAACCAACAAAGTGGTTGTGCGACCAGCGCAGACTCAGATCAGCCTGGGCATCCGCCCAGTCTGATCAGAGTCTTCGTTGTCCGCATGGAGGCTGCTTTAGACCCTTAGCTACCCTTTAAGCACTTAGCGAAGAGTCTGATCGGACGGAGCAGATGCCCAGGCTGATCTGAGTCTGTGCTGGATGCACAACCACTTTGTTGGTTTTCTCGTGTCGCGGCTCATATTGTCTCCCATATTTATGCACTTTTGTGTCAGTGCTTTGTTCATTTCTTTTGGCTTCTCTCTTTAGTCTGCGAGGTGCTCGTGTTCTGTAAATGTCATATCTTGTTAAAATTACAAATACACATTTGAATTAGACAAAGGGATCAGTCTTCGCCCAATAAACAGGATATAACACGTAGAAAAAAATCTGTGCATTTATGATGGAATCTAAACTAGGCTTCTTATTCTAGATTATCGTCTTTCATATCATTTGGACCCTTTCTGATACTAGTCAAGTCTTTGAATCGACTGTCATATTAAAATTAAGAAATTTCAGAATTCTTTCCTCTGGTTTCGTCACCAGATATTGTCAGGATCACTGATGAGGCTTTATTAGCCGAAACTACGTAGTCTGGCCCATGTTCCGTCTTCTAAATGTATTCTCTGCTCTTGAAGAAGCTCGTTATGATTTTCATTTTACAATGCCCTGACACATTGAGCTAATCTCTACTCGTGACAGATGTTTTGACTTCATTTGCATTTACGGTGACGTAACTCCGGTCTGTGCATGGTTAAGAGCGTACGCTACTGTCTCTGGATCGGTCGGTCAGTCTAATTATCAGAAATACATGTTCTTTTGCAATATTATTATCTTGTCATGTCCCGAAAACAGATTACATGTAACTGGTAGATGTACACTGCTCAAGCACCTTATATTTTCCCATAGACGATAGTGCAAAGCGTCCCCACTTTTAGAGTCATTTACTTTCTCTCGACAATGACACGTAGTTTCCAATTATTTTTGCAAAATCTTAAAAGAGCATCGAGGCTATTGACAGCACAAGTTTTGTCTACTACATGCATTTATCATGCCTATGCTCATGTCGACTGTTTTGGGGGGGGGGGGGGGGGGGGGAAATGGAATTATGGCTAAAACTGTAATTCTTCAATACATGTGAAAAGCATGAAAATTTTAACCAAAATTAAAACGATCATTTTGTCTGTGAAACTGAAGGTCTTACAAGTGACCCGTTTGAAAGTAGAGAGGTCAAAGAACTAGAACCATGATTCCGAACTCATATAATCCGTATAAACGTCGACAAATCCGTTTTTTTATACACAGACATGGGCCTCCAAAAAAGAAGTGTGATCAGATGCTGGCGAGTAATAAGCGTCACATGCCTTTAATGATACACCGCCATGTCTATGTATGTGAAGGAGAAGTCAGTAAAAATGAAAGTCCGGTACCTGAAACCCATACTAGTCCTATTTCGGTCGTGGTAACCAGGTCGGAAATAAGTTTCCAAACGGCGAAATTGTGGGGATCAACGAGGTTATCGCGACTCCCATAGAACATTTTGTCCCATAGGAGCTGACAAAAGAAGTTTCGCTTTGCGATATCCCTGTGACAACAATTTGCTGATGAGTAGCTACATATGCAAACATGTACACAACAATTATAAACTATGTAATATGCCTTCCTATGTAAATTTTACAAACATCATAATTGTTGAAAGTCTACTCCTAAGTCCAGGTATTCATGTTTTTGGACTACTTGTCACATAAGACACTTTTGCCATATCAAGGTAAATGTGAGATATATATATAGATCTATACCGTTTCAGATGCTACCGTTTCCGCCTTACACATGTCACAGATTTATGACAGGGCAATAAATGCAGCATAGGAGTAACGCCAGAGCTTTTGGTGCAGAAGACGAAGCATTTAAACGTCCGACAAACTCTTTGGCCTCCTGCAACGTAATAAAGATAACACAAAATATCTACAAGAGACCAAATGGAACTGTGCTGTTGCAGTTCCCGATTTTCAAAACTCAAACATCGAAATGAATTTTACAACAAATATTCCTGTTAATCCACTGGGCACACAACGTTGAGTCAACATTGAACGAACGCTGAATCAGCTGTTTCAAAGTTGTGTGCTTGTTGGGAATCCTTGCAGCCTTACAAATACCAATTAGTAATAGTTATACCATGGTTTGTCCGCCTGTACGATGAGATAATCCACGAGCTTTAGCGAGTGGATTATCTAACGCACAGGCAGTCAAACCATGGTATAACTATTTTATACCACCCTCATCAGTGTAGACCTTGCTCATTAAGAAATGTTTCGTTCTAAAGTTGATGTTTCTGGTAAGGGTGGTATAATTATGCAACTACAACTCTTGCATGTATGTAAAGTGGATAAAAAACAGTAGTTGCTGTCCATTTACAAAGGCAAATGCATGTGTTTTAGAAGTCAGTGACTTTAACTCTGGCATTGGCAGTTGTAAGTGGCTGTGAAACTCAATCTAAGTATACATGTATCCATGAAAATGAATAAGTTAACCTGGTCAAAAGCATTTCTCCTAGCAGTAAAAAGGATCAGACCCTTTTAAACGTCCAGGGTGTTACATTTTAAGGAAGGGGTGTTATTTAGAGAAAGCCTCAAGCGTACCTAATAATATACTTCATTTGCCAAAACACTAGGTGACCTTTAACTGTGCAAGCATAACAGCTACGCCTTCTCAAGTCTACAGTTTGTGCCCACCGATTTACATTGTCAAGTCGGACAATAGCACGCTCCAAGTATTGTTCAGTAATATGTATACGAACTACATTAAGTCTTCATCATGGAACTGCAACTGAAATTGCACTGTAAGATCTGCCACGATATTGCTCAAAAAATGGATTGGTACTACTAGACCAGCTACCACTGTAGCAATGAAAGCTTTTATGCATTTGAGTGAAGCTATAGGTCTTCAGTATAACTGTCCTAATTTTCAACATGCTATTTCGGGAAAATTGATATTGCCTTCATAAAATGAATTTGTGATATAATTTTATTATTTCTAAAAATATATGTCAGTGTAACTTTTTCTAACCAAAAGCTCATGACTACCGCGTTTAAAGACAGGCGATTCCCGCCTTAAGCCATCGCTTGTCTCCTTGTTTCTTGTCGTTACACAAGGTCATACATGAACCAGAGGACCAATGGTCCTGTAGCTCACCAGAGACCTTACTGTCAACAGATACACTAGTAGTAGTATTTCAATTCTCCTATCGGACGTTCAGCGGAACAAATCCATAGCCGCAGTAACGAGGCGCTGAGCGGCCGTCCATCAACAGATACACTTTTTTTTTCATTTTGCCTATTTGTTATATTTTAATTTTAAAATCTCACTGACCTCGAGCAAAGATCAAAGAATAACCTTGAACTTGTGTGACATAATGTCTTCATGTATTCATTTGGCTTACCATATTTTCCCCTTATGATATATAGGCTAAAACAGTTTCAGTGAAATCAACTGTTTAAGCATTTTCCCATTTAAACGCAAAAGGAACCGAAGTTGAACTTACCACAAATAAGGTTAAGGTGGTGATAATCACTGATTTGGGGCGAAGTAAAAAATCTGCATAAAATGCTGAAAATATAACAGATCTTCCCCAAAATTTGCAGATGCCTTCTTTATGTTGTTTCTCAAGATTCAGAATCCAAAAATGCAAGACTTGTTGAAGTTAAAAAAGGGTTTATATAAGAAAATTTCAAAGGGTAATTTTGTGCGCAAAAATCTGAAAAATAAGCATCGTTATTAAAAATGTAATAGGGTCTGAAGGTTCTTTAACATATTATGGAGAGCGTCCTAGCAATTATTTTTTCACACATTTTCAGGCTGGGCAGATAAAAAATGGTTTCCTCTGTGTCAAAATATTTGCCAAAATACACAGTAGAGTCCATTTTCAAGGTTGAACAATTTCATATGCACATCTGTGTCATGGTGGTAAAAATTCAAAATATTGGGACACTAAAAACAATTACCATAACTGTCCTAAAATTTGAACAGTTTGGTCTTACAGTGCAGTAATGTTCCCCAAAAATGCAAATGGGATGGCAAATAGTGTAGACCCTGATCAGACTGCTCCTGTCTGATCTGGGTTTGCACTATTTGCTTAGACCTAACTGTCCCAATATATAGAGTTTTATGGTATACTGTGAGTATGATAAAGTTATAACTGCTCTACCTGTATGTAATACACAGTTCCGAGCCACACCCAGAAAGTCACTCAAAATCACATGATCTGGCCAATGCAACGATAACTTATCACGTGACATAGTCTCACAAACAAATCGCACGTGGTCAATAAACCACATAAGTCCGTGATTTTACCTTACAGTTAATGAATGGATGTATACCTGTTTAAAGAAAACATTATAACACCTCTTTTAATGAACTCATGATGCTCTGCAAGAACAGAACGCATAGGAAACGCATGATGCGCCAACTGCCATGTGTATGTCATTAGAAGGCTGATTCTTCGCCATAGATTGCCAACATTTAGCAGACACTTGCATTCGTCATTTGTTTTTCCGCCATCGTTGTGTAAGCTTGTGAGACGTAGTAACAGTTACGAAGCAGGTGGAGCTTAGCGGCTATTCTCGGAATTGTGTATTAATGCATGTAGTGTACATGCACCATACATGGTCAGACATTTGAGAAAAAGCGACTGTTTTCATCTGGTCTACCTTACAAATTTGAGAAAGAGTTGGTAGGACGCTCTTTTTAATGCATTAAAGAAACTTCAGAGCTAAGTATATTTTCAAGAATGAAGTTAATTTTCTATATTTCTGCGCACAAAATCACCCTTTGATTTTTCCATATTAAACCTTTTTTTAACAGCACGTCCCTCTATTCTGTATTCTAAACTGTAGAGAACAACAAAAATAAGAAGTGAGCAAACTTTCAGGGAGGAACATTAATTTTTTATGGTTTTATGCAGATTTTTGTATTTACCACAAATCACCACCTTAAGGTTAATGAACTTACCAAAAATTAGGTCAAGTTAATGCAGGGTCATCATTTTAAAAGAATTTCTAGGGCCTGAGTCCCCATTGCTGCATACAGAGTTTCAAGGTCATTGGCCTTTTGGTTCTGGAGAGTTTTACCATATATGGGCAAGGAGGCCAGCTTGGTCACGTCACCAAGACCATATGAACAATCTTTCATTCCCTTAACCCAGGGAGGCTCCACATAAAATATGGCTTCAATCGACCAGTGGCTTCAGAGAAGATTTTGAAAATTTTGACAGACAGAATCCCAGTGACCTTGAACAAAGGTCAAAGAATGACCTTGATCTTTGGCAACATAATGTCTACATATGCTCATTTAGTTCACCATATATACCAGATAATATGTCTTAGACTTGCGCAGTTTTTAAGAAATTCACTAATTACCCATTTTCACATATAAAAGCATAACGAACCAAAGCTGATCTTGTCCTAAGTAAGGTCAAGGTCAATGCAGGGTCATCTTTGAACAAATCATTTTTTTCCTTTTGACTGTGCTGAACATATGCCTAAATACAATTTATAACCATTTGGAACCCCTACAAGGCCCTCATATGAATATATATTGTTGCAGAGAAAATGACACTCAACCCACTTTTGTATGTGTGTGGAGGGGGGGGGGGGGTGTGTGGGGAGGGGGGGGGGGCTAGAAAATTTCTTCAAAAATGGCATAATCATCCATGCTCTACTCAAGAGCAGGACAGTTGTTGACACCTAAAGCTTAGATTTGGCTAAAGGACTTGCAGATGATCACTGTCAGCTGCAACTGAATACCTGCCAGCTGTTCAGAGTTTCTGCTATTCTTCCTCAAAAATGAGCACTAGCATTTAACACAGCCATAGTTTTGCATACATGCCGTGCAGCGATTGGATGGTATTCAAGGTCGGAAATAAACTCAGTTTTTACTTTCCTGACACATGCTCACTCAAAGGGTGGAAAAGTTTCCTGCATATCAGGAGAACTTGGTCAGTTTGAGTTTTGAGCAGCACATGAACAGAGTCCATTTAATCCAGTCTGTCACATTAATGGTTCAGCTAAAGGCAGTATTATAAGGCACTAATAAAGTGGGTGTACTATTTTTGGTTGTTTCGTGTGATTCATCATTCCAAAGGTGTGACCAGCATTGCATGTTACATTACTGCATTTACAAATTCAGTAAAAACAGGATTACAATATGTTAAAGTGTATGTGTACAAGAATGTGTGTGTGTGTTTCACGCTTCCAAAAGATCCACCATTTGAGAATACATGTGTAAGCAAAACAATAACGAATCCGAACAAACAGTCTGATATGAGCTGCGACACTACAAAACCAACCAAGAGGAAAGTGTGCTCAGCAAAGACTCAGATCAGCCTGGGCATCTGCCCAGTCTGATCAGAGTCTTAACTGTGCACTTAAAAGGTAGCTAAGGGTCTAAGCTATCTTCATATGGACAGCAATGATTCTGATCAGACTGGGTGGATGTCATGGCTGAGTCTTCGCCAGAGCATATGCACCTTTTTTGGTTTTGTCATGTCACGGCTCATGTGTCTTCTCTTTTTGCATAAGCCAATCATTTATAAACTTCAAATTTCAGTATTTATATACAGACAAGTAACGTGTAGACACTTAGGATGCCAACTGATCTGGCAGAACCGGTTGCTCAGGCATGTTGACTCATGGGCCATTATATGATTACTTGAGCAAATGTCGTACAAGATAATCCAATTGTGTCTCTTCCTTCAAAAAGATTATTTTTCAAAAGGATTGTTCATATGTATGGTTTCTTCATTATTCTACAAGACTTTTGTTATGTGAGAATGTCAGATCTCATTAAAAGTCATAGGAATATAAATTAAAGTTGTCAATTTTAGAATACTGTTTTGTGACAGCGTGAAATTTGTAGGGCTTTTATCTGATACTACCATATTTACCCTAGAAAATTTCTACAAAACAAATTTCTATGATGGCATTTTCCATCTTTGAATTTGGACCAGCTTGTTCTGTACAAAAAAAAAATACATAAAAAAATCTAGTTCCATCTTATAAGATGGATCTAGATTTTTGTAGTTGTTTTGGAGAGAAAACACCACCTTATAACTGAATAAATATGATATTTTCACAGCTGTTAGACACATTTTAGCCAGGACACGAAGAGACCAACAAAGTGGTTGAGCGCCCAGCACAGACTCAGATCAGCCTGGACATCCGCCCAGTCTGATTGGAGTCTTTGCTAAGCCCTTATAGGGTAGCTAAGGGTCCAAGCTAGCTCCATGCAGACAGCAAAGACTCTGATCAGACTGGGCGGATGCCCAGGCCGATCTGAGTCTTCTCTGGACGCTAATGCCACTTTGTTGGTTTTGTCTTGTCGGGGCTCATTTTATGTCATGTTTTATGACAAACAAGACTCTGCAGAACACTGTGTCTTGCCTGTCTGCATATTGTCAAAGAAACAGAGCTAAACCAAAAAACAATTTGAGCCGCGACACGAGAAAACCAACAAAGTGGTTGTGTGCCCAGTGCAGACTCAGATCAGCCTGGACATCTGCATCAGAGTGCTTATACGGTAGCTCAGGGTCTCAGCTACATCCATGCAGACAGTGAAGACTCTGATCAGACTGGGTGGATGCCCAGGCTGATCTGAGTCTGCACTTGGTGCACAACCACTTTGTTGGTTTTCTCGTGTCGCGGCTCATTTATGAAAGTCATGCCGTGAATGTCAGATAGCGATGCCTTTGCCTCACTTTCTGCTAACTGCATGTGAGACAAACAAAGAGTTCAGGAATGAAGAGATCAGAAAAGGAACACAGCATCATTTGTTCATGATTATTATACATGTTTGTTTGGTCATGATCACAACTCCAGATACACCAAAAATTTTGGTCCTAAATACAGAGCATTTTTGTCCCACTATCAAAAGACCTCTGGAGTGAGGGCTAATTTAAATCACTTAAGTGTGTGATTGAATATCATATTGTGTAAATAAGAAAGTATGAAGCATTTTAGCCACACAATTCTGGCTTTTCTACAGAGCTGCAAGACAAACATCCACAAAAAGTCATTAATATTTGAGCCCTGACACTGGAAAACCAACAAAATGGCATGTGCACCACCCAAAGACTTAGCTCAGCCTGAGCATCCATCCTATTTAATCAAGTCTTTGCTGTTGGCATGGAGGTAGCTTAGACCTTTAGCTACCCTGTATAGCTTAGAACTGTAGCTACCCTGTAAGTGCACAAGACTCTGATCAGACTGGGTGGATGCCAGGCTGATATGATTCTTTCCTGGGCACATCTATCACTTTGTTGGTTTTCTCATGTCATTGCTCAGTATATTTCCTTACAGCCTTACAGACCTTGTTAGGCACTATAACAGATAAAAATATTGAAATTATCAATGATTAAGACAGAAAACTGAGCTTTTATAAATGATCATGAATAAATAAATGGACGGACTTGTATAAAAATAAATAATATACCATACAAAAATTCTGAATGAAAAAAAAACAAAAACTAAAACAGGAGGGCTTCTAAGTATTCTGTAGGTTCATAAGCAATCTTCTTTTCTCAAGACAAAGAAAACAGATAAGGAAACTGTCTTAAGATTAAGCCTTTTTCAGACATGGACCTGTTTTGTTCTGTTGGCTGATGCTATTATGGTCCAGATTTTCAATCCAGAGGTTGGGGTTGTACCACTCCATAAGACTTTAGATTAAGGTGTATGGGTGATGAGTACACTTTCAGAAGCAACTCTGCCAGTTTCATTTCTGCCTCCCTAATGAATGGGGATCAACTCTTAAAGGAGAGAATTTGCTCCCAAAGGAGCAAATATTTTCCTTAAAGAGTAGAACCCATTTTGGAAGAACTTGTCTTCCAAGTAGTCTCAAAAGTTGTTTTCCTTTGGAAAAATGGCCAAAACACATGGAGGTGTACCCATGCACCTTAATCAACATTATCATCATCATTTCGCCTATTTGTCCATTGACCCAAACTAGCCAAACTACCTTTAAAACAACCATAAAACCGCAGGTCCCAATCATTCAATCATGGCTTAAGGTAAATAGGTACACTATCAGGGGAAGTAACTCTGCCATTTTCATTTTTGCCTCCCTTCTGAAAGGCAAAGGGGATCTTAAAGGAAAGAATTTGCTCCTCTTATAACAAATTCTTCCATTTTTGATCTAACCCCATTCAATTGAGGTCAACTCTTGAAGGATTTTGCTCCTAAAGGCCCAAATTCTTTCCTTTAAGAGTAGATCCTTTTTCAGAAGGGATTCATCCACCCAGAAAGCAAACAGGAAGTCACTGAAGTAGTTTCCCTTTGTAAAAAATGGCAGAAAAACATACACTTAAAACCACAATCCCCTGTCATTCCTGAGGCATCTTACAATGAACGTCTTAAGATGATACAGATGTCTAGAATGTCACACTCATCAAAGCAACCATTTTTAGAAGAACAAGAGGTTATGAAGCTTTGCTGATTGAGCATACAATACCCTAAAAGTTCTAACAATTGGGACACCTAAAAAAATTGCCAAAACTGTCCTAAAAATTGAAGTTTGTTTTTTAGTTGCATGAATGTGTCTAAAATATGCAGATGGAATGGCAAAGAATGTAGACTCAGATCAGACTGCTCCTTCAGGAGCAGTCTGATCTGGGTCTGCACTGTTTGCTCAGACCTATCTCTACCAATAATTAGAATTTTTCCAACACGGTTTTAAGTGTTAATATGACATAAAGAGGTGTCAATTTCTCTGCCCCAATTGTTCTTCATTTTGATAATAAAGAATTTATGAATGAAAGTAGACTGACATTCTAACCACAGAGCACTGCTTTTTGCTTTTTGCCAATAACATGGTGATCTCTTTTTAAGTCTTATAGCTTTAGATAGAATCAAAATCTGGGGGACAAAAGTGAGATTTTTTTTATTCTATCTAGTTTCCCTACAAAATGTATGTTACACGATCTCATCAAAATCATCTCAATTCTAACAAACTCCCAAACAAGACACTTTTCTCTACAAAATCATGTTGAAGGATCTGATTCCAATCACCTTGCCAAGAAAATTCTAATAAGTCCCCACAACATTTGTTTGTAAGAAAATCTTATTCACCAAAATATACTATATTAATCCTAATAAGCTCCCCTGCTTTAATAAACACCCTCTGCCTCTTTTCCAAAAATAATGTTTTATTAACTTGCATAAATTCACATTTGCTTCTCTGGATTTCTCTGGATGAGGTATAGTAGTCTTTGAAGTTGGGTCAACTCTTGAAGGAAAGAATTTGCTCTTCTAGGAGCAAATTTTTTCCTTTAAGAGTTGGCCCCTACTAAAAAGGGAGGGAAAATAGTAGGGTTGCTGCCTCTGCAAGTATACCCATTCACCTTAATACTCTTTAATAGTGATACTTGGCAGTTGCTGATTTACTACACTTTAGAGTCTAAATAATGCCACCTTTTGCAAAATGCAACGCCCACAGGTGTTTAATAGGATTAATATAGTATGTACTGGAATCTTGTTAGAATTACGAATTCCAATGAGATTCTATAACATATATTTTAGGTGTATGAATATTCATTCATTTAAGGTGTATGAATATTCATTCACGTGGAACAAATCTGTCAGTTTCATTTTTGAGGTCCTTCCAAATGGAAACCAACTCTTAAAAGGAAAAATTTGCTCCTTTAGGAAACTTTGATATCAACACTAGCAATAAGCCTCACATGATGAAACAGACACTTGCTGCAGAATATATCACGGTAATTTTCCATTGTCTCTATGTGTGTGCTGTGTCAAAATTAAAATTATCTGAATGTGCCTAAAGTTTGGGACACCTAAATTAATTAATTTTCCATTTGTTCCAAATGGAAAATTAATTATTTTAGGTGTCCCAATACTTATGCACATGAAAGTATATCTCAAAAGTTTCTTCTTATCAGGAGCTCTGAGTGACGAGATTTTCAAACCACCACTAATGTTTCACTGACTGGCATGCTAATTACACCTGTGATAATTGGAACACTGCGGTTTTCTTTCAACACATACACCTGCAAAACAAGACAAGAAAATCAATTTCAATTTTAATCAAAGACATGCCAGGAAATTTGCCATAACTTTTGGGATGTCACTGTGCCCACTGCGCCTTTATTCATGGTCGCATTATTGTAAAAGTTATATCAAGGTGCACTGTAATTCAGTTCCAACTAGAGCAAGTGAGCAGGGGCTCACGTATACCCCCGGCCAGCGCCACCACCTATAGGAAATAAACTTTGCATGCCCATGTAGGCACATATCACTAGGCTACATCTCAAGATTTCACAATAATCAAAACAATACAAACTTAAAGTTCACTTTTAACACAAATGGTTATATAAATTTCAAAGTCTGTGACCCTGACCTACAATCAGCAGCAGCAGTCAGATGATGTCAACAAAACTGTCTCAACCTCGCAGTAAACCTAGTCACACATCAAAAGGTTCCATTCAAGTATATCAAAAACATAAGCAAACAGATACAGCTCAATACAAACTTTAACACTAATGTTATATAAATTTCTAAGTCTGTGACCTTGCCCTTAGGTACTAATATGTGTCCAACCTGTAGTAACACTAAGCACATCTGAACAAATTTCAATAGAAGCTGTCAAAAAGATAGAGCAAAAGCAAAATCTTGAAACAAAACTTTAAAACAACTGCTATAGAAATTTCTAAGTCTGAGACCTTGACCTTAGGCCTGCAGAAGCATCAGGGTGGTGCAAACTGATCAGTATCCATCCTGTAGTACCAATAAGCACATATCAACAAGTTTGAGTAAAGACGTTCATGAAAACAGAGCAAAAGCAAAAACTTAACACAAAACTTTAATGCAACTGTTATATAAATCTCTAAGTCTGTGTCCTTGACCTTTGGCCAGCAGCAGCATCAAGGTGATGCACACTGATCAGTATCCGTCCTGTAGTAGCACTAAGCACTTATGAACAAGCTCTGGATAACAGAACCAAAAGAAAAAACTTAACGCAAAACTTTAACGCAAATTTTATAAGAATTTCTAAGTCTGTGACCTTGACCTTTGGCCAGCAGCAGCATCAAGGTGATGCATACTGATCAGTATCCATCCTGTAGTAACACTAAACACCTATGAACAAGCTCTGGATAACAGAAGCAAAAGAAAAAAACTTAACGCAAAACTTTAACGCAAATGTTATAAGAATTTCTAAGTCTGTGACCTTGACCTTTGGCCAGCAGCAGCATCAAGGTGATGCATACTGATCGGTATACATCCTGTAGTAACACTAAGCACTTATGAACAAGCTCTGGATAACAGAAGCAAAAGAAAAAAACCTAACACAAAACTTTAACGCAAATGTTAACTTACGTACGGACGAACGGACGGACGGACGGACGGACGGACGGACGAACAGACGGACGAACGGACGAACGGACGGAATGACAAAAACTATATACCCCTCGACATACTTCGTATGCCGGGGGTATAATTAACAGAATAAATATAAGGTTGGAATCTTTTTCTGTTCAAAGTATATGGCCATTCAAAGTATGCCACCAACACCATCACGCCGCACGTTAAAATAACGTTAATTACACAAATATAATTTTCAAAGGCAATCAAAAATTAAAATCAAACTAATGCGCAAAATCAGATGAAGATCTCTTATGATGAAGAAATATATTTGTGCCACCTACTAGTGAAACTTTTATAATGTCATTGCAGTTTGAATTTGCTAGTTAGGGCTGATGCATGTTACTGCCGAGTGAAAAAATGTTAATTTCTGACAAACGTGTCAGCGCATAGTTATGCAGTTTTATCACAAATTAGGAATATCACCATTAAAGACTCTAGAGCTGTTTAATTAGACATGCAATGATATAACGGTGACTATGAGGCTTGTGTATAAAGGTGCAATCAGTGCAATAGTGATGCAGATAAGTCGTTAGAGGATCATTTGAAAACCCGAAGACCTTTATGTGCAATGTCAGACAATAACTTCACTCTTGTTTAGACCCCATATATGAAGATTGATGATCTACAATTTGAATATTATGTAAATTCTTGAAAATGAGCCGCGGGACTGTTCCAGTAATATTGAAGGAAGAGACAGACATGGGTGAACAGACATTAGTGCTATGCTGGAACAACAAAGATGCTACTTTGGACATGACACAATATCGAAACTTGATCTGGAACATCAACAATGTCATTGACGTGTGGTACGTGTCGTTACCGTGCCTTCTGTCTATCTCGATAACTCTGCACAATATTTTAATGACATTTTCAGACCATAAGGCAAATATATTAAACTACTTTGATATGAATTTCTGTTGCTTTCTTTTCATTCTGCACGATTTTATAGCTGCATTGACATTACTTCTGGATCAACCCTCTTATTTACTATGACTTAAAGCACATTTTAATCTTTGAATAAACCCTCTTTTTTTTAAATACCAGTCTGTGAAAACTAAATTGTTTCATCACACTATGAAAAAAACAAAATCTAAACAAATATCTTCAGTAAGCAAGGAACATATTAGCAAAACAATAATCAAAGACTCCATTTAATTGCATCTGTTCATATCCAGTAATGTACAGTCACAGTACTGCCCACACCCACTAGCATCAGTACTACAGAACTCCAAAAAGTAATTTCAATCTCTAATTTTTTCTTAATTCATTTAAATTTAGTAGGCTTCACAGAATACAGCTGAACTGTGTTTCAGATTAAGAAATTTTAACTCCTTTCAACATCAAATTACAAACAGGGGAACACATAATTCAGGCACTAAATATGCATTCTGAATGTAACATGCAACCATGAAAATTCTAAGTATTGGGACAGATTGGTCTGAGCAAACAGTGAAGACCCAGGTCAGACTGCTCCTTTTAGGAGCAGTCTGGTCAGGGTCAACACTGTTTGTCATTCCATCTGCATCTTTTGGATGCATTTCTGCATTGTAAAACCCCAACAGTTCCATTTTTAGGACAACTGAGGCATTTTTAGTTGTCCCAATGTTTAGAACTTTACCGTAAATTTCAGATAGTGATACCTACCTTAACAGTATCTGAGATACCTTTGTCATTAAGACACTCAACAAATGTTTCGAATGTGTAGTTTAAACCTGGCACTAACATAGGAACCTGAAAATGAGTAAGTTTTGAGATTAATTATTCTATTCATAAAATTTCAAGCATGAATCAAGGTTGTGATGTTAAATAATGACATTTTGGTCAGGGAAAATTAGAATTCAGTCAGGAAAAAGTCAGGAATTTTTGTTTCCAATGAAGAGTGGGCACCCTGGTTGGGGAAGGGGGGGGGGGAGGGGGGGGGGGCATAAAAATTGTAATTTGAAGATATAAATCTCCATAAAACTAATGATTTACGTACCCAAAGGACAATTTTCAGTAAAGATATCCGATAATTATGTGCAGCCATAAAATAAAATCAATCAGTTCAAATTTAAAGAAAATTTAAGGTCTTTGTTAACCAAGTAATAAAGGTGCTGTACTTGCTGCTTTCACAGGACTCTGGCAAATATGATCATATGACAGAGGTGTTAATGTGACAAATCTATACACTTACTGGAATGTATGTCTTTTTAAAGTTGTAAAGTTTATCATCAAAATCAAATGTAATGTAGAGGTTGGTAGAAGCTTGACTAAGAGATGTGTTCTGAAGATTAACTGTCAGCCTAAATGTTGGTCCTATACCCTGTACCTTCAATAGAAATAAATAAAACCATTAACTATATGAAACATGCATCAACAATGATAAAAAATTGTGCTGACAAAAGTGATTAGAAGTCATCATTCCTCTGAGGCCTTAGACAGCATCTTTATAAACTGACTTAATACTGATAAACCAGCATTGCAATATTTTAAGTACATGTAAGTAGGATGAGATCCTTTTCTGTTTATTGAAGATCTTGATATTTTTATGGCATTATACAGATAATTCTAGGTGGAAATGTCATGTATCCAGACATAAAGTATTTACATTTAACATCCTGGTCTTTCTTGAACACTGATCAGCTTTGTTTTGATTTTGAAAAACACACTAGAATGGATGACCTGTAGTTTGTGCAGACTCACCAGAGTCTTTTCTTTTCACACATGATAAAAGGCACCTATATTCCCATAACTAAAAGGTAAAGGTTTCCCATAGCCTAATAGCCGTAGTGGCAGTGGGGGTTAGAGACCCACTGTATCTTAGGCACAGCTGATGAAAGGCAGAGCCTATCTCTCTCCTTTCGCTGCCTTATCCTTCCCTGATTTGAAAAAGGTACCCATTTACTGCTGGGTTGACAGAGAGAGTTTTCCAGTTGTCGGATGGGGATGGTGAGCCGTGAAGTTATGACCTTCCTTGACTTTCTGCACCATAACCGAGTCACTCTAACCACTCGACTACAGTGCCTCTCTCATGCCCATAACTGGGCATTCAATAATTTACTTACCTGAGCGGAAAGTTTTAGGGGTTCATTGGGATCTGATGAAATAGGATTCATACTACTGTTCAAAGCCTTTAAATATTCTCTAGCTGTTCTTAATCTCAACAAATACAGGTCTCTCTGGAACGTTCTGTGCATTGCTGAAATTATATGAGAGATTAATACGTTTAGCCTTTGATAAAAACTTGTGCCATGTTTACACTGATTAATCTTATCCAAGTCTTGCCTTTGAAGAGATCTTTTTTTGATGACTTACCCTAATATGCTTTATATAATGGGACACCTAAGACTATTAATTTTCCATTTGGTACAAATGGAAAATTAATGGTTTTAGGTGTCCCAATATTTAAAGCACATTAAGGTAGCCTAGCTTTCTATATGCTTTAAAAGCTTTCTCTGCTTGCCTGAGTTAACATCTCATTTTTCTGAATTCATGAAAGTATGAACAACAGCAATATGCTGCATGTAAAGTAAATGACTTCTGTCTAGCAATCTACTGTCTTTACGGAAAATTTTCCTTCCATAAAAAGTTTCTGACATCTAACTATGCACTTATACCGAAGATTTTTTGAAGGAAATATTAAGCAAAGAGTGAAACTCCTAATCACAAGTGCTCTAATTCTGACAATTATTTTTTTTTCTGCAAATCTAAAATACCATGCAGTATGGTGGGAAGTCAAAATTCAAAGCAGTCCGAAGTTCAGTGCCATTCTGTCAGTTGGTTAAAATATCCCAAAAATATATTTTTTTTTTCAGATTGTTTCCACATTGTTATAATTTTTCACCATGGTTAAAGAGAGTTCAACTTATCTTCTATGATATAGTTTCTGTTCAAACCACAATAAGACTGGTTGATAGAGAAAATATACCCTTGTCTCTGTACCCAGTCTAACAGGCTGGATGTCCCGGATAATTTTTGCACAGGTAATCTTTTACTTGAGCACCTAATATCCGAAGTGTTTTGCTGTGTTGACAGATGATAGACATGACCTACTTTTAATCACAGCTGATGCTGATTAGAATAAGACAAAAATTTGTTGTTTCAGGGAAATATCAATATTATCCTGTTTTGAATGCTGAAGAATGCAGTGAATTTCAGGTGAACAACATCACCCCTGGCTAACTATGTTAGGAGATGACTATTATACAAGCATTGCTCTTACCGTCAGATCCTACATTGAAATGATTTGTATTTGTATATATGTATGTAGCTTAACTGAATAAAATACTGTTTAAACCAACTATGTACATTATACAAGGGCTGTTACGAAATGAAAAAGAGCTGTCACAAAATGAAAAAGAGCCATAGTTCCCAAATAATCTGGGCATCGTGGCTAAACAAAATTTATTTAGCTGTGATGACCAGGTCATTTGGTAACTATGACTATTTTTTGTTTCCTAACAGCTCTTTTTTGTTTTGTAACATCCTTGAAATCATAGTTAACCTGGTGTGAACATGATCAAATTTTCAAATTAAATTTAACTACACCGAATTTTGGAGTTACCATCATACCTATTATGGGAGACATAAAAGCAAACAGTGCAGTCCATAATGATAAAGTCTGTAGTCTGATCACATACAATATCATACGGAATGTAAATACATACTGACAGCATTTTCCCTCTCCCTGAGTGTTTGATCAACAAACAGTTTAGTTTTTTTTGGTACATTAAGTTTGATATTCTGTGCCGCTGGAGGCCCTCCTGACAAATCTTTCTCTTCAAACTGGGCACTTCTCTTTAATATCTTGATGATCAAACCACCTCCTGTAATGAGAATTAGGTCCAAAATGTAACATTTCACCTACATGTACTTTGATAACGAAATGCAACATTCTGGTCAAAATTCTAACCATCGC
Organism: Ctena decussata; assembly: GCA_963989385.1. NCBI lineage: Eukaryota > Metazoa > Mollusca > Bivalvia > Lucinida > Lucinidae > Ctena > Ctena decussata. The sequence goes on along the minus strand of OZ022499.1, from coordinate 53,335,603 downwards.
CCATGTTAACTGCTGCTAACTTCTATACCTTGTGTGATGCAATATGGGATTCCCAACCTGGCCAGTTTAGGAAACCATATTTTCTTTATTCTTTATTCAGACAATAAGCTTTCACGTGAATGAAAAGCAGGAAATGGCTTTGGAAAGAAAACTGTACTGAATGCTCCTAACTACTGAAATTTTTAGATTAAGTGAACTTTACATGCTTCAAGGGTGGGGCGGGAAGAGGAGAAGGGACATGAGAAGAGGAGCAACAGCTTTGTTCAATCATTTTCACTGTTGTGGTTTAAATTTGGCTCGGGCCATATGTGAGAAAGAAAAAACTTCATGCAGATTGTTCTGAGAAGAAGATGGTCTTTCCTAAGAACTACTTCCTCAACCAAGATTGTCTGACCCACTATTATTGAGATATTTCATAAGGGTCATAAAATTCAAACAAACTAAAACCTCTTACTTAAACTTCTAAACATAAGTTATGTCAATCACCCTGACCCATATGTGTATATTTACACTGCATTTTTGAGTTCTGAAAATCTTACCACTAGTTGTCATGACAAGTGCCCCATCCTCTCTTCCAAATCTTCCAAACCTCATTCCCGTCACAACATCAGGGGTCTTAATCACGTCAACTAGGTATTTCTCTTTGTACACATGTACCTCAGAGTTAGAAAGAGCTACTAACACAGCCTTGAAGCCCTTAGGTTTATAGTCAACCACTTCTATTGTTGTTATACTCTTGGGTACTTTTACTGTCCACATTTTCTTCCCCTGCAAATGATTTTCAGATATAAAGACACTCAACAAGTTTTGTAAGAAATTGCTCTGTTTCTGATTTTTTCATTAAAAGCACACACAGAGCAAGGACAAAGACGTACAATGTAACAATGTTGACTTACGGGCCCTAACTGCCAAAATTCAATATTTAAATTAAAATTAGGTTGTGAGGGGTGGGGTAAGGTGGGGGGGGGGGCAAAAATTCAGCCCCCAACCCACCAAAAAAAAAAAAAAAAAAAAAAAAAAAAAAATTAGGGGCCATGGGCAACTGGTGTCAGTCTTTTTATTGCCTGCAGAGATGCTACCTTTTTCAGGGAAGAAGGAAAGACATTCTATTTTTCATCTTTACTATACTTTTGAGTTTATCTGATCAAATCTCTCATACATTTGAGCCATGTCATGTGATTTCTAACAATGTGGTATTTATGACAAGCAAGGCCCTGATCAGAGCCTTTGCTTGTCACAAATACCACATTGTTGGAAATCACATGACAGGTACGTCTAATCAGAGCCTTTGCTTGTCACATCAGCCATCTATGGAAGTGACCCAAGCCATACAGCCAGCGGTGAGATCTCTGTTTACCCTTAAGGGAAGGATGATCTGAATATCATATGACAAAAATTGCTACAATATCAAAGGTCACATTACCACACCGGGTAGGCGGCAATCGAAAATGATCCCGCAATCGACAAACCCAGATCAAAAACCATTAGAAACAGCTTTTTCGATTGCAAACTGGCGACAATTTGTAATCAAAAATGCTGTTTCTAAAGGTTTTTGATCCGCATTAATCAACTGTTAAGAACATTTTCGATTGCCGCCTAACTTTCGATTGCCGCCTAACCGGTGTGATGACAAGGCTCATATGACTGTTTCGATTTCCTTAACACTTTAAGTACCAGAGACGGAAATAGCAGAATTTGCAAACAGTGTAGATCCTGATGAGGCAGCTCATAATGAGCCACCTCATCTAGATCTACACTGTTTGCCCTCTAGTTTTTTAAATTCTCGATATGAAATATCTTGAACGAGACATTTTTTTTAAATATTGCAGACGTAAATTTTGTCGTCTGCTTTTTGGTTAAAGAACAACATACCTTGGAGGTAAAACACTTGAGAGTTTCATCCATACAGCCAACATATATCATCTTGTTTAATCTTTCCATACCAACTGGCTGTGAGTTCAACTCTATACAGTTCTTTTCTACATCTGTTTCACCTCTGTGGAATATAAAAGGTAAAACATAGCAGTTTCCCATATCCTAGTGGCTTTAGGAGCAGTGGGGTCCAACAGCCACTTGATGAGTACACTTGGCAAGGGAGAAACAGTTTCTGCACCCAAATCAACACTTATATTTGATAGACTGATTCCACCAAATTACCAACCAAAAGGCCATGTATCCATAATCAATCAACCACTAAATAGTTCACTGTCCACTTAAAACTCAACTGACTACCATAATTTCCAACTAACCACTAAAATATTTCTATCGACCACTCAATATTTCAATCGACCAGTATTGACCACTTTGGGAGTATTGATTGACCACCGGTTAAAACCACCCCTGATTTTGACCGCCTAACCTTGTTAGAGGCCCACTATATCTTTAGCACAGCCTATGAAAGGTGAAGGCCACAATCCTCTCCTTTTGCTGCCTTATCCTTCCCTGATTCGAAAAAAGATACCCCTTTATTGCTAGGTTCACAGAGAAAGTTCTACAGTTGCCAGCTATCCAAATGGTGATTCCAACCAACCACCTTCAGCACCTTAACTGAGGGTCTCCAACTACTTGACCATGGTGCCTTGAAAACTGTTTAAATCACATGTAATGAGAATGGATACAGGGAAGTGGGTTAAGCATAGGCTTACTGATCTAGTGGTCCAGGGTTCGAGCCCTGTGGCTGTAAGAATCTTTCCAACCATAAACGCCATTAAACGGGGTTCCATTGCACACAGCCTTTCATTATCACCTTCCCATCATCCTGATATAACTGAAATACAGTTCAAAAGGACATAAAATCGCAAGTCATCCATCCATCCATCTTGCTCTTATTCTTTCCTTTCAGAGTAAACCCAGTTTGATGGTTTCTGATGTTACTACAACAGCTGACATCACAAAATGCTCTAATATAAATTTATTCATACCAAATTTAGTGTGAGAGATGTGCGTTTCTGTATTTAACTTCTTCAGTGTCTAAATGAATCATACACAGTTTAACCATGAAATGTTATCAAAATCAACAGGCCCTCAGGCAAACAATTTGCAGGTGAACACTGTGTATGTGGATGTAAAGGTAATGCTACAGAAATATCATGAACTACACATAGAAAATCTGGCATGGAATTACAGAGGCATGGAATTACAGAGATAAGGACAATCAAAAAGATTCACCACTTGACTCTGTCGTAAAAGTTGACTAACAGACAAACAAATTAACAGATGCTCCCCCTGCCTTCCTTCCCGACCCACCTCCTTCCCCCCTCCCTCCCTGTGTATAAAGTATGCTGAGGTATTATTGAATGATTAACAAACTTCCTTGTTTGAAGCCTTTATTCTGACTTGAGTCTGCTATCAATTGATAAACTATCAAAACAAACCAAGCAATTACTTCTATGCTGATCAAATTAAATGTTCTGTTTAACTTGTTCATAAAAATTCAATTTTATGCCGGAGAGATTTGCATTTTAACATCATGACAAAACTTGACTTCAGACTTGTAATTCCGCATCCCCAGTCTAGAAAGCACATAACTCAACCCAGTGGGATCAAGCTAAAATCTATTTTTATCTCCATCTACCATAAAAATTCTAAGTATTGGGAATAACAGGTCTGAGCAAACAGGGCAGACCCAGATGAGACTGCTCTTTGCCATTCAATCTGCATCTTTTGGATGCATTACTACATTGTAACAAGTAGCCCAAAGGGCAACAATTGCTCACCTGAGAGACATTGTAAACCTATAGGGATATTTAAGATGCTCAAGGGCAGCTAACTCCACAGTCAGTGGTCCAATCAGGCTGAAAATTAAACTCATCCAAAACAATATGTATGCCCTCATTTAATATATGCAAGTTTAAAAAGTATCCGATCAAGAGCACAATAGACAGAGCTGTCAAGGGCAGCTAACTTCTTAGCGGTTGGCCTGATCTGGCGAAAATTTGAACTTGTTTAAGATATTATGCATTTCCTCATTACCTGCAAGTTTGAAAAGGATCGGATAAGTAGAAACCAAGAAAAAGTGGCGACATTGATTTTTTGGATGCTCAGGGCAGGTACTCCATAGTCAGTGGTGGGATCTAGCCGAAGTGCTAACTAATCCAAGCTTTTATGCATATCCTCATTACCTGCAAGTATGAAGAGGATCCGATGAAAAATGAAAATGTGATGACGTTGTTTTCTCCATTATAAGACTATGGGATTTTTTTCAAACGCTCAAGGGCAGCTAACTCCGTAGTCTGTGCTCGAATCCGGCCAAATTTCGAACTCATCCAAGCTCTTATGTATGTCAGCATTACCTGCAAGTATGATAAGGATCTAATCAAAAACCTCGATTGCAGCACCCTGAAAGTCAAACTTGCTCAAGATATTGTCATGCCCTACATTTGTGTGAATTTATTTCAAAATCCGTTGAGAAATGTAGGTGCTAGAGCAATGACAAAGTTTTTCTAAAAATAGCCACAGTGACCTTGACCTTGGGCATAGCACCCTGAAAGTCGAACTCGCTCGAGATATTGTCATACTCTACATTTGTGTTAAGTTATTTCAAAATCCATGGAGAAATGAAGGTGCTAGGGCGATGACAAAGTTTTTCTAAAAATAGCCACAGTGACCTTGACCTTGGGCACAGCACCCTGAAAGTCGAACTTGCTCAAGATATTGTCATGCCCTACATTTGTGTGAATTTATTTCAAAATGCGTTGAGAAATGTAGGCGCTAGAGCGATGACCAAGTTTTTCTAAAAATAGCCACAGTGACCTTGACCTTGGGCGCAGCACCCTGGAAGTCAAACTTGTTCGAGATATTGTCATGCCCTACATTTGTGTGAAGTTGATTTAAAATCCGTTGAGAAATGTAGGCGCTAGAGCGATGACCAAGTTTTTCTAAAAATAGCCACAGTGACCTTGACCTTGGGTGCAGCACCCTGAAAGTCAAACTTGCTCGAGATATTGTCATGCCCTACATTTGTGTGAAGTTATTTTAAAATCTGCTGAGAAATGTAGGTGCTAGAGCGCTGACAAAGTTTTTCTAAAAATAGCCACAGTGACCTTGACCTTGGGCGCAGCATCCTAGAAGTCGAACTTGCTCGAGATATTGTCATGCCCTACATTTGTGTGAACTTATTTTAAAATCCATTGAGAAATGTAGGTGCTAGAGCGCTGACAAAGTTTTTCTAAAAATAGCCACAGTGACCTTGACCTTGGGCGCAGCATCCTGAAAGTCGAACTTGCTCGAGATATTGTCATGCCCTACATTTGTGTGAAGTTATTTCAAAATCCGTTGAGAAATGTAGGCAATAGAGCTATGACAAAGTTTTTCTAAAAATATGTGATGACGTTGTTTTCTCCATTATAACACTATGGGATTTTTTTCAAACGCTCAAGGGCAGCTAACTCCTTAGTCTGTGCTCGAATCCGGCCAAATTTCGAACTCATCCAAGCTCTTATGTATGTCATCATTACCTGCAAGTATGATAAGGATCTAAGCAATAACAGTTGAGAAAACGTGATGACGCCATTTTCCCCATTATAACCCTATGGGATTTTTTTCAAACGCTCAAGGGCAGCTAACTCCGTAGTCTGTGCTCGAATCCGACCAAATTTCGAACTCATCCAAGCTCTTGTGTATGTCACCATTACCTGCAAGTATGATAAGGATCTAATCAAAAACAGTCGAGAAAACGTGATGACGCCCTTTTCCCCATTATAACCCTATGGGGGCTATCTGTTGCCATGGAAACCAGAGTTCTGAGCTGATTGGCACCAAAACCTAATGCAGCCTTTCCCCCACCCCAATGATGCTTCAGATAAAATTTGATTGCGATCGGCCCACTGGTCTCTGAGATAGTTATGTTTGAAAGTGTTGACGCACGCACCCACCCACGGACGGACGGACGACGGCTCGACTCCCATCCTATAAGCTCACCTCTGAGCCTTCGGCTCAGGTGAGCTAAAAACTGAAGGGTTAATTCAGGTGTCCCAATTTCTTCAACTTTTGTGATTCAAGGTCCAAACACTATCTGGTAAAACTCATACACCTGGACTAGAACACATTTTTGCACTTGCTGGCCTGGGCATGCAGTGTACATACCGTAAATATTCTAAAATTTGGTACACCCAAGTAATTACCGTAACTACCGTGTCCTAAAACGGAATAGTTTTGGTTTTACAGTTGCAGTAATGCATCCAAAACATGCAGATGGAATTGCAAACAGTGTAGACCCTGATCAGACTGCTTCTATGGAGCAGTCTGATCTGGGTCTTCACTGTTTGCTCAGACCTATCCAAAGACTTAGAATTTTAACTGTAATGCCTGATCAGGTTTCATCTCAATGTCACTCAAACCGGAATTGTGTAATTGGTTTATAAACACACTCTGCACAGATTATTAAATTAAATTCTCTTGCACCGTGTGCATTACATGCTTCATATAATTGTTTCTTCCTCACAATATCTGTAATTTGTATTTATTGAACCTTCAATTCAAAAGTTAACAAGAATCATGAACGAAATTAACATGGCAGCTTAAACGTGCAACAACCAAATGAGCTGGCGAGAAAACCTGCCTTCAGGGATTCAGGAACATCTCCATTTTATCTGCTATTTTGTAGGGGAGGGGTCAACTTTAGTGGATTTCCTGTTTTTTTCCATGAACAAGGAAACCCTTCCCAAACAAGACCTGTCCGCGTACAGAATAGCTTTCTGCAGTGCCTTGTGCCCATCACATAGAAAAACTTTAACGTAAAATTTTAAAGTGTGACGCCCACGCCAATGCCAACGCCCACGCCAACATCCAAGTGACATCAATTGGCATCTGTACTTTCATACAGGCTAGCTGAAAAGGGGTCCACTCCAAGTGGAGTGAAATCATTCCTTTAAGAGTCTGACCTTCAATGAGAAGGGAGGCAAAAAAGAAAAATGACAATTTGCTGAAACTGTAGTCTTATCTGCCTTACACACCTGCACAGTCTGATCAGTACTTATGCAGTATATTTCTTCTCTTTTTGTAATTGTTTGTGTTTTTTAACCCTACTGCACTCAGAACAGCCAAAACTTGATAGAGTTTTGGCTGTTCTGAGTGCAATAGGATCAAATTCATTCATTTTTCTCCATATGGCCAGAAACCCTAATCTAGATAAAGCATAATACTAACTAAGGATGTGCAGTCCAGCATAAGAAATGCTCAGTTTTGTAGCAGTTTAACTTCTACAAGCTTACGGCTTGATTAGTCTGCGCGAACTGTGCACATGTCTAGCACTTGCTTAAAGACAGATTTTCTCATGATGCAGCAAAAAACTTAAACATTAAATTTTCCATATAAATTAGTTATTACCGAATTTCCCCTATGTCCTCGTTCAGTTTGTCTGGGGAGGCAGTATTGATCTGTTTGCAGAGAGTTGCGTAAAGTGTCCTATGACAGAACCAAAGGACTGGTACAATTTCATAGGTGGTAGGATCCATTAAAATTTGCTTGAGGTGTCTGCATAGTTATGGTAAAAATATCACAGGGCCAGGACATGTATCAAAATATGCAATAAAAGTACATCCACCTACTTGAGATATTGTCATTTTCTTATTTTGCTATTTTTGCTTACCTGAGATATTGTCAGTTTCTTATTTGCTAATTTTGCCTACTTGAGATTTTGTTGTTTTATTATTTTGCTATTTTTGCCTACTTGAGATATTGTCAAATTCTTATTTGCTATTTTTGCCTATTTGAGATATTGTCAAATTCTTATTTGCTATTTTTGCCTACTTGAGACATTGTCATCTTCTTATTTTGCTATTTTTGCCTACTTGAGATATTGTCAAATTCTTATTTGCTATTTTTGCCTACTTGAGATATTGTCAAATTCTTATTTGCTATTTTTGCCTACTTGAGATATTGTCAAATTCTTATTTGCTATTTTTGCCTACTTGAGATATTGTCATTTTATTATTTTGCTATTTTTGCCTACCTGAGATATTGTCATTTTCTAATTTTGCTATTTTTGCCTACTTGAGATATTGTCAAATTCTTATTTGCTATTTTTGCCTATTTGAGATATTGTCAAATTTGTCATTTTCTAATTTTGCTATTTTTGCCTGTTTGAGATATTGTCAAATTCTTATTTGCTATTTTTGCCTATTTGAGATATTGTCAAATTCTTATTTGCTATTTTTGCCTATTTGAGATATTGTCATTTTCTTATTTTGCTATTTTTGCCTACTTGAGATATTGTCAAATTCTGATTTGCTATTTTTGCCTATTTGAGATATTGTCAAATTCTTATTTGCTATTTTTGCCTGTTTGAGATATTGTCAAATTCTTGTTTGCTATTTTTGCCTACTTGAGATATTGTCATTTACTTATTTTGATATTTTTGCCTACTTGAGATATTGTCATTTTCTTATTTTGCTATTTTTGCCTACTTGAGATATTGTGTTTGAGATATTGTCAAATTCTTGTTTGCTTTTTTTGCCTACTTGAGATATTGTCATTTTCTTATTTTGATATTTTTGCCTACTTGAGATATTGTCATTTTCTTATTTTGCTTTTTTTGCCTACTTGAGATATTGTCAAATTCTTATTTTGCTATTTTTGCTTACTTGAGAGATTGTCATTTTTTTATTTTTTGCTTACTTGAGATATTGTCAGTTTCTTACTTTGCTACTTTTGCTTACTTGAGATATTGTCAAATTCTTCTTTTGCTATTTTCAAAACATTATGACCATCATCTTGGATGATCTATTTGTTAAATTTCAAAAGGAAAGGATCGTTTTATCATATCCCCTGTCCTTGAGATATTGTACTTATATTTATAGGTTATTGAATTTTTATTGGGAAATATTCGGCACGAGTTCATATGGCGAAGGACGCACAAGCTTGCGAGTGCGTCTTCGCCATATGAACGAGTGCCGAGTATTTCCCAAAATAAATTAATTAGCCTTTTTATTATATACCTTTAAATTGATCTGCTTGTTTCAGCAGTACTCTCATCATAAGAAATTAAGATATAATATCAGCCTATCAACCCCCAAAATACGTTAAATTTGAAATAACAATATTCCATTTGGTGTCTTCATACATTCTAAAACCACGCCTAACGGCGCCAACGTGAAAATGACGTTTCGATATCGGATATCGTCGTTTTGATATCGTCAGTAAGCAAACACTGATGTTGACAAGAACTCGCCACCATTTTCCAGTTTTACTCTCTGCATTTCTTACGAAAATATCCATTATTATCCACAGAATCTGTTTTGTAAAAGTGACAGATCGAAGGTCAATCATATTTCATTCTTTTTTTATGCAATTTATATGGCGAAACCTATACTAATGTCATCATTTTGCTCATTTATCAATTGCACTCGATGACAAAATGGCTGCCAAACTTTTCTCCTTTCAAAGAGAAAGTAATTCTGGTGAACCTGACTCCTTAACTCCGTGCAATATGCACTTGACTCCATGCTATATGCAGAAAATATTGCACGGTTACTCCAATGCAAAATGAAAGGGGGTCTTTTTCAGGTATATAATAAGTGGCCATCTCGAACAGTCTATTTGCATTCTATGCTTAATAGAAATGTTAGGGGAAGTATAATGTACTAATATGAGATATTGCAAAACTGGACTATCCCCTTTGGTAAATATGGTAGACTGCCAAAGTAATCGTCTTGTATCTACTTCCACTGAAGTTATATCAGCCTAAGCTATTCATGCAATTGCATACTGATCAAATTCAAAGTATCAGCTATCTTTTCAGAATATTTCAATTTCACTTCATTAATAAAATCTTTTGTACATCTGACCTGTGGATACCAAAGTCTTTTTGGAACAGATATGGCTTGTCCAGATTATAGGCACAGGAGACCTGCCTGAGTTGTCCCCATGTTTGCAATAAAACAGTATGCATCTAACACCTGATTACAATTGTGTCTACTCCAAATACTGATCTCCTGAAGTCAGACTGATTGTAGTATTTTCTTTCTATAAATCTCTTCCGGCTGTATTAAAGGCTGTGATACCTGGACAACCGATACCAATTCCATTTTTTTTTTTTTCAACCCATTATTTCAATACTTCTATTTTTTCAGAATCTTTTGCTGTTGAGGAACCCCCTGATTTTGTTGAAATTGTTGTTTTTCTCAATTTTTATCTTTGCAAAACAGCCTGTTGGAATTCCTGGATTAAAAATAATTTTGTCACATGTACATAAGTGCACAACCTCTGATGACATTCTCCATAGATCAATTTATCTCTAATCGTGAGCTCTTGTGGTCCCAGCATGGCCATGGGTAAAAACTACGCAAAAATGCAATGCAGTATGATGTCAGCTGCACTGTCAGTTTTTGTAACAAAATCAAAACTAGCCCTTACTGATGTGTAAAGCAGAGTCAGGGAACCTCTGGCAAATCTACCATCTGATACTTTTCACTTTATACTTTTCAGTGAAACTTATTAAGTTCCTTTACATAAGGAAATATTGGCAAAATCATAATGCATTTGGAACTCCAGGTAACAACCATTAAAGAGAACACTTCTGGGGAGGTGATTCACCGAAAACAGCTTGTCTTCCATTTGATTTCCTTATGGACAGCCCCCATTTTTTGAATGCTGTCAAGGGAACCAAACAAAATCTTTTCTAAAAATGGTGGAAAAAGCAGATAGGTGTATCCAGTCACCATAACTTACCTTTTCAGTGTATATATACAACCATTTCTACAAGCAACAACAATGCGGTACTCAACATCATACATGCCAGTTACACTTAAGAACACAGGAACACTGGGTAGAGACATCTGAAAACATAAAGGTAGATATTAAAACATGCAGTACAGTAAGCCTGCCAAATGTGCACCGATTCTGAAAAAAAAAGACTATGAAACATTGTACTGAACAACGCATTCATGAACGCTTCAGACACTAAACATAGGACATAGACACGAACAGGTTACAAACAAGAATTCCGCGGAATGCGGTGTCTCGCCTGCTGGGGCTTTGTCACAAAACAGAGCTTAATCAGCAAAGTGTATGCATGAACCAAGTTTCATGGCTCTAGCCCTTATAGTTTCTGATTTTGGTTGGTTGGTTGATTTGATGCTTAACGTCCACGGTAAACAACTAAGGTCATGTCGGGATGGTCAGTTAACCTAGCCACACTATTCCTGGGCAGGCTTAGACCTCCTAAGCGGTTAACCAGTACTAAGTGCACATACTTTCGCCAGTAACTGACAACTGCCCTTCTTGAATCAGCGGAAGGAGAAACGAAAGTATGTGGCCAGACCGGGATTCGAACCCAGGACCTCTGAATTACGAGTCAGGTGCCCTACCGATTGCGCTACCCGGCCCGGCTATAGTTTCTGAAAAAACAGAGATAAACGCGAAAACTTGACAAAAATTGCAAAGTCAGACAACCATAAAATGTTAATCAAGACTCAATATTGATGATGACTTTGAGCTCTTCTCTTCCAGATTAATGCATGACCCAAGTTTCATGGCTCTAGCCCTTATAGTTTCTGAGAAACAGACCTAAACGTGAAAACTCGGCAAAAAGTTGTAAAGTCAGTCAACTGTAAAATGTAGGTCAAGACTCCATATTGATGATGGCTTTGAGATTTACTCTTCCAGATGTACCCATTAACCAAGTTTCATGGCTCTAGCCCTTATAGTTTCTGAGAAACAGAACTAAACGCGAAAACTTGACAAAAATTGCAAAGTCAGACAACCATAAAATCTTAGTAAAGACTCATTATTGATGATGACTTTGAGCTCTTCTCGTCCAGATGAATGCATGTCCAAAGTTTCATGGCTCTAGCCCTTATAGTTTCTGAGAAACAGACCTCAACGCGAACACTCGGCAAAAAATTGGAAAGTCAGTCAACTGTAAAATGTAGGTCAAGACTCCATATTGATGATAGCTTTGACATCACTCTTCAAGAGGTACGCATTAACCAAGTTTCATGGCTCTAGCCCTTGTAGTTTCTGACAAAAAGGCCTGAATGCTAAAACTCGGCAAAAAATTGCAGTCAGTCGACCGTAAAACTTAGGTCATAAGTCAATTCTGATGATGGCTTTCAGATCTACTCTTCCAGATGTATGCATGAACCAAGTTTCATGGCTCTAGCCCTTATAGTTTCTGAGAAAATGACCTAAACGCAAAAACTCAACAAAAAATTGCGAAGTCAGTCAACTGTAAAATATAGGTCAAGACTCAATATTGATGATGGCTTTGAAATCTACTCTTCCAGATGTATGCATGAACCAAGTTTCATGGCTCTAGCGCTTATAGTTTCTGAGAAAATAACTGAACGCAAAAAATCGATGAAACTGAACGCAAAAAATCGATGAAACTTAACGACACCGGAAAAGCAATACATATGTCTCGCCTCTTCTTCACAGGCGAGACAAAAAATTCTTTCCAACTGGTAGCTCCCATATGGCCAGGAATGTCAGACTAGTACTGCCTGCTTCTATTAGGCTACCGATACTGCCATGGCCCATGAATGTCTTATAAAACATTCCCTTACAGCTGTCTTTTATCCAAATTTAAGCCAACGTGCAAGACTGTATCAATTTTCTTCTTTCCAAAAATGGAAGTTTGAACTTTAATCAAAATGGAAACTGGAATATATTTTATGCTTAACCCATGAGGGAAAATAAAGTCTTGCCTCTTGTTTGGAAAATCAGCCATTTACACTGTATAGAAAATATACTCCTATGAGGTTTTCAAGTGTGTTTTGAAAAATAAACTGTTGTGAAGACCTGGGTATTTTACTACAGAAAGAAAATGTCATTACCGTAGCTAGGACAGTGAAAGCCTCAGGATCTAGAACATACACAGACTTGTCTTCTGTTCCTAGTACTAGACAGCTGATAGCATCTTCATCTGACATAGATTTCTTTAGTGTGCTTAGACTGGTAATAACAGTCTGAAATGGTGACAAAATACATTGAATACATTTAAGAAATAATTTTTCCTTACCCCTGAATTATTGCTGATAAACACGTTGTTGGAGGGCAGATCACGAAATATTAATTCACGACGGCTGCAGGCCGGAGTGAGTTAATATACGTATCTGCCCGATAACACACGTGTTAATCAGCAATAATTCACAGATGAGGAAAAAAAAAATTTCAATTCTAACTTTATGCAGAATGAAAATGCAAGTATATTACAACGTTTTCTTAAGGACTATCTTAAAGGCCGACGTCAACAGAAGCAAATTTTTACATTCCACGTCATCAAGGCGAGGAAATTGGCACGTCTTGACATAAACAACATATATTATCACAAATTTTTACATGCTGCCACTTCCTATGCATTCAATGGGGAAAATGCTAACGGCATGTTAGAATTGTTTATTATCCTATTAAAGTATTATGCACTAAGAATGCGTTTGAACATATGGAATTTCGTTTGGTAGTACAGCTGACTACTACACATGTAATGTCATTGACAACAACCGTGTCAACAACACATTTGCTTGTTTCAATAATGTTCAATTTGAAAGCAATAAAATCTGATTCTAAAGGGTCATATGATAAACAGAGTCTTACACTACTGGTCATTTCATATGAAATTTATGCAACTCCCCGAAGGCTTGTTTCATAAATTTCATATGAAAAGACCACTCCTTTAAGATTCTCTATATCTTCAAAATGTATTGTGAACTGCCAGGTTTTCTGCCATTTCTTCACAGGGAAAAAACATGTGACTTCTTGTTTGCTTCTCTGGCTGACAAAGGTTAAAAGCCCTAGAAAGCCCTTCCAAAAACAAATCTACTCTTAAAGAATTTCTAATATGGAGCAAATTCTTTCCTATAAGAGTTATAAGAAGACAACAAAGCGTGCCTAATGGGTGCCTGACTTTTAAGGTTACAAAGTATCCTGTCTCAAAACATTGTTAACATATCTAGCCAGGGGTGAATGTGATAGCTAGTGCACAAACTAAGTTTGCTTCAGAAGCTAGACTAAGTCAGTTGTTCCCTTTGGCATACAGGGCCAACTTGTATGCCACTTCTGGACACTTTGCGGACATTGAGGGTCGGGTCCTCGTCCACGAATTTCAGGATCATCCCTCATATCTGTTCAACATTTCCACAGAATCAGGCACTTACTTGTCTTTTAAGAGGTGTGTTTTTATAGACTTCACAGAATGAGGCCATATCCCCTGCATCTGACAGCTGGAGAAACCTCAGGGATCTCACTGTTAATGTTGTGCCATCAGCCCTAAAATTACATAAATTTCCATCCAAGTACCAGTATGTTTTACATCAATTTTCTGACTTGCCAGTAACTAAGATAAATTGGATACATCCCACTGTTTTTCTGTCATTTTTAGAATAGGAAACTACTTTTGCGACTTCCTGTTTGATTCCTTAGAGGACAAAGCCATTCCAAAGTGGTGTCTACTAAGAGAGTAAATTCTTTCCTTTCAAAGTTGATGCCCATTTTAAAAGAAGACAAAAATGAAAATGACAGAGTTCCTTCTCAAGAAAGTAAACCCATTTATCTTAATAAAGTAAAAATAATGGCAATTGAGCTTTAAAAGTTTGTTTGCCTGCGATCTTTGTAGCTTGTTTCAGTATTATATGCTATCCCTTTAAAACGCAATGTTTTCAATGAACTAAAAACTGTATAGTGTAAAAAAGGTTACAGACTAATGTGACATTTCTACTACCGGTAGTGTTCATCATCAAATTTTTTCTGTTTGATTTGGTACAAATTCTGATAATACAGAAATATCAAACAACAGAATTCTCATTCTAAAAAGACAAACTGATTTTTGATGCCATCAGCTACTCTTTCACTTAGGAGCTTCGTAATAATAATTCTATAATTATCTCTATATACATGTATTCACATTCATTAAACACTGTTATTCTCCTTTAACTGATGTTGTGGCCAAACTATGAATTCCACATGAGTGGAATGCCTGGCCTAGTGGATAGGTTGTATGCCTGTCATGCAGGGTGTTGGGGGTTCAATTTCTATGGGCAGCACATGTCTGATCAATTTTTCCAATCTAATAGACCAGAGAATTCACACTCCTTGTGCTCTGAACTGGAAAAAGTGGTATCAGAGTGGCAGTCGGTGACTGCAGTGTCACTGAATGTCTGTGGTGGCATCTGCTTCATCAAACCAACAACACTGTACATCTGCACATAAAATGCAACACATACTGAGATAAGTGCCTGATATGGTTTCAAACCCAGCAACCATTAAACAAGACTGACTGCTGGACAAACAACAATTCTTACCTCATGCCCTCCAACATTTCTCTTAGAACATACACATTTATTTTGTCCTGGAAAAAATAAACATATATAAAGTACATAAAAGGTGGTTTAACTCATAAAGTATAAAAGCATCTGTCTTAAAATAGTGACAATACTAAGAACTGATAGTCCTTTTACAATTGAAAAGCATCTGCATTTTTTGTTCAGTCTATAACAATAACTATACTGACACAGTTTAAACCAATGTTTCAAAAGTGTAAGCCTATAAATGTACACTGTAAACAAAAACAGGCAAGGTCTTTATGATCCAAACTATTTTTTCAAAACTTCTTATAAAGGTGCCTGCAAACTCTTTCTTTTTTTTTTTACATGAAATTTGAATACTGTTTTTAAACATTATTGAAATTTAACTTTTTGACATTCATCTAGTGTAAATTAGTGGGGGAAGTTAAAATTCCTTGAACCACAAAAGAATCTTAGAGAAAACCACTAGCTTCATCACCCATAAATGTTAAAATGTCAATTCTTATATTTACACTCTATTATAAGCTTTATATGCTTCAGAATCATATTACAACTGGTAAATAGAAAATTACCCAAAATTACTAATAAGGAAAAATTTAAACCTGCATTTTGTCTTAATATCAAACAGCTGTAACCAAAACTGAAAGCCATTCAAATGTTTTGACATTCAATCAAATTACTCAGTTATCACAATGTCAGCTAGGCGTCACCACACCTGGGCAATTATTCTTCACTGGCAGATGAACTCTGTTACTCCAAATAGGTTCATGTCAGGAAATTCAGGAAATATATTAAATGGAAATAGCCTTGAAGGTGGTATAATTGTGGATATAAGAGCTAGATCGCGTGACAGTTACATGTCAAACAATTTCTTGATATTTTCTTATGACCATAATGAGACCACAGCACAAGATGAATAAAATGATACAGTTTCGTGGCTAAGCAATATCATTTCAATGTTAGAAAATTCATCCGCGTGTGATTGGGTGATCTACTTACAGCAAATGTCACTGGGTTGTAAATTCGTGGATGTGTTCGGCCACGTGATAAAAAATTGACGTACCCGCGTCAGATCACTTGTTTATTATTTTCTGTTGCATAGATGCTTTTGGAAACTTTTTAGTCTTACACAGATTATAGGTAATCCAATCTATATCAGATATTAATGATTAAAGGCAGATACCCATCCATTTAAACAGGACTCATAAAGCTCTACATTGACTTTCCTACAACTAACACAATTATAACTGTAGTGTCATGGTCCTTACACAGAACACGTTGAAATTCACTGTATTACTGCATGGGTATATCCGCTTGAATACAAAATAACACTATGCACAGACTGTTTTCTTTGAAAAAAATACGAGTCTGGATTTAGCCCTACTCTCAAAATATAGCACTTTCATTTTTCAAGAAAAAGAGGATAAGGACCCCCGGTATAATAATCAAATAAGAGAACAGTTTTACAATAAAATTTGGCCCCCATACTTGGACCAACTGTTCACGGGAAGGTACAAAATTAGTAATCATTGCAATGTTTTCTCAGGCTGATATCCGAGATTAGAAAATGGCCGCTTTTCAGGTATGCAAAAAAGAAATAGCAGAAGAAGGCATAAAAGCACTTGGTCAAACTGTTTTTAAAGTTTAATTCCCTATTTAGGCTCTAGGCATTTGCTTTTGTTATGAAATAAAACCTTTATGCATGGTTAAATGTTGGAAGAATAAACACTTAGTGGAACTTCTTGTGCGCATGAATATTATGCAAATTACTAACACCCACGAATTTACAACTCCCACGATTTTACAACCTCCAACCATACTTCATCTAACTGTACCTCTTTAACCTGGTTCCAAAGATCCTCTTCTACTGAATTAACAGGTAAGGGTGGTAGTGTGAACTTGAAATATGGTCGGAGATTCTTGTAGATGTAGATGTACGGTCCTGACGCTACTGCTATGGCTGCGAAGAGATTTAACTACCAAAATCATAGACATGTATACTTGGGCAAACAGTATAGACCATACTCCTACAGGAGCAGTCTGATCAAGTTTGCACTGTTTGAAATTCTACTAGAAAGTTTCTGACATTATCACAAAGTAACAGCAAACCTGGCCCCGAGGTTATAAAACTTGAGTACATTCTCAAACTCAAAATAAAGCACACTGATAGGCTGCTTCCGAGCACATGCTCAGAAGCAGCCAATCAGTATGCTTTATTTTGAGTTTGAGATTATTCTCAAGTTTTATAACCTTGAACCCTGTTTAAATTTGAGCTACGTCACGTGACTTCCAACAATGTGGCAGTTTTGTCATGTGACTCTCAGATCATCATTCTGTTCCATACAGCGTAATCAGAGACCTCACTGTTGGCACTATGGCTTGGGTCACTACCATAGATGGCTGATGTGACAAGCAAAGACTCTGATCTGACTGCACATAAACTGCACTTATGTGCAGTCTGATCAGAGCCTTTTCTTGTCACCAACGCCAGACTGTAGGAAGTCACATGACGTGGCTCATTTCAGGATGATTAGAGTGATCGGTTATTGTGTTCTAATATCTATTGTACCGTCAACTCTACCCCCCCCCCCACTCCCCCCCAAAAAATGCACATGAATAGGGCAACACCTGCTTTAAACGACCACACTGAAACCCTCCCAACTACTTTTACTATTATTTTTTGTTTAATTAAGCAGCTGCCACTGTTAAGTGACGACAAACTCCTGAACTTTTTGCCAACAACTGGAAATTCTTCACGGGTACTTTGGATTCCTCCACTACGATTGGCTGGCGTGATATTAGTTTAAGTGTATGGGTATACCTTCATGTTATGCCACCATTTTACAAAGAGGAACAACTTCCATGACTTTTGTATTCTTCCCTGGATGATCAAAATCCTTCCAAATGAAGGTCAACTCTTAAAGGAAAGAATTTGCTCCTATGGGACCAAATTCTTTCCTTTAAGAGTTGACCATATTGAGAATGGAGGCAAAATTGAAAATAGCAGAGTTGATTCCCCTGAAAGTATACCGATTCCCTTTAATTCTTCTAGAAACCCTATAAAACCATCATAATATTTGGGAAAGGCATTGACCGTAATGACCCTAAAATTTCAGACACCCGAAAGTTGGACAATTATTGTTCTAAAATTCTTAGACAGTAGATTTTATAAACATTAATACATCTAAATGATGCTTAGAGAAAGACAGTGCTAGTATAGTTCCCAGGATTTTGATCTAACTTCACTAAGCACTGAGGAGCCCCAGCAGTGCTGGCCTACTGATCTAGCAGACCGGTTTCAAGCCCTGCTTGAGGCGAGAATCTTTCCTACTGTAAACAGGGTTCCATTGCACACAGCCTTTCATTATCACCATCCCATCATCCTGATATAACTGAAATACTGTTGGAAAGGACGTAAAATCGCAAGTCATCCATCCATTCATCACTAAGCACTGATAAGTACCTGGTGTTCTAGGTTCATGTGTGTCCATGTAGAATGTTACAACTCCAGTTGGTAGGTCGATGATAGTGTTCTCACTCAACAAATCTGTGCCTGTAACATAGTGTAAAACACCATATTGGACCTAAGTAGCGCACTGTGCACTTTACTGTTTTAAATTTGCAGCAGAAACATGAAGTAAACTTCCCTTGATCTGTTAAGCACAAATTCAAAGAAAGCTGCATAAAAGCCAGCAGAATTTATTGGTAAAAGCATCAGATAAAGCATCTTTGCTGGCCAGCTCCAGTTGAGTCTGTATTACTCTGATAGTCAGGTTCCATATTGAACAAGGGTCTGAAGCCAGACTACATCTTCACAAGCCAAGGGTACTAAGTCTACTCTGCTCCTTATGTAACCTTGGCAAACAGCGTATTCATAAATCAAATTTCCCACTGCGCCATTTCGTTGGATGCGAACAACTTTCATTGCATCCCATCAAATTATCCATAACAGAACATTTTCCGCATAGCAGGCACCCTTGTCAATAGAAAAATATCATGAACAATTACCCAGAAAGAATAGATGGTCAAGATTTTACCAATTCATCAGTGTTTTCTGAACAATTATGTGAAGCTATTGGACATCTGTGGCTTGCAACAGCTTCCAATTGGTCTAAAAATAACATGTGTCAAGGGGAACAACTTGCTGCAGCCAAAGGTGATGCTCCGGTAAATCTGATTTGTGAATAGACCATTGCCCAAGGGTATGTAAGAAACAAAGTGGACTTATTCTCTTGGCTTGCGAAGCTGCAGTACAGTCACATAAGGATGAAAAAGCTTTCCAAATAAAACTCAAAAGATTCTATTGTCTATTCAGCTTTTGTAAACAATCATACCAATAAAGCAGCAAAAAATATGTATGCTTGTAATGTTTGAAATGCCTGAGTATTTATGACAAGTACAGCATACTCACAGTAGTGTTCAGTTCAGTTCAGTTCAATTCTCATATCGATGTTACCCAAGTGGCTCAACGGTACGTAACCATAGTTGCACACACTTGGCGCCGTGTGTCCGTCCAATTCACAGTAGTGTAAGCAAGCTTCCCTTTGTATGTTTATATACCCATCTAGGATGTATGTGTACATTCCTTAATTTTTAATGACTTCCTGTTTGCTTCCCTGGACGACAAAACCCTTCCAAAAAGAGTCTACTCTTAAAAGAAAGAATTTGCTCCTAAAAGAGCAAATTCTTCTCTTTAAGACTTGAGCCTTATTGGGGAGGGAGGCAAAAATGAAAAAAGTGTATCCATTTACCTTAATACACAATAGTGTCGCCAAACATTTAATAAGCAACTTCAAGTGACTCACCTTTGTAAACTTTCAGTTTCATATTAAATGATCCGGTTCCCAAGTCAGCAATGATTAGCTTCCAGTCCCCATCTGCCTGTATGTCTGACAGGGTGATACACTGGGTGAATGTGTAAAGGGAGGCAACTGGATCATGGTAAGCATCCAACCACTTTGACTTCACATCACTGAAATGACCAAAATACATTATTAAGTCACAGTATTTACAGGGTATTCCCTAATTTGCAGACATCTCTTTTTTGTAAGAATCTCTTGTATTTTGAAATGTTGATTAGTTAGTAAATATTGCACAAGGCTATAAGTAGCCATTTCAAGCAATTTTTGGCACAATGTGTAGACCCAGATTGAACTGCTGGGTCTACTCTTGTTAGATTAGTATATAAGTCTAATATTTAGTAAATGTACTTGGGTTGTGTTAACCCTATTGAACTCAGAAAGGCCAAAGCTCTATGGAGTTTTGGCCATTCTGAGTGCAATAGGGTTAAAGAATTAAGCAATTTTATGTTATTAGTATTCTTGTCTTTACTGAAATAAGCATTAATGACTTTGTCATTTTTATCATTTTTAATTTCCATAGAATAGAATAGAATTTCAATTTCAGAATACTGAACATATTAAAGAAAGACACCTAAATTTTTTCAAAGTCTACCCCTAAGCAGATAACTCCTGTCCTATATACTGTCATGTTCTTGTTGCAGATATCAAAAATATTAAATGTAGAAGCCCCCTCTCCTCAACACCTCTCACTTTTAGTGGAGTGCACATAATGAATGAAGTAAGGTTGGCATATGCAACCAAAATAAATGTGGCTTTTTCTGCGTGTCAACATGCAAACTTATTGTTGATATACATATACAGAGCAGCATTTGGGATATATACATTGTTTTTGTGGGGTTTTTTCAAAGTATAATGTATATTTAGCATAACTAGCCAACAAAGAAGATCTGAGACATCCTCCAGAACTCAAGTAGACTTGCTGATATTTCTCAGAAAATATATGTTAAATCTTAATTAAAGGATCTGTTAAATAAAATAAGGTATGATAAGTTAATTGTATGCCCCCACCCCCATTAGAACGAGCATGCTTTGCCAGTTATCATATCTGGCAGACCTTTGTATTGCATTGTCCTTTAATTTGTATTGCATTGTCTAGACTAGCAAAAAGAATATAGAATGGCAGCAGGCAATATGAGAAAATGACAATGTATACTGAACAATAAAAGAAATTTTACATGCATTTATACATAAAATTTTCAATGTATGGCAATGAATCCAAACTATACTTAAAACTGTCTGTTAGAGTATCTGCATCTGTTGCTATTTGTGGTATTTATTTTTTAAAAGCCTTGGTAAAATTTAAAATATGAATGAAGTGTTTCTAAAAAATTTATTTGACTGTTGATGTAACATTTTTTTTTTGTTCAGTATATGATCCAATAGTTTCAACATATAATTAATCTCCACCATTTGGTTATATAAGTGCTGAACCTTGAAGTCTCTAGATATGATGGGGATATACTGACAACTCAGAGGTATAATATTTCTTCTAATAAACACTTCCTCTTCATCAAATCCCTCCTCATCCTTCTTCTGTGAAAAAAAAGTTGCCAAACATTCTACCAAAACCGGCTTTAGACCACCGAAATGTCATCTACTACCCAAAATTTGTTTTCACAATGCCCCTGGGGACTATGGTAGTATGATTTTCTGCTTGTTCACCCTCCACAGAAAAATCAGAACTTGTTTTCATGGAAAATTCAGAAAATTATCTCCATATTATCCTGAAAGCCACTCCAGCTAAGATTCTTGTATGCATCTGTAAGAGTCAGGAGAATGAAGAGGTGTTTACACAATGTTCTGTATATACTGAACCTCAAAAACAGAACACCACTTGCCTCTATATTTTTAGAACATACTCAAAGTCTTTTCATTTATATATATTTTGTAATGGCTAAATATGAGGTACATAATGCCAATCGAAGAGACTCAATCAAATCTAGTTATGCCAGAAAAGTACATGCCAAACTGGTTAAAGCAGCACTTCATCACAGTAAAATTTAGAATTCATCAAAAATGCCCCAAAATTGTGTATTGCTATTAATGGAAGTCATACAAGTTTTTTATTTTATCATGCATATGCTGCAAAATTCACCTGATAACAGGGGTATGATAACATGTGATATCATGTCACTTTAGAACTGCGCTTGCACAAATGTTATCAGGCGATGCCTATAGAAGCAATCTCTGAAGACAATTGGCTACATACTGATGTTGGCCGTGATAACAACTTTCGATTGGTTAATGACATCACCGACTTACGTCATTCGCGACGTCAGTTTACTTTTCTTTTGTTTGACACTCTTTACGCCTGAAAATATTCTAATAATGCATGATAAATAGAAAACCATGTAAGTGCCTTTTGATATCAAGTTTATCAGGCTCAACCAGAAACACGTCGGACTGGCTCGGCAAGCCTCGCAATTCCTACGCTGTTTCTGGTCTCACCTGATAAACTTGATATCAAAAGACACTAACATAGTATTCTCTATATATGTTAATTTGTCTTTTCTAGGGTCTTTTGTCCTCTTCCAACTTGACTAACTAAATTCAATGAAAACTGAATTATGTTTTAGATAAGATTTATAGAAAAGGTTTCAAATTTTGCAGTTTCAAACATAAGTGGTGAGCCAGTTCCAAGGTTTTGTTGACACTGTATATGGTATAACAGTGGATAGATAACTTGTGATTTGATTTTACGTCCTTTCCAATTGTATTTTAGTCATATCAAGACAATGGAAGGGTGAAAATTAAAGGTTGTGTGCAAATTGGATCCCTGTTTATGATTGAGAAGAATTCCGCTTCTAGCAAATATTGCAATGAACCTGTATAGGACCACTAGATCAGCAAGCCAGTGCAAAACTCACTGAGCTACCAGGATTCCTTGGAATCACAAGAAAAGTGCAGTCAACTGGCCATACATTCAGCCATATAAGGCTCATTATCTTGATAATAATGGAAACACACAAACACAAAGTGCTTAAACATATACATGTACAATGGCTAAATTTCGGGACACCTTCAATAATTTATTTTCCATTTGGGACAAACGGAAATTATTTATTTAAGGTGTCCCAATACTTAAGCACATGACAGTTATATTACTGATCCAGGGCCAGCAGACATCCACAGGACATTGTCACACTGTTTGAATTCAGAACAGAAAATTTGCTGCAAATGAACCTCTGTTTGGATGTCAGTTTTGAAGGAATAAATACATTTTTGAGGCTACATATGCACATTCCTGTCAATTGCACCATCTGCCTATCCTTTCCTGAATTTCCATGATCTTCAAACTGTGCCACATGATGTGGCACAGAGAGTAGATCATGGAAATCCAGGGCAGCCAGAGCTCTAGATAAGAGGGAGTATTTGATGACAATAAGGGATAATTTTTCTTATTTCTCATTGAAACCATATGTTGTGACCCCTCATCTGAACCGTCTCATCGAGACAGTTCAGATGAGGGGTCATTACATATGTTTTTATGCAGAATTAGCAAAAATTATCCCTAATTATCACTAAATACTCCCTCTTATCTAGAGTTCTGGCAGCTAACTAACATGTCCCAATGTACACTGTCACTGGTACCGGATTCAGTCATGTAATTCTGGCTATATATATGAAAGGTGGCAATGCATATATGTGTGCAGTGAAACCGATATAAACAGCTCTGAAAGCACTGTTGTAAACCTTGGTTTTAATTTTATTTCATTTCTTCTTTTCCCATCATCAGTGTTTTGTGAGATGCTCTCCTGACTGAAACAAAATGAACTTTAACTATCAAATATGTTTTATACTATATTCTTCAGTTAGCATGGTCCGTTAGTATGCTGAATTGCTATGATCTTGTATCATAAGTGAAACTAGTGCTTTTAAAATTCTACAGCGTCCTAGATAAGGTAGAGTTTTGAGGATAATTTTGAGGATAATTTTTTCTTATGTCTCAACAAAATCATATATTATGATCACTCATCAGAACTGTCTCAGCGAGAAGGTTCTAATGAGGGATCCCAACATATGTTTCTATGGAGAAATATTGACATTTATTCCTGAATTATCCCTGTAACCCTTTCTTATCTGAAGCTCTGATCTCTGTAATTACCCGTAATGTGGGTATATATTGGGACACCTAAAAATAATGAATTTTCCATTTGGGACAAATGGAAAATTTATTATTTTAGGTGTCCCAATACTTAAGCATATTAGGGTGTTTCTCTCCTGAAATGGCTTCATTAATGAATCTAAAATGTATATATTCAGTAACTAAGATACAAGATATACCATATTTCTCTCAATCTTGTTAGACAGATCTAGATCTTTGGGATTGTTTTGGAAGATAAAAGCCCATTCTATAGCTGAATAACACAAGGCTGATTTACATACATGTATCTGTGGCAATCTTGGAAGAATGAACTTACATCTAATCATGAACCAAAATAATAAGTAGCAACAGGTAGGCTGATGCAACCAGCAGAGTCACTTCAACTATTTTGCAAATCAGAGCTTAGCATAAGGGCAATTTGGCCAAAATACCTATTAATCCTATTTAAGGCCCCGAGGGCATAGCATTTTAGGAAAGGGGTGTTATTCAGAGCCTAAAGAGTAGTAAATCAGCTGCTACCAAAATGAATGGATATACTTTCAGATGATACAGAAGTAGTTCTACAATATTCCTTTTTTTTGTTTCCTTCTCAATTGGGGCAGCTCTAAAAGGGAAGAATCTCCTCTAAGAGCAAATTCTTTCCTTGAAGAGTGGACCTCATTTGGAGGAATTACTTTCTCCAGAGGAGCATACTAGAATTCATGTTCCGCCTTGTAAAACTGATGGAAACACCAAGGTTGCAACACACTACATGTATAACATTATTTTTGGAAAAAAAGGCAGGGGGCATTTATAAGAGCATGGGCATTTATTAGGATTAATATGGTAGTCTCCCTCAAACTGACATAAGAATCAGATTGACTGATTTGTTCATGGTAAACAGATGTGGTCATGTCGGGATGGTCAGTTGACCTAACCACACTGTTCCTGGGCAGGCTTAGACCTTCTTAGTGGTTAACCAGTACTAAGTGCACATACTTTCGCCATTAACTGAAAACTGCCCTTCTTGAATGAGCGGAAGGAGAAACGAAATTATGTGGCCAGACTGGGTATCGAACCCAGGACATCTGACTTCTGAGTCAGATGCCCTACCGACTGCGCTACGTGGCCCGGCAAAAGAATCAGAATTGTTTAAATAGTGGTGTTACATCCAAAGACAATCTTCACCAAGAGCTCTGAACAGGGAAGTATTTTTTTTGTAATTGAAACCTCTGCACACTCAGCAGCAGAATCAGAATTGTTTACTGGTGACACGTCCAAGGCAGGACCTGTGAATCAGGGAAGCTAGTCCCTAGCCCTTATAAGAGAAGTAAACTTAAAAATCAGGGAAGAGAGTTCCAACCTCTAGAGTCGATTCCCCTAATGTAGGCCGGTTTTAGACGCAATCACACACTGTGTTGCCATTTGTAGCGCCTAAAGTGGTCTTTCCCATTACAAGTCACAAGGAATATCTCAACTTTCTTAATGCTACAAAAGTACAAATACATATGTCAGGGGCAACTAAAAATAGCTCAGAAAGAATTAAATTGTACTGGAGTTACAAGTGCTAATGCCGCTGGAAACACCATCCTTAGCAAATGGCTCCTTAAACCTGTCCTGTCTCGGGAAATATGGATTCAGTTCCATTCACTGTACCATACTGACTGACCAATCAAAGTATAGTTGATAAACGGGCATAAAATAACGAAATCTGACATTGAATTAGTTGAAAATCACAATACTACCTGCAGCTGTTCCATGCAGGAGGAAAATGAAAGAGAGAAACATATATTATTGCAGAAAACTTATGGTGTACGAAATTAGGCTGATCGACTCTAATAGTCTGGGGGATAGGAAACTGCACTTGTAAATATGAGTACCAGCCAATTGGGTTTGAATGATGAGCATTTTTTGCATATTAAGCAGTGGTCTGCTCGATCAGTACTTCAATGGGTAATCCCATAGGCCGGAGCCCATGGATGGCATCAGCAATGATTTATTTCTCTATATAAGTGGTGCCCAGAAAAGGCACCAGTCCCAATTCAAAATAGTATCTTTTTTTCCCAGCTGCAAGTTGGAAAATTCCCAATTGCAGGAAGAATTTTTCTAGCGACCATTCTACAAGCATAAATTTACTTGCTTGCTTAGAGAACTGGCAGATATATAGCTATAATTGAATATAATTATCACATACTCAGTTTCATGTCCCCTATCCCACCATTTGAGCCAAAAAAGGTGTATCTGAAATTCAACGTGATTTTTCCCAATTCTGTGGGCACCGGCGCCATTCCCAAAATAGTGAAAAAAATCACTGCATCAAGTCACTACAGTGTTTTTTGTTTGTTTTTCTGTATCAAGGCCATCAGGCTGTGAATCTACCCAGCTATATCTTCTTGGAAAATGCTCACAAGTATGTTAATTGTTATGTATGTGAGGTGCACGACAAGTTTCAGAGCAAATGGTTTGGTTTGGTTTGGTTCAAGGCCATAATTAGCCGTGCTGTCTCACTTGTATAAACTACTATAAGTAAAGTCAAATTAATGATTCACAGTATAATCCTGTAATAGAACGCATATATATTAATTTAGTCACAGATAATAAATCATGCATATGCATGCATATAAATCCTGTAAAGAATAGCCAGCAGTTAGTAATTTTTTTTTTTTTCAATATTTCAATTTTTATACACATTTATATGAAATTTGCTGTATGGGCCCATTTATTCGTCTGGAGTACCTACTCAGTTTTCCCTTAACAACATGAAACCATCTATATCAAAATCCTAAGTGTGGCCGGTTCGACCATTACTCAGCACATTGCATTAAGATTGGCAAAACATGACAAAATCAAAAAATGAACATAACATGGCACACTCATACCAGTGCTCCAGATAAGCAGCGTATTTGCGTAAATACCCAATAAAATAATTGAAAAACACAATTGACCTTTTCCTGTAAGCGTACCAATACGCATACAAAATTCCCGGTACGCAAAGACCCAAAAGACAGAAGCGTAACGACGGTGTTATCCAAGGCTTTCATGTGTAAACAAAAGCGCCAGGTGTAATTCCTATGCCGCGTGTTCAACTATCTGTGTTGACCTCACAGATTTACCGCAGCGTTATTTATAGATACACTGGTACTCGTTCTGTACATGGTGCGCGAGAAATGGCGGGAAACAGACTAAAAACAGCGGGAAAGAATTTTAAAGTGCACGAACCGAAGATATCAAGTCACCGGTTTCCGGGAATGGCAACGACTTCGTCTTGCTTAAATACAATATAATTATTTTTGACGACCGCTTCTAGCAACTTGAAGCTACCGATTGCATTTTCCAAGTTGAAAACTGATTTAACACACACGTGTTATGCCCATCGAGCACAGCGCACGTGCGTAAAACAAACAGTCAGGAAATGAAAAACGTGCCTCGGAAAAGGCTCATAACTTCGGCAGGAAACCTAAAAATCTTTTTTTTTCTCGTGAAAGATTCTGCAAACTCTTTAATGAGACCGGATTTGGCCGAGCTGCCCCTCTCGGGTTCATCCCTTTGGCCGTGATATACCGGTGATTTAATTTTAATTTGCTGGCAAAGCCACTGTAAAAGTCTCACCTTCTGACAAGCTGTCAATTATTGCGATGCGACACTTCTAAAGACGTAAACTGACCAATCACGTGAGGCGGTAGATCTAAGACAAAGATACCGTGTTGACCCAATTCGTTTATTGATCAAACAGTGATCAAGAAAGTGTGAAATACTGACACGTGCCGTATGCTACTGCTGATTAACGACATACGGTAGTGGGGATTAAGAAGGTGTGAAATTCCAGGTAAATGTGAGGTGGCATTTACGATGATTTTATTGATTTCTGGTTCAAATAAACAGTCCCTCTGTAACTCTGTCAAAGGTGCGAGCAATGGGTGGCTTCTTCAAAACTTGCAACAACTGACATTTGACGAGATTTTAAAGAAGTACAGCCGGCAAAAATAACGCGTCCGCGGGAATCCTCGGAAAGCAATTATTGGCGTCCGGGCCGAAATTTTCGCGTCCAGGGACGCTGAATTCGGCGTCCCCGAGATCCCTGGACTATAGATAAAGATAGATACCGATGCAAAATCATGGTGATGCAAAAAGTTAAGATTGCAGCACTATTGCTAACTCCAGTTTTACCAAATTGCACAAATAAAAATCAGAATACCCAATTAAAAGCAAAATCAGTGGGTAATGCAAGTTGCATTACCCAATTAAAATTCAGAATACCCAATTAACAAAAAAATCAGTGGGTAATACCCAATTAACCATAAATTCTTATCTGGAGCCCTGCATACAATGTAAAAAAGATGGATTTTCCAACATGGAAACTTGTACATCATACCAATATATCAAGTGTAGCCGAAACAGCCACTTCTAATATATTTCATGAAAATCAACAAGCTTTTATCTAACATGGAGCAAACATGATACGCATTCATATTCCTCAATCAGATGAATTTGCTTTTCCTATAAGTGAGAGTAAAGTCTGTGATACCCGTGAATGATGAGAACCAAAAAGCTCTTCGCAGGCCCAACCTTACGTTGACAGCATTGAATCGCAATTGGTTTCATGCCTATAATCAATGGTTATGGCCAACCACAGACCTTACATTCTTAGAATTTAAATGTTGCAAGCAACCTTGGTTGGAATAACACAACCTCATGCTCCAGCAACAACGCTGCCCCCCTTCCCGCTGTACGGACAGTCCACACTCGCAGGGAAGAGCAACAACGTCATGGTGAACTGTTTATTCTGTTACAGTTAGGCTATCATGTCATAACTGACTGTAAAATAAACATCCTACGATTGTTGCTTCATTCCTCGGTTAGATGCGTTTGTGCCTCCCACCGGCCAGAATAAAGTCAACAAAACACATGTAATCTAACAAGATTAATGACATGAGTATGAAGTATTTTCTCCATTCAATACAGCCCAATTCTGCACTAAAACCTCTTTGTTTGGGAAATGTATATGTCCAGCTGATCCCATATCAGTGGACGTATGTCTTTTAAATCTTCATCATCTGTTACTGATAGAAGTATTTCCGTGCCGAAGTCTGCAATACCACAGCTTAGGAGCAGAGACTGTCTCAATGTCTCCCTTGGCACACTATAGTTTGGGCATTCAAGTAGAAAATGTTGCACATCTTCTATAGCTCCACATTCACATGTTGGGCTATCAGATATCCCAACTTTATTTTGGTATTCTTTCAGTTTACAGTACCCACTTTGGAGCTGCAGTACAACTCTCTGATTCTTGAGCTTGTCAAACTCAATTCTGTTGAGCTTTACAGCAGGTCTGTGTGTAAACAGTTGCCTTCCTTTTTCTGACACTTCCCACCTTCGTTGCCATTTGATGTTAACTGACTCTCTTGCTGCTGATTTGACATCAGACTGACTTGCAACCCCTATGTCACCCGTCATTTCTTCTGCCTCTTTTGCAGCCTCCTTGGCAAGCCTATCTGCGATCTCATTTCCTCTTATGTTTGCGTGACCAGGACTCCACTGGATTTTTACCTGTGTACCATCCTTTTCAAGTATATTAAGAGACTGTTGAATGTCCATAGCAGTTTTCTTATAACTTTTATTATCCCAACCAAGCTGTAGGATTCCAACTGCAGACTGGCTGTCACAAAATATAAGGACAGTACCAATATCACGTACCTTCTTTTCCTCAATGAGGAAATTGAGGGTTATTTGGATAGCAACAAGCTCACCAAGGAGAATAGAAGCCAATTTTGAAACAGGCTGTTTCAATTCTATTTCATCATTGGTGGGAAGAAAGACGCATGCACCTGCACCACATGGGCCTGGGTTGCCTCTACAAGACCCATCTGTAAAGGCTATCACTGTTTGTACTTTCGTGTTATCTTTTATCAGGTTTTCTACAACATTCCTTGATTCTGCCTCCTGAGCACTTGTTCTGTTTTTAGAAGATCCTAGATTAGACCAATACTCTGGTCTTCTCAAGGAAGGCTGCAAGTATTCAAGGTAGCTCATTTCCGGCTCAATAGCATTTAGATTCAGGTTTGTTGATGAAGTCATGTCCGAGATTTGTTGCAATATTTTACCCATTGGAGTAAGAACTTTTTCTCTAGGCTGCTCCTCCACTGATACTTGACAAGAAAGGAGACACTGTTTAATTGGCTCTGTGTTTGCTTTGGCCATAATTTTAGTGCATTCTCTTATGGCAAGTTTCTCTCTCCTCAAGTCCAGTGGTAGAACGCCTGCCTGCACTTCTAGTGCTTCACAGCTTGCAGTGCTTGGACAGCCAAGGCATAGTGCTAGGCCCTTTCTTTGAATCTTTTCAAGCTTGTCACACACTCCTACTTGCCAGACTGAAGCAGCATACTCCAAATGGGGTACAATCAAACTTTTATATAGTTTGATCATGTTTGCCGGGTTAATTTTTTCTGTTTTTCCAACCATCATTAACGCTCCAAGAGCTTTTGATGCTCTTTTTTCTACAGCCTCAATATGAGACTGGAAGGTTAGTTTCTTATCCAGGATAACTCCAAGAAGCTTTACCTCATCTGCACATTTCAAAGCTTTACCTTGCAGTTCAACTATAGGAACAGTATGATTTGGGTCTCTTGTAAACAGAACATACTCAGTCTTTCCCGTATTCAACTTCATTCTCCATTTGTACATCCAGGCAGAGATATTTTGTAGGTCCTTTTTCATGCTAAGTGCTAACTCAGGTGGATTATCTCCACTTATCCAGACTGTGCCATCATCAGCAAACTTTACCTTCTCACCATCCACACCATTACACATATCATTCAAGAAAATAGAGAACAGGAGAGGGGATAGCACACTTCCTTGTGGCAGTCCTAAGTCAGTCCTGAAAGAATCTCCAGGTTTGTTCTTGAGAATACATGTAGCACTCCTATTATGGAGGAAGTCTGCAATCCAATTCCATAATATTCCAGTCATACCTTTCTCATGCAGCTTAACAAGTAGACCATCTCTCCAGACCGAGTCAAATGCTTTTTCCATATCAATAAATGTGGCTAATGTAGCCTTTTGCTCGCTGATTCCTGACAAGACATTCTGTGAGAACCTTAGCAAAGAATGAGTTGTTCCACGAAATTTTCTAAACCCATCTTGCTCTGAATCCAGTATTTTGTGATGTTCTGCAAAGGCATATAATCTGGCATGAATAATGCGTTCCATGCATTTTCCTAACACACTTGTAAGGCTTATCGGACGGTATGAGCTTCCAGCATAGTACGAGTCTTTACCTGGTTTGGTTAAAAATTTCACATTCGCACTTTTCCGTATGTCTGGCAGTTTTCCATCATTCCATGATTTTTGGAATAAAACTGTCACAGCCTTGAGAAGTGCATCATTTGATTTAATAAGCATGTCTGTGAATACCAAGTCTGGTCCAGGTGCTTTATCTCGTTTCAATCTTTGTATGGAAGCCTCAACTTCTTCATACGTAATGGGCCTATTTAGAAATTCATCACCATCATTGGAATTCATTTCTTTGAGGTCATGCAAATTCATTAGAATACCCCACCCACAAAATTGTTCAAGGCACCTTTTAATTTCAGCTGTTTTCGAAGTCAGATCGACAGTTGCCATCTTGGAAGTCTGCTAGGTAAAAGGGACTGATAAAGAAATGAATATCTGTCGCTAATCAAACCAGTGCAAGATACTTTCTATCCTAGACTTTGCAATTTAGTCTCGGTTACCGATGAAAACATTTTGCCGGAAACAATTACGAAGTAAGGCAAATACTTCAATCTAATTGGCTGAAATTATTGTGTAGCTTTACCGAAAATCTACAAATCCGAGAAAAGAAAATAAAACCTTGCACCAGAGTAACTGCAACAGTACTTGCGGTGTTCCGCAACGATTTTCACAAGGAGTGGCGGTGGGCGGCGGTGTGTGTGGGAGCGACTAGCAGATTTGGGAGCATTGAAATACCGCAAACTACCGCAAGAAGATGTCTATAAGTTGCAAAGCTTGTTATCTAATCCCGCTGTATATTTATTGTGTTACTAGATTTGTGAATTGATTTATTGACATCCACCATACACTGATTTACTAATTGTAAAAAAAGTTCCATTGGGTACACAATGTTGAATCAATATTGAATCGACGTTGATTCAATGTCATTACGTTTGATGAACGTTGATACAATGTTGTGTCCCCAGTGGGTGTGAAGCCTTTTTGGGATTCGTAAAAACAGCATATAATGCTTGAAATTCCTATCTCCTTACCTTAGAATTGTCCGTATCTGTCCGATGAACTAGTATTACAAAAATATATATACAATTGGGGAGGTTCTTAAACACACACGATTTGCAAATGGCTATTCGTGACATTTTAGCCTTTATATTTACACAACAGATAACTTTACTTGTTGTCGAGAACTCTGTTAGGCGTTTGCCTCTGAGATCCGTTCTGATATTCTTCTTTGGTACTGGCCTTGTTGCGAATATGGAGTATAGCAGTCTGGCTGGAATTTTATTGGTAATCTTTTCCAATGGTTGTTCAACCTAGATTTAAACTGGTTCAATGATTTGGAAGAAACTACATCCTCTGGAAGGCTGTTCCATTGATTTATTACTCGCTGGGAAAAGCTAAATCTCCTTATATCTAATCGAAAGTTCTTTTTATAGAGTTTCTGAGAGTGCCCCCTAGTTCTGGTGTTAGTGTCTCTAGTAAATAGTTGATTTTGACTACAGTGGTCAATATTGTTTAAAATTCTGTACACCTGTATCATGTCAAATCGCAATCTGCGATACTGTAATGATGGTAATCCCAAATCCGTAAGTCTTTCATGGTATGATTTTGTTCTTAAAAATGGCAACAACTTTGTTGCTCGTCTCTGGACGTTTTCCATTGCGATGCTATCTTTCTTATACATGACAGGCCACACACTGGATCCATACTCTATGTGGGGTCTAACGATGGATTTAAAAAGGTGCAACAATGAGGCTTTGTTGAGGTATGAAAATGTTCTTTTTATGATACCCAAATTTCTGTTTGCCGTCTTCACACATTTCTGAATGTGAACAGAAAATTTTAGCTTGTTATCAAAAGTCACACCTAGGTCTTTTTCCTCTTGTACTGTGGCAATGGTGACGCCGCTTCTGTCCCTACTCATATAAAATTTAGAAAAATCATTTTCAGGGCCAATGTGCATGTGTTTGCCTTTTGAGTTGTTATATTTCAATTGCCAGGTTTCTGGCCAGTCTACTGACCTATAAATATCATTTTGCAATATTTCTGCCTCTTCTCTTGTATTTACTTTCCCGTATAGTTTTGAATCCTCTGCAAATAGTTTCAAAATATTGTGGATTGAATCTGGGAGATCGTTTATGTAAATTAAGAATAATACAGGTCCTAACTCGCTTCCCTGAGGGATACCTGAGAACACAGGTGCCCAATTTGATGCAGAACCATTCACCACTACTCTCTGCTGTCTATTCTTCAGGAAGTCTTCTATCCATGCAGTGATTTTTTCTTTTATACCGTATCCTTTGAGTTTGATTAGTAATCTCTGGTGGGGCATAGAGTCAAATGCTTTTTGGAAATCAAAATAAATCGCGTCCACTGAATTTTTTTGTCTAATTCTTCAGTCCATTTATCGCAGACTTCTAAAAGCTGTGTTATACAGGATCGACCTGATCTGAAGCCATGCTGGTGGTCAGAGGAAAGGTTGTTTGATTCCATATAGATCATTAATTGATCTCTTATAATCTTTTCCATTAATTTGGAACACACTGACGTTAAGCTGATAGGTCTATAGTTTTCTGCAATGGATTTTGAACCTTTCTTGTGAAGTGGCGTGATGTTAGCTAGTCTCCAAGATTCCGGAATTTTACCCTGTTCTATTGACTTTTTAAAGAGTTGGTTTAAAGGACTTTTAACATTTTCTACGGTTTCTACTAGAAATTTCGGATGGAAATTACCTGAGCCTACAGATTTTGACACTTGCAATTTTTTTATGTATTTTTCTTCAATATCTACACTTAGGTGTATAGTGTTGAAGGATTGGTTTGTCCTGATAGGAAAGTTAGGTAGGTTGTTCATGTCTTCGTTGGTAAAAACGCTTATGAAAAACCTGTTTAAGATATCAGCCCTCTCTTGGTTGTCCGTTTTAACCTCGCCATCATTACTTATCATTACTTATTAGGTTTCCGATAGATTCTTTCGTTTTTGTTTTTGATCTGACATAAGTCCAGAATGGTTTAGTATTTATTTTGATGTTTTCAGCTAGGTTGCTCTCATATTCTGATTTTGATTGTTTTAATACTCTATTGCATATCCTTTTACTTTCGTCGTAAATATTTTTGTTATTTATTGTTTTGTTGTGTATGTATTTATTCCAACTTTTACGTTTCTTCCTCACGGCTTTTAAGGCCTCCTCGTTCATCCAAGGGCTAACGTATCGCATTACCTTTTTCTTTTAAACATAGATTTCAGAGCGAACTGGCGTAATTATTCATCTATTATCATTCATAAAAATCTGTGCGATGCAGTTTTGAAATTTTCATAGGCCAGGCAAATGCGAATGCTTTCTCAATAAAAAGAAAGAAAGAAAGAAAACTGTTCATATTGGAATTTCCCTTGCGCAGGCCTAAATCAGGCACTTTGACAATGTGCCTGATTTGGGCCTGCGCAAGGGAAATATCAATATGAAACTTGCAATATGAAACTTTGTGTCTGCAAGTTTCGCATACTATGACCCCGGCGGGCACCTGACGTCGAAACGGCGTCGTAGTGACGTCGATGGTACGTCATTACGTGACATCGAGGTCAGTGCGACTTCGTTTCGATGTCATATGCCTGCTGGGACCAGATAGGTCTGCCCTTATATGATGCGCTAGTCTAGGATGCGCAATTTACATGTACATGTATACTGTTAGACAATTAATCTAGCGAAGCGACTCGTTCGTATCACATGTTTTCCCGCCATTTTTACTAAAAGGAAACATTATTTGCGAGGTCCTTTGTAAACCCTTCCTCATAGAAAAAGAATTTGCTCCAAGAGGAGCGAATCCTGAGTTAAGCCCCACTGCGAGGTGAGGCAAAATTGGTGGAGTTGCTTCCCAGCTAAATTACCCATGCACCTTAACAAGGTGAATAACGTTGTTTTTTGCATTTATAGATAATTTTTTCTTTCTTTTTCAAATTAAGTGGATAAAGATTTCAATGAAATCCATTTTTCTTAGCTTCTTTTATGTCTATGAGTCAATGACAGACGTGTACGAAGGCAGCGTTTCATAGTAAATACTGTAGAACCATATTCGACGCTGCAGAATGCGTTGTATAATCACTAATCATCACTGTCTACCCTAGCCAGGCTCCAGTCGAATCTGTATATAACTGGTTGTCAGACTGGACCCTATGTTCCTTTGCAGTGGATATATTGAACATAGGGTCTGTAACCAGACTATGTCTACCCTTGATACATTCGATAGATTAGACCACTAGCCTACGCTGCAGAATGCGCTGCATGATTAGTGGCTATCCTGGGTGTAGTCAAAAATCAGCTCTCACGGAGGAAACTATAGTTTTTTTCTGAGACTGGAAACTCCTTGACAGCACCTTGTCCTTACTAGGACGAAATACCGTATATGCGGTAATTTTCGCAGGTTCAAATTTTTGCGGTTTAGGGTCAAAAACATAAACATTAATTTTCGCGATTTTTAATTTTCGCGATTATGAACATGCGCCAAAAGCAATATTGCTTCTTTTTTAGTTGAGCCAGTTCTTTCATCAACCTGGAGCTGGGCCGCGGGTTTAATGAAAGAACTGGCTCAACTGAAAAGTACCAGAATTTACCGAAGCAAACAGAAAGAAAATATATAGACCCTGTATCTACTGAAAATATTTTGTAAGAAACATGAAATTATTTCGCGATTTTAATATTCGCGGTTTCTAAGTTACGACGAAATACCGCGAAAAATGGAACATCGCGAACATTATCGCGTAAACAGTATGCAAGTTCTTTAGCGCTCAGCCTGGTCCCCCGCCAAAACATTATGACATCACTGCTAAGAGATATTAAGTATAGCTCTGTGTTTCTTTTAAAGCGTCCTGTCATGCCATGTCGAGGCAAACTATTTATAGTAGGTTCCCACTGCCGATCAGATAAACTGGAACAGCTCGACTAGTCAAGCGAGCTCGGTCGGCTGGGGTGGTCTACCTTTTCGGCATCGCTACAGCATTCTACCCGAGCATTTCCAATACATTCGAGTACAAATCGAGGAAGTCGCCCCCAGGAGCTCGGGAAGTGATCGAGTATTGCTTGAGTAGACATCGATTTGATCGGGAAATGATCGTGTAGCAATCTAGTTTGGGGGGGGGGGAAGATACCGATAAGTATCCGATGAACTCGACCTCTCGTCGACCAATACCCGATTGCTTCCTGATCAACGCGAACCCTTTTCAATTTGTTGCCCAGATCAACTCGACCACTACCTGATCGCTAGTCGACCGCACTCAAAAGCTACTCGACCTTACAGGACCTTCAAACAAGGCATGCAGAGCTGACAATTTCTCCTAAGCTGTACATACACAAAGAGATTACAACTACAACAACACTAGAATGCCACAAAGAGGCAGATGCTGCCTTTTTATGAGGAAGTCACAACCATATCACCTCCGTCCAGCCCTCAGGAGGCTAAAAAGGGAGAGAAAGAAAGTCAGCAGTCAGCATCTCCTACAAATTTTAATCACTACCCTTTCAAGCATACCAGGGAGCAAGAGCAGCTTGGTTCCCCTTAACAGCTTCGAGGTTTGTAGACTAAGATTGTCCGCAGTGGCCGACTAATTCACGATCCCAAATGTGCCCTGTACGATCAGGTCGATCTGGTCAGATAAAAATAGCGTATAGGTCATGTTCGTCGAATAGAGATCGTGTAGAGATCGTGTAGGGGTCGGGATAATCGCTTATGCCCCTATTCCACACAGACCACGAATCCCACGAATCGCCACGAATTGATAATTTTTAGGATTCGTGGAATTGTAAATTTTCTAGTCCAATTCGTGACGCTCTACGATTCAGTTACGATACAGGTACGATGGTGTTACGAATATTTGTGGGATTCGGCTGCAATCGCACTAATATTACCAAGAATTCAGTACGACTTACGAGACTCTGTTTGAAGATACTGCACGAACCTTAGGAATCAGTTACGAACTAGTTAAGAATACGCCGAATGTATGTACGAATCCGGTACGAATAAAATGAATTCGTGACTTTTCTTGACAATCCGTGGGATTTTCTCTCAAGATAGGTATAAAAAGGCCCCAAGCCTGATCAGAGCCTTTCCATGGAACGGCACCCAGTTACTCCGGCTATGGATACGTTCCGCTGGGGTGCGGGGGATAACGTCCTTACGAAAACTGAAATACACTCTCAACGCCTTTCCTGTACGCATATATTAAGAAATCTATGGCCACAAAATGAAGTCTCAACCCACTAAGGCACATGACGTCGTAACGACGTCGTTCTGATGATGCGACGTTGTGACGTTTTATCGACGTCAGAAAAACGTCTTTTTGATGTCATATTCCCGCTGGGTAGATAAACTGCATGCATCTAGAGACTGGTTGGAGTCTTGACTGTGCGCAAATGCGTCAAGCCACAAATTTACAAATCCCCAAATGAGGTAAGAATACATAAGAATGCCTCCGAATCGATTACGATTCAGTTACGATGCCTCCGACTCGATTACGATTCAGTTACGAGGCCTAAGAATGCACTACGCATTTTTTACGAATAAACTACGAACTTTTGGAATCGGGAATTCGTGGCCAAAATTTTGAACAGCTCAAAACTTTCGCGACGAATGCCCGATTGCTCAAGAATTGCAAGAATTGACTACGAATACATACGATTCAATTAAGAACTTCACAAACTGATCACGATTCAGCTACGAATCCTAAAATTTATGAATCGTGGCGATTCGTGGGATTCGTGGTCTCTGTGGAATAGGGGCATTAGAGATCGGATTGATTGTCGGGTTGAAGTCGTGATGGAGTCGTGAGTGGTCATGTTTGGTCTTGTACGGTCGAGAAAAAGTCATTTACAAGCCCGATCAAACAATTGGTCGAACTTGGTCAGGGACTTTTGGGCGATCGGGACGATCGAGTTAATCTGATCGGCAGTGGGAACCTACCTTTAAGAATTAAGGAGAACAGGAGAGAAAGGAAATGCGGGGATCAAACACCCACAATTCTCACAGCTGCTGCACAGCAGGTCAACCCAAATTTAAAGATTTTGTAGTACTCTCCCACTGCGTTTGTACGAGGGGCATTTCAGAAATAATGTAAATGACCTCAGGGCAGCCTATTGGCTGATATTTAGCAGTAATGTTATATATCATTGGAAAGCTAAATTCAAGTGCTTTAGAATAGTATGCGTTATAGGAATTTCTAAGTCACCCATGCATGACAGCACATGCTTATATGTCATAAGGGTGTGGATACTGGAAACTATACATTTTCAGTAAAAGTCTCTTGTGTTCTATTGGTGTTTGCTCAATGAGAAAATGATATATTTTAAAGAAGAAACACGTAATACTGTCCTTTAAATGTAAAATAAGAAAGTTATACAGAAATTGTTTCCAGATTCTACACAATTAGCATAATAAACGAGATTTTTTGTCTGCTATGTGGTTATAATTGCAAAGTTATAATAAATGCATTATATCAATAAAATTGTGATTTTTGACTCAGTCACGTCTAATTTCAACAGATGACAGACATTTTATTACTGAAATGATCAGGTCAGTATATTTTGTTACGACTGGCATCAAATCACTGATGAAACTGGATGAAACGGGTGCAAACTCCACGCCGGAAATTGCGAGGTAGCAGCAATTCATGTAAAATACAAAACAATAAAGTGAAATTATTTTCTAATAAAAAGACACAGGCTCAATATATTTAACTTTGTTTAATGTAAAAATTTAGAAGGACATATTGATAGAAAAATTCATATATAAAGACTTGAAAGATTTGTTATTTAATATGACATAATGACATTGAAATATGTTGGTGGGTGGGGAAACTTATCGTAAAAATCAGGTAGGCCACTGACAAAAGAGCATAAGGTGCAATAAAAGATTATTTATAACAGAAATTAAGCATGACGAATTAAATCTTATTTATTTTTTGTTTCATATCTGTCACCAAACAATCACTTTCACTTCATTTGACCTGAAAATCGATGTTTAAACAACTTACTATACATTTCAATTTAGCCCAGGAAGTGACGTCATCAGAAATGCGCATTGTTCCATGATTAGCCTATCTTGCAAGGTAAATCTTGTGTGTTAGCAAGGCTGATACAATGTTTTTCATACTGAAATATTTTCAGTATAACAGGTATTATAGGTATCAATCCAGCTGCTTGTATCCGGAGATAAAAAATATGAATTTATCTTTACATAAATATTCCGACTGTTTCTACTCAGTGTCCTTACCCTAACAACAGTTGTCAAGGCATATTGTGAAGAAAATACCAGTGCCTCAAATGTTTTGAGTGAATTCCATTGGGAGATATGTAAGCCTATAAGTTAAGACATAAATTTAAAAAATCGGTCTACATTCCTAGGAATGGCCGAATTATTTACACTATTTCTGAAATGACCCTCGTATAAACGATTTTTCCGTCCCGTTTAAAACAATACATACACCTACATTGTTATATATTATACATTATATGTTGATACACTGGCCGCTGGTGTATCAGCCGCTTGTACACGAATTCCATTGCCATAAGCATGATAAGACTGTTACCAATTTACCTAGACTGCTCAGCAGGTGAAACGAGAAATCAAATTTCCATGGGAAAATGAGAAGTATTTCGTTTCGTATCCAAAATTAATCTCAAAACTAATACATGTCCGGTGATTCACAAAATTGGATCCGATGATTCGCTCAAAATGCCCGACCGCTCACACTATATACAGTCACGTGGCATAAAATCTTTTTTCAATGCTCTATGAATTTTAATTTTTGGGGCTATTATCAAGTATACAACGCTCCAGTTACATACATCAAAATGAGCTCTCTGACCATTTGCTTTTGTTAAAAAATCAAAATCAAATGAGATTTTCCTACCTTTTCACACACAGCCTGATTTTCCTACCTTTTCACACACACACGGGGCGCAAAATTGCGCCTATCATATCATTCGGAAGCTAAAAGTGACATGGTGCATACAGCTTTCTATCTATCATTATCCAGCTGAAACTCAGCGTTTCTTCTGGCTCGAGTAGCACTGGAATAACCCATACTCCAGTGCTACCTGAGTGAATCTTAACTCTTCAAGAAGCTACCGAGAAATATGTTGATGTTGCTTTCTTCGTACCAAACTGTTTGTTTACCGTTCAAATTACCTGAACTACAATGTAATTATTTAAAAAAAGTTCTGAAGTGTTTTATTCACTATAAAACGTAAGTTTATTTTACAAAGACAAACAAAGAAGTATAACTACAACTGCAGTCAAAATGAAATCTGCATGCGTGCGGTGTTGGGAGACTTTACTCTAAATGTCTTTTACCTTCGACAATATCTTTTTAAAGATATTTCTTGTTGAAAAGGCATAAAAGTCTGAAGGGACAACAACACATTGAGAGTAACGTCCTTTTAATTATTGGTTCTAAGCCTTTTTCAAATTAAGAGGTAGAACAGATGAAAACAGTGGCGTATTCTCAAATGTTCAACCACGTTAAAGGTGCATGTATATTGGATGCATCCATTGAATATATGGTAGCCAGGTATATTTATTTCACGTACCGTATATGCGGTAATTTTCGCGGGTTCAAATTTTCGCGGTTAAGGATAAAAAACATAAATATTATATTTCGCTATTTTTTTTATTTTTGCGGTTAGCAACATGATCGAAAAGCAAAACTATTTCTTTTTCACTTGAGTCAGTTCTTTCATTAACCTGCGGCCCTGCAATGAAAGAACTGGCTCAAGTGAAAAGTACCAGCAACTACCGAAGCAAACACAAACAAAATATATGAACACTGTGTTTACAGAAAACACTTTGTAAGAAACAGGAAATTTTTCGCGATTTTAATATTCGCGGTTTCTAAGTGACCGCGAAATACCGCAAAAAATAGAACACCGTGAAAATTACCACGTATACGGTATATAATATAAACACAACATTACTGTGACCAAGACAAATGTATATATGAAATTATTCAACCTTGAAAAAGTAGACTCTCCTGTGTTTTCTTCATAATTCTATCAAAATTTGGACACAGGCTACTTCTTTTTTTTATCTGCTTAATCTCCTTTTTTTAAAGAGTTCGGAAAAATAATTGACATGACTAGAAACCTATAATATTTCATCTATATAGGTCACTGATAGGACATTACTCTCTGTCTCTCAATTCTGAGACGATCATTTTCTGATCATTAACTCAGGTGTGGTGGGTGGCTAAATTTAGAATTTAGTTCAAAGGGAAAACAAACTTTCGGGGTGGGTGGGTAAACTATTTACAAGAAGCTGATCAGAGGCATGCTAAAACACATGCCTCTGGACCGATAATCTAAATAAGGGCCTTAAACTCCTCGGCGGAATTGGCAGAAACCACTGAAGAGGGGAGACTATTCCACATAGGAACAGTCCTGGGGAAGAACAAATTTTTCAGGGCATCACTATATGCAAGGTAT
Organism: Ctena decussata; assembly: GCA_963989385.1. Classification (NCBI taxonomy): domain Eukaryota; kingdom Metazoa; phylum Mollusca; class Bivalvia; order Lucinida; family Lucinidae; genus Ctena; species Ctena decussata. The sequence continues at coordinate 53,293,723 of OZ022499.1, read as the reverse complement.
CTAGTGTATTGTGAATCATGGGATGCCCTAGTCCTTCTCAACTTTGGTGCAGGGGTCTAGTACTTATCTTTCTCCAGGGACACTGAACCAGAGTGAATCTTGTAAAAGACGGTTAAGGAGGACTGCTCCCGGCGGGCGTCCAGGGACGGCCACTCAAGTTCGTCCAGCATATCGCCGACACTACTTGTGTTCCGCCATCGCCTGCAGGTCCACCTGGCAGCTGTTCTCTGCACCTTCTCAACCTGCTGAATCTGAGTTTTATGATAGGGATGCCAAATATGTGCTGCATACTCCAGTTGAGGGTGAACCAATGTTTTGTATGCAGCTTCCTTCGTTTGCCGAGGTGCCAATGCCAATAGCGCCGAAGAAAACCCATTGACTTAGTTGCCTTACTTGCTATTTCTGAAATATGTTGACCCCAATCCAAATTGTCTGTAATTGTTATTCCAAGATATTTGGAGGACTGAACCTGTTCCAGTGCATTTGCTTGCTAGGGAGGTGCCGAGTCACGTACCCTCATAGAATGACATTTGGCAACATTAAATTTCAGTTGCCCATCGGTCTCCCATTAGGCGAGGTTGTTCAGGTCATCTTGCAAGATCTGGTAATCCATGGGGGAGAAGATATTCCTATACAAAGCATTATCATCAGCAAAGAGACGAACAGATGACCTGATGTTGTCTGGAAGATCATTAATGAAAATGAGAAAAAGGACCGGTCCTCAGACCGATCATTGAGGGACACCAGATAGGGCCGGGCTGGATCTGAGGCTTGGCCATCTAAAACCACTTTTTGAGAGCGCTCAGAGAGCCATAAAGTGATCCAATTATGAGTAGATCCTCTAATCCCGTATTAATCTAATTTGTACAATAGCCTCCTGTGTGGTACCTTGTCTAAGGCCTTTGCGAAATCCATAATAATTACATCAGTCTGCTTGTGGTCACGATTTAGGGCACCATCCAGGTTGCTTATCAAATCGTGGTAGAACTGAACAAGCTGGGTTTCGCAAGACCTCTGACTTCGGAAACCATGCTGACAGTCAGCAAGAATGCTATCAAAGGCTAAGTGCTTGTTAATGTTACTTACTACTATATGCTCTAGGGGTTTGCAACAGATATATGTAAGCGACACTGGTCGATAATTAGCATCATCATATTTTTCTCCTTTCTTAAAAACCGGAGCTACATTTGCTTGTCGCCAATCAGCTGGTAAAGCGCCCTGAGCAAGCGACTCATTGTAGATGGAGGTCAGGACAGGAGCAATTCAGAACTACTTTCCTTTAACACCCTAGCACTCAGGCCATCAGGCCCAGATGCCTTATGTATGTTCAGGCTGTTCAACAATTTAGTGACCCCACAAACTCGGCCCATGACAATCTCGGCCCATTACAACTTCGGCCCATCGCAAACTCTCCCCCATCCCCCCACCCCCCCCCCCCCCCACCCCCCCCCCCCTATTTATACATTGAACACATGGGCCGAGTTTGTTATGGACCGATTTTCTTATTTGGGTGTCTATATCTTGTTCAATACTGTTTTCTATACCTACTAATTATTTGTCAATTGTATCCCGTTATTGTCTGACATGCCTTTTCAAATGAAGAATTCCTTTGTGAAATTCGCGAAACGATATATATATATGGGCCGAGTTTGTAATGGGCCGAGATTGTCATGGGCCGAGTTGTCCCGGAATCCGGGGTTTTACCCGAATGTTCGTCCTCGTTTGATTCTGGTAACTCGTGTACTTCCTTTTCACGAAAATCGCCATCATGGGTCACGCAAATATTTGGCATTCACACCAAAAGAAATATGGCCAAGGCTCTAGATATTGGTATATCTAAATTTTAGCATGTTTTGGTAAACGACATGACTACTTAGTGATTTGACATCCATATGAATCAAATGAACCGGAACAAATTGACTAATTTGCGTTTTGTCATATGTTTTCGTGGTATTGCATGCTTTCTGATTCTTGTGAAGAGCGAAAGTTAACTTTATTTCTATAAACGTTTCATTGTCTTCATCTTGATAATTAATAATTTTGTTATAATGATATCTATTGAATGGATGACACTGTGTTTTTAAGCCCTTTGAATCACTGGAGACCCTCTGTCAGGGATTTCACTAAGGACTGATTCACTGAATGACTGGTGGTCCACAGGAACAACTTATTCACAATTTAAGTGGTCCTCCCGATGTTTCAGCTTTTCTTTATTACCATGTGTTTTCATTTAATTTCAAAATCAGTTAGTCTGCAAGACCAGCTACCAAGTAGGAGCCCGGTAGCTCAGTGGGTTAAGCGCTGGCCTCCTGATCTAGCGGTTGCGGGTTTGAGCCCTGCCGGAGGCGGAGTTCTTTCCATCGTAAACGGGGTTCCATTGCACACAGCCTTTCATTATCACCAGCCCATCGTCCTGATATGACTGAAATACTGTTGAAAAGGACGTAAAATTGCAAGTCATCCATCCATCCTGGATTCCAGCTACCAAAGACACCTGGTCATGCCCAATAATCACTGGTCCAGCACCAACAGACTTATGGTTGATAAAACCCCTGCCTGTGCAGGGAGAGTCATCCCCTGTGCAGGTTAAAGATACCTACCATAGCTACATGGCTATAAAAATAGGTCATGTAGAACAGCTATTGATTAGTTATTGGTATTCATAACTCATGGCTCACGAAAGTCTGCCAGAGTTTACAGAACCCATTCTGGTAATATGCTTAAAACGTATTTAAAAATACTGAATATTTTTATCGGACTGGATGAATTTTTACCAGACATGGCAGGCAGTCAGACAGTGTTTCATGAATACTGACAGCTGATATTATATGTTGTAACTTTGTGGTTTCAGGGCTCTTGATCATGAAACTTTGGGGCAGAAAATGGGCCTCATTCTTAAAGTCAAGTATCAGGGCTCTCGATCATCGAAATTTGGGGCCGAAATTCGGCCCCATTCCCAATGCCAAAAAGTATGTTTTTTTCCCAATTCCAGACGAAAAATTCCCAATCTGACTAAGCCTGTTTGGTCCAAGAATATTGCAGTTGCATCAATGCAAAATGTATTAAAAACCACCTAAAACTAATAATGTAACCATAATTTATAACTTTAAAAATCGGGAAGCGATTACATTTTCAATCACGATCGTCATGTTTTGTTACCGGAAAGTGGTACCGGGTTTTATTGTACTCTTAGAGTTACTTCCCTTTCATTAGAGGGCGAATAGCCTAGCGATTTTCGCTGCAATATTTTAATATTTTCTTTGCTTCAAGGGCCAATATTGTGGTGGTGAACAATATTTTGACTTATTCTTTAATTTAAAGCCTTCCAATGCTAAAATTGGATCGGAGTTTTCACCTATTGTGGATGATTCTGCTGTATTTGAGTTTCGTACCTGAATCGATTTTTACAGACATTTTCGGCCATATCCAAAATCATAAACAGGATTACCGGGACATCCAAGAGTTAGTATAGTGATAGTGACATACCATGGGTGTTTTGTACTTGCAGGACTGAAAGTTTTGTCATGTTCTGCATTGTGACAGTCCACTTTCTCTTAGTCCTGAGTCTCATGCCGTTACGTTCCGCTACGCTTCACTACAACAGAGTACATAACGGCTATCTGGAAGAGGTCTAACTTTCTCTCAACTTCACATTATGCTTAAGTTCACAGATGCTTCAAACCTAGAGTGTTATACTGTTGTTATATTGAAACATTTTTTTGCTAGGTCCCAGTCTTGTCTCCAGTTTGAGAGTGGCAAGATAGGGAAGTTGCCAGTTCAAAGGAAAGAAAGAAAAACTCAAAACACAAAAATAGTTTTGTTATCCCAATTATTTGATAAAGTTTATTATGATTCAATCACTATCTGCTAGATCTATGTCTGCTTATACTGACTGGATTCCTCTGAAAATATAAAATACCATATGTAAGTTGTGTTGGTCTGACAATGAAAACTTCACGCATAAAACAATGAAAATTTTCCCAATTTTAGACAATGCAACGCTATTTTTCCCAATTCTAAAGGCCCCGGCCCCATTCCCAAAAAGGGGTGTGAGAGCCCTGAGTATGGTTTTTTTCCCAATTCCAGATGAAAAATTACCAATTTGACCAAGTCTGTTTAGACTAACTTTAGTCCAATAATTTCTGCGCCCAGTTCTCCCTCTTGGCTAACCCCTGCTAAATGATATTAGATGTAAGACGTTGTCATATAGTAAAAAATTGGACTGATGAAACTGTTATAAGTAGGGCATGACAAATCCAAATTGATCTACATCTTGTGTGGTAAGTTGCTTCTGCAAGACATCGGTTTTCCTGATTACTTCTACATTCTGAAGTGCGAAAAGTATTTTTTACTTCTTCAGCAAAAACTGGTAGCTTGTCCTGGTCAGCAGGACAGTGGATTTGTCAGACCTTATTGCATGGAAAGTCTTCATTCTGTGAACTGAAATATAACTGTGATTGTCACTGTCTGCTTTGTTTATACGAATATGGTGAACAGGAATATTTTTACAAAGAAAATCCTGGATATAGAATTGAAGAAAAGAAGAGAAAATAAGAATGTTTTTATTCCTGTTTATGACAGCTGTCTCAGATCATGTATAAATCACAGTTATTGCATATTTATTATTAAAGCTAGAAGAATGGCTTAAAATGAGGCTCAGTAGGTAAATCTGTTTTGTTCAAATTTGGCTGTAAGATTTAGCATTTCTTTTCTGAAACCATCACAAAAAACTAGATCCATCTCGTAGCGAATACGGAATTGTTTTAAATGGGGGAAAACATATTTTTACTGAAGAGTTGTGGTACAGAAATAGTAACAAATACAGAAATACAGTTACTGAGTATGAAAAAATATATATATATATGAGCGGCAACAAAAGAAAATCAACAAAGTGGTTGTGCGCCAGGGGCAGACTCAGATCAGCCTGGGCATTTGCCCAGTCTGATCAGACTCTTGCCTAAGCCCTTAAAGGGTAGTTAAGGGTCTAAGCATTAGGATTTTTTTTTTTTTTATTTTCTTGTTTTTCTTTTCAGTCGTGTTTGTAAAAACAGCCATGGTTTAATCAGAAAATATGGCCTTCACATGTGCAGAAGATGCTTCAGAGAGTATGCTGATGATATTGGCTTCAAAAAGGTTACCCAAATTTTCTTGTTCACTGTGTGATGTATACTGAACTGTCCTTCTACAGTGCTCCAGATATGAAGGAGTAATAGGGATTGATTGTTTTGGGTTTAACAGCCCTTTGAGACAGTATTTCAGTCTATATCTGGTCATCTCCAAGAGAGAGGGACAATGAAGAGAAATGATATCTAGACGAGAGGAAAATGTCCAAACAACCCCCACTCGCACCTACTGCAAGCATAGTAGGCCCTTGCCCTACTTTTTTCCAAATCAGTTGGACGCCTCAGCACTGGAAGAGTAATTGGGATAATTAAGGGATAATTTTCCAGAGTACCGCATAAAAACGTATGTTTTGACCCAGCATTAGAACTGTCTCACCAAGAAATAAGGAAAATTACCCTAGAATTTTCTCTGTTATCCCTGAACTGGGAGAGGTCTAATGATGGATCACAACATGTGTTTTCATTCAGAAATAAGGAAAATTACACCAGAATTATCCCTGTTACCCCTTGTTATCTGGAGAACTCCTTCTAGTCTTAAGAGCCGGTCTGCGTAGCGCAATTGGTAGGGCACGCGACTCGTAAGTCAGAGGTCCTAGATTCGAAATCCGGTCTGGCCACATACTTTCGTTTCTCCTTCCGCTGGTTCAAGAAGGGCAGTTGTCAGTTACTGGCGAAAGTATGTGCACTTAGTACTGGTTAACCGCTTAGGAGGTCTAAGCCTGCCCAGGAATAGTGTGGTTAGGTTAACTGACTGTCCCGAAATGACCATAGCTGTTTACCGTGGACGTTAAGCATCAAATCAATCAATCAATCAATTCTAGTCTAAAGCTGCAATCAGACATCATAGAGATTGATTGCTTGTGCATTTTCAACATAGTTAACCCTTAAATCACCAGAAATGAACACACATGAATTAGCAAATAATAAGTGCGTAGATCGAGATAAGTGATTTTATTTGGCATGTTTTACCTTGTTTTATGAAGGTCATTTTCGATCCAAACATACCCATATTTTTTTCCGAATTGTGTGAATACCGTAACGACCCTAAATATTCGGACAGACATGTCTGACCAAACATTGTAGACCCTGATCAGGGTCTACAATGTTTGCCATTCACTAGGCATCATTTAGATGCATTAATGTGTGTAAAATCCACTTTCTTAGAATTTTCAAACAAAAATTGTCCAACTTTCGGGTGTCTGAAATTTAGGGCAGCTTAAAATTTTCCCATTACTAAAGGGTTGGGTGGCTTTCCAAAACCTTATACTAGTAAGATGAGGCTGCTCATAAGTTGTGTTTGTAAGCGGGGCCACGTAGCTCAATCGGTAGGGCACCTGACTCATAAGTCAGAGGTCCTGGGTTCGAAACCCGGCCTGGCCACATACTTTTGTTTCTCCCGCTGATTCAAGAAGGGCAGTTGTCAATTACTGGCGAAAGTATGTGCACTTAGTACTGGTTAACCGCTTAGGAGGTCTAAGTCTGCCCAGGAAAAGTGTGGTTAGGTTAACTGACCGTCCCGACATGACCATAGTTATTTACTGTGGACGATAAGCAACAAATCAATCAATCAATTGTAAACTGATAATCGATTGTGAAACTTCTGCTGATACCTAACACTAGCCCGCCTTAGGCAAACAAGAGGGCCATGAGGCCCTGAATCGCTCACCTGTGTATGGTGGCCATGTAGGTCATGTGACCTAGACCGCTTGATAAATTTTTGTTCCATCAGCCCCTAGAGGCTGTGTATGATATTTGGTTACAATTGGTCCTGTGGCTTTTGAGGAGAAGTCTTAAATTGTCAAAATATAAGAGACATGGGTCAGAGGTCAAAGGATGACCATGACCTCTTGTACCCGCAAATGTTCCATGTACTAAGACGACTGTATATACCAATTCTTAGGCCAAAATCTTCTAAACTTGCCATGAACTCTTATGTTCTACCATTTTCCCATACTTGACCTTGCCTTGTAAAAGGTCAAGTCAGCCCAAGGTCATCATTTGAACAATCTTGATAGTACTCAAGTACCTGATGCTATATACCAAGTTTCAAGGCCATCGATCACTTGGTTCTTGAGAAGGAGATTTGTAAAGGTTTTTGCCATATATGGGCATGGCGGCCATTATGGTCATGTGACCAAGACTGTTTGAGCAAATTTTCTTTCCCTCAGCCCCTGGAGGCTCTGTATGAAATTTGGTTACAATTGGCCCAGTGGCTTTTGGGCAGATGTGTGAAATTGTCAAAATATGAGAGACCAGCGTCTAAGGTCAAAGAATGACCTTGACCTCTTGTACATATAAATTTTCATGTACATGTACTCATTCAGATGACTGTATATGCCAATTTTCAGGTTTAAATCTTCAACAGTTTCCAAGAAATCTTATGTTCTAGCATTTTCCCATATAAAAGCTAAAAAAAGCAAATTTTACCTTACCGTAAAAAAAAGTCAAGGTCAACCCAAGGTCATAATTTGAACAATCTTGGTAGTACTCGGGTACCTGATGCTACATACCAAGTTTCAAGGCCATTGGCCTATTGGTTCTGGAGAAGAAGATTTTTAAAGGCTTTTACCATATATGGGCATGGCGGCCATGTTGGTCATGTGACCCAGTCCGTTTGAACAAATTTTCGTTCCCCTGCCCCCAAGAGGCTCTGTATGAAATTTGGTTACAATTGGCCTAATGGCTTTTGAGGAGATGTGTGAAATTGTCAAAATATGAGAGACCAGGGTCAAAGGTCAAACAATGACCTTGACCTTTTGTACGCATTAATTTTCATGTACTCATTCAGATGACTGTATATACCAATTTTCAGGTCTAAATCTTCAACAGTTTCCAAGAAATCTTATGTTCTAGCATTTTCCCATATAAAAGCTACACAATGCAAATTTGACCTTACCGTAATAAAGGTCAAGGTCAACCCAAGGTCATAATTTGAACAATCTTGGTAGTATTCGTGTACCCAATGCTACATACCAAGTTTCAAGGCCATCGGCCTATTGGTTCTGGAGAAGAAGATTTTTCTATGTTTTTACCATATATGGGCGTGGCGGCCATGTTGGTCATGTGACCAGGACCGTTTGAACAACTTTTCGTTCCTAAGTCCCCTAGAGGCTACATATGAAATTTGGTAACAATTGGCCCAGTGGTTTCAGAGAAGAAGTCGTTTGAAATTGTTGACGGACGGACGGACGGACGGACGACCGACGGACGACGGACGACGGAGCCTTGCCATCGTATAAGCTCCCCCGGAGCCGCTGGCTCAGGTGAGCTAAAAACTATATTGATCTCAGCATGCTTAAGGTTGAATTGAGGTCTTTTGTCTTTTTCAGCTTGACTAAGATGAGAAGCTATGGTTTGAAGAAATGGATCCATTTTTGAAGCTGAAATTGGAAATACTTGCTATGGCTTGTACATGAACATTTTGAGAAATAAAAATGAATTTGTTTCTTTAATACGTTTTTGTCTGTTTTCTCAAAACTGAGACTTAAATCAGCAGCTCTGCAGAGCCCTAGATAAGAGGGAGTATTTGATGATTTTTAAGGATAATTTTTGTTATTTTTTCATAAAAACATGTTGTGACCCCTCATCTGAACAGTCTTGATGAGAGGGTTCAGATGAGGAGTCACAACATATGGTTTCAATGAGAAATGAAAAAAATTATCCCTCAATTATCATCAAATACCCCTCTTATCTAGAGCCATGGCTCTGATTCTGCTGTGGTTGCCTAGCCAGTGGTATCACCAGGTTTAAGAGCTCCAGAGATAAGGGTTGGTATCTGTGTATCTGCAAATGGGAACACTCAGAGATAAGAGGGAGTATAAGATGATTTTTAAGGATAATTTTTCTTATTTCATATTAAAACCATATGTTGTGACAACATATGATTGTATGCAGAACTAGCAAAAATTATCCCTAATTATCACCAGATAATCCCTCTTATCTAGAGTTCTGACACTTCCAGGGGAAGCAACACTGCCATTTTCATTTGTGCCTCCCTTCTCAGTGGAGGTCAACTATTCTGAATAATTCAGTATTGGCAAAAGGGTATAATTTCAGGGGAACAACTCTGCCTTTTTCTTTTTTTTTCCACCCTTCTCAAATTCCTTTTAATAGAAGAGCCCTTTTTAGAAGGCTTTCATCAAACAGGGAAGCAAATAAGATCACAAAGTTGTCTCCCTTTGAAAAAAAATGGCAGAATAGAGGTCAGAGCTTCAGCTAAGAAAGGGTAACGGATAAATCAGAGATAATTTTTCTTATTTCATCGAAAACATACATTGTGACCCCTCATTTGAACCCGTCTCAACGAGACATTTCAAATAATGGGTCACAATGTATGTTTTATGGAAAGAAATGAAAAATTATCCCTGTTACCTCTTATTATCTGGAGCACCGAGAGGTGTGCACCTGGAAAGGAAAGACTGCTCCTCTGAGAGTAATTTCTTTCCGTCAGACGTATGTCCAGCTTTTGGTGCGTTTCATTGTCCAGCTAAGCCAACAAAAAGTCACAGAAGTATGTATGGCAAAAAAACATCAAGGTGTCGCCATTCACTTTGTGAGATAATAGCAACTTAGGAAGAAGTCCCTCTTCCAAATACCACATTGAGCCGGGTCAAACAGTTCTTACGAGGGACCACACCATCTGAAGATGCAATAAGATGGATGGATGGATGACTTGCAATTTTACATCCTTTTCAACAGTCTTTCAGTCATATCACGATGATGGGAGGTTGATAATGAAAGGCTGTGTGCAATGGAACCCCCTTTTACCGTACAAATTTTTTTTAGCAGGCCCAATATGTCAAAAATGACATTGTAGTGATGTATATGTGATGTTATTACGTCACATCAATCGTGCGACGACACGTCATAACAACACCATGTGCTTGCTGGGAATGACCAATTTTTAGCTCGCCTGAACGAAGTTCAGGAAGAGCTATTGCACTACCGTCGGCGGCGGCGTTAGCAAAATGTTAAAGTTTTACGTTAAAGTTTTTTATGTGATGGGCAAGGCGCTGTCAGGCGAGCTATCCTGTCCCTGTGACAGGTCTTGTTGATCCTTTTACGTTCAAGTTTTCCATCTATGGAAGGTCATCAGCTGGAGAAGGTCCTTTCAGGATTCCCACACGTCGGGGAAAAAAGTCTCACACCGGGTCGGTGAAAATCGACAATGCTCATGCAATCAACAAACGTGGATCAAAAACTTGGAAACAGCGTTTTCGATTGCAAATTGTTGCCAATTCGCAATCGAAAACACTGTTTCTAACATTTTTTGATCCGCGTTAATCGACTGTCAAGTGTTTTCGATTGCCCCCTTTCCAGTGTGGTCTTTTTGCAGGTCCAGGGAGAGGTCTGGGAATTTCGAGACTGGTCAAGGAAATTTGAAATATAAGCCAAAAGTTGGTAAATTTTGAAACTGAATTTGAAATTCCAGGCTTCAGATATAAAATTGCATGTTTCTTGGATTTTGAAAAGTTCCGCTATCTCGTTATGGCGTAGGTTGTTTAGGAAACAGATCAGCTCTAGCAGTGAATTGTTGAGTAATAATAATTCACTGTTTGGAGGTTAGTTGTAAAGATCACATCACGAGCGTTGAGCGGGAGTGATATATCTATTTATAACTGACCGACAAACTGCGAATTATTACTCAACATTTCAATGCTAGAGCTGAACTATTTCGATTCTAACAAAGACGCTGTACAAGTACTCATTTCATTCAAACTCTACCAACCTTCCTGCCAGCGTGTTCATGCTCCCGCCAACTTTCTTAACTGTATCTAAGGTAAATGTTCATTTTCATGGCGATTTTAAAAAGAAAAAGAGACGTTGCACCGTCTAACATCTGAAAACGTCACAAAATTACGTCAGTTTTGTCACTCCAGTGAGGTCAGCAATTAGACGCACACACTCCGAAACAGTGAATTGTTGCATAATAAAACAGAGAAATTTTCCATTGCTTCTATAGGCGCACTGTTAAATACCCCTGTATATACATCAGGCCTGACATACAGTGTCTTCTCACTTTATCACTATACTTCTGTGAAAGTGCGAGGCAGGTGCGACATAGCATCCCTTAGAATTCGTGTTCTCAAATCGTACTACCTACAACAAATTTTTTGTTAGAATGGTTTCTTTTCACACTGTGTCTAAATCTTTACTTCACAAGGTATAAATCAGTCCACCAATTTTCACTTCCTGCAGAGATTGTCCATCATATTTGGCTTTCGCAGAGACTGTCCACGCTCTCTTGCTTCCTGCAGGGACTGACGTCCTCGAAAAATGGCTTCCTGCCGAGACTGTCCGCGTGACTCGGCTTCCTGTCGATAGCCTCGGCAGAAAGCGGAATCACGCGGACAGTCTCTGCAGGAAGCCATTTATCATGTACAGAAATCTCAGCAGGAAGCAAGAGATCGCGGATAGTCTCGGTGGAAGCCAAATATGATGGACAGTCTCTGCAGGAAGCGAAAATTGGCGGACTGGCTTATACCCTGTGTATTTTATATATACAGCGGATTCTTCTCGCTGTGATTTCAATTAACCGTGAACGTGTATCTACAAAGCACCTGCGACATAGCATTTCGCAGAACTCTTATTTAAATTGGAAACTGAAATTTTAAACTTTTCCTCAAACGCAAGATGAATTTTATATGCCAATTCGGCGTTAAAATTTGCATAAAAAATCAGCATATAGCAATTATGAAACCATCCCGAGCCTCACTTTGCGCTATAGCTTTATTCAAAGTGTGATGTAACCAAGTCTGTCTTCAGTGGCGATGGATCAGTTGTAGTAGCTTGGACAGGAAGGCAAAAAATAAGCGTTATAGAGCAACAATTATTAGTTTTTTTGTTGTTATTTTTTTCTAACATTTAATGGATTGTGACATGCAAAAAAGGGGCTGAACACATGTTCAAGCAACAAAGGCTCGGGCCAGCTTGTGCGTTCGTGCAGCCTGCTCAGAGCCTTTGCTGTCTGCACACAGTTGAGTAGGCTCAGATTGGCATAAGTAATTATTCGCAAATATGTTGACCGTCCCTGCCCTTCACCTTTTTGCGTGGCGCAACTCTAATCACAAGAGTTGAGTCAAATATCTTCACTAGGAGGCTCGGCTGTCTTAGCAACACGAGAAGGTATCTGACTAGCACGAGTACGTCTTTTCGCCAGCCTCTCTTTTTCCGCCCTTTCCTCTCTAATTGATTTGCGCAGGTGAGAACGTAGAGGTTTGTCTCGGAGAACGTCCTTCCCACAAATGACGCCGTCGTAGACCACAGCCAACTCGCTGGAAAACAAGAAATCAGAAAGGGTAAAGGGCAAGAAAATGCAGGCATACCATATTCTCATGCATTAACCCATTCATGCCTATCGTCCCATCAAAAGGACGTGCAGACAATGCGAACCCAAATCAGACGCCGCAGAAGGAGTCTGATCAGGGTTTACATTGTTCACATAATATTTACTGCAAATCCTATAAAAATAATAAAATATAAACAAACCAGCCACCCATCAAATGATGGACTATGAGTATAAAAAGCCCACTGTGCACAAATGGGTTAAATGAGTGCCAAGGCTTTCTGTCGCAAAAAGTTGTATACATTTACCATCAAGGACCAGATCCCCGAGCAACAGTGTGGTAGAAGCTAACGCACACCCCATGCACAGGGTAAATGAAAGGCATTCATAATAAATAATAATAATAATACAGTTTTGACCATGTCATAGCAGCACTTATTTTTGCAAGCAGGGTCAAGAAAAATATATCCCAAGACTTGCATTCTGTCCTTGCTCATACTAATCGGGTTGTATGGACACCTGGTCAAAGCTTTCGTAATCATGACCCAAGTGAGAAAATGCACATTCTGTGATCAGATTTCAGGCTGTTCTAGACCATGTATAAGATCATGGGGCTCATACAGTAATGTGAAGCAAAACCGGACTATAAAGATAGAATCTAGCGCTGAGTGCAAGCCCGCCCTCAAGCATCCATTTTACAGTTTTCTTTCTTTTTGAGGAAAGAATGTTGGAGGCTTATTCAAAAGCATTGTAATGGGCAATAAGGGGTCAAGCAAATATCAAATTCACAGCATTGGTCATGGAAGATGGGCTTTTAATACTGTTAAATAAATCGGAAAACATGCGCAGCCGCGAACGGTTCAGTCTCATTCCAGTAAAATATTCGTATTTTCGATTTACCGGCTTCCTTAATTGATGTATGCAGGCGGAAAAGGTTCAGCATGAGCAAGATGTGCAGGGTGGCATGTGCCTTTTCTGTTTGTATATACGCATAGAGTCGATATCTTATATTTTACACGGTTTATAGGTATTTTGTCTTACCTTATATGAAATCTCCTTTTAGATCTAAGCTTCAGTTTTGATTTTAAGCGTTGAATTTTGTCTTGTCGGGTCACTTTACCAGATTGCTAAAAGTTAAAATCAGATTCAATTTCAAGCAAACTTTTCATGACAGAAAAACAGAATATTAGCAAAATTGTAAGCTTGCAAAATGTAGCTTCAATAATTAGTACGTGCACTAAACTGCTCTTGCTTGTCTAAGTATATGCCCGTGTGTGTGTTTTGAAGTTACTATATATATAAGCCACTTACATGAGAGTTAGGTTGGGAAAGTAAATGCACATGAAAATGGGCAAAGGGGATAAACCATGGCTTTACAGACTTTAAGAAATTAAGATAATCAGTTTCAAAATAGTTTTTTATACTAACTACACTGCATTCTATCATTACATGTATATACATCATACATGTAACGTTTCGACAAAGGCAATTACACTCTACTTGCATTTTTTATCATTTTTCGTGAACAGTGAATAATGATTCCATCCGGCAACAGTGATCATTTACAGTTATGTACATATGACATTTAATGTCACATACATGTATATAACTGTACGTAATCACTGTTCGTGGAATTATTAAATCATTATGGCAATTAAAATGCATTTTTGCATAGTTGGCGAAAAGTCTATAGCAATGCCATGGACAGTGATTATGTTGAGTTATACATTGTAATACTGTAGCTATAAGTATCTTATAATTTCAACGTCAATGTCCATGCATATTTCACATTCATATTTATTTACATTTGTACCTCTAAACATGAAATAACTTCTCCAACAGTGACCATAGGTATATGACCTCCCTCTTCCTCTTTTTCCTCATAATCTGGGTACAAATCTTCAACTTCCAGCTCGTGGTCTGCAGAAGAAATAAACACAATTCCCCCATCGTGCCTAGGATCCGACATAGGTTCAACGTAATATATTAAAACCAAGTCCAAAAAAAAACCTCATCACTCCTTATTATCATTGCACGTCGTGTTATTGGGTGTTTTCGTATGATCGGGCGTCCTGTATTTTCTTCTTTCAAAATGAAGCCATGATGCAATTATTGATAACTCAGGATTAGCTTATTAAATGGTAAAGTATTAGCCAGCCAGTCTCACAACGTCAAACTGACGTCCGTAGACTGCGACATGACTGTGCCGACGTCAAACGCCATTTCGACGTTGTTTTCGCGTTGACAGCATACATATCTCGTTACCGTGCTAACTTATTTGAAAGGGAATTTCCAGATGACAGTAAATTATTTACTAAGTCAATCCAAGTCGGCTTATTTAGGAGTTAGACAAGTATGTTTATTTTGATATATATTTTTCGGAGAACATTAAAAGATGATACACAATCAGTTGGTAGCAAACTCTTTGGATACCTCTCCTTGGATACCTCCTACACCAATTAAGAGTTAGAAGAACCAAAGGCGTAGCTACCTATACGGCAAATACGCAAGTGCGTATTGAAATTTTGTCAAAATTGACAAAATTTCAAAACGCACCTGCATATTTGCATGTTGAATACTTATAAATTAGACAAAATTTCAATACCAACTAGAAATGTTTTTCAGAGAAAAACTGATGTCCCCCCACCAGCCCATTTCCAATGCCTCCTTATGAGTAAAAAACCTGTACAGTCAGAATACTAGGCAAATTTGGAGAAAATCTATCCACTGGTTCTAAAGATATCCATCATAGATGACTATTTCCTTGCAAATGAGGTCAAAATCTAATCAGCTCTTAAAATTGACCCAATGATGTATCCATGCAAGTTTGGTGAAATTCCATCCATTGGTTCAGGAGATATAGAGTACAAGAAATTGTCATCTAAGTCTGCAAGTGACCTTGAAAATGAGGTCAAGGTCACCAAAATCTAATCAGCTCTTAGACTTGTCCCAATGCTGTATCCATGCAAGTTGGGTGAAATTCCATCCATTGGTTCAAGAGATATAGTTGGTCATCTAAGCCCTCCAGTGACTTTGCAAATGAGGTCAAGGTCACAAAACTATAATAGACTCTTAAACCTGTCCCAGTGATGTATCCATGCAAGTTTGGTGAAATTCTATCCATTGGTTCAAGAGATATCATGGGTACAAGAAACTGTCATCTAAGTCCTCCAGTGACCTTAAAAATGAGGTCAAGGTCACCAAAATCTAATCAGCTCTTAAACTTGTCCCAATGATGTATCCATGCAAGTTGGGTGAAATTCCATCCATTGGTTCAGGAGATATAGTGGGTACAAGAAATTGTCATCTTAGTCCTCCAGTGACCTTGCAAATGAGGTCAAGGTCACCAAAATCTTCTCAGCTCTTAAACCTGTCCCAATGATGTATCCATGCAAGTTTGGTGAAATTCCATCCATTGGTTCAAGAGATATCATGGGTACAAGAAATTGTTATCTTATTCCTGCAGTGACCTTGAAAATAAGGTCAATGTCACCAAAACCTAATCAGCTCTTAAACTTGTCCCAAAGATATATCCATGCAAGTTTGGTGAAATTCCACCCATTGGTTCAGGAGATATTGTGCATACAAGAAATTTTCGTGCCATTTAAGTCCTCCTGTGACCTTGCAAATGAGGTCAAGGTCACCAAAATCTAATCAGCTCTTAAGCAATGATATATCCATGCAAGTTTGGTGGAATTCCATCAATTGGTTCAAGAGATATCGTGCATACAAGAATGTGACGCCGACCCTGTGACCTTGAAAATGAGGTCAAGGTCACCAAAATCTAATCAGCTCTTAAGCTCGTCCCAATGATATATCCATGCAAGGTTGGTGAAAGTCCATAAATTGGTTCAAGATATATCATGCATACAAGAGTGTGACGCCGACGCACCGGGAACCGCACTGAAAACAATATGTCCCCCCTCACCTTTGGTGGGGGGACATAATTACCAAAGTGGCTGAAATACTAGCTTTCCCTTCAAGAAGTAGAGAATAAAACATGGTTGTGCGTATTATGAAATTGCCCCTAGTTACGCCCCTGAGAACTACACGGTACAAACCTTCAAGGAATTCGCATAACACTACCAGATTGCGATGAAGTATGTCTGTAGCATATTCCCTCTTCGACGGAGGGTCATCATATACTACTGACACATCTTGAACGACCTTGACCGCATTGGCAATACCTTTGAACTCCTCTGTAATATGTATACCCTGTAATATAAACAATAATACTAATGATAACAGTAATAAAATGAAATGAAAACGTTTGGACAAAATGTTGCTGTCAAATGCCTGATTCATAGATGATAGTCTGGGGCCGTATTCATAAAGCCACTTAAGTCGTTGCTATGCGGTTGCTAAGGCTAAATATCTAAAAAGGAGATTCCCTACAACGATGAAATTTGCTCTGGAGGAACAGTCTTTGTAAGACTGTTCCTCCAGAGCAAATGTCATAGCTGTAGGGAATCTCCTTCAAAGAAATTTAGCCTTAGCAACAGCATAGCAACCACTTAAGTCGTTTCATGAATACGGCCCCTGGATACAACCTATTGATAGTTTACAACGATTTTTTGTCACCCTTTTAGCGGATGTCCCCCAGTATAAAAAATTCTGTCCGCACATTATCTGAGCATGTTTAAGCTCACATTAAGGAAACAAAACACTTTAAAGAAAAATGACTGAGAAGGAAGTATTCATTTCCCTTCCTACAAAGGACAACTATTAGAGAAATGCATTTGACTCAGAAATTTTTCTTTAAAGGTGGCTTTATATGGCGACACATGTTGCATAAAATATATGTAAAGTCGTACATGCAAGAATTTTGACGAAAGTAGATCTTGTTCAGACGATTACAACTGATGCATGCAACAGATTTGTTATGCAACATGTTTTTGAGTGTTTATAAGGTGACACATGTTGCATGACACGTGTCATGAAACATGTTTCACCGTGTAAACACACCTTAAGAGCAATCCTAATTGGAGAAGTGATTGAAAGCAAATATTTGTCTCCCTTGGGAACATGCGGTAAAAGTGTGTCGGGTATCCACATGCTTTAAGTTGTGGAAACTTTTATGAGGTATTGACCGACCAAGATAGATGATTTTGTATCCTTTTTAACAGTATTTCAGTCATATCAGGACGATGGGAGGGTGACAATGAAAGACGTGTGCAGTGGAAAGGTTACTGGAACCCCGTTTACGGTTGAAAAGATTTCTGTCTCAGCGGGACCACTAGATAAGCAGACCAGCGCTATTGGCAGACCAACAGACAAAAAGTGACACGTTTCCAAAACCTATTTGACATTTGTCATTAGTACACTCCTGTACGTTTTCTCTTGAGGCTTAACGCAGGAGTTTGCATATCAAAGTCACCACAACCCTCTCTCCCACTACGCCCACGTAGCAGTACCCACTATACCTCAATGTCTATATGCGTTATAGCTGTTTCCGCTGTCATAATGGCTGCCAGAAAGTCAAATATGGGCTTAGGCTGAAAGCTGTTTCTTGCAATCTGAAAAAGAGTGGGAGACAATAATGTTAAGTTTTTTTTCCTAAATATTCAGGGACCAATTTGTGGTATGTTATACCTTAAACAAAAAGTTACTGAAATGCTGACAGCTGTCACTGTGGACAGCCTTATGTGGTATATGTAGTATACATGAGCCCGTTCACATAAAACGCTTTTCGTATAAGAACTTTTGAAACACTGTTTCGTAAGAAGATGAGTAATTCATCCAGATTTTTGAAACCATTCTACAAAATAATGCCCTAAAAATGTATATGGACACAAACTTATCTGGAATCTGCCCTCTGGTTTTCTCACAACTGCTTCAGAAAACTACGGATAATCCACAGGAGAAAACTATACTAATCAAAGGATTGGAAAACATTGCTTTTGCATATGAGAAAATAATGGTATTTTTAAAAGTGACGTATATCATTTTATGACTTTGCGGACAACAGTTACAACATCGAGGTACGACAAATTTGACTATTGTCCCTAGACGGCATGGAATAATTTTACTATCTAATCCATGTAAATAGAGAATACCATGTTAGTGTCTTTTGATATCAAGTTTATCAGGCGAGACCAGAAACAGCATAGGAATGGCGAGGCTTGCCAAGCCAGTCCGACGTGTTTCTGGTTTTCTATTTATCATGCATCATTAGAATGTTTTCAGGTGTAAACAGCGTCAAACAAAAGAAAAGTAAACACAGTTTTGTTTGAACTTTTTGACGTTGCGAAATCATTGTGACGTAAGTCGGTGACGTCATTCAACCAATCGAACGTTGTTATCACGGCCAACGTCAGTATGCAGCCAATCATCTTCAGAGATCGCGTTTAAAGACATGACCTGATAACATTCGCGCACGCGCAGTTCTACAGTGACATGATATCACATCATGTTATCATACCCCTGTTATCAGTGGAATTTTGCAGTAGGTGCATGATAAAAACATGTTTTATCATATGACGTCGCATCTGAGAGTGTAATAAAGCCATGCATTAACAAGAGCTGTCGCCTGACAGCATAGCTCGCCTGAATTGGTGCTTGCCCATCACACAGCCACTATGGTGGTGTGGACTGCTATGCATAAAACTTCATGCAAGCATGTCCATAATGAAAACACATTTATAAACAAAAGCTATATCAGAAATAAATGTCTTAATATAAAATTAAAATAAAAAAAAAATGAAGAGAAATTTCAAAGTCCATGAGCTTGAGGTAAAAAAAACTGACGGGGGGGGGGGGGGGGGGGGGGGGGGGGGGCTATGTGGACTGCTATGCATAAAACTTCATGCAAGCATGTCCATAATGAAAACACATTTATAAGCAAAAGCTATCCCAGAAATAAGTCTTAAAATAAAATTAAACAAATGAAATGAAATTTCAAAGTCCATGAGCTTGAGGTAAAAAAAATGACGGGTAGTGGGAGGGGGGGGGGGACTAGGATGTATCAAAACCCTGAACCATTATCTAACATCAGTCCAAGTATTAGTATCAACTGAGTCCATCATCGTGGCACTGTGAAATTATGTCTTCATAAATATAAAACTTTAACCAAAATCTTTAAGACAAAATTCTAAGTCGATGACCTTGACTTCAAGGTCATCCAGTGGGGTAAGTATAAGGTGTTTTGTAAAAACTCAAAAAGAGTCTAACATCAGTTCAAGTATAAACTAAACCTCTGCAAAGCATTATGAATCAGTATGCAATTACAAAACTTTAAAAAAGACAAAAATTTCCTAAGTCCCTGACCTTGACATCAAGACCACTGAGCGGGGTTGGGGTAGTACTCTGTAGGTCTAACTACAGTGCAAATATAAAACGAATTCATCTATGGGTTCATGAGATATGTGTCTTTAAAAAACTTTAACCAAAACATCCAATCAATAAAAAGGCAATATTCTAAGTCCATGACCTTGACATCAAGGTCACAGAGGGGGTAGGGGGTAGTACCTTCGAAAACTTAAGACCAATATCTAACTTTAGTGCAAGTATCAAAGGAATCCATCCATGGGTTAAGGAGATATTGGGCTTTATAAAACTTTAACCAAAACATCCAGTCCAAAAAAAATACCAATTTTCTAAGTCCATGACCTTGACATCAAGGTCACGGAGTGGGGTGGGGGTGGTACCCTGTTAAACCTTAGACCAATATCTAACTACAGTGCAAGTATCAAAAGAATCCATCCATGGGTTAAGGAGATATAGGTCTTTAAAAAACTTTAACCAAAACATTCAATCCGAACGCCGACGCGGACGCGGACGCTGACGCGGACGCCGACGCCGTGGTGACAACAATAGCTCTTCCTGAACTTTCGTTCAGGCGAGCTAAAAACGATAATCCACTAATGAATTAAATATGCAAATTACGTCGTAACGTTACGCGCTGACGTCCATGCAAACATCGCATTTTCTAGTGGCGAAATCGTGACGTTTTAGTGCAAAATTTGCTCATAAAATGCGATTTTAGTGTCATATGATAAATAGAATCTTGCATTCATGCTCCTGTATTATTGAATGTATTAAACTCGTTGGGAAAAACGATAAGATGCTCGGCATAGCCTCGCATCTTATCGTTTTCCCCAACTCGTTTAATAAATTCAATAATACATGAGCACTCATGTAAGATCCTCTATTTACTACGACCAGTGAGCTCTGTCAGAGAATAGCTTTTCCCCCCTAGTAGTTTTTACCCTCGGAAAAATGGCTATGATTTTTCCATAGTAGAATTTCCCACCGGAAAAATGGCTATATAGTAGAATTTCTCCCCGGAAATATGACTATATAGCAAATTTTCCTCGGGGAAAATCTACTATACGTGTTTTTGCATAGCCGTTTTTCCCTCTATAGTGGATTTTCCCCCTGGTAATATGATTGCAGGAAAACACGTTACTTAATGGAATTTGCTCCTTCTCCGATTATAATAGTGAGGTTTATAACTGAAACAGAAATACGAGTATCTGTCCATAAAATATCGATTGATTACAGATGCTAGAACCGCATGCTTGTGTCTATCCAGTCTGTCTTATTTTTGTTTTGGGGAAAACAGGCAGGAATTTTTCTCTTTCATATTAGCCCGAAAACGGCTATGAGTGTACGTGGTAGTGTGCATAAATTTGTATAATTTTGTGTTTGTACAAGCGTTCGTCTGTGCGTGCGCGCAGCGGAGTGCCTGGCATAGTGTTCGCTTTTCATGCAGAAGTCGTGGGCTCGACTCCTATCGGGACACATGTCCGATTATTATTTTCAATGTAATAAATTTCCTACTAGATCAAACATCATGGACAAAGCGCCCTTTCGTACATTTTCCTTTTAGCTTGCATGTGTATGTATACGTATATAAATATATGCGATGGGAAAAAATCGCAACCATCATCATCATATTTCAATTCTCATATCGATGTTACCCCCGCACCTAAAAATCGCAACCTCTTCGTTCCTTAAATTAGTAATTATTGATTATTATGAAGAATACGATGCTAAATTTGCATATTGATTTTTTTAATTAATCACGTTTATTACCTCCCTTGAAGTACTGATACATTTCCCATGCGATTAATTCCGTAAAATGTCTCTGTTCCATTCCGTTTCGTTTGCTTCCATTCCGTAAAATACCAATAGCAATACCAAATTCACTAATAGCCAATTTCCCGGTGGGGAAAAAAAAAAAGGACTATGGGGGAAAAGTGGCTCTATGAGGTCCGGACAATCCACTATATAGTCGTCCTTCCTATAGCCATTTTTCCGGGGGAAAGGGGGGAAAACCACTCTCTGACAAGCTCCATTTACTTCCGTTACGTGACCGAAAGTGAATAAAAAAAATCATCCGCTATTTAAAAGGAAATGCCTTTTGTTTAGCTGGGTGAAGTCACTCACTGGATGATTAAAAAAATATTGACCGGTCAATAGTTCTATCTGCGATGAATGTCCCATAATAATGGGACTACTATAGTTGACAGCATACAACTATTTCATGTCTTTGTGGGCAACAGTATACAGTTATTTCAAGCAAATGTAGGCAACAGACAAACCTTTCGCCCCTAGGTGATGTGGACGACCCAGTACCCTATTGTCCAAGGCCGCCAGGCCGAGGGCGATAGTGCAATGGGTCGTCCACAGATAGTTTTGATTATTACCCAGCCTTTTATATACATTCATTGCAATGTTTTGACAGTCTACTGTTGAGTTCGCGCTCATCGCACGTAATTAGTCATTATTTAATAATTTTTCTGACTATAGCCCAATACGTGACGTTATACGTTTACACGTGAGCAGAAGCAGTGGTCAATATCTTTTATAGACGTAGCAGGAGCTTCCTTGCACAAAGAATACATGACGGTTTTGCACTAGCTGGGTAATAACAAATACTATTTCACAATAGTGCATCGAATCTTCCACAGCACCGACGGCCGATAGTTTTGACCTTTGTCGCAACATGTGTTATTATCCAACCAACCTAAAACATGTTGATTTATGCTAATGTCAGAAGGATCCGTTTGTGCCTGCCCTCACATGGCACATAGCAGGTTGGGTAATAAGAAAAATCGACATGTATTCTACACTGGATTCTAACAGTAATTGTTTCAAAATTGCGAAACTGTATTGGCTATTGCAGAAAATATGAAGTTATTACCTTTAAAACAGTTATTCCTTGCATCTCATTCAAATTAAATGTTAAAGTTTTAATGAAAGCATCTGTTAGTCTGTTGTTCGACAGATCCACCTCTTTCAACACGTGGTTAATTTTTAGTGAGTTTATCAACATTTTTCCTCCTTCATCACCAAAACCGTTGGTATGGGCACGAAAACTTTCAAGCTCGGTATTTTTCTGGAATGCCAAAATTATTTCAGTGTAAATCTACATCTAAAGTCTATAAAAATGGGCAAGTTACGTAGTAAGCATACATATTTTCATGAAAGTTGAATCAGTATCTAGCTTGAAATTATCTGAGCAATATTCATAAATTGTTTGCTTTCCTACTATTCTGCACTATTTAAACCTTATTTATACCCGTTTCTCACGGATTCATGCCTTCTCATAGATTCGTTTCTATGGTTTGCTGAGGACTGCAATTAATTTGATGAACTCATTTGATATAAATGGTTGGGCAAACATTATTTATGTGCCAGGAAAACCTGGTTATCTGTGCTAAATAAAAGTTTGGTCAGAAAATGAATATTTTTTTAAAAGTCCTTAATTTTATTAAATGGTGCCAAAGAAAAGCCTTCCAACTTTTTATATTAAATACAATGCCATAAAACTGCCAGTTTTACATAGAAATAGTGCGGCTTAAGCTTTATATGCTGAAATATTATCAGACTGACAAAATCATTTTGAATATTTGGCTGTTGATTCTAGGGCATGAACTCAATGAGAAACTTTTTTCAAGTTTTGCCCCAAGGGGTAGTCTAAGACCGTAATACTATCCTATTTTTTAGTTAAATTAAATATTCACACCAGTATAATAACTTGACATGCTGTCAGAAAGTTATTTGCAGCTTTTGAATGCAAAATCAATTTACCGGTCCCCGAATTTTTTTACATAAGCGGGCAAATTATAAAAAGGGGCATGGATCAATGAGAAAACAGCATATATGTTTTCTTGTGGTAAATTTTGCTAACGTCATCACTGACGTCAATGGAAACGGGACTTTCTAAAACTTTACGCAATTTTAAGAAATCACAACTCTGCAACTAGAGATCACAAACATACAGACATATTTTGATTATTGCATAAATAATTTATCTATCTATTAGTACATGTATAATTTTCATAGTGGTATATTTTATGCTTTCAGATAATCAATTGTTCAGCATAAGTTGAAATGCACTGAAGTTAACGGCAACATCATAATTAACGTACACTTTTGTCCACAGTTTCTTTAGCACCTTTTCAGAGATCCGGCGAGGGATATGTCCGATCCCACTATGAGAAGTGGTCTTACCTTTAAACAGTCGCACAGTTTCACGCCTCCTCTTCTACCTATATAGTTCCAGCTCAGATCGACCAATTTTAAACACACATTTTCCTCTGTGGAAGAAAAACAGCATTTTTGGCCAAACTTAACAGTGAAACAGAAGTTATCATAACATACATTTGACTACATGTACAATCAAAATAACTTTGCCCTTAGAAGGAGAATTGGCACCAGTTTGAAATAGGTACAGATATTCTTCAAAGTTGTAGAAACTTGCTAAGATGAACAGTTGAACGTCAATGCAATGTCTTGAGTATCCAGTAATGCTGAACATAACTAGCCTGGCCAATAATATAAAGTCGAATCTGCATTTCTCATGCGTGTGTTTCGTTTTTTCTCAGATGAAGGTTTGGAAGGTTTGGTATTTAATGTTGGATTTGCCATCATAAATCATCTAGTGAAAGACAAGTGGATCTGCTTGCAATTAACTATAAGTTTATGCGCTCTTCCTTGGGAAAGACTTTCTCAAACCAAAGAAACACAGGCCATCTTACATAAAAAATATTGTGTCATATTCAGTTGCAATAGATCAGCATTAAAGTATCCAGCAATATATTCAGCCATGTTACGAACAGATCAGCAGTACAAAAAAAGAAAGAAAAAAAAAGAAATATTAAAATAAATCATTGTGCGCTTATTTTAATTTATTTATTCATTTTTTTTCTCTAAATTATACTATATCACAAAAAAAACTAATTCGATTCACTGATATCACCAAATATTTGTGATCTTGTGATATCAAACTAGACCTGCTCTTTTGATTATCACAAAACTGAGACTGTGATATCACGAACTAGTTAGATACAATCAACCGAACGTCAAAATTCGGGGATGCAGTTCAAGTGA
Source organism: Ctena decussata (assembly GCA_963989385.1). NCBI lineage: Eukaryota > Metazoa > Mollusca > Bivalvia > Lucinida > Lucinidae > Ctena > Ctena decussata. Next base: position 53,268,976 of record OZ022499.1, on the reverse strand, counting down.
CGTTATCTCAAACAGTGATATCTCAAGTACTTGTATCAATGAAAATAGTTTGGATTTTTCTGATTTACATTTCAATTCTTGTTATCTCAAACTACTGGTATCTCAAAATAAATGTTCTGGGACCAGAAAATTTACTTTGAAATGTCCGCAGTTTGAGCTAGACATCTACAGTTGACTGTATATCGTAACACACCCGTGACCAATGAACTTACCCAAAGCTTTGCTAATCAACATAGCACCATAGTCACCTATTGCGTTTCCAGACATGTTTACTTCTTGCAAACTGACGTTTTCCTACGAGAAAAAATAAAACAAAGACAATAATAAAATTTCCTTTTAAAAGGAAGGCTTGTCCAGCTAAGCCAGTGAAATGTTCATGAGTTGTTTATTCAAGTAAACCCAGTTGTTAGTGCACTTTCTGTTGCTAATTTTTACTTAGCAAAGTAAAATTTCTTAAAGTCTCAATAGTCCTATCAGCGGTAAAAACGCCTAAACTCAAATCATTGTAAAAAGCGGTTCAACCTTCACGTTTGGTAATAAATTGTGGGTTGGTGTGCATATATTGAGTCATATAACTGGCAAAAAGTAGAGAAAACAAGTTTTTGAAAAATAACAAAACGCTCCACAAAATACAATTTCCTGTTCTGGTTTCCCGTCTAGCCATGCTATATAAACATAGGCGAGATAGTGATTGGGACTCCACGCGTGTACATTGTATTTTTACCATTTCATGAAATCGAAAGTAGGTCATTTTAGTTGCCAACTAAAATGACCCAGATAAGTTTTCAAACCGATTATAAGTGAAACTCAAGGATGTTTTATTTTTTTAAAGCTACCTAATCACGGTCATTTACAATTACGAAACTGTAGTGAGAAGCTTGCAGCGATACCTCTTGATAAAAATTTTCATGCTGATAGAGCAATGGAGCCTTTAACTTCTTGAATGGTGGCATTATTTACAGGTGTGAGGTAAAAACAAGTGTAGACTTTATTTGAAAAAACAGATTGAGGAAATATGTAAACACACACACACACGGGCCGTGTTACACAATCGGTAGGGCACTTGACTCATAAGTCAGAGGCCCTGGGTTCGAATCCCAGTCTTAGTACTGGTTAACCGCTTAGGAGGTCTAAGCCTGCCCAGGAATAGTGTGGTTAGGTTAACTGACCGTCTCGAATTGACCATTGCTGTTTACCGTGGAGGTTAAGCGACAAATCACACAAACACATACACACACGTACGCACGCACGCACGCGCACAGAGAGAGAGAGAGAGAGAGAGAGAGAGAGAGACTTTTCCAACGTTTAAGCCGTTAGGCCTGTCTCAAGGAAAATTACTGTATGGACCTATTTCAAGTCTGTTCTATATGGCTGCTAAGTCACATTTAGTTTGAATCAATAGTTTCAAATCTGTGTCTGTGGAATCTTGGCACATCTGAACTCGGGATAAAAAAAAGACAACAAATATATATTCACTGAACTATATTTTTGGTTTTAGTAGCATCAGTGACAGTGACTGGAAGGAAATTTTGACACTCTGAGAAGAAAATGCATGCTACTATTGTTTGAGATAATAACTTGCTTGCTTTACAACATTTCGGAACAACAAAGCACGGAACCCATTGTGTTCATACTTCCATGAACTTCCGAAAAATGAAATTTATCTCTTACATTTATACTATGTTTTCACATCAATTTTGGTACTTATTTGTGAAGTTCTGGCTAATTTTACGCCAAGGAAAGGACGAAGAATAGCTATTTACCAACTTGTTTGGTAATGACGTTCAACAGCCGTCACTAATAAATACACATTATTATAATAGTAACTTGATCTGGCGTAGTGTATCACGTCGAGTGGATGAGCTCATACCATCGGATCACCCGAGACGCTTGCGTCGAGGGTGATCCGATGGTATGAGCTCAGCCACGAGACGTGATACACTACGCCAGATCAAGTTACTGTTGTAATAATTTGTTTATTATATACCTTAGGGAACAGCCAACCATTCTTACCTGCCAGCGCTAATGCATCGACCCGGATTCGAACCTGCGCGACAGAGGTATGTAGCTAGTCGGGAGACAAACGCTGCCGACTGAGCAATCGAGGCGCGCCATTTTGACGTGTTTGTTGACGTTACGTCACTTGTCCGGTATCTCTGGTTCTCGTTTCTACGATGCGCGTTAAACAATGACGCGCCCGAAGCTGGAACTCAGACATAGCCTCGTTTTAAAGGATAGTGATACTGATTCAGAGAACGTCAGTTTGATACGGCGTTCTGTATCAGAAGCCAGAAAACAGGCAGTTCAAAGGGCGTATCATTGATAGGTATATAATAAATGACGTATATCAAACGTTACGTCGGCCAATCAACTTATCGAATAATCCGTGACGTCGAATAATCCGTGACGTCGCTTAAGCGTAACATTGCATGACTGCGTGTTGTTCATGGATGTATGTACATCGTCAGCCCAGTAAAGGTTCATCTAAGGAAATCGTCGACACGTGTAAATATTTCTCTGTACATTTGTATAGGTGAAATTAAAAGGCAACATTAGAGACTGTTACAAGAAAACATTGATGCAAAGCATCAATACGCCGTGAAAGTCAGTCACATTTAGCTTCTGCGACCAGTAGGCCTAACTGTGCACATATACGAATCTCGACACTAGCAAAGGTAGCCTTATATAGAGTTATGCGGTGTTGTGAAGTTGATTATAGTTTATTGGCTTTCTGCTACTTTGCATCATAATGATGGATTTCTGATCTGCTCGGATTTATTTTCTATTCAGATAATATTTTAGTTTCGCCTGCTACTAGCAGAAACTAGGTACAGTAGGTGGTCAGAAGTATTCGTCACAAAGTGACGTTGCCCTTTAAATCAATGTATTTACACAAATTTTATAAAAATTATTATCGCAAAACTATATCAGCAATCACCACACTCTTTACACCATGTATATGCAAAATGATTTACGCAATAAACAAGCATAACAAGAAATTTGATTCATTTGCTATTTTCTTGTACCAACAGCTTTAATTGAAGGGAAAACAAAAACTTCCAATTTTCGATGACGTTAACATTAACGTCAATGGGGATCAAGATTTTAAAACTTTTTCATTCATTTCAATCCCGTAAAACTCCTACACCAAACACAGAATAATCTTAATATTTCATTTTATATTGCTGTTTTCAATTTGCTTTTATCCCTGCAAGTTTCATTACATTATCTTTAAAATCTTTGCGACAGTATTCTTTTTAAAAATTATGGAAATGCATTGATTTAAACGGCGACGTCAAGTTGTGACGAATACTTTTGTCCACCTACTGTAGATCTACATGTGTATTACTTTACTGTTCCTGTGTCTGCGGCATTATCACCGTCGGTGCCGGTGTCGTATACTTAAAGTCTCAATAGTCCTATCAGCGGTAAAAACGCCTAAACTCAAATCATTGTAAAAAGCGGTTCAACCTTCACGTTTGGTAATAAATTGTGGTTGGTGTGCATATATTGAGTCATATAACTGGCAAAAAGTAGAGAAAACAAGTTTTTGAAAAATAACAAAACGCTCCACAAAATACAATTTCCTGTTCTGGTTTCCCGTCTAGCCATGCTATATAAACATAGGCGAGATAGTGATTGGGACTCCACGCGTGTACATTGTATTTTTACCATTTCATGAAATCGAAAGTAGGTCATTTTAGTTGCCAACTAAAATGACCCAGATAAGTTTTCAAACCGATTATAAGTGAAACTCAAGGATGTTTTATTTTTTTAAAGCTACCTAATCACGGTCATTTACAATTACGAAACTGTAGTGAGAAGCTTGCAGCGATACCTCTTGATAAAAATGTTCATGCTGATAGAGCAATGGAGCCTTTAACGTTTTTTTTTGGTTGAGTGGTTTTTGTGACAATGCGCAAACAGGTGAGAGATAGCATGTCCTTATGTAATATTGGAAATAGACTTCAACTCTAGGCTTCATCATATTTTACTCCATGTAACATGGTTATTTTTTGCCCATAAAGTAAATAGGAGGTAACGTGTATGTTGAACTTCAGTTCAGTTCAGTTTCCTAACGACGTTCCCCAAGGGCTGGTTCAGCCACTAGGAACACGTTGTTAGGAAAATTGAAATTGGTTCAATCCAATTTTATAATTTAATTTATTTATTTTTTGTTAGTGAAAGGTCAATATACAGTAATACGTCAAGCTTTCAAAAATATATACATTCTGCTGGCTATCACTCTGACATATAATTATTTACGTTCAAATTTGTATATTTATTATGTTGTTTAAAAATTATCTTTACCTTTAAGAAACTAGTCTACTGCGTAATACAAAATTAACGAAGACTTGTTGCAAATTATGTAAGTATTACCTCCCTTGAAACATGCCATAGGCGATTCATAAAAGAATCCTGCTTTATGCCATATGCGACCTACAAAGGTACCTATCAGACTGCATTTTGCGCAGTCTGATCATTACCATGTGGGCGATCCTATACATTTTCTGTTGTCGGATGTGGATAAAAAAAATGCACTGAGGCAAAGTAGCAGGCGAAACTGTATGTACTTTATGACGTACGCGAAGGTACAAAAAATCGTCCGGCATATACTAAAATATAGAGTGGAGTCAACCTTTGGAGTGGAGCCTTGGAGTGGACCCCAAAGTATACTTGGCTTGGCCTAGCTTGGTTCATAGTATTATGCTTTCAAGCAAGCTATTATGTTATTTCACATAATCTGGCTAGTCCAGGAGAGAAATTAGAACATGCCCCTTTGTATTTTGCAACTGGTCATTGCCCGAAAATGGTGAGGCATGGTTTCATGTCCAGAATACTCCAAAATACCATTCCAAAAAAACACGCCACTCCATAGGTTGACCCCACTCCATATTTTAGTATATGCCAACTCTCCTGGTATTTTCCGAATAAGCGTGACGTCATTTCTTCCGAAAATAACTCGGTATCACTAAACGACATGAATACTGGCTTGTGGCCGAAACCACAAGCCAATAATAACAGTAACGCTACTCATATAGCACTCCGATGTTGCATTTCCAAAGGTTCTGGATATTCATTTCCGAAAAATAAATGATCATCGCTTGTTTTCAGTGGAACCATATATATTTGGCTTTACTTGTTTTTATTTATTAATTTATTTATTTATTACTATTTGCCTCTAAAACAACCCCACAGATACCTCCAAAACAACCCGAAAAAAAAACTAGATCTGTCATGTATGACGGATCTAAAATTTTCAGGCCGTTTAGGGAAGGGAAAAACATCTTACAGCAGACTTAGTATGGCCAATTTACAAATTTAGGAGAAAATACTCCCGTCTTACAATGTAATCTCTTGGGCACAGTAAAGGCTGATATTGACTTCCGCTCCTTTGTCACTAAAAATGAAAGGAATGCATATACATGTAATTAAAAAAGAAACAAATCATTTGCCACTTTTTTCTTCTTTCTTATACTTTTTATCCTTTGTTAATATTACAGGCCTCCCATTATAAATGAAAGACATATAATAATGACTGCACTACATAAATGAAGCTATTGTGTACCTCCAGAAGAGCAGCACAGTGCCTGCTTCCCTTTTCACCAAAATTGTTGTCTGAAATTTTAAACAAAATAATGAATGATAAGCAATATATAGATTGGACTACTGTACAGGACTGCTGTTTAGAAATTGTGTCAGTCACAAACACTGACAAAATCGAAATCTCCGACGAAGCGCCTTTGAAAACTGCTCCCATAAACAGAAGTTGCTATTTTTGAGCGGCATCTTAAATAACAATTCCGAAATGGTTTGTATCTGGTGGAGATTTATAGTACCGCTGATGTTTTGTCTGACAATGTATTTGAGAAAGCCCATCTTTTGTCCCAGTTCCCGACCGACTTTATGACAGGTACTCATTAACTATGACTATTTATTCATTGAAATAAGCAAAACAAAAATCTCGGTCAGTACATACCCATCCTACTGCATGGTAACCGTATACAAGCGCCGGGCCGGGTAGCGCAATCGGTAGGGCACCTGACTCGTAAGTCAGAGGTCCTGGGTTCGAATCCCGGTCTGGCCACATACTTTCGTTTCTCCTTCCGCTGATTCAAGAAGGGCAGTTGTCAGTTACAGGCGAAAGTATGTGCACTTAGTACTGGTTAACCGCTTAGGAGGTCTAAGCCTGCCCAGGAATAGTGTGGTTAGGTTAACTGACCGTCCCGACATGACCTTAGTTGTTAACCGTGGACGTTAAGCATCAAATCAACCAACCAACCAACCGTATACAAGCCACTATTTTCATATTAATTCATTTCATCTATTCATGAGATGACTTCTAACATTTATATCAAATCATAAAATATTCTTTGTTTGAATTATTTAATAAAACACACTACATGCAAAGTTTTTAAACCTTTATTATAAAGCAACCTAAGGGTTATAAAATATGTTAAAATCAAGGGTAGGTCAAGAACATGAAATGGTGGATTAGCTTGCTGCTACCTTTCACATCACTATTACAACCAATATAGAAAACAAAAAAAGTCGAACACTTACTGGCCACATTTAGCTTCAACAAGAAACAGTTACTTCTGAGAGCATGTTTCAGATATCTAGCTCCTTCAGGACCTAAATTATTACTGGCCAGATTCTGAAAAAAAATCCAACATGGTGAAGTGAACGGACTGAATATAAGAAAGCTATCACTATTTCGAAATACATGTAATAAATGAAATATTTCCTACATGTCAAACATATCTGAACATTTTTACAATACGACGGTCTCCGGTGCCGTTTCGAAAACAAGGCCGGACAGAGTGTGTGTCACTGACTAAGAGAAACGTCCATTTTCTTTCTGGAAATCTCAAGTTGAACAGTGTCAGAACGGTTTTGGAAACTCAGTCACGGAAAATTAATTCTACCAGACCCTCAAATACACTCCTGGTACACAAGTAATTGCACACCTCGAAAATGACAATTCAAGTTTCTGCAAATAGTTAATGGCATGCGGGCTCGTCTATTCTATTAGAAAAGTCAGATAAATTCTTACAAATTTGTTTTGAATTTTCTTTCTAGAGCCACGGTATATCATGAACGCCAAAATTAATCTGTGTCAATACGTCATTTTTATTAAACCGCAAAGATTTGATATCGCAGATATTAACTGATTTACAGTTTTGTAATTCGAGTCAATCCGTCAACCTGTGTCATTTGCTACAGAAACACAAACGTGGGCACTTTTGGTACTCTTATCGTAAAGATATGTTCGCATTGTATTTTAGCATGATATTTTCTCTGACCACGTTAAAAGGCTTAAGCAAGAAATCAAGGAAATATTTATTCTAAATATGCCAAGAAAATGAGGCGTTCCACGCTTACCAATTCAGTTAATCGTTTATTTTCTTTCAACATATGCTTGAAGAAATTCATGCCCTCCGCTCCAATGGCATTGTCTTTTAGGTCGATATCCGACATTGTAAGATGGTTCTGAAAATGTGAGAAAAATGTGGCATCATCCTACGTAACAGACTGCCAGACATTCGTGCATGCATACATAATTTTTCTAAAAGTATAGCCTATATACGCACAATAATATCTACGAGGGGACATGTATATAATCTGTTAAAGTATACAGTATGCTCTGTATGTATAGTGGTTATATGACCGTTTTACGTGGTGTCGGGATCTATGATGTATGAAAGTGTGTGCATAACTTTAAACCTTTTTTTACTAGAGAGATGCTCATACAACGGGCGCAACAGTCTTTAAAACCTGTTTTATAATTTGAGAGATAGTGACAGAAAAGAATTTATTTGTAATTTTTACATCTAAATTCACAAAGATGGTCAATGATAGGGGAGCAACATCCTGTCGACACAGAAACACAGAAGATATAGCTGAGCACTTACTTTCATCTGAGTAGACATGGCTATTGAATCCCCTTTATTCAAATATCTGTAGCGCATGCGTAAGTTGTCCTCCAGGGAGTATCGCATAAAGTAGGAGTTTGGAGTACTTTTGAATCTTCGGCAGTTTTGTTTGTATTCCGGATATATGCCGTCCTCTATCACCTCACGTGACTTCTCATCGGCAATAAGCTCCAGACCTTGTAATGACAATAGTCGAAAAATTTACTCATAACAAACATGGTTTACCACAGGGTATAATCGATTCCACTAATTTTCGCTTCCTGCAGAGACTGTACATCATATTTAGCTTCCGCCGAAACTGTCCGCGATTTCTTGCTTCCTGTCGAGACTTCTGTACATGATAAATGGCTTCCTGCAGAGACTGTCCGTGTGATTCTGCTTCCTGCCGAGGATCTCGGCAGGAAGCAGAGTCACGCGGACAGTCTCGGCAGGAAGCCAATTTTCGAGGACAGTAGTCCCTGCAGGAAGCAAGAGTTCGCGGACAGTCTCGACGGAAGCCAAATATGACGTACAGTCTCTGCAGAAAGCGAAAATTAGCGGATTCGATTATACCCTTTGTTTACGGTATCTTAGCAGAACTCGAGTAGTAAAACATGGACATTCTAGTAATTCTCTGGCCACATTCATTCACTCTTTTCAGACTGGATACCTGTTTTGGAGACATATGCAAACAGTGCAGACCCAGTTCAGACTCCGCAGAACGCGACGTCTTACCAGGGTCAATAATGTTTGCTTACAAGAATTTCTATGCAAAATATAATAAAAATAAAAACATCCACCAGAAACCCCTATAGCTAGAACTGGACTCATCCAAATGCCAGCGATAGACAAGTCCACTGGTCTAAAAAGGCGTGGCTGTGCTTTTGCAGTCCACCAAATTACTGAATAAATATATCCAGAAACATTAATTCTTATCTTTAATCCTATTCTATCCTGCTTATATGTTAATGGTTTCATTTACTCTATAATTCTAGTTGATTGGGAACTTATTTGGTCTTAAGAGACACGGGATAGACACAAAATGTCATTTGCTTGCATTGTAAATTGTGTCACTTTTCATTATGACAGAGCACCCATTCAATACATGCTATTCCTTTGGCAATTTTCCTTATTTTGGGAAGTTTTCAAGTTTCTATTACGGGAAATGACACTTTTTGGCATTGGGACTGGTAACTGTTATGGGTACAACATTTATGGACAAAAAGCGTCACTGTTAACAGGGTGTTCAGTAGCTTACCAAGATTTGTTTCTAGATCTGTGTCATATCCATCGTCATCACTGTCGGGTCGATTTATCTTCTCTTGAATGTCGAGACCCCAGTACTTTCGCAGCTCCTCTTTGAACTTTCCCTCTTTTAAAAGGCGTTCTTTGATATCTTGGTAGAGCTGGGGAGACATCCTTGCTGCACTCCATGCATTCTTGTGCTTATTCCTTTTATCAGGTGTACTTCGTCTTGTTGCACTGCAACTGTCTACAAGACTAAGTTTACATGGACTTCCTAATGAATAGTATTCCTCAGTTCTATCACCTTTTGATTTTGCACTACCTCTTAAGCTTACAGCAGGGGTACTTAGACATTGATCGAAAACAAGTCCAAGCTCGTTAGCACTTTTACTTTCTCTTTTATTCTGCTCGACCATTGGAAAACTTAGCGCAGTTTTATTGCTTCCAAATCCATCAGCATATGTACAACTTCTAATAACATTATCGTGCTTGTCACACCTTTTAACTGGTGATGAAAGACTTTGGCCTGCTTTAGAAGTTCTTCTGACTTCTTTTCGTTGAGTCTCGCGAATTGATACTCTCTTATTCTCAGGAGTACTTTGCAGTCTTACAGAACGTTGCGGCTTGGTTTTGTTATCCTTCACAGAATGTTGGCTGTCGTTAAGCCCACTAGACTTGTAGCTTTTAGATGATACTTGACTTTCACTTATTTCACTGTCTGCATACGATCCGCTGTATTTGTCGTTGTACTTAACTTTAGGTACACTAGCTTTACGTGGAGCTCGTTCATTGTGACCATAACTAATATAGTCACCATTCTTTTTTATACTCCCTGTAAGCTGACTGGCTTTTCCATAAGAATCTCCAGATTCTGAACTTGCAATGACAGACGAAGCATCCGTAAGAGGTTCTGGTTCGTGCAAGACAGCTATGAAATTCTCTTTCTCCTCATGACTAGCCTTGTTCTGGTGTTTAGCGACCTCGTAATTATAGTCACTGTCTGGTGTATCGTAACCTGGGTTGATAAGTGGAAGGCGTGGCGTAGAGCTATGGGGTTCTTCGGCATCGGCATCAAAATCTTCATGATTCATCTGAAAAAAAGATAAAACATTAGCCAAGACCAGTTTTGAGTTGTAAGTCAATTTAACGTTGTTCAAAGTAAAGCATCATAAACTAAACTTGACTGAACTTTACGATATGTTTAGTCAAGGATTCGGGAAGTCTCATTTCTAGTTAAGCAAAAAATAAGTGCGCTAATATTTTGCTGAAAAAATGAGACGAGCTTTTGCACTTTTACTCTGCAAAAGTCCTCACATTCTTTTCAGCAAAATATGGTTGATTGTTTTTCCGTACAATATGTTTTGAAATTTAACGTCGCGTTAGCTAAGAACGTCGGAAGTTTTTGAACAACCGGGTCTGTAGGTAAACAAACACGAACGTGACAAGACACTCATATTAGACGGTGCATTTTTGCAGACTACTCAGGGACGTTTTACTTCGCACGCGTGATCTACTGATACTGGATTGGATGGGTTGACGTTCATGGAAAGCAACTCTGACATTTAGCCTCCCTTCTCAATGAGGCATGAAATGAATTCCCTGCGGGCAAATTCATTCCTTTAAGAACAGATCTCTCTTTGGAAGATCTTTGCTTTCCAGAGACGCAAACACGAGGCCACGAAAGTCCCCACCACACTTTGTTGAGATGGATGGAAATATGGAGCAGCACGCACCCATACACAGTGGACCTGTAGCTCTAGTGTATTATGCACATGCTGGTCAGAATAGTATGTATGTTCGGATATGCCCTTTAAATCATTATGAGTACCGCGGATTTTCCATTTTAAAGGCAACAGCTTGTACTTCAAACTGCTATGGCAGTTTGAAGTACAAGCTGGTGCCTTTAAAATGGAAAACCATGTACTTAAACGTTCAAGCCTCGGTCACGCATTCATGAATCAAGAGTACGATTCACCACGATTCCCAACGGTCTGACCTAGACAATGATATCAGTATCTATTTAGATTTCAACGCCACCCAAAAATAAGCCGACGGCGACGTGCAAAGCTGTGAAAGGAGAAAAAAGTGCCCGAACTCCTCAGGCTGCGAGGGTTAATTCAGTTCCCAGTTCTCCGTAACATATCCGCCGCCAATCGTGAAACAGCAGTACTGAATCCGCCGTTGTGAACCTACTTAAACTTTTTTTTTTACAATAACATGCATGAAAATACACAGGTATGAACGAGACAAATAAAAAAATATAGCTTTACAAACCTTTACGAGTGCAGTCCTTTCTTTCGAAACTGACAGAAAGCAGTGTTTTCTAAACTTAATGTTTCAATAAACGTATGTGTTAAATTTATCCCGTTGATAAAAGTCTTTTTGAAGGCCAGTGTACTCAGTTCATTCAGCAGAGCATAACTTTTGACATTCAAATATAAATATCTAAAAAAATTACCCTATCTTTATTAGATTCAGTAACTTACATTATTTGAAAATGAATTAAAAGTATTGAACTTCAAACTCTAAGGTGTATTTCAAAAGTAAATTGCTACCCTTTGAAACTTCACAGTACTTTAAAAGTATTCATCATTAGAAAATGTCCTTGATTTGAAAGACATCTTACTTTAAAAATCGATCTAATATCTTGTCTTTATGAATGAAATGTCATTTGTGAAAGATACCATTGTAGCCGGTGAAGTAAATTACATACTATATTTATATTCTGGAATTGACAATAAAAAACAATCTTTTTCCACTTTTAAAAGGGACAAAAGTAAAAATATTTTAAGTTGAAAAGAGTAGAGCCAGTAGACCTCATCTGGACCTGCACTGTTTACCTTCTCAACATGATACAGCTCAGACGAAACATTTATTTATTTACTATTTTCATTTTTTTATTTCTTTATTTATTTATTCGAAGCTAAAAGAGATATAGAGGATATTTGACTTTTTCAGTGTAAGATCGATTTTTATTTCACCGAATGAACACCAAAGGCAGTATTTTCACGAGTGGCGAAGCCACGAGTGAAAATACCACTTTTGGTGTTCATGAGTGAAATAAAAATTCATCTTACACTAAAAAAGTCAAATTTTCTATTTCTTTTATGCTTGAAAATTGAAATAATTCTGTTTATTCAAGAGCGTCAGCCATCACGACAGAAACACAACTTTTTTTTCTAGCAGTTTTGTGTCAAATTTGATGCTTCCAGCGTGTTTATCGGGTATGATATTAGTTGTAAACAATATTGGCAACTGACGATTAGCTTCAAATATCATTTTGATAAACAGACCTCAAAAATTTGCCAAGAAAGAATCCTATAGGAGACTTAGGCGGCCTGACGTCGCGTGCAGTAACAATGTTACGTTGGCGCTTTAAGTGATGTCATTTAAGTCGTAATGACGTGCAAACATGCGTGACGTAATTTTTGTCAAGCCAGATAAGATTTAGACAACTAATCAACAAAACACTTGAGGCTATTTCACAAAATCCTAATTCTGAAACAGCGAAAATCGAAAGTGATAATTTCACTGTTTGAAACAGTGAGATTAGGCTATCAGTTTCGATTTCACCGAGAAATCTCTATAATTCATTGAAAAGTATAAAAGAAAGGTAGATGTGCAGGTAGGTCAGATTCTTTGTTAAAACCTGATCCAGTGAAGTCACACTGGGGGTTTCCTTTGTCAGTATAAGTACAGGAAGACATTTTCAACTTAAATATACAAATGTAACTTCATGGCATATCCGATCGATGTCAGTCTACAATACAAACCTTGCCACTTTGTATGCGGATCTGATAAAATACCAGTTTGGACAGACATATACATGTAGGTCTCTAATATCTAGCATTCAACCATATGGAATTCCCCGTTACTGCCAACTGCTACACTGTTTTTTTTTTTTTTTTGCGCGCGCGTGCCTATAGTGCATGAGCATATATTGACAATTGACAGTATACTGTTCACGCCTCTTAGAAGCATTTGCGCACGCGCAAAGGTATTGTCGCACAAACAGTATAGAGGCTGGAAGATAGATCGATGACGCGATTTTACGTCATTTTAAACAGTATTTCAGTCATATAAGGACGATGGGAGGGTGATAATGAAAGGCTGTTTGCAATGGATTTCCGTTTACGGCTGGAAATATTTGAGCCGCGACACGACAAAACCAACAATGTGGTTGTGCGGCCAGCGCAGACTCAGATGAACCTGGGCATCCGCCCAGTCTGATCAGAGTCTTCGCTGTCCGCATGGAGGTAGCTCAGTCCCTTAGCTACCCTTTAAGCGCTAGCGAAGAGTCTGACCAGACTGGGCAAATGCACAGGCTGATCTGAGTCTGGGCTGGGCGCACAACCACATTGTTGGTTTTCTCGTGTCGCGGCTCATTTCTACCTCCAGCGAGTTTCGATCCCAGGACCGCTAGATCAGGAGGTCTTACCATGCCTATATGGTGAAAATGGTTGTTCTGCTGATCTGGTTAATCCATAAATAGGACATAGGCAATTTGTTGACCGCAAACAATATAGTCCAGATCAGACGTCGGGAAATGAAATATTTGCATATGAAAAAGGGGTATATCACCTGAAAGTTAGGTTCCTGGGCTAGCGATGTCAATTATGTCCACAAAATAATTTCGTCTTTTTCTGAGCAGTGTTGAATTCTCTTATTTTTCTGAATTTGTTGCTACTGAGAAACTCGTCAGATGTTGAAGAAAATAGTCGTTTCCCCTTTTGGTTTATTTTTTTTCGTTGGAATTCCAGTTCTAAAAATAACTATGTTTATTATGTCTATAAGTGCGCAATTTCTGATGCCATTCTCCAAAGGTCAATTTCCCTTGACGTGAACTCTCCTAGAGGTCCTGGCATGGCGGATGGGTTAAAACTATCCCAAAATGCAATGCAGCATGACATCAGCTGCGTTATCTATTTTTGGCGCGAACTAAAAATAGCGCTAACTGGTGTGCGAAGCAGAGTTAGGAAATCCCTTGCAAAACAACTTTTCTAATATTTTTTTTGATTTACACTTTTTCGTGAAACTTATCAATTCCCTTTTATAAGTGCTTTCCAACAACTTGGATGAAAGTTCATCAAAATTATTATGCATTCCAAAGTACAGGAACCTACCTTTAAATGATAAATAAACTAAAGGAGATCCCCTTATTTGACAGGCAGATAGAACAGTCTACTGGGCATAAATGGGCTAAGGCCAATCAAATTAACAAACTGACTTGCTTTCAACTGAACGGCAAAAATCACCTCTTCTTCGAAGTGGAGAGGGAACGGACTGAGACTCGGTGAGAGGAGTGTGCAACCATGGATTCGTTCCGCTGAGCCTCATGGATAACGTGGTTATGAGAATTGGGCGAAAACACTTTTCATTGAACCATGATGCTTGGTCAACAGTAGTTTAGCGATCTTACTTTTTCATAGACTTCTAACACATAGCGCTATTATGTGATGTCATGATAGAAAATATTATTTTTTTAACATCTTTCAGAGCGAAATAATGTTGTTGTTTTTTTTTATTAATTTTTTTAACTTAAAATGTCCTTATGTCCACTATTGTTTTTTACAGCAAAAATGTTTTCTACAGAAAATTCTGTTGACAATTAGGGAATATTTACAGCCCTTTTACCTATGAAGGAGAATTTCATTTCAGAAAGCAGTTTCACAGGACATTTGCATAATAGAATTTATAGCTTATAAACTAAATTGTCGTTCAACATTAAAAAAACGAATACTCGTGATAATAATAAAAAATTAAATAAAATCTTAAAACTAGTTTTTAAAAATTTCCCCTAATTTCCGCGTGGAAAATATTCTAGACAGTGGCAAAGTTCTCTTTAACAAATTAAAAAACTATGAATTTAAATGTTAAAAAGTGCATTTCAAAAATTTTCTTTTGAAAACAATTCTTGGCAGAGACCACATACAGTCAGGTCTCGATATCTCGAACTCTGATATATCAAAATACCTCTTGTTTCAAAGAATACAGTGTGGACACATTTCTCATTTTTCTTTAGAATTCAACTCCCGTTGCCTAAAACTACTGATATTTCAAAGTAAATTTTCTGGGACCAGAAAATTTACTTTGAGATATCAGTAGTTTTGAACAAATTGTGCCTGAGAGATATCGAGAGTTGACTGTAAATTGATTTAAAAATACTGTACCCATCTTAGAATGTTGGCCATCTCTTTCAAGCACGCTTTGTACCCAACTTCCTGTTGCAAGTATCAAGTCGAATTTAGAACTTGGTGTCAGTCAAAAGCGCGTTAAGGTAGAGCTGGGTAACTTCGGACATGGGGGTAAATTCGGACATGCCACTGCAAACAGTGAAAATCCAGATGAGACGGTCTCATCAGAATTTTCACTGTTTGTCCAGTTATTATTGTTTCAGTTCCAAACAACTGACATATAAAGGAAACTGTGTCACTGTCCGAATTTACCCGCTGTCCGAAGTTACCCGACTCATCCCTATAGCTCTTACCTTTCTGTCACTGAAGGGCGATTTTGCTGACCACCAGAACTGTCTTATGTCCTCTTCCTGACCCGTGAGTTGTTGTCCAGCTAGATCGTCCTTGACATTCATGTGAGACAATTATGATTTAATATTAACGCACAAAAGGGGTACATGTGTACAAAACATGGCTGAATTTAATCTAAACTATCGCTTATGTTAAAATATAAATGGGCAAGAAAAATTAAAGCCACTTTTAAATGGCATAATAAGAAAAAGTGCTTTAAAGCAAGGACAAACAAAGAAGACTCTGATATGGCTGCACAGGCTGATATGAGTCTTCGCTGTTCGCATCAACAGGACATGGATCCTCGAAAATCCACATAGGACAAAGAGAAGACTTTTACCAGTCTGCGCACACTTACACTAATACTCAAGCAGTTGGCACCTTTTTTTTCAAATCTGAAAGCGAGGAAGAATACGTTTTTCTGCACTGTGGTGATTAAGATTAATTCATTAAATGGGGATTATAGGATATCAACCTTTTAATAATGTAAATCTAGCGTGTTTAACTTTATAACAATCTTTAAGTTCACAAAGGGTGTTTGACATCACTGAGCGTGTTTTTTCTGTTAGTGAGATTATTATTTTATTTATTTGCTACTACGTTGCTGTTGTTGATGATGTTAATTACTTAACCTACTTATTTACATGTAGTATTATCATTTTATTTTGTTTATCAACTGTTTGATTGTTAAGTCAAAATATATTTCTATGGTGTATTCAATACATGAGTCAAACCGTCTTCGAGCAAATGTGAACTGCTCATCCTCTAACCAGCCTGCGAGCTGCCTTGTCTGGCCAAGGCATTTGATGGACGTCCAGAAAACTAACAAACTGTCCATGCTCATAGAGCATGTGCTATGCAGGTATCACTGCATAAATATTGGCTCCACACGCTATACTAAGCCTGTTTAACGAACACAAAACCATGTGTTAACAAGGCGATTCACGTGCTATAATGACTGCCTTTGAGACTTCTCATATGCAAGTCGCAGGGCAATACTCCCTCGGGACAGAAACCAGAGACAGGTTTGCCGTTGTAGCTATCAATAAAGGACGTGTTTGCAAGAGTTAAACAGCATAGGCTCAGACCAGTCTATGCATCACTGCAAGCTGATTAGAGCCTTTGTTGTTTGCACACACCATGAATAGACATTGTGGAGCGTATATCAAAAGCAAACGCTTAAAAGGACAGACAAATAAATTGTTTTTGCCAATTTGGCATTAACGAGTAATTTCTAAAACGAAATAACAAATGAGAAGGCTGATTTGTGTTTTCGATTAAATGACTGCTTGCGGTTAGGGAGAAAATAAAAGACACAAAACACAATCCATTAGAACAGGAAAAAAAACTTTATTCTTTCAGACTGTGAAATGCCTTGGGTACTGACAAATCAAATCTTTCCAAATTGCCGTAATTTTCTTCAAACCATCACCGACAAATACTTGCACAATATAGAATCACACACAATTGTATGCACAAACACATACATGCAAACAATGCACAAAGGGAACAAACCTGGCTGCCAGCCCTTTTGTCGTAACAGTATGGCATACTACCGTAATGTTAAGTATAGAAATGACTGCATTGTATAAAACCTTGCTTTAGGTTAATTCTTTAACTTCTTTTTAACCATTAAAGAAATTAAATTTGGTATTAAAGCGACTCGGGTTTTATACAACGCAGTCATCTTCCGTATTAAAAAGTCACGGCAATCCATGATTTTAGGATTAGAACGAAAGCACATTGCTTATTTAGTTCTTCTCCTAGAGAAGAACTAAATAAGCAATGTGCTTTTGTTTAAGGAGTAGAACGAAAGCACATTGCTTATTTAGTTCTTCTCTAGGAGAAAAGCACATTGCTTATTTAGTTCTCCTAGAGAAAAACTAAAATAGCAATGTGCTTTCATTCTAATCCTAAAATCATGTTGTGTTGTATATACATGTTGTGTAAAAACTGAAATAAATATGTTTAATTAAACCAAAACGTCACGGTACAATCGGATCCTGTACTTTTACGGTAGTAAGGTCCTAGAAGCCTGTTGCCATGTCTTTTACCGTACTTTTCAATGCATGCGTACACCACTGTGTGACATCAGTCAGCACTTCCAAAGCTCAATATGTTGGCTTGATTAGTAAGCAACGCTGGATATGAAAACTACCTCTTATCGTCTGTGATTTGTACTTCTGCATCTGCCTAACTCTGGCACTATAAGCAAGTGAAGAAATAATAAAAATCAGTGCTCACAACTATTTTTCGTTTTCCCTTTTTTATCGAAGAAACTTCTTCTTGGTCTCAATAAACTACATGGAGACTGACACCTTTGAAATAGCAAACATTTAAAACACCATACGGAATAGTAATTCGAAAGTGTCAGACTGAAACCATGTGTCAACAATTAATGATGTAGCATCCAACTTTATAATCTTCCACAAACACCTCTGGTTCCAACTACTAACAGTAAAACAGATACAGAAACACAAATAACATACATTTTAATGTAAATGGGTACGTTTTCGGGAAAGGCAACTGTGCTATCTCCATTTTCATCTCCCTTTTCAGTAAGGTTCAACTTATAAAGAAAAGAATATGCTCCTGTAGGAAAAATTCTTTCTTTTAAAAGTAGACTTCTTTTTTGGAAAGGATAATATCATCCTGGGAAGTAAACAAGAAGTCTCAAAAAATTGTTCGCTTTGTAAAAATGGTGATGAGTGTAGTAGTTTACCCATTTCCCTTAACGGTAAAAGTTGTATACAACTACTGGAACAAGAGGTCCATGATGGACCTAAATCGCTCACCTGAGTTATGATGAAATAACATGAAAGATCATCTATTTGATGAGGGTTAAACTGGAGCAGTTTTGCACTTTCCAATATATTATTCTGACAAAGTTTCATGAAGGTTGGATCAAAACTGTGCCCTCTAGCATGTATACAATGTTTTTCTAAGACCTGACCTGGTGATCTAGTTTTTAATTAGACATAATTCAGTTTCAAACTTGGCCTAGGTTTCATGAAGATAAACATTCTGACACTGTTTCATGAAGATTCAATGCAAAATAAAGCGACATTTGTGTACACAAGGTTTTTCTAAGATTTGACCTAGTGACCTAGGTTTTGACCCGACAAGACCCAGTTTCAAACTTTGTCTAGATTTCATAAAGATAAACATTCTGACAAACTTTCATGAAGATTGAAGAAAAATTGTGCCCTCTAGAGTGTTCACAAGGTTTTACTAAGATTTGACCTAGTGACCTAGTTTTTGACATAACATAACCCTTTTTCGTAATTTGCGTAGATTTTATTAAGATAAACATTCTGACAAAATTTCAAGAAGATTAGATCAAAACTGTGCCCTCTTAAGTGTTAACAAGGTATTTCTAAGATCTGACCTAGTGACCTAGTTTTTGACCCGACGTAACCCAGTTTTAGAATTCATATAGACTTTATGAAGGTTAATATTCTGACAAATTCTCATGAAAATTGGATCAAAACTGTGCCGTCTACAGTGTACACAAGGTTTCACTAAGATCTGACCTAGTGACCTAGTTTTTAATCCGACATGACCTCGTTTCAAATTTGGCCTGGATTTCATTTAGATAATCATTCTGACAAAGTTTCATGAAGGTTGGATCAAAACTGTGCCCTCTAGAGTGTACACAAGGTTTTACCAAGATTTGACCTAGTGACCTACTTTTTGACCCGACATGACCTAGTTTCAAATTTGGTCTAAAGTTTATCAAGATAATCATTCTGACAAAGTTTCATGAGGGTTGGATCAAAACTGTGCCCTCTATGTCATTTAAAGAATTATTTCTATTTCCAGCTCTGGCGGCCATCTTGTTCAGTGGAGTGGAATCGTTTTAGCAATTTTGGTTCAGGGCCATGAGTCGAACATTTCTGTGAAATTATCTTGAAATCGGTCCACTGGCTTGGGAGGAGATATCTTTTAAAGGTTTTTCTATTTTTAGCTCTGGCGGCCATTTTGCTCAGCGGAGCGAAACCATTTTAGCAATTTTGGTACAGGGCAATAAGAGGAACATTTGTGTGAAATTATTTTGGAATTGGCCTACTGGTTTAGGAGGAGATGTCGTTTAAAGAAATTGTTGACGACGGACGGACGGACGGACGACGGACAAATTTCGATCACAATAGCTCAACTTGAGCACTTCGTGCTCAGGTGAGCTAATAAAACCACTGGCAATTCCAGCTAACTGATGGTGGACGGACATGAGCGAAATCATGTGTATTCTTAAGGCACTGTTTGTATGGTGAATGTCTCCATTCAGAAAACATGCTTTAGTTCCATCTTCCTGTGAGGGAAGCCACTCTCACAAAATTAACCAACACTGTTCATTCTATCCAGCTTACACATGAGCGAACTCATTGTGTTGTCTCATAGCACATTTTGCAGAAAATGTCTCGCCACATACGGCACATGCTTGAGTTTCACCAGCAATGCTCAATAACCTATGCTTAGTCAAATTGCTCTTGTGAGCGAAGCCACGCCCACAAAACTCACAAATGAAGGGCTTCTCTCCGGTATGGGTCCGGATATGACGGACCAAGTTAGAATTATCAGGGAAGTGCTTGTCACAGTATTCACAAAACAATAGTTTTATCTGAGGAAACATTGCTCCCATGGTCACTGAGTCCGGTGCGTCCGCTGTCTGGGCGCCAATACTGCCGGCGGGCGTGGCTGAAAAATAAAGAAAATACATGCTATTCATCTAATATATGTATCTATGCATTAGGGTAAAGTCGGGTAAATTCGGACAGCAGGTAAATTCGGACATACCATTGCAAACACTGAAAATCCGGATGAGTCGGCTCATAATGAGCCATCTCATCGGGATTTTCATTGTTTGCCCAGTTAATTTTGTTTTAATTCCAGACAACTGACATATAAAAGAAACAATGTCACTGTCCGAATTTACCCGCTATCCGAATTTACCCGACTTTACGGTAATATGCATGTCTAGTTTGAGTGTTTATACACATGAAATGTCGTTTGAACTTTAAAAATGTAACACAAAATAACTAAAATGCTTAAATTGTACTGATACACTTCCATCTTTTTTCCGCCATTTTTACAACGGGGAACAACTTCTGCTACTTCCTATTTGCTTCGCTACACGACAGAGCCCTGCAAAAGTTGGGTCTACACTTAAAGAAAAGAACTTGCTCCTAATGGAGGAATTTTTTCCTGTATGTGAGAAAAGGGTCAAAAATAAAAATGATAGAGGAGCTTCTCTTGAAAGTGTACACATTCATCTTAAGAATGTGGAAATATCTGTAAGAGAGACCACAATGATCTTCTAGAAGTTTTCTTTTATCTCACATAAGACAACTCTTTTAGGAAAGAATTTGACCTCAGAGAGCATTTTTGACTTTAAGAGTATCCCCAATCGGAAGATGGATCCTCCATAAACGGAAGCGAATGCTATTTTGTTCCAAGTTGTCTCCCTCGTAAAAGTAGTGGCGGCAAAGGCATAGAGGCATACACCATAAATTTGGGTAGGGAATAATATGTGTAACTAAACTAATCTAATAAATTAACTAAGTGCTCTAACATTCTAAGACATAAATGTACATTTGTATAAGTGATAAATTATGTGAAGTATGCATGCTCTGGTCCGCCTTGACACATACGCTATGGAGTCACGGCAGGCGCAGTTCACCTATACAATAGATTTAAAAGAGTGAACTGCGCATGCTCTGACAGCTTCTACGTATAGCCTCGGCATGCGCACTTGCATGTATTTTCATGGCACATCCACCTGCAAACAGTTTTAAAATTTAAAGACACGGAGCTGAAAGATACGCAGGTAAAAGAATCAGTTAACAAAACTAGTATCCTTCTGTAAGCGCCAATATTCGGGGCCAGTGAGACATTAATGTGAATTGGGCATCTTTTGGAAAAGCAACTCTGCCTTTTTCATGTTTGCCCCCTTTTTCAACTGGAGTCAAATCTTAACAGGAAAGAAAATGAACAAATTCTCTCCTTTGTGTGTATACCCCGGAATGGCTGTGTCCTCTAAGGAAGCAAACGAAAGTCACTAAAGTTATCTCTCTTATTAAAAATGGCGGAAAATCATGAAGGTGTACCCTAATACCTTAAGTGTCAGCTGGGACGAAGTATACAATGTGCAGAATGTCTACAGATAAACAGCAAAGTTTCATCCATGCTTTATTTTGCCCATGTTACACTATTTATACTCAGATCACTTCATGCATTGAGCCGAGACATGACAAAGCCAACAAAGTGGCATGTGCGCCCAGCGAAGGCTCAGATCTGCCTGGGCATCAGCCCAGTCTGTTCAGAGCGAAAGCCCAGACTGATCTGAGTCTTTGCTGGGCGCACATGCCACTGTTGGTTTTGTCGTGTCGCGGCTCAGTTATAAGATCGATCATCAACAGTTTTATCGCGCCTACCATACCGTTTTCTTCCATTTTCTTGTAAATAATATATTCATTTTAAATGGATATTTAGGTCCCCTATTCAGGTTCTACTGCAGCTGCTTAAAGGACCTGGCATAATGAAGGCCATTTTTAGCCCCCGTATATTCAAACTCAGTCAAGAGTACATGGTATCCATATAATTAAGAACATAGAAATATATAAATGCTCAAAATAAAATGATTTCTGACATGCCTGAGTTATTTCAATAGTTTAAAAAAGAATGTCAAGAAAAAAGGTTTACAGGCGGTTCCTGAGGAATATGACAGTAACAACAGTTTTTGAAAGCGGTTGGTGATAGGTTTTTGACCGTATGCTGATTGAAGGAATATCATTGCAAACAACGCATGTACTGTTCAAGGATCGTCTAGTTATCCCACCCACTGAAGTTTGCAGGTCCAGGGACACGAACCAAAAAATATTCAACATATCAAACTAAGATGTATAAAAAAAAACTCGTGTGTCCTAATTAAGAAATGAAATACCATAATACATGTTACTAATGTCTATGGCCGGGGTGAAAAAAAGTCCAAAAACCTACAAGTTAAGTAGTAAAAGGAAAAAATAATAAACATAGAGTCGCTATTCCAGCACATTTAATATTTCTTGTCCCATATTTCGTTTTGGCGAAATAAACTTTTAAATGCGTCATCAATAGAATTCTTACTATAATTCCATCATTTTGCTAAACTGAGAATACAAGGACACGAGACCTGTCACCTGACAGCATAGCTCGCCTGAACTGGTGCTTGCCAATTATGGACACAAAGTTCTAAGACTGTGACCTTGACTTTCAAGAGCAATTAGGAAAGTGATGTTCATACTCTGTAAAACTCTGAAGCAGTATCTATCATCTGTCTAATTATAAAGTATTTCCACCCAGACACTGTGTGAAGCTATAAACCTTCAGGAAACTTTACCACAGTTTTTTTTAAGTCTGAGATCTTGATCAACAGGTCACCAAGGCGGAGAAAGTCAGTACTGTTTAAAAGTCTGGACCAGCATCTAACAGAGTTCTAAGTATCAACTGAATCCATCCACACACTTCGAAAACACTTTGTCTGTAGGAAACCCTAGGCTACTGAGGGGAGGGGCGGTGAGGGCGGGGGGAGGGGATTACCATATGAAACTTTAAACAGTTTTTTTAAAATCTCTGAGAGAAAATATATATCCATGATTCCATCTAAGGGCATTGTAGATATGGGTCTTTAAAAAAACTTTAAGAACATCTCATATTTTAACATAAAATTTATTAGTCCACGATCGTGACCTCAGGTCGTTGAGAGGAATAAGTTAATAGCATTAACAAACATCAGTGAGATCAGGAGATATTTTTTTCTTTTCCTTATTTTTTTTTTTTTTTTAAATTTAACCAAGAGCATCCTATAATATATTTTCATAGGAATTTTCGAAGTATATGGCCTTGACCTCAAGGTCACTGAGGCGGATGAAGGTGGTACTGTGTATAACTTTGGACCATTATCTAGTATCGTTGAAAATATCAAGTTAATCTATAAATGGGTTAGGGAGATATAGTGTTAAAAACTTAAATCTTAAACATACTAAAGGTGAACACGGACGCCAACGCCAATGCGGACGCGGACGCCTGGTTGACAGCAGTAGCTTTTCCTGAACTTCGTTCAGGCGAGCTAACAAAATGCATACATAAATACCCTCCCCACTGATATTTGTATTGTAATGTGGAGCTGCTGTGGAAATAACGTTTCGTGGGGCAAATATTTATATGGCTTTGACGAGTACAAGTCTTTCTTTGATATCAAATTCTGAGCAAAACATTTATTGCAATGAAATCTACCGCAAAAACTCTTCAGTATTAAGATAGCTCTGAGCAAACAGTGCAGACCCACACCAGGCTACTCCTCAGAGTCTACACTGTTTGCCACTCCATCTCCATCTTTTGGAAGCATAATTGCATCGTAACACTAAAACTTTTAGATCGATCACACGATGTGCGGGCCGGAGATTTGACATCGAGTAGGGGGGTATGCTGTTTGGACATTGGCTCCGCCACATCACCCTGCCTAGGATGGTGTTCCTTCTCCGGTGATGCATGTATTGTGCGTGCATGCAGTGGCTTTGGATATTTTTATAAATACAGCGCATACAACTGACAGTTGGGAATCAATATCAAGTTTTTATTTACTGGTCTTTTCGTTTTAAATTTATTTATTTTGTATTTATATGTATCTCTTAGCTTTACGTGCTTAAACGACCAGTGTTGCGTACATGTTATTTTAACGTATAACCGTGGCAGCCCCGGATCCAGGGGGTGGGCTTTGGGGCTGCAGCCCCGCCATTTGACCTCTGTGTTATGTATAATATGTAGGCCTCCAGATAAAAAGAAGTATCTGATGACAGTTTGAGAAAAATTATCCAATGTCGTTAGATCAAAATATTCAAAATATATGTTGCGATATCTCATTAGAATCGCCTCGGGGGGCGATTCTTATGAGATGTCACGACATATATTTCAAGAAAAAAATTATGTAAAAAATTCTCTTGAAATTGAACCATAAATATGTCATTTTTCAAGCCCCCTCCCCCACACACATACATTTCGGCACCTCCCAGCCCCACCAGTTATCCAGAGCCCCACCAGTATGAGATGGTCTGGATCCGGGCCTGCGTGGTATGTCCTGGTTATCTTTTTTCCCCTCATTTAAGTATGCAAGTAATTGTTGGGAAACTTCAAATTTTATTTATAGTCGGACATGTTATAACAGTGAAACATTAGCTATGTATAGCTATTTACCGACTCACAAATATGACAAATCTAATTATGTGTAATACATGCTAAAAATAACATTAAGAAGAGCAATTGCATTTTTGCGGACCAGATCAATGCTTTTCCCTATTTGTAGTCTATTTGATTTCTGACCATGTATCAACAAATTATCAGAAACTCTTTCAATGTGTTGTCGTTTGCATTTTCTTTTAACAGAGCCCGGTCCCGACAATTCCGAGAATCAGTTGATTCACGGAATTGGCCGAGCGGTGTTCTGATTGCTAAATTCTATACGTTGTTCTTGTTTTTCCCGTCGTGCTTGTTTAACGAGGCCACAGTCTCTGGCTACCACATCATTTCCTACACATAACCAATGCATAATGTGTTTTGCGTGGTCATGTACAGTTTTGCTAGTTCGATAGGGCAGACACACCTGTCCCCGTTCAGAGACACAATAGTCACCGACCACCACCTTGGTACCATTTTTACCAGCTCAGGGCACACTGGGTGCAGATTTCCTGGCCTATTGCCATTGGATTGAAGAAATTCATCGGACATATGCCAACCGTGGGTGTGGAACCCCCAACTCCCTGCATAAAAGGCAAACACTAAGTCCACTATATCATTCATTCATATGATTCCTGTGTAAGCTGTTATAGATGAGGGGTCTCTCTCAAGTGTGCATCCTGGTGTGTTGCGTGGGGTCATTTCCCACATGGCATCTCTCTGGTACCGCGTAAAGTCTCCTTTCAGTTAGAAATGTAAAAATCCAACCATCCACCCGTGTATCTCTTCCGATTTTTCACAACAGCACCTTTCAATGGGAAAAGACCGGCAAGCTTTAATATGTTTGAAACGCCAATCGGAAGAAAAGTGCAAGCAACCCTTTTCAAGGCGTACTGAGGCGCAAGTAAAATATCCACACAATTGTATGCTGCAAATATTAACCTATATTATGCAAAGTTGATTTATACAATTAAGGGTCTGGGTGCATACTGTTTGCAATTTTAGGTTACGCTAGGTATTCGTGGGTATAAATCAAACACCTACCTCATTTCATATGCACATAGGTATGGCTTATCAATGAGCTTTTCTGTGTGAAGCCACGCCCACAAGTGTGACAGACGAATGGCCTTTCTCCAGTATGAATTCTGACGTGCCGCGTGAGATCACCTTTTAGTGAGAAATATTTCCCACAGTACTGGCAGCAGTGTTTCTTTATTCCCCCTCCCTGCTGACCTGAGATACCTGAGGTGATTACCACTGAAATGAAAACAAATATCAAGATATTAATATGCATATATAAATGGAGTGATGTGCACCAGATGCTTAAAAGCAGGGCTGACTAACGTACCCTTTCTAAATGAATCAACAATATGCTTGGTAAACACTGTAACACAAGCACCTAATAACCCTAATATTGGCATATCATGACTGCTAAAATCACGCCGGGTAGGTGGCAATCGAAAACGCTCATGCAGTCGACGAACGCGGATAAAAAACCCATTAGAAACAGCGTTTTCGATTGCAAATTGGCGACAATTTGCGATCAAAAACGTTGTTTCTAAAGGTTTTTGATCTGCGTTAATCAATTGTTTAGAGCGTTTTTGATTGCCGCTTACCCGGTGTGATAATTGTAATCTTCTTTTCCAATATTTAGGGTCAGTACAGTTTCTGGTCTGTACTGGGGTATGCAAATCAGAGTATGAAAACAACATTATACAATTTACGGGTAAGCCCCAATTTGCATAGTTATTCAGCTGTCACCCTTAAAATTATTAGAGACACTTTCACGGCAAGCAACTTTTTCATTTTTGCCTCCTTTCTCAATGGAGGTCAACTCTTAATAGCAAAAAATTTGCTCCTCTTAAAGCAAATTCTTTTCTCCAAGAGTAAACCCCATTTCAAAATACTTTGTCCACCAGCGTAGCAAAAATGAAGTCACAAGCTCTTCCTAAAAGATGGCGACAATTCATGACGGTGTATCCATCATGGGCAACATTTTCCCTCAGTCCCATTTATATGGTATAATCTACCTGTAAACGACGATTTCGCGTAAGCTTAAATAGCATTAAATTATATAGGACATTGACACTTTTTCTCTTTTATTGTCTTTCTTCAATGAAAGCTGAAAAATGCTGTGTTAGGTCCATATAGTGCACTTTTTAGCTGCACTTAGATATTTTTTTTCAAATTTTTAAGTCTACATTTAATGCGGTCATTTTTGCTCTGATTTACATGATCATCCGTTTACTAATAGTATATAGGAAAAACAGAGAAAATGAGCGAAAAGTTACTCAGTTTTCTTCGTTTTTCTTAAAACACAAGTCTAAAGTCAAAAATGTTGTGTTATCCTAGTATTCTATACTATCTTACAAATCTTTTGATATATTTTGTAGGAAAGTTAAAGAAATATTAGTGCGGTCATTTTTTACGAACTTAATACTCCCCTAAATCCAAAAACTGAATTTTCCGTACCTTGCGTGGCTATATCGAGGTGAGAACGAGAACTTAAACATTCGTCCCACACTGCAAAAATAAACAGTAGATTTTACGGTAAAATAACTGGCAACCAGCTGCCAGTCCTTTTACCGTTATTTTTACGGGCGCCCGTAAAAATTGCAGGAATCATCATGCAGAGTGGGACAGAAAAGAGCAGATGTCGTTTTGGTTAGATAGCCACTCAACAATACAAAGTTATTTTCGAGAGCACCGAGTTAACATAAAACTTCCATTTCATGATTTCCAACAATGTCTTACAGGCAAAAACAAAAAACTTCCATTTCCTGATTTCCAACAATGTCTTACAGGCAAAAACCCGTAAAAATAACGGGAAAAGGACTGGCAGCCGGTTTCCAGTTATTCTACCGTAAAATCTACAGTATTTTTTACAGTGCAATCATAATTATTTCTATTTAACATACCATATCTTGGCTAGACTCTACTAAAAAAGGTTTGAATGAAACTTAATTTTTAAATACCGTAGAATCACAACCTCGTCAGGGCATGCACAGTGCCAATTTTAAGATGTATGGTTAGGAGGGAACTGTGCGCAACAAGTTGATCAGACTACCGACGTGCACAGGCTGGATTTCGCATGCCCAGTTCACATCCCTAAAGACAGGATTTCTAACGATTTGCAACATTTCATCACCACTTAATCTGTTATTCATTACTTTCCTGTAAAAAAGATACAAAGAGAAAGAGCACAGCAGAAATGTAGGCTTAACTCCACATTACCCTCATCGTGCCGACATTTTGGTACCTGTGCTTACCAAAGAGAAACTAATCCAACTAATTTAGCCGTACATTGGTCTGAAAGAGAAATCACAAATTGTAACTTGCAGCAAACATCTGATCATGGTCACGAGGTACTGCACCCTGTCTTTGTTTTACAAATAAATAGATCTGATCAACACCAGTTATGACAAGATTCATACCAGTCTGCTTTTCAAACAACCATCTTCATGAATCATGGCAGTCCAACGATCGAAACAGTATAGAAGCATGACTGATAACTTAATTCAGACTGTCATAAATCGCATCATCATGACTTGTGTTGATCGAATCTGTTTGCGTATCTACAGGGAAACATGCCACATTTCAGCTGGCATGACAATCAAGGGTCATAATACAATATTGTGTCGTACTGTAACAGCTCTCGGAAGTTTCTTTGAAACGGAAGGAGGAGTTACGGATACAAATAAAAGAATGGAATCTTCTGGTCCAGGAAATATAACTCATGCCATGAGCACTGATGTAAGGCCACAATGCTTTAATAATGATCATTTCTTGCAAAATAAATTTCTGTGGGCCAAATATGGGCCTTCTCTGACATACAAATGGTCTCTCTCCAGTATGTATTCCGACGTGTCATATTTAGATATTTAAATGTTAATGCCAAAAAGTCTCATCATTACCTGTTAAACTGTAGTAGGGGCGAATACCAAAAAAAAAAAGTTTTTAAAATGAGATATAACACTTTTATAGCTCAGGAGGCATCACCAATGTGTATTAGGATCATCTTTAAATGCACCCTATACTTTCTCAAGTAATCAGATCCGCTCCTCATCCGTCATGACAGGTTCCAGACCAGTCTGTTTAAGAGCCATCCTTTATACATATTGAGCAATAAGTGTTTAAATAACAGGATACAACTCCCGTTCAACTTTTCTTCTAATCATACCATATATACTGCTCAAAATAAGTAAGGGATATTAAGACATTCAATGCAGCAGAAGTAAGGGAAATAAGTAAATGAATATTAAACTGTTATAATTCATAAAACAAATATTCATAGAGACCCTCAATATGAATATTGAAACGTTTAAGCTTGACAGGTGACCTAGAGTAAATTGGAAGTAGACAAGGGGTCCATACCCAAATTTCACACGAATCCAGCGCAGCAATAACTAATAACTTTTATGCAAACTTTATTAAGACAGACGCCTAATGCCTCAGTTAACAAGATACAGATACATTTTTCATGCGGTTTTATCACAAGAGAAAATGATTGGCGTAAAATATACCATTGAATAGTGAATGTCTTACATATGGGGACATTTGTAACAGCCTTACACCTTAAATAATGCAATAAAGTCTACCAAAGTGGGTGTTCTCAGTTTGGAAAATTATGGAGAATTTTATTATTCACAGAATCTGAGGGTCCAAAAGAATTTTTTTCGCCGATGTGAAATTGAGGTGTAGACCCCATAGTCCTTTATGTGCTGCTCTAGGTCACATGACCTGCATTGACTGTTTCTGTTTTAGTTGAATATTGTTACTTGAATAGTGTTCTGTCAATATTCAACAATAAACTAACCCAGCCATTATCATTAATTTTTGTACAGCTTCCATGTCATAATATCCCCTACTTTTTTGTGAGCAGTATATTATGATTATTTTCCATGGACTAGAAAAGCAATGACCGACCCAAGCTTTTTATTATTATTTTATTTTAGCAAGTGAAAAGTAATGGGACAGTACAAAAATTGGAAACATTTCTAAACTTCTAGTAATGATGAAACTTTGCCTGAGCTATGGATAACCTTCTTGAAAAAATTGTCGGACGACTGGAGAGTATATATACAGAAATCCAAATGATAAAAGAGTCATTTCGAGACACTTTTTACATAATCACACTCACAAAATTAGGACTATATAACATGCGTCTTTTCTGCCATGCACTGTTCAAAATGACTCACTTCAGTCATACCACCATAAGAATGGTTCAGCGCATAGAAGTTAGTTTTACTATTAAGGATAAAGACATACTGAGATAGAAACCACCTACACATAGCCCCTCTCTAATTGTATCTAAAATTAGGACTATTTTAATACAAATAGACCCCCCCCCCCAACCGCTTCAAAGTCCTTCGACTACCTCGAAATTGGATAAAGGATACCAAAACCAAATTCTAACTATCTCTCTCTCTCTCTATGGCTTGTCCAAGTAACATTTCCTGCAATTTGGGTGAAAATTCATTCACTGATTCAAAAGATATCGTTACTTTTAGGGAATATCTCCCAGTGACCTTACGAATGGAGTTGATGTCACCAAAAACCTAATCCACTCTTTGGCTTGTCTCGATGAGATACAAGTATGGTCAAAATACTTGCAAAGATTCAAGCTAGGGAAGTCCTCCTGTGACCTTGAAAAGAAAATCAAAGATACTAAATATAGTCCGCTCGTATACTTGTCCAAATGACATATCCATGCCAGTTTTGTGAAAATTATCATCCTGGCATGATAACTAGTCCTGTTGCATTGTCATTCTGATTTGTATGTAGCGCTTTTTCAAATCATTATCATATGCCGTTACGTAATGATTGTATGGTCATGGCGACTTCCCACAAAAACATATGCTACATTTGAAAGTCTACATTCATATGCAGCATACGGTGCCTAACCATGGCCCCTTTCTGTTTAAAGCCTCGCCCACAAATGTCACATTTATAAGGTGTTTCTCCGGTATGGACTCTGAGATGCCGCGTGTAGTCCCCTTTCAAGTAAAACGACTTCCCGCAGTAATCACAGAAGTGATGTTTGAGTCCAGAAGATTCATCGGTTCCTGTTGTGGAATGCTGACTTGCCATACTCTGTCCCTGCATTCTTCCTGTAAAAAAGTAAAACAAACATCAGTCTGACGCCAGAACTGAAGTTATGTGTTTTCACCGCCACAGTTTGTCATCATTATTATGCAGACAAAGCCTTTAGTATACAAGTATTCGCCTCCTAGGACTCCGACGGTTGGGGGGGGGGGGGGGGGGCTTTAGAAAGCAGGTTCAGTATGCGCACGTTCGGCATAATTACTTCGGCGAACCCCTCATGTATTTCCCGGGTTAAATACATATCTTCGAGTAGCCCGAGCAAAATCTAAGTATTGCTCGGGTTCAGCATAATTACTTGGGCGAACCCTAGCGATACTCATGTATTCCCAGGGTTACTCGAAGATACGTATAGTACATATCTTCAAGTAGCCTGAGTATTGCTCGGGTTTACCCAAGTATTTATGCCGAACGTGCCCAATGAAAAAATAGACAAATACTTGTCGAGTCATTTCTTTTATTTTGAAAGTGTTTCTATTAATCCTCCAATCACCATATCCGCCATTTCGTTAACACGGTGATTGCACTTGTGTCCGTTCCGTGCACATGCAGAGTTGAAGCATGTTCAGATCACACTGAAAGTATCTGGACCGTATATAATTCAAAATGCTGAAAGGACTGCATCCCATGCAGTATTTTTATGTGCAGCCATAAACTTTAATATATCCGGCTCTCACACTAAACTCAACTTACAGTCAACTTTAAATGTAGAGAACACTGATATCTCAAAGTACCCTCCATTTTCAAAGAACACAGTTTGGACACATTTTCTATTTTTGTTTACATTTCAGCTCTTGTAGTCTCAAACTACTGATATCTCAAAGTACATTTTCTGGGACAAGAAGATTTACTTTGAGATATCTGTAGCTAGGGATGAACTTTGACTTTGAAACATCAAGAGTTGACTGTATTTCGAGGCCCAGCTACATCATGCTTCACCTCACAGCTTATACACTATACACAACCTATTGCAGTCAAACACTAATAACAAAAGGGTCCAGCAACTTGTTGACAAATCGAAGCCTCAACACGAAACTAAGGTATAAGGTAACTCGCCATTTTATGAGAACACAATGATATAAAATTAGCTTCTCTTACTCGACAGAGACTTTCGAAAATATCCAAGCATACACCGGCAAGGCCTCATTGTGTAATATAGTTCTGGAAACAGTGACTATTTAACTATACTACAAGTGAGTCAGGTTTGTAAATTAAAGCCTTGTGATGTAAGATACGGCTTAATATTGTAGGGGATGTTCCTGCTTTCACAGATGAAACCACATAATTAGGTAATTTTAAAGCTTCAAAGTCTTACTGACATGTGATGAAATGACACAAAAATGTCATTCATGCTTTAGATTAGACCACTAAGAGACAGGATTCACACTTCAGCGCAGGATTTGGTTCTGCAGTTTCAGCTTAAAATCAGTTAACAATGGAAAAACTATAGGAAATTCAATTCATAAATGAGCCCCGACACGAGAAAACCAACCATGTGGTTGTGCGCCCAGCGCAGACTCAGATCAGCCTGGGCGTCTGCCAATTCTGATCAGAGTCTTCGCTAAGTGCTAAGTAACATGCGCGAAAGTTGTTATGAATATTTGTGAGATTCAAAGTACCAAGTAAACGCTATTGGTCAGACAGTTCATACAGGCACACTACGTCGAGACAACTTCGGAAGAACGTTGATGCAACGTTATGACGCTTTACTGACGTCTGTACTGTACAAGTTTGTTCCGATATCATAATGTTGCATCAACGTCGTCACAAAGTTGTTAAACCGATGTATGTATGCTGGGCTGACAGAAGAAAAAGAGCAGATTGTTGTGCAATATTCAATCATTTCATGCATCCCGTACGAAAATTCTGACATGATTACAGCAGGAGTCCTGCTGGACATTGACAGGAATTTCATTTTCAGGCTGAATTAAAACAGTACGTGGAAAATGATAAAAAAAATCCACTCGAGATTCCAGCAGGAAAATTTGAAAAATTCATGCCAGGAGTCCTTGCAGGAAAACTGAGCTGAAAATATTGCAAAATTAATTGAATCTACTGCTGCATAAAGATTTTGGCGGTACACTTCAACTACACAGTGAATCATAAGTGATAAATTCAACTTGAAGGCTGGCCATGCTGTTTGTTTGTACTAAACATATTAAAAAGTTTCCTGTGTTATTTGAAGGATGAATTAATAACAGCTACCGGTAATATGAAGAGAATGTAAGTTTAATTATTTTTTGTATCATCAATGCATACATTTCTAAAGGCAGATTTAAGTTTAGGGGTGAAATAGCAATTGATATACAATTTCATGTACCCCACCCACATCCCTGGACATAAAAATGAAAATGAGTTCAATATATGTGTGGTGGTAACAGAATTACTTTCTGTCATAAAATTGTGTTAAAGAGCAATGGCAGCACTGATGCATGTCTATAATATAATCATAATACCCAAGAAATTGACAAGATATGTGTTCTGTTGTGTTTTATAAAGCCACAGTGTATGTGAAAGTTTTAAATAGCATGTTGAAAGAGTATGTCAAGGTCTTTGTGTAATATGCAACACAACCTATAGCTGGACTAAATTCATGCCAGGAATTTCAAATTTTACATTGAGAATACTGCTCATTTGAATATTCCTGGTGGGAATCCTGCCTGAATTCCTGCTAATTTAAATATTTCACTTAATATTCCACACTGAGTCCTGCTGGAACCCTGTAGGGAATTTTATATTATAGTTAAAAGTTCACATGGAAAACCCATTGGGAAACTTTTTCATGTCCAGATTCCTGCCAAGAATCCTGTTACAATTACTGCAGGAATACTGTTACTGTCCTGCTGGACAATTCCGTACAGGATGCTCCATATGAAATCTGACTCCAATCAGTACAGTGGTTTCAGAGGAGATGTTTGTAAATACTGACAGACAGATGATTGGACAGACAACAGAGGCCTGGTTATACAATGTGACGGTATAAGGTCACGGATATAAATAGATATGCAAATTACAAACTCGGTAGTTTGTGATCGAGTAAATGTTGGGGTATATAAGCAAATAAACCGCCCTTGGTGGGTGAGCATGCTTTCCCACTGACGGGGTTTGTTTGCAGGTCGGCCCACGTTACATTTGGTGGCAGCGGTGGGATAAGGTCAACTGCCAGCCCGGAGTTGCCTTAACCATGTCATTCCCAGGCCAAGTCTCGGGACGAGACTTCTCGGAGGGGGAAGTAATGTGACGGTATAAGGTCACGGATATAAATAGATATGCAAATTACAAACTCGGTAGTTTGTGATCGAGTAAATGTTGGGGTATATAAGCAAATAAACCGCCCTTGGTGGGTGAGCATGCTTTTCCACTGACGGGGTTTGTTTGCAGGTCGGCCCACGTTACAACTATAAGCTAACCTGTTAGCCTTCAGCCCTTATGAGCTAAAAAGGAAAATGGCAAAGTCTCTTCCCCTGAGAGCGTACCCATTTATGCTAAGTTCTTGATTCATTTCAACTAGACTGAACTAGACAAAAACATAGAAGATAGTAAAGCAGCTTCATTATCTCATTGAGATGAGCCCTCTAGAATGTACACAAGGTTTATCTAAGATCTGATGTAGTTTTGACCTAGTTTCAAACTTGACCTGGATTTCATGCAGATAAACATTGACAAAGTTTCATGAAGATCGGATAAAAACTGTGACCTCTACAATGTACAAAGGGCTTCTATAAAATTTGACCTAGTGACCTAATTTTAGACCCGACCTAACCCAGTTTGGATCTTGGTCTAGATTTCATAGAGCTAAAGACTCACGGAAACATTAAATAAAAACTGTGCCCAACAGAGTGTACACAAGTTTTATTTGATTTTTTTAATTTGACTTGGCCTTGTTATTGACTGACATGATCCAGTTTCAAAATTGGCTTGGATTTAATGGAGATAAACATTCTGAAAAAGGCTTCATGAAAATTGGATCCAAACTGTACACTCTATAGTGCTCACAAGGTTTTTTCTAAGATTTTACATACTGGCCTAATTATTAACCCCACACAACCAAGTTTCTAACATGGCCTAGATTTTCATAGACATAAATATTCTGACAAAGTTTCATGAAGATTGGATCAAAATTGTGCCTTTTAATGTGTATACAAGTTTTTTTTTTTTTTAAGATTTGACCTTGTGTCCTCTGACAAGACCCAGTTTAAAACTTGGCCTAGATTTCATAGAGACAAACTTTCTGGAGTTGGCTGATTTTAGGTATTTCAGTGTGCACATGGCATGAATTTCACTTGTCATGCCACGCAACTCTACACAGATTGTGCCTGTGTGAAATTTACAGCATGAGCAGTTAGATGCTGTATTCTTCACTGGACACAGCTAGTCTCATCAAAAAGTGCCTAGGTTATTTGTAAATAGCCTAGACACAAACAAGTCTGTGAATCCAAGCAGTCTAGATAAAGCCTTCATTTTGTGCCAATTGATTCAGCAGAGTTCACTAGTTGTGAGTGAATAACAAAGCCTCTGATCAATCTAGACTGAGTGGATGGGCAGGCTGGTCAGAGCCTTTGCTGGTCGCATATACATTAAGCATCATTTTCACTTGTCACAGCTAAAAGAGCTGTGACAAGTGAAAATGATGCTTAATGAAAGTCTATATCAAAAGTCCTTAACCATTTTGACTCTTCTATGCCTTTTTCTATACACTAGACACAGCGCTGCAACAAATACTCATTCATGGGGTTTCATGATAAACTTACTTAGACAGAATGAAATAAACTGCAACAAGTACTCATGTTTTATGATTAACATACATAGACAGAATGAAATAAAAATTCATTGCCTCAGCTACATGGAAATTACGCACATGAAAACAAAGAACTAAATTGACAACAGGTTACTAAACTAGACATATGAGTTGACAATGTAAATAAAAGCATCGTAAACGACTGCGTAATACCCCGCCACTACAAACCTTCCGTAGTTTTTTTGCATGATTTCATATTTGTATATAGCTCAAGGACAGGGGCAGATAATCAATCTCCTTGTGATGAAAATTTAACCATCACCGGAAGCTATTATTGCTTTGACCTTTTGTTATATGTTTCATAAAAATCCCTTTCAGTTCTGATTTTATACTGATTTTTTCATGATTTTTTACCTGCATATAGTCCTGTGTCAGGGGCAGATAACCCTCGGGACAAAATTTTAATCATAAAAGGAAGCTTATACTACTTTGATAATTTTCCACAACTTTCAAGAAAATCACTCTCTACTCTGATTTTACTTTTCATTTTCATGTCTTTATACATGTATGTTATTATGCCTGTGGCAGGGGCAAATAACCCTGCTGGACTAAATTCTGGTTGTAAAGGAAAGCTAATGTTACTTATATCATTTCTGTAAAATTTCATAAAGATATATAAACCAGAGGACCAATGGTCCTGTAGCTCACCTGACACCTTCTGTCAACAGACACAATTTGTCATTTTGCTCATTTGTTACAAATTTGAAACCAGTAACTTTAAAGGTGTGCATATTTTAATTTTAAAATCTCAGTGACCTTGAGCAAAGTTCAAAAAATGACCTTATGTCTTCATGTATTCATTTAGTTAACCATATTTTCCAATTATTATATCTAGGCTTAAAAAATTTCCATGAAATCAACTGTTTAAGCATTTACCCATATAAAAGCAAAACATACCAAAGTTGACCTTGCCATATATTAGGTCAAGGCCAATGCACCATCATGTTTGTACAAACTATGATGGGCCCCAGTTCTCAATGCTACATACCATGCCACTAGGTCATTGTGCCTTTGATTCAGGATAAGAAGATTTTTGAAGGAGTTTTACCATATATGGACATGGTGTCCATCTTGGTCATGTGACCATGACCAGCTCAACAAACTTTGATTCTTTAGACCCAGTAAAGCTCTGTATGAAACAGCCCAATGGCTTCAGAGAAGATGTTTGAAAATGTTGACAGGCAACAGAATCACAGTGACCTTGAACAAAAAATGACCTTGACCTTAAACAACATAATATCTTCATAGGCTCACTTAGTTAACCATAAATACCAAATATCATCTTGAATGGTTTCTTAGAAATCCTAAGCATTTTCTAATGCATCAAAATTGACCTTGCCATAAAATAGCTCACACTCAATGCACAGTCCTGATTTGTATAAATTATGATGGGCCCAAGTTCCAAATGCTACATACCAAGTTTCAAGGTCATAGGCCTTTTGATTCTGGAGAAAATGATTTTTGAACGGGTTTTACCATATATGGACATGGCTGCAATCTTGGTTATGTGACCCAGATCCTGGGAACCAACTTTCGTTCCCCCATCCCACTAAGACTCCATATGAAATTTGGCTTCAATCGGCCCAGTGGTTTCAGAGGAGAAGATGTTTGAAAATCTCGACGACGGATGGTCGGACCGAATGTCCTTGACCTTTAGTGACATAATATATTCATTTGTTCATTTAGTTGACCATGTATACCAAGTATTGTACCTTAGACTTAAATAGTTTCTGAGAAATCCACTGTTTAAGCATTTTCCCATATAAAAGCCTAACGTAATAAAGTTGTCAATGTCATAAATTAGATCTAGGTCATCGCAAGGTCATCATTTGTATAAACTATGATGAGCTGGTATGCCCAATGCTACATACCAAGTTTCAAGGTCATAGGCCTTTTGGTTCTGGAGAAGAAGATTTTTGAAGGATTTCAACCATATATGGGCATGGCGGCCATCTTGGTCATGTGACCGAGACACCGGGTATAAACTTTCATTCCCCCATCCCACTGAGACTCCATATGAAATTTCACTTCAATCGGCCCAGTGGTTTTAGAGGAGAAGATGTTTGAAAATCTTGATGACGGATGGGCTGACAGGATGACCTTGACCTTTAGAGACATAATATCTTCATTTGTTCATTTAGTTGACCATAAATACCAAATACTGTACCTTAGACTTAAATAGTTTCTGAGAAATCCACTGTTTAACCATTTTCCCATATAAGAGCCTAAGGTACTGAAGTTGACTGCGTTATAAATTAGATCAAGGTAATCACAATGTCATCATTTGTATAAATTATGATGAGCCTACATGCCTGATGCTACATACCAAGTTTCAAGATCATAGGCCTTTTGGTTCTGGAGAAGAAGCTTTTTGAAGGGTCTTTACCATATATGGGCATGGCGGCCATCTTGGTCATGTGACCCAGACCCCGCGCACAAACTTTCGTTCCCCCATCCCATTGAGACTCCATATGAAATTTGGCTTCAGTCGGCCCAGTGGTTTCAGAGAAGATGTTTGAAAATCTTGACGACGGATGGTCGGACCGAATGACCTTGACCTTTAGTGACATAATATCTTGATTTGTTCATTTAGTTGACCATGTATACCAAGTATTGTACCTTAGACTTAAATAGTTTATGAGAAATCCACTGTTTAAGGGTTTTCTCATATAAAAGCCCAACATACCAAAGTTGACCATGTCATAAATTAGGTCAAGGTCATCGCAAGGTCATCATTTGTACAAACTATGATAAGCCTGCATGCCCAATGCAACAAACCAAGCTTCAAGGTCATAGGCCTTTTGGTTCTGGAGAAGAAGATTTTTGAAGGGTTTTTACCATATATGGGCATGGCGGCCATCTTGGTCATGTGACCCAGACCCCGCATATAAACTTACGTTCCCCCATCCCACTGAGAATCCATATGAAATTTGGCTTCAATCAGCCAAGTGGTTTCAGAGAAGAAGATGTTTGAAAATCTTGATGACGGATGGTCGGACGGAATGACCTTGACCTTTAGTGACATGATATCTTCATTTGTTCATTTAGTTGACCATGTATACCAAGTATTGTACCTTAGACTTAAATAGTTTCTGAGAAATCCGCTGTTTAAGCCTTTTCCCATATAAAAGCCTAAGGTACCGAAGTTGACTGAAACGTAAATTATGTCCAAGGTCATCGCAAGGTCATCAGTTGCACAAACTATGAAGGGCCCACATGTCCGATGCTACATACCAAGTTTCAAGATCATAGGCCTTTTGGTTCTGGAGAAGAAGATTTTTGAAGGGTTTTTACCATATATGGGCATGGCGGCCATCTTGGTCATGTGACCCAGACCCCGCATATAAACTTACATTCCCCCATCCCACTGAGACTCCATATGAAATTTGGCTTTAATCGGCCCTGTGGTTTCAGAGGAGAAGATGTTTGAAAATCTTGACGACGGATGGTCGGACCGAATGACCTTGACCTTTAGTGACATAATATCTTGATTTGTTCATTTAGTTGACCATGTATACCAAGTATTGTACCTTAGACTTAAATAGTTTCTGAGAAATCCACTGTTTAAGCATTTTCCCATATAAAAGCCTAACGTACCAAAGTTGACCATGTCATAAATTAGGTCAAGGTCATCGCAAGGTCATCATTTGTATAAACTATGATGGGCCTGCATGCCCGATGCTACATACCAAGTTTCAAGGTCACAGGCCTTTTGGTTCTGGAGAAGAAGATTTTTGAAGGGTTTTTACTATATATGGGCGTGACAGCCATCTTGATCATGTGACCCAGATACCCCGAATAAACTTTCTTTCCCCCAACCCATGGAGGCTCCATATAAAATTTGGCTTTGATCGGCCCAGCGGTTTCGGAGAAGAAGACCTTTTAAAATGGTGGACGGACGGACAACGGACGACGGGCGGACTACGGAGGCCTGCCTATACTATAAGCTCACCTATGAGCCTTCGGCTCAGGTCAGCTAAAAAACTGATTTTATATGGATTTTTTCATGATTTTATACATGCCCTGTGCCATTAGGAGGAATCATGTTAGCTTTGTCAACAACAGTAAGGCTTCTCTTCAGTATGTTCATTTAGATGATGTTTCCATAACCCATGCTTTTAAACACATTTGACACACTAGATTGTGGCTGCTGTAAGAGTCTGTGTGAACAGAGCAAAACAGCAAACAGCAGAGACTCAGGTCAGCCTGATGTGCACAGTAGCTCAGTACATATAGATTTCTTAGGATCAAAAGTTTCTCTATTTTTGGTTCCTATGATTAAAATAACCATGATGGGAGAAAGTGTCTAGTCTTTCTCAGATATTTTGAGAAAAATGTAAATGAATGTACAGGAATTTTGTTTCTCACTTAATTTTGTAAGATTTGTAGAGTTTTAAGTATTTTTCACTAAACTGTGTAAGAGCTTAAAACTCTGTGCATTTTCCTTTTGCAGACAAATTGTTTTATCTGCTATGAGAAACTATTCTAATGCACTTACGTATGTAACTTGATGTCTGATTGGATAACTTCAAATATTAGCCACAGTATACCCTGGGATATACTGTCCGAAAC
This sequence comes from Ctena decussata, assembly GCA_963989385.1. Taxonomy (NCBI): domain Eukaryota; kingdom Metazoa; phylum Mollusca; class Bivalvia; order Lucinida; family Lucinidae; genus Ctena; species Ctena decussata. Next base: position 53,228,612 of record OZ022499.1, on the reverse strand, counting down.
CGGACATCATTACCTAATAACGCTTCTCATTGGCTGACATCTGGTTTTACGCCACTAAAAGCATTTAATATGGGTGCAAAGTACCACACTTTTAAAGGTTAGAATGTGAAAAGTGCATTAGAATGGGGATAACTGTATTGAAAACTGTATTGAAAATTGTCATTTGGGGAGGTAAATTGTTGGTTTTATGTTCACAAATTTCGTTTTATGGCTCCGCTGGCGTGTCACCGTAAAACAAAATTTATGAACATAAAACCGACGATTTACCTCCCCAAATGACAATTTTCAAGACAGTTATCCCCTAATTATCGTTTCTGGAAAAACTACTTGCAACGAGTCACCCAAGTATAAGGTAGGTTTCTCCCCAGTATGAACTCTGAGATGCTTTGTCAATCCCTACCTCGTACAGAATACTGTTGAAAATATGTTACACACATATATTTAAGACACGACATGACAAAACCAACAAAGTGGCATGTGCACCTAGGGAACACTCAGATCAGGGTCTTTTACTATGCACTTAAAGGGTAGCTAAGGGTTTACGCTAGCTCCATGTGGACAGGGAAGACTCTGATCAGACTGAGTAGAGGCCCAGGCTGATCTGAGTCTCCGCTGGGCCCATGCAACTTTGTTACGGCTCATTTAGAAAATTATAAAGCTTGCTTTTTAAAGTGTCCAAAATTAGCCATCCCATTCTGTATCTACACTGTTTGCCCTCTATTCTTTGAAGTCTACATATTAGCCTGGAAGAAATATCTGAAATTCTACAGACCACTTTTGTTGCCAGCTTTTTTGCTCTTTAAAGGTTAAGGTCGTAATTACAACTACTGGAAGAGGCTATGCAAATTGCAAACTTTCAGCTCAAACTGATCTGCATACTCTGTCTGAGCCTGGCTTTCCAGTAAATATTATATTCGTTAGGATTCATAAATCACTGACATGAACAGGACAGACTCTGTTCAGGCTGTGCAGACTAATCAAAGTTTCACTGTTCTAATATGGTTTTGGTATCTATTCATGAGGCATGTTCCTTTCAGTTTAAAGTAAAGTTAGCTTTTTTCTGTGTTCCTTTCACATAATTTACGTAATATTTGCATACAGTTTAGTCAAAAGCATGACACTGTGACAAATATAGAAACAAATGCACATTTACGTCTTTTGATACTGGCCCTGCTGGACCTTTTATTGTGTCTCTGGACTGGTCCTTTTTGAGGAATTCACAGGGTTTTCAATACATTTTTTCCACACATAAACCTCTTTTAGATACCAATGCTAAATGTTTACCAAAAGGGAATAAAGCTTTTTTCTTATTCTAATATTTCCATTCCATTTTACTGACTAAGGCTTAAAGCAAAAATATTTAAAAAGAGTGGAATTCGACATTGCTTTTCTAGTCAGTCATTTTCCTTCTGCTCGTAAAATTGATCAAAGTGTTTAATCCTCTGATGAGAAACCATGTTATCTTTTCTGGAAAAAGATTTGCCACAAGCCACACAAATATAAGGTCTTTCTCCGGTATGAATTCTGAGATGCCGAGTCAGATCTTTCTTCATAGTAAATAATCTTGAACACAGGTGACACTCATGTGTTTTTTGTAGTGGCCTTGGCTGTGGTGCCTGGAAACGGCTGGATTCTGTTTCATGAAGATTTATGAGGTGCATTTCCTCTTCAGCTTCAGGGTCATAGTTTGTACCATAATCGTACCCTGAAATCATAAGAAATCACAAAGAGTAAAATTGTAAGTAGTTCTTCAAATGTGTTCTACAGTATTACTTTTCTCTTCCAAAACAATCCCAAAAATCTAGATCCATCTTCCAAAACAATCCCAAAAATCTAGATCCAACAATCCCAAAAATCTAGATCCATCTTCCAAAACAATCCCAAAAATCTAGATCCTCCAAAACAATCCCAAAAATCTAGATCCATCTTCCAAAACAATCCCAAAAATCTAGATCCAACAATCCCAAAAATCTAGATCCATCTTCCAAAACAATCCCAAAAATCTAGATCCATCTTCCAAAACAATCCCAAAAATCTAGATCCAACAGTCCCAAAAATCTAGATCCATCTTCCAAAACAATCCCCCAAAATCTAGATCCATCTTGTAAGATGGATATAGACTTTTGGGGTTGTTTTGGAAGGGAAAACCCCATCTGATACCAAAATTGCACAAGACTGATTCAGATATTTATGTTTGGGGTCATTCAAGAGAGGGTAAAAATTGTTTTATAGACAAATACTGTAAATATAGTACCAGACTAATTGTTAATACTTGGAAAACTTATGGCACCACACTTTCAGGGGATGCAACCCTTGCATTTTCATTTTAAAATGAAAGAATTTGACCCCTTTTGAGTGGGGACTGTTTTACAGGGAAGCAAACAACAAACCCCAAAAGTTGTCTCCCTTTGAGTATTTAAAAAGGCAGAAAAACATGGAGGTATATCCAGTCACCTTATGACCCTTCATGCTTCTTTTTATTGTAATGGACACTACCATAAATATTCTAAAAATTGAGAAACCTAAATAGTTACAGTAACAGTCTTAACAAGAGCTGTCGCATGACAGCATAGCTCGCCTGATTTGGTGCTTGCCCATCGCACAGTTGCTATGGTGGACCAATATCTAACTACAGTGCTTTTTTTCAATGCAGTAATGCATCTAAAAGATGCAGATGGAATGGTAAACAGTGTATACCCTGATCAGATGAGGAGCCGCCTGATCTGGGTCTGCAATGTTTGCTCAGCCCTACCTGTCCCAATATCTAGAATTTTGTGGTATTCTCTTTGGACAAAGTAAAGTATCAGTTTCATTAACATCAATATGATGTATATTTGACTTCCAATAGGAGATCAATTTATCAATAGGAGATCAATTTATCAATTTCATTACAAAGGTATCTTCCTTGACTTTATTTTGACAACTATAGAACATTTAGCCAAACACTAAAATAATAAAGTAGCGAAGTCTGGCAACATTAGTAAGGCTTCTCTTCAGTATGCAATGTGCTGTTAAATTGCCTTTAGCAGCTGCAAAATCCAAAATCCCCTGCCATAAACTGTCAAATATATACAAAGACCTTAAGTATCCAAACACACAGTGCAGACCCAGAACAGACTGCTCCAGTGGAGGACCCTTGGGATTGCACTTCGTGCCATTTTGTCACTCAGCAGTTCTTTGACACAGATTCAGACACTAAAATCAACACTCGTAAGTTTGGGACAATTACAGTAATCAGTAAAGGTATCCCAGTCTTGGAAATCTTTCACATGGATATTATCCCTTCTAATCTTGTGCATTTTTGTCATGTGTTAATATCTATTCTAATCCTGTGCATTATTGGCATGTGTTTATATTATGCTCCTATGCATTACTGTCACAGGTTTATATCTATCCTAATCCCATGCACTGCTGTTGTGTGTTTTATTAAACCTTTCAAACTCAGCGCTATGAACATAAAATAGTAAGACTTCTCTCCAGTATGCTGCCACAGATAATCTGTGGCTTTGTGTGCCAATTTAATAATACAATCATACAGTTTTAGTTTTCAGTGCTCATGATTTTGAGAGTTTCACTTTCATACACTACTTCAACAAATTACAGTTGACTCTTGGTTATCTCAAACACTGATATCTCAAATCAGTCTCTTTTAATAAAGAATGTAATTCAGACACATTTCTTAATTTTTCTTTACAATTCAATTCTGGATATCTCAAACTACTGGTATCTCAGAATAAATTTTCTGGAACTTTGAGATATCAGTAGTTTGAGGTATCCAGAAATAAAAAAGAAAAGAAAACTAGGAAATGTGTCTGAATCTCAAACTACTGGTATCGCAAAGTAAATTTTCTGGAAACAGAAAATTTACTTTGGGATATCAGTAGTTTGAGAAGAACTTTGACTTTGAGATATCAAGTGTTAACTGTAACTGTGAAAGTATCTGTAGTAGCTTCTGTCACTTGGAATCTTTTTTGATCCCATGAAGCGCTGCCATGTGTCTACTTCTGGTGTCAGATCTGACAAATACAGCGCTACAAACATCGCAAGAGTAAGGCTTCTCTCCAGTATGTGATCGCAGATGTCTTTCCAAGAAACATTTACTGGAAAATCCTCTACCACAAATAGGGCATGACTTCATCTTTGCTATTATTTGTTGGAATTCTTCTGCAGACTCAGAACTAGGAAGTTGTAGTGCAGCATCTTGGTACTGTATTTTTCCTGAAAAAGAAAGCTATGAAATAGAACACTACAAACTGTTGTTTCCTTCCAATGATCTTTATATCTTCATGCACATGCAAAAGGATTTGCAGATTTCAAATTTAAATATAAAAGTCAGTTGAAGTATCCTAGCAACCAATGGGTTAATACTGTAAACAAGGATTAAGTGGAACACTGTTCTTGCCTGTCTGCTAACTGTCATAGAACACAGACCCAATTAACCCATAAAACTTGATAACAGTTTATGCAACCACTGCCACTGATGCCAAAAATCAATACCTATATACACCTCATTTTCATGCTATAGTTGCAGGCAAGTCTGCACAAGAACACTTGCAAATATAAAATGTACCACTTACATTGCAAAAAGCATGAAAGACAACAACAACAACAACAAAAAAAAACATTTTATAAGAAATACTCAAAGTGTTAAATACATGTACTCTAAAATATCTGCTAGTGCATACATATTCCGGTAACCCTACCGTAGGTATTCAGAAAAGCAGTACGGGGGTCATACTTAATACCACAGAGAATGGAACACCTGAACGGTTCTGGTGTTAGTTCATATACAGATTTGCCTTTCATATGCTGTGACTAAGATACAGAATGGCTCTAACCCCAACAACCCCTACGGCACTAGCTACTTTTTACTTTTCATTTTCAGTATTAAACAAATAAGTGGATACAATTTCTTTGCTGCATAACTTTATTGGCATTATAAACATATTACCATTACAGATCAACTACTTGAACATTGCTAACTGGCAGAAATTAAAGAACAATAGAAAACAACAATAATAAAAGACGCAAGAAAATACAAGTATATAATTTACAATCATCCTTAAAAAGCTTCTGTTTGCAATGCTCCTACTCAGATTTTTTAGGTGGGAAAATAGGGTTTTTCAATCAACAGGTGTTAAAAAACCCGCCTAAAATGAATTTAAAGTCAGATTAGACTGGTCCAAATGAAAAGTCTGATCATGTTTCTGCAATGTTTATAAGCCCCTCACCATTGGCCTACTGTCCTAAATAGAAATACATATTACTAAATTTGAAAAGGTATGATTTTTTTCTTTTTAATGGCCAAAATTGAAGGTTAAGGAAGGGGCACAGCAAACCAAAACTTTCAGTTTTATGTTACCACACCTTTACAAATGAAAACAAGAGACCCACAAGCCTCAAAGCTCACCAGATTTCTATCTCAAAATTGCTATCACATTTGTACAGGATCAAAATTGCTGTCACATTATTTTGTACAGGCTCAAAATTGCTGTCACATTTGTATAGGCTAATACAAAATATACAAATGGATCGATGGATGTCTTGCGATTTTACTTCCTTTTCTACAGTATTTCAGTCATATCAGGACGATGGGAATGTGATATTGAAAGGCTGTGTGCATTGGAACCTGGTTTACGGTAGGAAAGATTCTCGCCTCAAGAGGGATTGAGTAGTAGGCCAGCGCTTAACCCACTGAGCTACCGGGGCTCCTACAAAATATACAAGTACAAAATCTCAGTCTGACAGTCTGTTGAGTTGATAACAAAATATATAACTATTTTCCACATTTTGATTGCCATGGCAAGAAAAAAAGGACATTTTCAATGAATTGTTAGTTTGTTTTTCCTTTGGTTGTCATGGCTACAAGTTCCAGTAATGATGCAATGCACATATTGTGACATCAGCTAATTCGTCAGAGGTGATAAACTTTAAAGTTTTTTTTGTTTTTTTTTCTCCATTTTTTTGCATTTTGGTTTCCATGGCAACCAATAAAATTAGCAGCATGCAAAAAAAAATATATCTGATAGAATACTTCTCAAGAAACATTTCTATAAAAATTTTATCAAAATATCTGCAATTGCTTGGCAGTAAATGCCATTTTTCAAATTTCCCGTCTATAAGTCTATGGGAACTCTAAGTTGCCATAAAAACCAAACTAAAGAGCCGATTTTCATAAAAAGCACAAACTTTCAACCCCCCAGCCCAAAGATGCAACAGATGAAATTTGGGCCCAATCGGCTTAGTTGTTTGAAAGTGTTGACGGACTACAAGATACAACAGACGACATACGACGACGGACCACTGCCTATCCCCTGGAGCCTTTGGCTCTGGTGAGCTAAAAACAAAAAACATTGGTTTAACTTTATGACTACCAATGTTTTACTGAAAGAATTGCCCCACAATGTTTAAAACAACAATAAAGACACAAAGTATCCTTTTAGCCATTAACTTTTTGTGTAGCCTCCATTATATTCACAGGCTGAAGCTTTTACTACATACAGCCAGGATATTAGCCATGTACATTCTATGCAAATGTAGCCTCCATTGTGTTCATAGGATGATATGGCATTTTTAACTACCAGTTAGTAAGGGGAAATCAATCTGGTGTTGGTCATCTGATTTAGCCCATTATGAAACCTGGGTCCAGTTGTTCAAAACTAACAACATAATTAGTTAACAAGATGTTAAATTTTCAAATGTACTTTATGTAAAAACACTGCCATTTGTTGCCAAAAACATGTGAGGAGCTTTTTATGCTCCAAAGAGCTAAAAACATGCAAGAGATCCGTTTGGACCAAAACACTCTACTGACCCAAAATCATCTGAGATAACATGTCAACATGACGCACTACTATATATTTTTAATGCTCTCAATATCTGTGATATATTTCAAAATGCAAATTCATGAAACAGATTAAGAAATATGAGGCAAAATCACTAAACCATCAAAATTTATAAGTCAAAATCAGATATGGCTCATTACATTCTGTTGGTCTGCTCCAGATGTAACGGTATGCCAAATATTATGACTCTACCCCTTGCAATTACTGAATAAAACTGACTTAAATACAGGTGGTGAAGCTTTTTAACTAAGTGCAGTGCCACAAAATATTGGTCAACATTAAATGTGGTTTACTGCATTTAATTGTCCTTCCACAGATGTAAGGGTATGCCAAATATTACAGCTTTACCTGTTTTAGTTACTGAGAAACAAACAAACACAGTTGCTAACCTTTTTCCAAGTCCAGTGAACCATGAAATACAGGTCAACATAAGACATGGCTCACTGCATTTAGCTTTCCTTCCCAAGATGTCACTCTATACCAAGAATGAAGTCTGGTGTCTCATTTGATAACTTAGAAACTGAGCTTCTAACACAACAGGTGAACATAAATTTTCTTAACACAACAGGTGAACCTAAATTTTCTATGTTCAATGATCCATAAAATATAGATCATGTCCCATAATGCATTCACTGCATTCAGGAGATCTTCCCCAAATGTTCCTATGTAGCAAGTTTGAAGACTCTAATGCAACTGATGAACCAATATTTTCTTTGTTCCATGATCCATGAAATATAGATAATTTTATCCCTGCATTCAGTAGATCATCCCCAGGTGTTCCTATGTAGCAAGTTTGAAGACTCTGTCCCTTTTGATTAGTTAGAACCTGATGAGCTATACTCAACAGGTAGATTTTTTGCTTACTAACAGAAGTGCACAGGCATGTGTAAGAACTTGTGGATGCTCACCAAGAGTATCATATAAGCACCCCTTGCTTTGCAAAGGCACACTAAAAAGATCAACTAGAAATATCAAGGTGAATGGTTTAGCTACATGTTTTTGGCCATTTCTCCAAAGGGAAACGATTTTTGTGACTTCCTGTATGCTTTCCTGGATGAAGAAGCTCTTCAAAAATTGGATCAAATCTTTAAGGATAGAATTTGCTATTAACCCTTAATGCGCCAAAAAGCAGACGACAAAATTTACGTCTGCAAAAGTTTCAAAATATGTCTCATCCAAGCGATATCATATTGAGAATTAGAACACTAGAGGGCAAACAGTGTAGATTAAGATGAGGTGGCTCATTATGAGCCACTTCATCTGGATCTACACTGTTTGCCAATTCAACAATTTTAATTTTTGGCACTTTAAGGGTTAAACGTGCAGATTCTTTCTTTTAAGGGCTGACCCCTATGAGAAGAGAAGCAAAATGAAAAGTGTAGAGTTGCTTTCCCTGAAAGTGTATCCATTACTCTTAAAAGATTGTTCCTTTGTATGAACAACAAACAGAGTAATGACAAAATTGATAGTTTCAAGCCACACCCAGAACGTCTCTCAAAAGTCACCTGATAGTGTACAACTGACCAATGCAACATCAAATTAGTATACATGACATAGTCCCACAAACAAAATCACACTTGCTGAATGGCCCACAATAAATCAGTGATTTTACCTTACAGTTTGTGATGGGATGAAAACCTATTCTAAAGTGGGCATGGCTTCATACTGATGAATGCTTAAAATTCCTCATTTTGTATCTGTATATCTACTGTAATGTGCTTAAATTTTGGGACATCTAAAATACTTAATTTTCCATTTGGGACAAATATAAAATTAATTATTTTAGGTGTCCCAATTCTTATACACATTATGGTAATGAGCACATATTCTCAACAAACACAAGCTGCACAATACGATTCTTTGAGACTGATATGTCACAGTAACTGACATACTGTATTCACTGTAATTAGCACACATGCTCTAATAAACACACACCTAGGCTAGTTTTGAGAAGAATATTTACATCTTATTAAATGCCTATAAGTCCTGGGAATTTTCTTCCTTTATATTTGACACTTCAACTCATTCCATTCGGGATAGCCCTTTAGGGCAAACAGTTTGTATCTCAGATCATGCCACCCAAACATGTGGCCTGATCTGAGATCCAAACTGTTTACTGCCTAGACATCATTTCTACAAGAGTTAGACCAATATTGTCAAAATATTCTTGACATTTGATGCAGACGACAATTTCAGCAGACGACAAAAAATGCCCAGAATGCAATGGGTTAATCTCCTATTTTAATGTTACCTGTTTGGAAACAACTTTATTTGCACCTAGTAATGCTGACTATTAGAAGCTTTAGATACTTCTTAACATGACTAAATTTACCAAAACATCTTTTCTTGCCACAAATTCTGTTCACATCATGGCTGCAGTTTTGAAAAGTGTAAGCATATTTTATGCCTCTCCATTGAATCTTTCCTGCTGAACTGTTTGCCACAAATATCGCATCTAAAAGGCTGCTCCTTTGTGTGAACTCTCATATGACGCGTACAGTCCCTCTTACTCATAAACTGCTTTCCACATTCCGAGCATGTGTTGAAGTCGACCTTCCGCAGGACATATGGTGTTGGTAACTGCATTGTTTTGTGGGTTCTTGGCAAAGAGAATGAAACTGGGTCATCAGAACCTTGAACTGAAACAAACAAGAGAAAAAAATATTCAACTACCTGTAGAAATTCCGAATGCAAAATCTATAAAAATAGATACTAATTATATTCAGACTACATGCAGAGTTTTCCTCTATAAAATATAGCAGTTACAATTTCAATTAATTTTCTTTAAATGCAAATTCAGTGCATAAAGAAGCAACATTTAGACATTTTTTGTCTCACTGTCCCTTTTTCCTTTCCTTGGGAGACCTCCTCATACAGACTTGACCGTAATTCACTGTTTCTATCCATGGCCTTCAATCAGCTCAAATAATACCAACATTTACCTCTTATTTTTGCCAAGAAACCTATGTTTTAAGATGTAAATATGAGCAACTCATCTAGGCAATTTTAATGCCAACATATAACATTATTTCATGGAAAACAAGAAAACCATCAAATTTAATACCACATTAATCCTATTAAGTGTCACAGGGGGCATTGCATTTTATGAAAGGGGGTGCAGGGGGGCATTATTTAGAGCCTAAAATGTAGTAAATCAACCACTGCCATATACCTCTAATAAACAGTATTAATGTGAATGGGGAAGCAACTCCACTACTTTTGCCTCCCTTTCCAGTAGATGAAAAAATTTGCTCCTCTAGGAGCAAGTCCTTTCTTTAAGAATATAGGCCCCATGTCAAAGAGCTATCTCATCCACAGAAGCAAACAGAGAAATTCATGCAAGTTAATAATAATAACCTTATTTTTGGACAGGGATGTTTATTTAGATTAATACAATAATTATCTCACAAACTTGTGCCTGATCTGAAGCTCTGTCATCTGATTTACTAGAATGAACAAGCCATAGTATATGGTACAGTCAGGGCTCAGGGCCCAGAAAAACTGTTATTCAGTACTAACAAGGTTGTTAATTACCGAACTGTATTTTCAGATGTACTGTATGCATAAACAGTGCTTCTTTTTTTACCAAAAAATGTTCGGAGCTTTTGCATTGCTGCAAAATATCTTCACATTTTTTTTAGCAAAAATATCTGCTCATTTGGTTTTATACATACCGGTACTAGAAAACTTTACAAACCTTTAAAATAATGCACATTTGGTTTCATGGATACTATGAAACTTTACAAACCTTTAAGTTAATGCACATTTGGTTTTATGGATACTATAAATCTTTACAAACCTTTAAGTTAATGCACATTTGGTTTCATGGATACTATGAAACTTTACAAACCTTTAAGTTAATGCACATTTGGTTTTATGGATACTATGAAACTTTACAAACCTTTAAGTTAATGCACATTTGGTTTCATGGATACTATGAAACTTTACAAACCTTTCAGTTAATGCACATTTGGTTTCATGGATACTATGAAACTTTACAAACCTTTAAGTTAATGCACATTTGGTTTCATGGATACTATGAAACTTTACAAACCTTTAAGTTAATGCACATTTGGTTTCATGGATACTATGAAACTTTACAAACCTTTAAGTTAATGCACATTTGGTTTCATGGATACTATGAAACTTTACAAACCTTTAAGTTAATGCACATTTGGTTTCATGGATACTATGAAACTTTACAAACCTTTAAGTTAATGCACATTTGGTTTTATGGATACTATAAATCTTTACAAACCTTTAAGTTAATGCACATTTGGTTTCATGGATACTATGAAACTTTACAAACCTTTAAGTTAATGCACATTTGGTTTCATGGATACTATGAAACTTTACAAACCTTTAAGTTAATGCACATTTGGTTTTATGGATACTATAAATCTTTACAAACCTTTAAGTTAACAAGAGGTCCATGATGGACCTAAATCGCTCACCTGAGTTATGATGAAATAACATGGGAGATCATCTATTTGATGACAATTCAACTTGAGCAGTTCTGCACTTTCCAACCTATTATTCTGACAAAGATTCATGAAGATTGGATCAAAACTGTGCCCTCTAGAGTGTACACAATGTTTTTCTAAGATTTGACCTCATGAACTTGTTATTGACCCGATATATTCCAATTTCAAACTTCTTTGCATAGAGATAAACATTGTGACAATGTTTCACAAAGATGCAATGGATAATGAAGCCTCTATTGTGTACACAAGTTTTTTTTTCTAAGATTTGACCTTTTGACCTAGTTTTTGATACAAAATGACCCAGTTTAAAACTTGCCTGAATTTCAAAAAGATATACATTCTGACAAAGTTTCATGAAGATTGGACAAAAACTGTGCCCTCTAGAGTGAACACAATGTTTTTCTAAGATCTGATGTAGTGACTTAATTTTTGTCCTGACATTATTCAGTTTCAAACTTGGCCTAGATTTCATGAAGATAAACATTCTGACAAAGGTTCATGAAGATTCAATGCAAAATAAAGCCACTATTGTGTACACAAGGTTTTTCTAAGATTTGACCTTGTAACCTAGTTTTTGACCCAACAAGCCCTAGTTTCAAACTTGATCTAGATTTTATAAAGATAAACATTCTGACAAAGTTTCATAAACATTGAATCAAAACTGTGCCCTCTAGAGTGTACACTACGTTTTACTAAGATTTGATCTGGTGACCTAGTTTTTTGACCCCACATAACCCCTTTTCAACTCTGGCCTAGATATCATAAAGACTAACATTCTGACATAATTTCATGAAGATTGGATCAAAACTGTGCCCCCTAGAGTGTACACAAGGTATTACTAAGATTTGACCTGGTGACCTAGTTTTTGATGAACATGACCTAGTTTCAGACTTGGCCTAGATTTTATAAAGATAAACATTCTGACAAAGTTTCATGAAGATTGGACCAAAACTGTGACCTCTAGAGTGTTCACAACCTTTTTCTAAGATTTGACTTAGTGACCTAGTTTTGACCCAACATAACCCTTTTTCAAATCTGGCCTAGACTTGATAAAGCTAAACATTCTGACAAAATTTCATGAAGATTGGATCAAAACAGTGCCCCTTAGAGTGTACACAAGGTTTTACTAAGATTTGACCTGGTAACCTAGTTTTTGACTGGACATGACCTAGTTTCATACTTGGCCTAGATTTTATAAAGATAATCATTCTGACAAAGTTTCATGAAGATTGGATCAAAACTGTGCCCTCTATGTCATTTAAAGATTTATTTCTATTTTTAGCTCTGGTTTTAGCTCCTGCAGCCATCCTGTTCAGTCGAGCAAAACCATTTAAGCAAAGTCTGTTCAGGGCCATAAGTTGAACATTTCTGTGAAATTATTTTGAAATCCATCCACTGGCTTGAGAGGAGATGTTTAAAGGATTTTCTATATTTAGCTCTGGTGGCCATCTTGTTCAGTGGAGCGTAACCATTTTAACAATTTTGGTACAGGGCTTTAAGAGTATCATTTGTGTGAAATTATTTTGAAATTGGTCCACTGGTCTAGGAGGAGATGTTGTTTGAAGAAATTGTTGACAACGGACGGACGGACGATGGACGACGGACAAATTTCGATCACAATAGCTCACCTTGAGCACTCCGTTCTCAGGTGAGCTAATAAGTTCATGCTTTGAACAACAAGACCCTGGTGATTTGCTTTTTCAGCTATCTTCCTTTGGCACATGCATAATTTGACTACCATAGTACTATATAATCACTGGCCAATTTTGTTATTTGTATGCTTTAACATTGGACATATTCTAGGTGCAAGGATCATTGATGACATCTTTGACTGCCAGAATTAGCTAGTATGACCCTTAAAATAAAACCTAATCTTCTGTTTTCACTCTAACCAACACAGACAACAAAATTAAGGACTACAACATTTCAAAAAATGTTTCATCCAAGCTATATGATATTGAGAATTGACAGACTAGAGGGCAAACAGCATAGATCCTGATGAAGGGGCTCATAGTGAGCCCCTTCATCGGGATCTACACTGTTCGCAAATTCAACTATTTTCATTTCTGGCACTGTTTAAGCATTAATGAATGTGTTGATTGATCTCAACAGAATATAAGATAATCCTTTTAGCCTGTAGTGCTCTTCTGTACAGATGTTTCACCATAATAAGATACCCAAGCAGGAAATGGTTCTATTTTTGTATGTACAGTGACACGCAATAAAACAGTCACTCACTTTGGTAGTAATTTTTCATCAGAGAAGGATGGGGGGACTGAGCAGGGTAGCCATTTCATACAAGTTTACATCTAGCACGCAGATATACAGAAAACATTAAGTAGTCATCAGTTCTAAGCTATTTTCCTAAGGTTGGGTTCTACCAAATTGTTAAAATTGTCTCCAGTCCTCTGGACAAAAAACTGATTATTTGATTTCAAATAATTGGTGCTAATACTGCTGCTTATGGGAAGATTAACTGAATGTTGCAAAACTGAAATAATAACACTTAATTGAAGGGCCTAAAAAAAATAAAGATGACAATATAATGCCTGACCACATTTTTTTAAAAATACATAACCACTGTTTCATTTTAAGCCTTATTTGCATAAGTTTGTGCAGTCCCCCTCCCCCTGCCCATACACACACATACACACACTAACACACTAATCTTTTTCCTCTCAAATCAGGAGCTCACTCAAAAATATGTTCACCTGCTTTATAGTCAAACATTAAAAGCATTTACTTTCAATACAAACATGTACTAAATAAATATCTTCTCAAGATGACCCATTATCTTATTTCTATGACAAAATTGTATAGAATGCAGCCATAGTAACTCAGTGGGGCTTGCTAAGGTAGCTAGAAGAGGAATTCTTCCCAGTCAAAAAGCATAGGCTCCATTGCACACAGCTTTCATTATCTGCCTTCCATCTGCTCAATATGATTGAAATACCTTTGAAAGGGTCATAAAATAGTAAGTAATCCATCCTCCATCAGTAAAATAAATCATCCATCAGTACATTATACCAATAACAGTAAATAAACTACTCCTAAAGTAAGTCTGACCAGGGTCTACACAGTGCTTGCTCCTCTCTTTCTGATCTTTGTCTTTTTTGAAGTAACTGTTGACCCTATAAGGCAAAGTCTGCATATCATTATCATGAAACCATCCAGTTTGAAAGTTCAAATGCCAAACCCTCCAATTTGAAAGTTCAAATGCCAATATATGTCTTGTGTACGTAATTTAACATTTCCAGCACATTGACAATCAAATTTTATTCTGGTGCTTTCAGCATGATATTCTGTGGGCGGTCCATATATGTCTCCTTAGAGAGTCCTTCCTACCAAATGCCTTCAGGCAAAACTCGCACTGGTATGGTTTCTCCCTGGTATGGATTTGCTGATGTCGCTGTTGATGGGTTTTAGTTCTGAAGCGTTTTCCACAGCCGTCACACTTAAAAGGGTATCCAATGGGTGATCTGTTACCACGGTTACTGTTGGACTGCACTTCTCTTTCAACAAGGGTATTGGTAGCAAATGCAACTGAAAATAAATACAATCAGAACCTCATTCATAAAAGCAATAACACTGTGAAAGCCACATTCTCTGACACAGTTAATTTTCCATTCTTATGACATCTACTTTCAGATAGAATGTCATAATGAAAAACAATGTGAGCTGTAACATGACAATATCAACAAAGTGGCATGTGCACCCAGCAAAGACTCAGATCAGCCTGGGTGCCTAAAGGGTAGCTAAAGATCTTATCTACCTCTATGCAGACAGCAAAGACTCTGATCAGTCTGGGCGGATGCCCAGGCTGATTTGAGTCTTCCCTGGGGGACTCATGCCACTTTGTTGGTTTTGTCATGTCATGGCTCATGTGCGAAGTACTCATTCCTTCTTTAAGGTGCATCATACATCTTTAAGGGGTTAAATGCGATTTTCATTTTTTCTTCCCCTCTTAACAGGGGTCAATGAAAAGAAAAGAATTGTTCCACTTGGGGCAAATTCTTTTTTAAAAAAATAGAGCCCACACAAGGGATCAACTCTTAAAAAAAAGTAAAAAATGGCTCCTCTGGAAAAAAATTTTTTGTCAAGAGTAGGGCCCCTTTTGGAAGGGCTTTGTCACTCCAGAAAGTTGTTTCCTTTCAAAAACTGACAGAAAAAATGCACCTTCAAATGGACCCCAGGGTTTGAGAGAAAAAAATGACATTTTATCTTCAAAAGGAACATGTGTCTTTATGAGCCACATATGCTTACAGAAGAGCTCAGAACAAATGCATATTTGTAAAGCTTGATGAGAGTCATCCCTGTTAATATCAGCAATCAGTGGATCTTGAGATCGGTAGAGTGAACAGCACTCTGGTAAAATCTAACTTACAGTACAGATGCCAAGGCTGATTGTCACATTTTCACAATCAAGGTAATATATCTCCTACAGTGTAGGACTTCAAGGTGTTTTTTTTTGTTTGTTTTTTTTGGCAACAGCATACAAAGTCTACTGTATTACTTCTAATAAAGGACCCAGGGGCCTTTGCAATTTACAAATCCTAAAATGACATTTTGAAAACAAAATTTTTGCAATAAATGACTAATTCAGATTGTCTAATGACTAAGTGAGTTTTGGGCAACTTTTTTCACAGAAAAATAGTTACGGGGCAATTTAATTATAGTGGGAGCATTTATAAGAAGATATACAGTAGGTAAGCTTTAGATGAAAATACAATTTGCACTAGATCTACATTACAATTTTATTCTACAGAATACATTGAAACCATGCTGAAAGAACAGCAAATATGAGAGAAAACAATAACCACAAAAGCTATATCACCAATGCATATACCGTATGTATCCTATTAAATGCTCCAGGGGCATTGCATTTTACTAAAAGGAGGCTTTATTTAGAGCCTAGATTGTAGTTACTCATAACTGCAAAAATACCTCTAATAAACAGTATTAAGGTGAATGAGCATACTTTCAGAGGAAGCAACTCTACTATTTTGCCTCCCTTCCCAGTAAGGGGTCTACTCTTCAAGGAAAGAATTTGCTCTTGGATGGGAAAATTCTTTCCTAGAAGAGTAGCCCCCATTTGGAAGTCCCACATCTTGCAGTAACACAAAAAAGAACTCTCGTTGTAAAACTGATGGCAAACAGAGGTTGGCAAGTCATATTAAAAGTATTTTTGGAAAAGTGGCAGGGGGGCATTTATTAGAGCAGGACAATGCCCTGAGGGCGTTTAATAGGATTAGTACGGTAGTTGTGAACAGCAAAGACACAAACCTGGGTCCGAGGTTATAAAATTTGAGTATAATCTCAAGCTCAAAATAAAGCACACTGATTGGCTGCTTCCGAGCACATGCTCAGAAGCAGCCAATCAGTGTGCTTTATTTTGAGTTTGAGAATGTACTCAAGTTTTATAGCCTCCGGGCCAGTTTGTGAACCTGAGCAGTCTAGCTAGATCTTCATTTTAAGCCTGTAGATTCCTCACAGTCCATACCGAGTATGCTTACAGCAAATACCATACTAATAAATCCCCTTAATTCTGCTGTATAACAAGTTTCAATGTCACCTGAGTCATCTATTTCTGAAGTAATTTTTTAAAGCTTTTTATCATTGGTCATTTCAGTTATTTTGGTCATGTGAGCAAGCCCATTTGAATAAACATTCTTCACCAACCCATTGAGGCTTCGGATGAAATTTGGCTTCAACGGGCTCTGTAGATTCAGAGAACTGTTATAAGGTCTGAAAATGTTGCTGTATGGAGTGACGACTGATAACAGATGCCTGCCTATACTATAAGCTCATCTATTTGCTCTCTGGTCAGGCGAGCTAAAAAGCTGTACCTGTATTCTTTTTAAGTATTGGGACAGATGGATCTGAGCTAATAATTCAGACCCAGATCAGACTGCTCCTTGAGGAGCAGTCTGATCAGGGTGTATACTATTTGCTAATCCATATGCATCTTTTGGATGCATTATTGCATTCTAAAGCCAAACTATCATTCCATTTTAGGATAATTATGGTTAATAATTTTCGGTTTACCAACATTCAGATTTTTAGCTCACCTGAGCCGAAGGCTCAAAGGTGAGCTTATAGTATAGGCAGGCCTGCGTAGTCCGTCCGTCGTCCGTCCACCATTTTAAAAGGTCTTCTTCTCCGAAACCGCTAGGCCGATCAAAGCCAAATTTTATATGGAGCCTCCATGGGTTGGGGGAACGAAAGTTTGTTCGGGGTATCTGGGTCACATGACCAAGATGGCCGTCAATTAAATAAACGAATGAAGATATTATATCACTAAAGGTCAAGGTCATTCGGTCCGGCCATCCGTCGTCAAGATTTTCAAACATCTCCTCTGAAACCTCTTGGCCGATTAAAGGCAAATTTCATATGGAGTTTCAGTGGGATGTGGGAACGAAAGTTTGTTCGCGGGGTCTGGGTCACATGACCAAGATGGTCGCCATGCCCATATATGGTAAAAACCCTTCAAAAATCTTCTTCTCCAGAACCAAAAGGCCTGTGACCTTGAAACTTGGTATGTAGCATCGAGCATGCGGGCCCATCATATTTTGTACAAATGATGACCTTGCGATGACCTTGACCTAATTTATGACATGGTCAACATTGGTACGTTGGGATTTTATATGGGAAAACGCTTAAACAGTGGATTTCTCAGAAACTATTTAAGTCTGAGATACAATACTTGGTATACTTGGTCAACTAAATGAACAAATGAAGATATTATGTCACTAAAGGTCAAGGTCATTCGGTCCGTCCATCCCTCGTCAAGATTTTCAAACATCTTCTCCTCTGAAACCACAAGGCCGATTGAAGCCAAATTTCATATGGAGTCTCAGTGGGATGTGGGAACGAAAGTTTGTTCGCGGGGTCTGGGTCACATGACCAAGATGGCCGCTATGCCCATATATGGTAAAAACCCTTCAAAAATCTTCTTCTTCAGAACCAAAAGGCCTATGACCTTGAAACTTGGTATGTAGCATTGGGCATGCGAGCCCATCATAATTTGTACAAATGATGACATTGCGATGACCTTGACCTAATTTATGACGCAGTCAACTTCGGTACCTTAGGTTTTTATATGGGAAAACGCTTAAACAGTGGATTTCTCAGAAACTATTTAAATCTAAGGTACAATATTTGGTATTTATGGTCAACTAAATGAACAGCTGAAGATATTGTGTCACTAAAGGTCAAGGCCATCCTGTCAGCCTGTCTGTCGTCAAGATTTTCAAATGCCAAATTTCATATGGAGTCTCAGTGGGATGGGGGAATGAAAGTTTGTTCGGTGTATGTGGGTCACATGACCAAGATGACCGCCATGCCCATATATGGTTAAAACCCTTCAAAAATCTTCTTCTCCAGAACCAAAAGGCCTATGACCTTGAAACTTGGTATGTAGCATAGGGCATGCGAGCTCATCATAGTTTGTATAAATGATGACCTAGCAATGACCTTGACCTAATTTATGACATTGACAGCTTTATTACCTTAGGCTTTTATATAGGAAAAAGCTTAAACAGTGGATTTCTCAGAAACTATTTAAGTCTAAGGTACAATACTTGGTATACATGGTCAACTAAATGAACAAATGAAGATATTATGTCACTAAGGGTCAAGGTCATTCGGTCCATCCATCCGTCGTCAAGATTTTCAAACATCTTCTCCTCTGAAACCCCTTCGCCGATTGAAGCCAAATTTCATATGGAGTCTAAGTGGGATGGGGGAATGAATGTTGGTTCCGGGGATCTTGGTCACATAACCAAGATGGCCGCCATGTCCATATATGGTAAAACCCATTCAAAAATCATTTTCTCCAGAACTAAAAGGCCTATGACATGTAAACTTGGTATGTAGCATTTGGAAGTTGGGCCCATCATAATTTATACAAATCAGGGCTGTGCATTGAGTGTGACCTAATTTATGGCAAGGTCAATTTTGATGCATTAGAAAATGCTTAAACAGTGGATTTCTCAGAAACCATTCAAGTCTAAGATATGATATTTGATATTTATGGTTAACTAAGTGAGCCTATGAAGATATTATGTTGTTAAAGGTCAAGGTCATTCTTTGGCCTTTGTTCAAGGTCACTGTGATTCTGTTGCCTGTCAACATTTTCAAACATCTTCTCTGAAGCCACTGGGCTGTTTGAAGCTATATTTCATACAGAGCTTTACTGGGTTAAAAGAACCAAAGTTTGTTGAGCTGGTCATGGTCACATGACCAAGATGGACACCATGCTCATATATGGTAAAACTCCTTCAAAAATCTTCTTATCCTGAATCAAAGGCACAATGACCTCGTGGCATGGTATGTAGCATTCAGAACTTGGGCCCATCATAGTTTGTACAATCATGATGGTGCATTGGCCTTGACCTAATATATGGCAAGGTCAACTTTGGTATATTATGCTTTTATATGGGAAAATGCTTCAACAGTTGATTTCATGGATTTTTTTTAAGCCTAGATATAATAATTGGAAAATATGGTTAACTAAATGAATACATGAAGACATAAGGTCATCAAAGGTCAAGGTCATTTTTTGAACTTTGCTCAAGGTCACTGAGATTTTAAAATTAAAATATGCACACCTTTTAAGTTACTGGTTTCAAATTTGTAACAAATGAGCGAAATGACAAATTGTGTCTGTTGACAGAAGGTGTCAGGGGAGCTACAGGACCATTGGTCCTCTGTTTTTTTCATTCCAAAACAATCACAAAAAGAGGGCCATGATGGCCCCGGATCGCTCACCTGAGTATCCTGTGAACTTAACCTCAGAGACAGACGGAGTTTCACAAAGATTCAATGGAAAATGAACCCTTTACTGTGTACCTTAGGTTTTTCTAAGATTTAACCTAAATGACCTAGTTTTTGACCCAACATGACTCAGTTTCAAACCTGGTCTAGATTTCTTGGATATAAACATTCTGACAAAGTTTCATGAAAATCAGATCAGTGAGTGAGTGAGTGAACTCGAGTTTAATGTCCCACCAACAACGAGGTCATATGGAGACGGGACCTCGGTTTTAAGTCTCATCCGAAAGACCGGAGAAGCGGGGGATCGATCTTGGGACCCCTGGATTGGTAGTCTGGAGTGTTATCCACTACGCTACAGCCGCTCCTGAAAATCAGATCAAAACTGTACCCTCTAGAGTGTACACAATGTTTTTCAAAGGTTTGACCTAGTGACCTAGTTTCTGACCTGACATGACCAAGTTGCATCCATGGTCGAGATTTGTTGGAGATAAACATTTTGACAAAGTTTCATGAATTTTGGAATAAAACTGTGCCCTCTAGAGCATTCACATGGTTTTTCTAAGATCTAACCTAGTGACCTAGTTTTTGACCTGACATAACCCAGTTTCTAATTTGGTATAGATTTCATAACAATAAACATTCTGACAAAGTTTCATGAAGATTGGATCATAACTGTGCCCTCAAGACTGTACACAAGGTTTTTCTAAGATTTGTCCTAGTGACCTAATTTTTTACCCCACAAGACTCAGTTTCAAATTTGGCCTAGATTTTATAAGGATAAACATTCAGACAAAGTTTCATGAAGATTGGAACAAAACAAAGCCCTCTGGAGCATTCACATGTTTTTTCTAGGATCTGAGCTAGTGACCTTGTATTTGACCTGACATGGCCCAGTGTCAAATTTGGTCTAGCTTTCATAAAAATAAGCATTCTGACAAAGTTTCATGAAGATTGGATCATAACTGTGCCCTCTAGCGTGTACACAAGGTTTTTTAAGATTTGACCTAGTGACCTAGTTTTTGGCCCCACAAGACTCAGTTTCAAACTTGACCTAGATTTTATAAAGATAAACATTCTGACAAAGTTTCATGAATATTGGATCATAACAGTGCCCTCTAGACTGCACACAAGGTTTTTCTAAGATTTGACCTAGTGACCTAGTTTTTGACCCCACATGACCCAGTTTCAAACTATGTCTAGATTTTATTAAGATAAATATTCTCACAAAGGTTCATGATGATTGGATCATAACTGTGCCCTCTGTGTCATTCTAAGATTTATTTCTATTTTTAGCTCTGGCGGTCATTTTGTTCAGCGGAGTGGAACCGTTTTAGCAATTTGGGTTCAGGGCCATAAGTCAAACATTTCTATGAAATTATTTTGAAATCAAGCTATTGGCTTCAGGAGACTTCCTTTAAAGGTTTTTCTATTTTTAGCTCTGGCAGCCATTTTGTTCGGCGGAGTGGACCCATTTTAGCAATTTTGGTTCATGGATATATTAAAACAATGTGTGAAATTAATTTGAAATTGGCTTACTGGTCTAGGAAGAGATGTCGTTTGAGAAATTGTTGACAGACAGACGGATGGACAGAAGGATGGACACCCGACGACCGACAAATATCGATCACAATAGCTGACCTTGAGCACTTCTTGCTCAGGTGACCTAAAAATCTAGATCCATCTTATATCTAGATTTTTGAAATTGTTTAAAAAGGGAAAAAGAACATCTTATAGCTGAAATAATCAAGACTTATTCACATAGTCTGGGTAGTTCTGGAAAGAAAATCCTTTGTTTTATAGGTGAATGAATATGGTACATTTAACTCTTGATATCTCAAAGTCGGAAGTCATCCCAAACTACTGATATCACAAAGTAAATTTTCTGGCACTGGTACCAGAAAATTTACTTTGAGATATCAGTAGTTTGAGGCAACAGAAGTGAAATGTAAATAAAATAGGAAATGTGTTCAAACTGTCTTCTTTGATATAAGAGGGTATTTTGTGATATCAGAGTTCGAGATATCGAGAGTTGACTGTTCTTCTAGTCAAATTTAAGTTGGTGCACATTTTCCATATGTGCCTCTAAGGAATCGCATCTAACAAATGTTACCCCACATAATTCACATCTGTAGGGTTTATTTCCAATGTGCCGTAACTTCAAATGGTTAAGCATAGCACTAGCCATCCGAAACTCAGCTCGGCAAAAAAGACATTTATACACTGTCATTCTGATCCTGGCTGAACTGTCAGAAAAACAATCATAAAATTTTCTTTCACAAGCTGCAAAGCTTCTTGTCTCCGGGAAGGTATGCGTTTTCTGAGAATTCACTGAAAAGAAAGAAAAAAACGCAAAATGAACTAAATTTGTTACATAAAGTTGTTAACTCTTAATTACTATAGAATCGTAACATTAGAACAAGCCTCTATCTGGATAGTAAACTTATTCATGCCCATTGTCCGAAAATGGGACTCCTCCATCAGAAAAGCAGGACAAGTCTATTATTTAAAGGGTGCTTGATGCAGAAATTGTTTCTTTAAATGCAAAAAGTGTAGACTCAGGGCAAACATGGTATTCTGGATAGCTAAGGGTCTAAGCAGCTTAAAACTACCTCTATACGGATAGCCAACACTCTAGTCACACTTGGTGGATCCCCGGGATGATGTGTGGACAATGGGTCATGCATGGATTTATAGAATTTCATCTTTTTTCCTACTGAGGAAATTGTTCGTCTCTCATGATATTTTCTAAATCCACAATCTTGCAAATAATAAGCTATTAGAAACTAAACAAACAAAGGAACATAAAATTTCAACTTCAACTACTTTGTGTGTGATTCTCACCATGACGCAAAAAATGGGGTGATGGTGGTACTATGAAAAACAAGAGCCAGCAGAGCAACATACACTCATTTCACAGTAGGGAAAGTTACCATATTAATCCTAATAAATGCTCCAGCTCTAACTTTTCTGATGTTCTATTTACTTGCATGAGATCCTGTTTGCTTCTCTAGATAAGGTAGCTCTTTGAAATAAGGTCTACTCTTAAAGGAAAGAATTTGCTCCTCTAGGAAAGAATTTGCATCTAGAGGAGCAAATTCTTTCCTTTAAGAGTTGAGTCCCCACTGAGAAGGGAGGCAAAAACTGAGTATAGTTGCTTCCTCTGAAAGTAATTTTACCAATGACTTTTACATTGCTTATCATAATTTTGGCAGTAGCCAATTTACTACACTTTAGGCTCTAAGAGTGCCTCCCTTTTGCAAAATGCAGGATTAATACAGTGTTAAAACATAATGCCTCAGATTATTTTTCATGGCAATTCCATGTATGAAATTTCAAAATCTTCCTTAATATTAGATAAAATTTCAAAACCCTCAGCCCAACCATTCTTGAGGCTCATAGCTACACAAGTTTTGACAAGTAGTTCAAATACTCTTCGAGGAAATTGAATAAAAAGATTGCACTTTATTTCGAGGAAAGAGAGATAAGTTGCTTAAACAAACACTTCAATATAAAATTATGAAGTCTATGACCTTGGCCTCATTGTTATTAATCTTGGTGGATGCAAACAGCATAAACTTAGAGAAAGGTCTTACCAGTTCAAACATCAGCTTCACATCAAATTCTTGTTAGGATCAAGCCTCTTTACCTTAGTGGGTTAAGCAATGTCTTGCTAAGCTTAAGCAGCCTGATGGAGGCAGATTTCTCACCAACAATTCACAGACATACAGGACTCCACTGCACACAGCCTTTCACAGTTAATACCCTTTCACTAGCTCTAAATGACTGAAATACTGTTGAAAGGGCTATCCATCCACCATCATGAAAGACAAGTACAGTTCCAAGGTTTTGTCATTTTTAATTGCACAGTATATATTCTATAAGAAATTTGCTGAACAAGATAACTGAATTACAACCAAAATTAACCATAACTAAACTTCAACTGAAACTATGATCAACTACACATGAAATGCAGAAACTACAACTGTAACTTAACTACAACGCAGGGTTCAATCCAGGCTGCGTTTTTGTGCCAATGGCGCGCTTTGAAAGTCCTCTGCCCATTTTTGAAAATCCAGTGCGCCAAATTGGCGCGAAATCCAATGTGCTCTTCGTTTCGTTGTGCACAGGCATATTTTTTTTAGCAGTATAGCTTTAAGCAAATCAGTGTTAGAAGACGCTTTCCGCTGTATTGAAATTTGAGTGCAAAGCATAGTGAGGACTTGGAGAGCGTAACTGGTAGCCGGATATTGATTTATTTACGACGCATTAACGAATGCCGGGGAAACCAGCTACTCTAAACATTGGTGAATTTCTTATCTGTTGGCGGAAATTCCACCAAACAAGCAAGAACGGCGAAATCGGAAGACACCAATGATGAAAAACAATCAAAATGATGAAAAAAACTGGAAAATCCTGTGCAAAAAAAAAATCAAAATGAGTGGCTACAAAAAGTCTTCAGTTTCCTGACTTTGTTACGACGATGCAAATAAAATGATGACATGCAGTATCATGTATACAGCAAACAAGAGGGCCATGATGGCCCTGGATCGCTCACCTGAGTATCCTGTGAACTTAACCTCAGAGACATCCATATGACCGACAGACAGAGTTTCACAAAGATTAAATGGAAAATGAACCCTTTATTGTGCACCTTAGGTTTTTATAAGATTTAACCTAATGACCTAGATTCTGACCCCACATGACCCAGTTTCAAACCTGGTCTAGATTTCTTGGATATGAACATTCTGACAAAGTTATCAAAACTGTGCCCTCTAGAGTGTACACAATGTTTTTCTAAGGTTTAACCTAGTGACCTACTTTTTGACCCAACATGACCAAGTTGCACCCTTGGTCCAGATTTGTTGGAGACAAACATTCTGACAAAGTCTCATGAAGATTAGAACAAAACTGTGTCCTCTAAAGCAATCACACTGATTTTCTAAGAACTGACCTAGTGACCTAGTTTTTGACCTGTCATGGCCCAGTTTCAAATCTGGTATAGATTTCATGAAAAGAAACATTCTGACAATGTTTCACGTAGATTGGATTATAACTGTGCCCTCTAGAGTGTACACAAGGTTTATCTAAAATTTGACCTAGTGACCTAGTTTTTGACCCCAGAAGACTCAGATTCAAATTTGGCCTAGATTTCATATAAATACTGTAAAACACATATATTTGGCGGTCACTTTATTTTGGCGATATTGGCAGAAAAGAAGAAAACCGCCAAATTAAAATGCCGCCAATATAAGCTCATGATACCGAAAGAAGAAAAAATATTATTGAGCACATGATCCTATTTCCTCTACCAAAATATCAAAGCTAATACACATCACATATATATGCGCAAAAGAAGATGCCTCCCAAACAACAAGAGGGAAGAAACGGAGTATGAAAATGTTCTCACCATTCTAATTAGTATTTTAATTAAGTTGATTAAATCAGAAGGAACACAAAATCAGTTTACTTTAAACTATTAACTACCCAAACTGCAACATGACTATAATAATAATTGCTTTTATTTTAACCAACATGACAATATAGAGCTCAAATAAAGAGCAAAATACGACGTCAGAAGAAATATTTTGTTCTTGAGAATCACAAAACCGCCAAAATAAAAATCCGCCAAAAGGTCCATATTTAAAAACTGCCAAATTTTGCTGCCGCCAAATATAAGTGTTTTACAGTAAACATTCTGACAAATTTAAATGAAGATTGGATCATAAATGTGCCCTCTAGAGTGTGCACAAGGTTTTTCTATCATTTGACCCAGTGACCTAGTTTTTGACCCCACATGACCCAGTTTCAAAGATGGTCTAGATTTCATTTAGATAAACATTCTGACTAAGTTTCATGATGATTGGATCATAACTGTGCCCTCTGTGTCATTCTAAGAGTTATTTCTATTTTTGGCTCTGACGGCCATTTTGTTCAGCGGAGTGGAACCGTTTTAGCAATTTTGAGTAAAATATTTCTGTGAATTTTTTTTTAAATCGAGCCATTGGCTTCAGAGACCATGATGTTTAAAGCTTTTTTTCTATTTTTAGCTCTGGCGGCCATATTGTTCAGCGGAGCAGAACGGCTTGAGCAATTTTGCTAGAGGGTCTCCTAAGGAACAGTTCTGTGAAATTATTTCAAAATCGGCCCAGCAGTTTTGGAGGAGAAGTCGTTTAAAGGTTTTTCTATTTTTAGCTCTGGCAGCCATATTGTTCAGCGGAGCAGAACCGTTTGAGCAATTTTGGTAGAGTGTCTCCTAAGGAACATTTCTGTGAAATTATTTCAAAATCTGCCCAGCAGTTTTGGAGGAGAAGTCATTTAAAAGTTTTTCTATTTTTTGCTCTGGCGGCCATATTGTTCAGCGGAGCGGAACCGTTTGAGCAATTTTGGTAGAGGGTCTCCTAAGGAACATTTCTGTGAAATTATTTCAAAATCTGCCCAGTAGTTTTGGAGGAGAAGTCGTTTAAAGGTTTTCCTATTTTTAGCTCTGGCGGCCATATTGTTCAGCGGAGTGGAACCATTTGAGCAATTTTGGTAGAGAGTCCCCCAAGGAACATTTCTGTGAAATTATTTCAAAATCCGTCCAGCAGTTTTGGAGAAGAAGTCGTTTAAAGCAAAAGTTGACGCCGGACAACGGACGACGGACGACGGACAAAGACTGATCACAATACCTCACCTTGAGCACTTCGTGCTCAGGTGAGCTAAAAAAAACTAATGCTATTAGCCCCTGTTGTATGGTAAGTCAGAAGTAACTGAGTTTTTAAAATGCCAAACTGTTGGTTATTTGGTCATAACAAGAGCTGTCGGCTGACAGAATAGCTAGCCTGAATAGGTGCTTGCCCATCACACAGTCACTTTGGTGGTGTGGACTGCTATGCATAAAACTTCAGGCAAGCATGTCCATAATGACAATACATTTATAAACGAAAGCTATCTCAGAAATAAGTCTAAAAAAAAAAAAATCCACATGAAATTTCAAAGTCCAGGAGCTTGAAATCAAAGAACTATGAGGTGGGGATGGGGGAAGAGGGGGGGGGGGGGGGGAGGGGGGGCTAGGATGTATCAAAACCTTGAATCATTATCTAACATCAGTCCAAGTATTAGTATCAATTGTCAGTCCATCGTGGCACTGTGAAATTATGTCTTCATAAATATAAAACTTTAACAAAATCTTTAAGACAAAATTCAAAGTCGATGACCTTGAATTTAAGGTCACCCAAAGTGGTAAGCATATAGTGTTTTGTAAAAACTCAAAAAAGTGTCTAACATCAGTTAAAGTGTAAACTAAATCTCTGAATTATGAATCAGTATGCAGTTAGAAAACATTAATAAAGACCAAATTTCCTAAGTCCCTGACCTTGACATCAAGGTACCTGAGCAGGGTAGTACTCTGTAAAACTTTGGACTGATATCTAACTAAAAAGCAAATATAAAAAGAATTCATTGCTGGGTTCAGGAGATATGTGTCTTTAAAAGTTTAACTAAAACAGCCAATCAATAAAAAGACCATAGTGAAGAAACTGCGTACTTGTACTTCTACAGGTGTGAACTAATTTGGTATACACGGGTAATATGGGGAAATTTCATTATCACTTAATAACTTTAATTATTCTTAATATATTTTTACATCACAAACGGTATCAGAAAGTAAAATTCTTCATCTTTAATATCGTGTTTTAATTTTGATTCTAGCACTAGTACAAAATGGTCTTTTTTGGGTGATTATCTAGAGGTATATAATTTAATTAAACAAATAACAAAATCTCCGCAAAACAACTAGGGCACACAAATTTGACCGCTTATTTAGAATCAAATTGATAAAAAATGTTACGCATCACAAATGGATCAGATAAGAAGAAAGAATATATTTTCATCTGATGTAATTTTTATTAGTCTAGCTAAATGATAAAATGGTCTTTTTTCATTATTTGTTCAAATTTTAATTAATGATTTTTGTATGCCGGTCGTTTCCGTGCGTTTCCGTCAAAACTTCGGCAACACACGACGCGGCTTTCAGGTAATAGCCCTGGGCGAAGATTATATGTATGACAATTTATGATCATGATGATTGGATATTGTAGTAATGAATTTACAAGTAGCTAAATTATGCAAATGTAGGTTCATCCAGCCTGTTTGAAACTAAAAGTTGAAAGAATATTTTTTTTTATTTTCTGATCCAGAACTGCCCTATAATGTAGACCAAATAATTGATGCAAACATATTCAAATTTCAGTGTTTGATCCGGTCTAATTAGCTTTACATGAAGACGAAAATTCGATCGGCAAACTTCTTTTAACTTGTGAAATAATTTATATCACTTGTGCCGAATTGAAAGACAATTATCTTATGATTGTATAATGCCAATTAGTAAATTAATGTCGGTGTGTTTCGAAATTTAGCTTTTGCCCAGTAGTTGCTCATTAACGATTGTTTTTGCGAGGCAAAGAGCCACACTAAGTATCTCTCTCTCTCTGTCTCATTCCATCTCTCTCTCTCTCGCTCCCTGTCTCTCTATCTCCATGTATCTGTAATCATTTGTCTGAATTCGCCTTAAAATCAGTAGTATGTTAGCAAAACAGTTTTACTACTTCTGTTTATTATGAACTTTATGAAATTGAATTATCTAGTTGTCTTTAAATTAACAAGTTAATAATTTATTTAATGTCAATTTTTTCTCTTTTTTTTATTTCTAATTTTTTATTTTTGTAGTGTTATTTTTCAGTATCTTTTTTATTATTTTTTTATTTCTCAATTTCTTTTCAAGGGATGCCTGCTTAGGTACATAAGAAGAACTTTTTTTGATTATTTGTTGTTTGGGTTTGAAAATTATTCGGCGGACTTTAGATGTAGTAAAGTTTTGTTCATAAGAACCAGAAAACTGTATACTTTTGCAGCGTTAAGTTTATTTTTGTTTGTTTGGGTTTTTTATGTTGACACGTTTTTGTTTTCTCGTGTGTTTAAAGTGAAAATACTTCAACAAAGCTCAAATTCGATTATTACTCTATGTCCATTTATGTAACTGGGATATTCATCGTTAAATAAACAATACAAATGACACGGCACGCGTCCACAGTACCGTGTCGCAATAAATGAGCCATGACATGACAAAAAAAAAACAAAGTGACGTGTGCGACCAGTGAAGACCCAGACCCGCCGTGACCTTCGCCCATTCTGATTAGAGTCTCCGCGATGCGCTTAAAAGGTAGCTTAGGGTCTAAGCTACCTACATGCCGACAGCGAAGACTCATCATACTTGGCGGATGCCCAGACTGATCTGAGTCTTCGCTTAGCGCACATGCCACTTAGTATATTGTGTTTTGTCGCGGTCAAATCAGTGACCTTTATAGGTCACTGGTCAAATATATATTGTCAAAAGACGACGAAGGCAATCTGGGAAAAGACCTTTTTCACATTGTCTCCGCCCATGCGCCTAACGCTCAAATAACTCGTCTTATCTCGATAAATGGCGAGATTTTACAATCATGGAGTTAATGAAACGAATGATAATTTACCTTTAATTTTCATATTATTACATTGAAATTAATAGTGTGAATGGCTTGAGATTAATACATAAGACTCAAAACTATATGTCAGAGCGCGTAGAAAAAAAAATCATGAAATAACTGATGATGGATGGATGATTTGTGATTTTACGTCCTGTTCAACAGTATTTCAGTCATATCAAGACGACAGCAGAGTGATTATGAAAGGCTGTATGCAGTGGAACCCTTTTACGGTGACGGTAGAAAAGATTCTCGCCTCAAGCGGGGCTCGAACCCGGGTCCGCTTGATCAGTAAGCCAGCGCCTAACCCACTGAGCAACCGGGACTCCTCTGAAATAACTGTTTTAAGTTGAAATGAAGGAATTAAAATACAGAATTTTTATCTATTTACTTTGAAATTAAGACATCAAATATCGAACAATTGTTTTTTCATTGATTAACCCATTTTTGCCCAGTGGAATGTTCTATCCCTATCAAATGAATGTGTCCATTTGTCAATTAAGGGGTGTCTGGTTTAGTTTATTCTTATCATTTTTATAGGAGAAATACCCATTTGTCTAATGCAAACAGTGTAGAACCTGCTAAGACGCCGTGTTTTCCTGCGTCTGATCTGGGTCTACACTGTTTGCCTATGCTCTATATATGAGACGCCAGGCATTAATGGGTTCATCTATTTATCACCTGCCAGTGGTTACTTTCTTCGATTTATTTCTTTGTTTCTTTATTTATTTTTTCACCGAAGTACAAACTTAAAGAAGTCATATTGTTTGTTTGTTCGGTCGGTAACGATACGAAATAAAGACTCAAATAATAAACTAATCATTTAATCACAGTACATAAGTTGTCTTCTATCGTATAATTTTAGAACATGGACGGACGCTCGGCGCCCCGTTACTGCGGCTATGGATTCGTTCCGCTGAGGTGCGGGGGCAACGTCGATATGAGAATTGAAATACTACTATAATTTTAAAATTATCTAAAAAAAAAAAAAAAAGAAGTTGAGTTGTAAGACTGACTCATGTATTATACTTACCCATTCTACCGAAATTAGATTTTTCATCAACTGACTCGGGAATGAAATTCAGTTAAAGCCATAAATATCAAATTTTTATCATGACGGAGATAAGAGTATTTAGCCTTAGGGATTAATTTGACACCTGCGATTATCGCCTGTTGTCGTCTAGTTTCGGAGAACTGCCGAAGGATATCCGGAGATTCTACCTGTATAGCTGTAAGAAATCAATGGTCAGTATCAAATATGAATATTCTGCCAGATGATTTTCTAAGTCCATGACCTTGACATCAAGGTCACTGAGGGGGATGGGGGTAGTACATTGGAAAACTTTGGACCAATATCTAACTACAGTGCAAGTATCAAAGGAATCCATCCATGGATTAAGGAGATATTGGGCTGTATAAAACTTTAACCAAAACATCCAGTCGAAAATACTCCCAATTTTCTAAGTCCATGACCTTGACATCAAGGTCATGGAGTGGGGTGGGGGTGGTACCCTGTTAAACTTTGGACCAATATCTAACTACAGTGCAAGTATCAAAAGAATCCATCCATGGGTTAAGGAGATATAGGTCTTTAAAAAACTTTAACCAAAACATCCAATCCGGACGCTGACGCCGACGCCGGGGTGACAACAATAGCTCTTCCTGAACTTTTGTTCAGGCGAGCTAAAAAGGGCTGGCCCCTCTCAGAGTAATGGTGGCCCCTTTTCAAAATATTGATGGGCCACTGGCCCATTCTGACAAAATTCTGGATTGAACCCTGCTACAATAATGATCTACAACTTAAACACTGAATCATATAAATTGCCATTTGCATATCCATGAATAAATGCAATGTTGCACCTGCATTGTGCTTCCACATGAGCAGAAGTCATGGTGAGAAGGCAGTGTAAGCATAAGGTTTGATTAATTCATGTATAAAAATTTGACAGAATTGGACTTACAAGCTATGAGGAATGATGCAATTCTGGGCATAAAATTCCCAAGGTTAACAGAATGTGATATATGTGAGTTAAAAAAATTGAAACAAGAAACAAGAAATGTTACAGTATGTATAACAAAATGCTTCTGAAGGCCCCTTACTGGTAACTTGACATTTAACCCCCGAATGTGACCTTGACATTGGGCAAGGAATCCCAAATTTTGTGAGTGAGACACCGTTTTTATCACGCTTGACTTTTCTGTGAATTTCACTTCAGCAGTTTCGAGCCCTGATTTTGACCCTGACCTTGGGGCATAAGAACCTTAATTTTGTTTGTAACATACCATCTAATTATGTTTTACCATCTCAAGAAGTTTAATCCAATTTGCCTTAGAACTGTAATAGTAATCAAGTAATTTCCTAAACAGAAAGTTAATATTTTTTGTTTTTACTTTTATAATTTTGAAAAACAAAGTACCACTGATGTAAAGGGGTTCTAGAGAAAAAGTTGATTTTGCTGTTTTTTCAATTTTCTAGTTATGGCTGCCATCTTGGAATCTCAACCAGGCTGAATTTTAATTATCTGAAGCCCTGCAGCCTGGTCATGCTCCATGTGAAATTATAAAATTTGTAATCAAGTTACAATTTTATGAAGAAATTTATACTTACATGATACGAAAGTACGATAGGATTATTTCCCCTTAAAGTTCGAATAACCCGCAAAAATTTATCAAGCGTCTATATACTCATCACGTGACTTCACACAAAGACGCTTGGTTACACGTATACCACCTCAGTTCTATACGGCGACAAACAGTTCGCCAACAATAGAAACTGTGGGGAGGAGGGTGGGTAATTATCATGTAAGTATAAATTTCTTCATAAAATTGTAACTTGATTACAAATTTTATAATTTTATTTCATAAATTTATACTTACATGATACGAAAGTACGATAGGATGATTTCAAAGCCTTCACTTTGGCTGGTGGGTATGATTCTTCATCATTCTCCAATTCCATGAATAATAAACCACAAATTTTCATCCCATTTTATACATGTATGTACACTTTTATACACAAAAATACACCCTTGAGTGTGAAAAAGGCTCCTTAGCCTGACATATGATTCACAGTCTATCCCAGTCATATATATGACCAAGACCTATTTACAGCATCTTATATACCGTTCAAACTTTATCGAACAGCAACCCGCCGGGATTAAAACTTGATTTGTACACTAAAATTCCCATTCTTGGGAATTTATTTCCCGATAATAAAACTTCTTGAAAGTGGAGTCCTTACTCCAGTCAGCAGCCTCAAGAATTGAAGCTAAAGAAGCACCTTTAAACAGTGCCCAAGAAGGCCCTATGGCCCTTGTTGAGTGAGCTTTAACTTTCATGTCAGAATCATTGTAGGCCTGTTTAATGACACTAACAATCCATGTTGAAATAGTCTGCTTTGAAACAGCTTTGTGAGGTTTATTTAAAGAAATGAACAACTGAACTTCCTTATCAGGACCAGAAATAACAGCATTTCTCAAATGTTCTGTCCTCTTCAGATAAACCTGAATAGCACGTTTAGGATCTAACTTCTTGTTTCTCTTGAAACATGGAACAAAAATCTTGTTACCTAAATGACCTGGTCTGCCTTGTTTTGGAATTCCTTGTCTAATAAAAACAATACCTTCTGGTAAAATGCTCATATACCCTTCATCTGTCCTTAACGCCTGGATGTCACTGCAGCGTCTGAATGTGGAGATCGCTGTAAGAAAAACAGATTTCCAGGTTATATATTTTAAAGAAGCTTTCAACATTGGTTCGAAAGGAGCTTCACATAGTGAGTCTAATACCTGTTTTAAATCCCACTCAGGTACCAGTTTGCTCTCAGGAGGTCTAGTATTGAACACTCCTTTCAAAAGCCTGATAATATCAGGGTGCTGACCAATCGGTACATTGTCTACAGGTGATAATAAAACAGACAACATAGAACGATACCCTGCTATCGTCCTGTATTTTAGACCAGCATTAAATAATGATGTCAAAAATTCTATACAATCATTTAAAGTTGCTGAATAGGGATTAATTTCCCGTTCACTACACCAGCTATGGAATTTGTGGAATTTGACCTGATAGTCCTTCCTTGTTCCAGCTCTCCAGGATGCTTCCATGAGCTTTTTAGTGTCCTTTGAAAAGCCTTTATTTTGCAATGATCTGTCGATAGCAGCCATGCAGCAAGATTGAACACCTGTGGATTCGGATGATAAATTGTTGTTTTGGGCTGGTGCAATAGATTGTGTTGCACTGGGAGTCTCATCGGACATGCAACCGACATTTGAAGAAGATTCGTGTACCAATTCCTCCTCGGCCATTGAGGAGCTATTAACATTATTTGGCAACGAAACTTCTTCATATGTTGTATTACCCTGGGTATCAAACAAATTGGGGGAAACGCATATGCTTGCATGTTTTCCCAAGAAATTGACAGAGCATCTGTTGCCAGTGCCAACTGACTGGGAATCCATAAACAAAATATCTGCGTTTTCCGATTTGTCTCCGATGCGAACAGATCTATTAAAGGAGTGCCCCATATCTGAAAAATCTTGTGAACAACTGAATTGGTCAGTGACCATTCTGTCGGACGTATTTTGACGCGACTTAATTCGTCTGCCAGAGTGTTCAACGAGCCTGCCACATGAGCCGCTTTCAACATTACATTGTTTTCTATTGCCAGATTCCACAAGTCCCAAGCTTGGTAACATAACTGAGGAGACCGAGTTCCCCCCTGTTTGTTTATGTACTGTACCACAGTGGTATTGTCTGACCTGATCAGAACACTGTGGCCTGTAAGCTGTGGCAGAAAATTCTTTACTGTTAAGTAAACTGCTTTTAACTCTAGAGAATTTATGTGCAATGTCTTTTCTTGCTCTGACCAGATTCCTTGAAAAATCTGATTGTTTAAATGGCCTCCATAACCGTGCTTTGAGGCATCTGTTGTTATAATCTTTGAGCTTGGTTCTTGACAAAAGCTTTTTCCCTGGTTTAAATTGTTTTGATTTAGCCACCAATTTAAATGGTTTTGTAAATGACTGTTGTAGGGAACTTTGGCCTGAAGGTCCATAGATACTGGTCTCCAAAAATGTAACAGATGGAGCTGAATTGGTCTCATGAACAATCGAGCGTTCGGGACTAACTCTATGCATGATGCCATCAAACCTAATAGCCGAAGATAACTCTGAGCTGTCATTTCTTTCTTTAAAGCCTGAATTGCTTGTTTGATCTTTAAAATTCTCTCTAGAGTTGGGCAGACAAGCCCTTTGTCTAACAGAAATAGGGCTCCTATGTAAGTCACTGATTGACTTGGTATTAGTGAGGATTTCTCCAGATTGACAATGAATCCTAGTTTCACGAGAAGATTGAGTGATTTCTCTTTGTCTAATAGCAGCAATCTTTTTATTTGATTTACAAGAAACCAGTCGTCCAGATACACTGCCAGACGGACATTTTGCATACGTAGATAAGCCGCTATTACTGCAACTATCTTTGTGAACGCCCTTGGAGCTACCGTTGGGCCAAAGCAAACCGAAGTGAACTGGTAAGCTTTGCCTTGAATGCAAAACCTGAGGTACTTTTTGTGAGGAGGATACATTGGGATGTGCAAATAAGCATCCTTCAAATCTACTGAAATCGCCCAATCTCCTTGTTGAACTAGTTTCAAAACTGTGCTTAAACAATCCATTTTGAAATGTTGTTTCCTGAGATACCTGTTGAGAGGGCGTAAATTTATCACCGGCCGCAGATCTCCTGTCTTTTTTGGGACCAGAAAAAAGGTTGAATAAAAACCTTTCTGAATATCGTTTTGAGGTACAGGTTCTATTGCACCTTTTTCTAATAATACATTTACCTCCTGAAGTAAAATATCTAAATTTTGGGCAGTCACATTTGTCTGCCTCACCCCTGTAAAGGGAGGTTTCGCAATGAAATCTAGTTTCAGACCCTCTTTTACAGTTGATAAGACCCACTGATCGTCTGTTATCATTTCCCACTCTCTGACAAAATATTTTAGCCTTCCCCCTACAGGTATCTTTGGAAATTTGCAAAGCATCGAGTCATGCTTTATTTGCCTTGTTTCCTTGAAACTGAAAGGAACTTACCGAATTAGTCTTAGCTGAACTCCCTCTACTATTGTATCTAGAGGAGTAAGAGCTACCTCTACCAGGTCTGCGGTAGTTAGAGTAGGAAGAATTACTGTTATGGTAAGGCTTATAAGAGTCATCTGACTGTCTCTGCTTTTTCTGAGTAGAAGACTCTGTAGAAAAAGAACTCTTTCTTTTACCAAAATATTTCTTGCCGATTTCTGGCATCAATTCTGATAACTGCTTGTCTTTCTCCTGTCTATCTTTCAACTTCTTTTCAAATTCTGAGCCGAAAATTCCTTCTCCTGAAAGAGGTGAAGTTAAAGCTGATTTTTGCAAGTCCTTAAAATCATGCAAACCAGTATCAGCAACTGTTGCCTTCCTGCGTATCAACTGATGAAATGCACCAGACCTGCACATTTGATCTAAGGATTTGGCAGAAATGGCGAAAATATCTCGTACATTCTGTACTGCCTCATCTAAATTGGGAGACTCCTTCTTTAAATTTGTAAGAAGCAATCCAAGAGCTTGTTGTGCATAACACAAAGAAACAATCCCCATACGAGCCGCCATTTGACCCTGATATGCTATCTTTTCCATAGACTTAAAAGGTTGAGTAAACAAAGACTGAGAATTACCAAAAGCAGCCCTTCTACCATGCTTTTTGATCAACAGTCTCTCAGAAAGTTCATCTAAACTTGGAACCTGAAGCATTTTCTCAGAGCTTTCATGAATAGGAAAAGCCTGTTTATATGAGTCTCTATAAGCCGTCAACTTTTCAGGTGCTTGACACCGCCAAGAGGAATTTAATACATCTATCTGAGCTTTGTCCAGTCTCAGACCTACATTTTGATTTGAACTGTTTGCCTGTGCATCATCACCAAACATCTCAATCAACATATCATGAGTCAAAGGCTCATTTTCTTTAGAATTGCTTGGAGCAGAATACTTCTGAAACCTGGTGTCCAAAGTTTTATCATTTTCTGCTAAATCAACTCTGTCGCTTCCCTCGGAAGACAGGAGACCCATTCCCTGACGCTCAATTTGCCCAGGTTGTAGAGAAATTACATCATCATCAGAAATGCATGAATTGTGATTGACAATACCAAAATCCTTATTAAGACTATTGTCCAAGGAAAGTAAGGGTCTACGCACATCTGAAATGTCGTTTCCCTCAGTCGGTGGTCTGCACGAGCCTGAAGCACTGCTTTCCACATTTGTATTCGGCCTCCGCTGATCGGAGCCGTTTGAAGACTCGAGAACTCCCAACAGTTTCTCTAACTTACCGTCTAAGGACGAAAACCGGGACTCAAACTGTCCAGCCAACTTGTTTTCCAAGTTCTCTAGGTCTGACAACTTCGCTGACGCCCGAGACGACGAATTAGCAGTCGTTTTACCTTTCTCTTTGGCTTGTTGTTTTCCTTGCGAACACGTCTTTTTACCGGAAGTGCTACGTGGTTCATGTAAAACCGATAACGAATCTTTCGGCGAAATAGTTTCGTCCACTAGAAATACTGGAGGGCTTTCTTTCCGCAAAGAAGCCTCAGCCATGACTAATAAATTGCAATTAATTCAAAGATAAGTCAAAAATATTTCTCAATGTGCTCTGAATAAAAAAGAGCTGATTGCGAGAAACGATCCGAACTGTTTGTCGCCGGAAATAAAACTGAGGTGGTATACGTGTAACCAAGCGTCTTTGTGTGAAGTCACGTGATGAGTATATAGACGCTTGATAAATTTTTGCGGGTTATTCGAACTTTAAGGGGAAATAATCCTATCGTACTTTCGTATCATGTAAGTATAAATTTATGAAATAAAATTTGAAAACCATGGATGCAGCAGTTTAGGAGAGAGCCACTAAAAAGACTTTAATTTGACAGAATTGGTCCTTACAAGCTATGAGGAATGATGAAATTCTGGGCATAAAATTCCCCAAGGTTAACAGTTATTATTATCTTCCACTACAGATATTTTTTGTTTGTTTTTACTTTCATAATTTTGAAAAACAAAGTACCACTGATGTAAAGGGGTTCTAGAGAAAAAGTTGATTTTGCTGTTTTCAATTTTCTAGTTATGGCTGCCATCTTGGAATCTCAACTAGGCTGAATTTTAATTATCTGAAGCCCTGCAGCCTGGTCATGCTCCATGTGAAATTTGAAAACCATGGATGCAGCAGTTTAGGAGAGAGTCACTAAATAGACTTTAATGCCAGCATCTGTTTAAATGTGAATGGATGATGAAATGACTGGCATCTGTCAGAAAGAAAATTGGTGGCCTATATTGCTTGATATTGCTCGAAATTGGTGGCCTATATTGCTCCTCGCTGCAGCAGGTGGGACAAAAACATAACTCTTTTACATGAACTGTTTTTTCTGCATGATGCAGATGCATGACAAACATTGATATGAAACTACACTGGCAACAATCTATGTCATCAGGAGGTGACAAAATCACTAAAGCCTTGTCATTGTTGACAACAGCATAGTCTTCAGCCATGAAAACAGTCTCCAAAATTTTGTTGTTGTTACTTCTTCTAATATTCATCCATCATAAGCAATGACATCATCATGGGCATAGCTAGGGCAATAACATAATACACACGATAATGTTTCCAGACCTAAAATATTTTCATATTGTCATGTCTTTTGACATGTGGTACTGAAATCTTGTCAAATTTACAAATAACAAAGTACAGTGTTGAAATTTTGCCAATTTGACAAAATTTGAATACGCACTTGCATATTTACGCCTTTGATGGTATTAGAGATTGTCGAATATAATTTTTTGGAGACTAAACGCCATATAGAATACTAATTTGGTTATAAGGCAGGAGAGTTCCCCCTAGAAAAAAAAAAAATCTAAACCAGTCATGTATAATTCTGCTATAAGATGGGTTTTCCCGTTTCAAAACAATCCTAAAAATTCAAAAAGATCCCAGTATTCTAGATCCATAGATTTTTGGGATTGTTTTGAATGGGAAACCCCATCTTTGTGTGTCAGTTTTCTTGTTTTGTTTATGCTTATGAAGCGCTCACTGGGCCAAAAAGGCAGATGACAAAATGTATGCCTGAAAAATTTTGAAAAATGTCATGTTAAGAATTCAAAGAATAGAGATAAAACCGTGTCGACCCAAATGAGGTGGCTTATCATGAGCTCCCTTAATCTGGATCTAGGCTGTTTGCAAATTCAACAATTTTCATTTTTGAAACTTTACCAGTTAATGAAGACTATTGTCTCAAATTTACCACTACAGTCCCAGTCTGTTACGGTGAATGGGAATTAAGACTTCCAGGGATGACAACTCTTACGGATAGGAATATGTTTCCCTTTAAGTGGGGCTTCTCTAAAATAAAACATTTGCTCCCTAAGGGAGCAAATAATTTCCTTTGAGAGAAGCATCCATTTAAGTAGGGTTCATTTCCAGGAACTTAAGCAGGAGTCACAAAAGTTGTTTCCCTTTGTTAAAATGGTGGGGAAACATGAAGGTGTAGCCATATGATCTCCCCTCATAGCAAAGAATTGACAGTGGGGTGGTATAACATGGGACACTGTAAAACTGGATGACCACTGTGGCTCAGGGGCAGTATGTATAAAACGACTTAAGTAGTTGCTACAGCGCTGTTGCTAAGGCTAAGTTTATATGAAGGAGATTCCCTACAAATATGAAATTTGCTCTGGAGGAACAGTCTTTTTCAGACTGTTCCTCCAGAGCAAATTTCATAGTTGTAGGGAATCTCCTTCAAAGAAATTTAGCCTTAGCAACAGCATAGCAACGACTTCAGTCGTTTTATAAATACGACCCCAGATCTCCCCACATAGCAAACTGACACCCACACTGTGGACAAACATTGTTTTTATTGTTATTATTCTCTCAAGATGAGTCTTTCTGTCTATAGACAGATACTTAAGTCCACAGCACCATCTAAAAAGTCTTATATTTATGTAACTGCACAAACTTTAGGTCTGTTGGATTTATATGTAAGTCGGCAGGCACCTAGATAGTCTTACATTTATCTATAATGCACAAGTTGATGGGTTCTCATGTTGTCCTTCCTATTAAAAGATTTCCCACAGATTTCACATGAATATGGCTTATCACCAGTATGCACACGCATATGTCTGTTCAGATCTCCCCGCAGAGAGAAGCACCGCCCACACAGCTGACAAACATTGTCTTTAATGGTATTATCTCCCTGATGTGACTCATCAGGTCTTCTGAATAGATGTGGAAGGCCTTGGTAGACAAGATGTGACTGATCTCCAGTTTCATTGTTGGACTCTGGAAAGAAAATAGAGAAATTATTCCAAAAGATTTGCTAGAACTATCTACTTATACAGGTGTGCACCATTTGATTGTAAGTGACATAGGGTAAAGTCGGATAAATTCGGCCAGCGGGTAAATTCGGACAATGACATTGTTTCCTTTATATGTCAGTTGTTTGGAATCAAAACAAATTTAACTGGGCAAACTGACAATCCTGATGAGACGGCTCATGATGAGCCATCTCATCTGGAGTTTCGTTGTTTGCTTTAGTGTGTCCGACTTTACCCGTTGTCCGAATTTACCTGACTCGACCCTAATTATTCAGGTATCAAACACTGTGTCTCCATTTCTAGAATGATCCAAAATTATGAAATCTGCTATAAGATGGGTTTTTCCCAAAATTCTAGACCCATTTTATAGGATAAATCTAGATTTTTGGGATTATTTTGAAAGGGAAAAAGCTCTGTCTTACAACCAAAGAAATACAGGCATGTACCATTTTATTACATATACTTCTACTGAAAAGTGCAGTCATGAATATTAACTACAAATCATTACTAACATTGTCAGAAGGAAAAAGAATGCACCTTGAAGGTTCTGAATGTTCTAGAATGTGTCCACAGGACACAGATGCCCCCACCTAGTGCCCTAAGTAACTTGGCACCTTGTGTAAGGTACTGGCACTTGTAGCATAACTAGGTTCACGAAGGCAGACTTCTGTGGCACAAGTTTTATTGTTTTCCTTGGGTAGATGTATTGTGCTTCTTGGATAAAGAGAAGTGTGTGTGTGTGTGTGTGGGGGGGGGGGGGGGGGGGGGGGGGGGTCATGACTGTGATATGCGATAACATTCTGTATCTTATCACAGAAATGGATGCCATGCAACTTTCCAAAAGAAATAGCCCGCAAACAAGTAACTTGTAACTTTCAAAAGCTAACAAACAGAAACCATTATTGTATGAAATAAAGCTGAAAAAGGGCCATAACTCCAAAAGTAAATGGCGGATTTTACCCTAAATTGAACCTGACCTGGGGGGGGGGGGGGGGGGGGGGGAGGGGGGGGAGGGGGGTCATGACTGTGATATGCGATAACATTCTGTATCTTATCACAGAAATGGATGCCATGCAACTTTCCAAAAGAAATAGCCCGCAAACAAGTAACTTGTAACTTTCAAAAGCTAACAAACAGAAACCATTATTGTATGAAATAAAGCTGAAAAAGGGCCATAACTCCAAAAGTAAATGGCGGATTTTACCCTAAATTGAACCTGACCTGTATTTTATAATTATATATCTGTGTATAAATTATGAATCCAATACATTAATCTTTTCAAAGAAAATGAACAGAAACCATTTTTCATACAAAATGAAGTCGAAAAAGGGCCATAACACCCACAATACTATACGGATTTTACCCTAAATTGAACCTGACCTGTTTTTTATGATTATATACCTGTGTATAAAATATGAATTCAATACACCAATGTTTTTAAAAGGTAATAGTGAACGGAAACCAGTTTTTCATATAAAATCAAGTCAAAAAAGGGCCATAACTCCCACAATAACAGACGGATTTAACCCAACATCAAACTTGACCTGTATTTTATGATTATATACCTGTGTATAAAATATAAATTCAATACACCAAAGTTTTCAAAAGATATCAAACAGAAACCATTTCGTACCGGACATACAGGACGTACGGACGGACAGCGGTGATACTATATGCCCCCCCATTTTTAATGGCGGGGGCATAAAAATTATCCCAAGAATGAATCAAACCCATAAAATAGTACTGTGTTCACAAGGTCAGTGGTGGAGAAGGAATGGAGGACAAACAACAGATGGACAGCAGACTGCGATTGATCAAAACAGCTCACCATGAGCACATTATGCTCAGAAGAGCTAAAACAGGCTAGTAATAGGACTGGATTAAGCCACTTCCATCAAACAAGAGATACAGTACACAATTCAACATCTATGCTTCAAACGATAATTAAGAGCTCTAGATAAGAGGGAGTATTTGATGATAATTGAGGGATAATTTTTTTATTTCTCAATGAAACCATATGTTGTGACCCCTCAACTGAATTGTCTCATCGAGACGGTTCAGATGAGGGGTTACAACATATGTTTTTATACAGTATTAACAAAAATAATCCCTAATTATCACCAACTACTCGGCCCTTATTTGGAGCTCTGAAGTATAATTTATGATAAAGACAGAGCCACACATAAGAATGCAAAAAAAAAAAATAAAAAAAAAACTTCTGATGATAGTTTTTCAGAGTTACAATTTTATTCTATATATACACATTGAAACATTGTTGCAAATACTGTAAAAACTGTATTTTCAAATATAATTAAGGAATGAATTTCATTTTTCTGATGTTTATCAAAGTACATTGGGTCATGTGCAAAGTAAGTGAACCCTGAAGGGGTTCATAAAAACTTTGCTAGAGACCCAATGTAGTTTATACTACAGTGAACAACAACTAGAATGTGTCCATAGGACACGGATGCCCCCACCTTTTGCCCTCAGTAAGATGGTGCCTTGTTTAAGGTACTGGCCCTTGTAGGATAACTAAGTTCACAAAGGCAGTCTTCTGTGGTACATGTTTTATTGTGTTTTCCTTAGGCAGATGTATTGTGCTTCTTGGATCAAGAGAAGTGGGGGTGGGGCGGGGAAGGGGCCCTGGCGTTGGAGGGGGGTGTCATGACTGTGATATGTGATTACATTTTGTATCTTATCACAGAAATTAATGCCATGCAACTTTCCAAAAGAAATAACCCGGAAACAAGTAACTTTTCAAAAACTAACAAACGGAAACCATTATTGTATGAAATGATGTTGAACCAGAGGGCCAATGGCCCTATATCGCTCACCTGAGCACTGAGGTTATGTTGGAAAAGCTAAGTTGCCACAGCAACAAAACAACAAGCATAACAGCAAAAAAAAAAAACTATTTATGTAGAGGATAATATCACAAACATTTATGCAAGAAATAAGCTTTATCCCCCCTTAATGGCTTCTAAGAAGAAGATCTTTGGCAAAAAAAAAAAAAAAAAAAATGAAAAAATTGAAAATTTGGCCGTTCACTTGCAATGGCAACCAATCAAAATCAGATCTTTGGGCAAAATTCATATAGAGGACTACTCTAGGAACTTTTCTGTAAAGCTTTTGTAAAAATATCTGCAGTAACACAGAAATAAATACCAGATGTCCACTTTCCCCATTGTAAGTTTATGGAAACTTTAAGTTGCAATAGCAACCAGTTTATATAGGCAATGATAATATGAAACATACTTTAGGTAGAGGCTAATGTTATTAATATGTATGCTAAGTATTAGCTTTATCCTCCTCGTGGCTTCACTTTTCCCATTATAAGTCAATGGAAACTATAAGTTGCCATAGCAACCAAAGTTCTTATGGGGTTGGAAGAAAAACAAAATTCATGTAGAGGCTTCTGTCATCAACATGTTTGCACAATATCAGCTCCATCCCCCATATGGCTTCTGAGCAGAAGATTTTTTTTCATTTTTTCTTTCTTTTTTTCGAAAATTTACCCTATGTTTTGCCATGGCAACCAACCAAATTCAGCGATTTGGAGATAATTCATATGGAACAAAAAGGACTATTCGAGAAACATTTCTGTAAAAAGAAAATCTAAATAAATGCAGTGAGACAGCATAAATTGCCAATTTCCATTTTCCCCATTATAAGTCAATGGAAACTCTTAGTTGCCATAGCAACCAAACTGCTGGAGTTATTGCCATGAAAAACAGTAATTCTATAGAGGCT
The DNA here is from genome assembly GCA_963989385.1 of Ctena decussata. NCBI lineage: Eukaryota > Metazoa > Mollusca > Bivalvia > Lucinida > Lucinidae > Ctena > Ctena decussata. Next base: position 53,184,873 of record OZ022499.1, on the reverse strand, counting down.
AGTACTAAGGTTCTTGCCGGGCCGGGTAGCGCAATCGGTAGGGCACCTGACTCGTAAGTCAGAGGTCCTGGGTTCGAATCCCGGTCTGGCCACATACTTTCGTTTCTCCTTCCGCTGATTCAAGAAGGGCAGTTGTCAGTTACTGGCGAAAGTATGTGCACTTAGTACTGGTTAACCGCTTAGGAGGTCTAAGCCTGCCCAGGAATAGTGTGGTTAGGTTAACTGACCGTCCCGACATGACCTTAGTTGTTTACCGTGGACGTTAAGCATCAAATCAACCAACCAACCAACTAAGGTTCTTTCTGTAAAGTTTGAGCTTTATTGGCCATACAGTTTCTGCAAAGATAATTTTTTAATATTTTTCTATTTTTAACTATTCGGTTGCAATGGCAACCAGCCAAATTGCGCAATTTGCATAAATTTAACAAGGCTGGTTAAAGACTACTCAAGGTACATTTCTATGAAAGTTTTGTCAAAATATCTGCAGTGGCATAGCAATAAATGCAAATTTTCTATTTTGCCATTTTAAGTCAATGGTAACTTTAAGTTCCCATAGCAACCAAACTGCTAGAGCAATTGCCAAGAAAAAACAGTACTTTTATAGAAGCTAGTACTAAGATCCTCTCTGTGAAGTGTGAGCTTTATTGGTTGCATAGTTTCTGAGGAGATGATTTTTGAATATATTTTCTATTTTTAACCTTTCGGTTGCCATGGCAACCAGCCAAATTGTGCAATCTACATAAATTTCATGTGGTTGATAGAGGACTACTCAAGAAACATTTCTGTAAAAGTTTTGTCAAAATATCTACAGTGACATAGCAATAAATGCAAATTTTCAATTTTCCCCATACAAGTCAATGGAAACTTTATGTTGCCATAGCAACCAAAGTTCTGAGGGGATTTGGATAAAAAACAGTATTATTGGTTCCCCCTGCCTATAGATGCCATATATGAAATTTGGTAACAATGGGCCTTGTAGTTTCAGAGGAGATGTCGTTTGAAAATGTTGACGGACGACGTACGACGGACGACGGACGGACGGACGGACGGACGACGGATGCCTGCCTATACTATAAGCTCATCTGTGAGCCTTTGGCTCAGGTGAGCTAAAAAGGGCCATAACTCCAAAAGTAATGGACAGATTTTACCCTAAATTGAACCTGACCTGTATTTTATGATTATGTACCTGTGTATAAAATATGAATTAAATACATCGATGTTTTCAAAAGATAATGAACGGAAACCAGTTTTTCATACAAAATGAAGTCGAAAAAGGGCCAAAACTCCCACAATAATAGACGGCTTTTACCCAAAATCAAACTTGACCTGTATTCTATGATTATATACCTGTGTATTAAATATGAATTCAATATATGCAATCGGTAGGGCACCTGACTCGTAAGTCAGAGGTCCTGGGTTTGAATCCCGGTCTGGCCACATACTTTGGTTTCTCCTTCCGCTGATTCAAGAAGGGCAGTTGTCAGTTACTGGCGAAAGTATGTGCACTTAGTACTGGTTAACCGCTTAGGAGGTCTAAGCCTGCCCAGGAATAGTGTGGTTAGGTTAACTGACCGTCCCGACATGACCTTAGTTGTTTACCGTGGACGTTAAGCATCAAATCAACCAACCAATACACCAATGTTTTCAAAAGATATTGAACGGAAGCCAGTTTTTCATACAAAATGGAAGTTGAAAAAGGGCCATAACTCCAACAATAATCGACAGATTTTACCCAACATTTTTTTATTGATTGATCTGATGCTTAACGTCCATGGTAAACAGCCATGGTCATGTCAGGACGGTCAGTTAACCTAACCACACTATTCCTGGGCAGGCTTAGACCTCCTAAGCGGTTAACCAGTACTAAGTGCACATACTTTCCCCAGTAACTGACAACTGCCCTTCTTGAATCAGCGGAAGGAGAAATGAAAGTATGTGATTTTACCCATCATCGAACTTGACCTGTATTTTATGATTATATAGCTGTGTATAAAATATGAATTCATAACACCATTGCTTTCAAAAGATATCGAACGGAAACCATTTTGTACAGGACGTATAGGACATACGTACTGACAGGACATACGTACTGACAGGACATATGTACTGACAGGACATAAGTACGGACAGGACGTACGTACGTACGGACGGACAGGGGTGATACTATATGCCCCCCATTTTTAATGGTGGGGTCATAAAAAATTAAATTCATTGCATATATTTACATTCTTTTTTATCTATTATTTGACCACACATTGAAGTTCATTTATACGCAGTTTTTCCTACTGACAGCAAAACAGTGTCGACAAAGTCATAACACCCCCTACGTCCAATCAGATTGGACAGAGCCATGTTAATCTTGACGTCACTTAACCTCATGAAATGTCGGGTGAACGGATGTAGTTTTTGAAGTATAAACTACATTACGTTCAAATGCTTTACGATAGGGCTTTTCAATAAATGCACTGAGAATGTAAATATATGATGAGACATCTTGTTTAAATCTCCTTCCATCTCGAGGGCACACCTAAAGTCCAATGGGCCCAATAGGTCCAATATGGTACCACAACCCGGCAGGCACACAACACAGCAACATTGTCACATCAAGGTGTACGGGTACACCTCCATGTTTTTACAAAGGGTAACAGCTTTGTGACTCCTTGTTCGCTGCACTACAGAACATGGCCCTTCTGAATTGAGGTCTAACTCCTAAAGAAAAGACTTTGCTCCCTTAACAGCGAATTCCATCCTTTTAGAGTTGACCCCCATTGAAAACTGGAGATGAAAAACAAAAATGGTAGAATTGCTTCCCCTCATAGTCTACCTATCCACCTTAATACAACATTAATGAAATACTGTGCCTAGAGGGTTTTTCCACATCAGTTTTTTTCTGAATTTTATGTTTACAACAATGATGTTGCAGTGAAATATTTGTTTTGTCTGACACTCCACCTAGTTCAAATGGTAAGGCTTCTCTCTGGTGTGTTTCCTCTGGTTGCTATGGCAATGAAAAAAAAAACAACAAAAGAACACTGAAATGATTATTTATAAAGAGATGACTCCCTGTTAGCTACCTTGGAGGATGGGGCCCTTTCAAATGGGGTCTACCTTTTAAGAAAAGAATTTGCCCCTTAGAGATCAAATTCTTTCCCCACTGAGAAAGGCGAGGCTAACAGTTGCTTCCCCTGATAGTCTATCTTCATACAACATTAATGAAACATTTTGTGCCTGGAGGGACAGTTTTCAACATCAGTTTTTCTGAATTTTATGCTTGAATAAATGATGTTGCAGTGAAATATTTGTCTTGTACGACACTCCACAAAGTTCACAATGGTAAGGCTTCTCTCCAGTATGTTTCCTAAGATGCTGTGTATAGTTGCCACGGTGATGAAACTTCTTCTGACAATACTGGCATTGAAACCTAGCTACAGGCATTGTTGTTGTCCATTGCTCTTCTTGCTGTACTGATGCTCCTGAATCAAAGAAAAATGTGTATTATACTCAAATAAATTCAGAAGGAAGATTCTCTGGAAGCATTATAGGAACACATAAAAAGAAACAAAAACAATGGACTGTCTGTTGGATATACGCAGGAATGTAATGTAATTTTACATCACTGTCCAAAAAAAGTAAAAAGGCAAAGGTTTCTCATAGCCTAATAGCCGTAGGAGCAGTGGGGGTTAGAGACCCACTGTGTCTTGGGCACAGGATATGAAAGGCAGAGCTCATCTCTTTCCTTTAGCTGCCTTATCCTTCCCTGATTCGAAAAAGGTACCCATTTACTGCTGGGTTGACAGAGAGAGTTTTCCAGTTGTCGGATAACGACGGTGAGCCGCGAACTCATGATCTACCGGCAACTTTCTGCACCATAACCAAGTCACCCTAACCGCTCGGCCATGGCGCCTCTCATCACTGTCAATGACTGCTTATTACCTAGTCACCCCCATTAAGCAGCCACTGCTCCACAGTCCCTTCAAAATACAAAACCATATAAACTGTACAATGATGCCACATACCTACTTTGCAGTCAAATTTTGTGTTTCTCTTAGGTGACCTTTTAAGATAAGTGGCTATACTTTCAGTGCAAGCAGCTCTATCGCTTAATTTTTGCCTTCCTTTACAATGGGAGTCTACTCTTACAGGAAAGAATTTGCTCCAAAAGGAGCAAATTCTTTATTTCAAGAGTAACCCCCATTTTGAAAAGGCTATACATTGTCCACGGAAGCAAAACAGGAGTCACAAAAGTTGTTTGCCTTTGTAGAAATGGTGGAAAAACATGAAGGTATGAGAATTTGGGGCCAACTAGACCAATGATTTGGGGTTTTACTTCCCTACCAATAGTATTAGTTATTTTGAGTCAGGAAGAAACATTAATGAGATATTATGAAGCCAAACACAAACACAAGAACTAATATCAAAATTTTATTTGGAGTCTATCTTAAAAGTATGTAAATCACAATTAGTCAGACATATAAAAGTCCCCCTATTGTGAGTAAGTTGGCTCCAAAAGCCTCATTTTACCAGCTGCGTCTCTCTGAAAATCTTTTGAAAGTTTCCTTCTCTGTCTAATGTAGTAAGAATAAATCTACAACACATTATCTGTCAGTGCACTGTCACAAAAGCCCCTACACTGCTACCACAGCGACACCAGAAAGAAAGATTATGCCTGAGAAACAGTACCAATGGCTAGCTTATGCTTGGCACAGGCCAGATAAAAATCCCCCTGATTTTTTCCAGGGTCTTCGAAATCTGAACATGTGCGTCAAAACATGAAATATATATATGAGACAGAGTATCACAAGTGTACTGAAATGCTGCTGCACTAACAACAGTCATATCCTCATTGAATATTTCAATACCAATAACAAACACATACAAAATACTTTATGTGACTTTTTACAGACATAAATAATACAATCATCATGTGCTTACACATAGATACACAAATCCATGCATACCCAAACATCATAGGAGCCGCGGTAGCTCAATGGGTAAAGTGATGGCCTGAGTCCTCGGTTTGAGCCCCACTGGAAGCCGAAATCTTTTCAATTGTGAAAGGGGTTCCACTGCACATAGCATTTCACTATCACCCACCCATCATCCTGATATGACTGAAATACTATTAAAAAGGACGTAAAATTGCAAGTCATCCATCATCCATCCATCCTAAACATATCAGCTAATGGTCGGGACAAAAAAAAACAAAAAAACAGGCTTAAAACTTCACACTCAGTGACAAACTTGAAGACACTCTGCTTTTCTGTGAATCTGTGAAGGGTTTTGTTGACCAGGGATGCGAACGTTAAGCTGCAAAGCTTGTTTCCCTCTGCAAAAACAGCTTGACAAAACTGGAGGTGTACCCCATAGGGTCAAGTCTGGTAAATTTGGACAGCAGGTAAATTCGGACAGTGACATTGTTTCGTTTATATGTCAATTGTTTGGAGTTAAAACAAAATTAGCAGCACAAACAGTGAAAATCCTGATGAGACGGCTCATTGCGAGCCGTCTCATCTGAATTTTACTGTTTGCAATGGTATGTCTGAATGTACCCACTGTCCGAAATTACCAGACTCGACCCTACACCTTAAATGAGCCATACTAGAAGAACATGTATCTTGTAGCATCAGCAAACACTCAGGTCAGCCTGTTTGTCAGTGCAGTCTGATCATTCCTGTTTTTCTATCATAAAATTCTGAGGAATCTACCTATATTAATTCTTACAAACTTCCCCTCTTTTGTTAAACCCCCTCCTTTCTACATTTCACATAAGCTTTTATGCTAAGCCAGCATGCATAATTTCGTGTCTAAAATCCTGCATACCGGTATTTACAATTCTTACACTTTTTTTAAGGGTATTTTTTTCGTTGGAAGCAACTTTCATCCACTTTAAAAAAAAACAAAAAAACAAAAAAACAGAAGAATACAATATGGTATGTGCTAGAAGACAAGTTAATTAACATTTAGGAGACAAGTTAATTAACATTTAGGCAATAACTAGGGTCGAGTCGGGTAACTTCGGACAGCAGATAAATTCAGACATATCATTGCAAACAGTAAAAATCTGGATGAGATGGCTCAAAATGAGCCGTCTCATCAGGAATTTTACTGTTTGCTCAGTTAATTTTGTTTTAATTCCAAACAGCTGACATATACAGGAAACAATGCCACTGTCCAAATTAACATGTTGTCCGAATTTACCTGACTTGCCCTCACGTATGTCCATTTTAGTCATTTTCATAATTTTTACTTCCCCTATTCTCAAAGGAGGTCAGTGTTCTCCTCCAGGAAAAATATTCTTCCTTTAAAGTTAAAGCCCCATTTTGGAAGGGGTTTGAAATTCAAGTCAGCAAACAGATAGTCCCTTTTAGAAATGGCAGAAAACCATTCATCTTAATATAGCATGAGCAGCTTATTATTCGATATGGTTCACAAAACAGCAGATACAGAACAATGAAACAATGTCATATGAATGTCAGTACAATGTCATAATGTTGTACTGCAGTCAATCCATTGTTTTTCAAAATTGAGTGACTACTGGGACTGTTTTCCACATCAGTAAAACTTTTTTTTACATCAGTGGGACTATTTTTCACATCAGTGGGACTGTTTTCCACATCAATTTTTCTGAATTTTATGCTTAAATAAATGCTGTTGCAGTGAAGTCTTTTTCTTGTATGACACTCCACAAAGTTCACATCCATAAGGCTTCTCTCCAGTATGTTTCCTCAGATGTTGTGTGTAGTTGCCACGATGATGAAATTTCTTCTGACAATACTGACATTGAAATCTAGCAGCTATAGGCATTGTTGTCCATTGCTCTACATGCTGTGATGATCCTGAATAAAAAAATACTGCATGTTAAACTCAAAGTCTGGAGGAAGATTCCCACTATAGGAACACATAAAAGAAACACAAAAACACACACACAAAAAAAACTGACTATTTGAGTCTGTTCATGTGTAGGAATGTAATATAATGTTGCATCACTGTCAATGCCTGCTTATTACCGAGTCACCCCCCCACCCACCCCCTTAAGCAGCTACTGCTTCCCAAATACAGAACCAAAGAAGCTGTATGCTGAGGTCACATGTCCTTTGCAGTCAAATTTTGTGCTTCCTTTGGATGACCTATTAAGGTGAGTTGGTACACTTTCAGGGGAAGCAGCTCTGTCACTTAATCTTTGCCTGCATTTTCAATTGGAGTCAACATTTAAAGGAAAGAATTTGCTCCTATAGGAGCAAATTCTTTACTTAAAGAGTAGACCAAATTTTGGAAAGGCTACATTGCCCAGGGAAGCCAAAAAAGAAGTCACAAAAGTGCTTTCCCTTTGTAGAAATTGTGGAAAAACATGGAGGTGTGAGAATTTGTGGCCAGCTAGACCAATTGTTCAAAATGATAATATTATTAATATTATTAGTTATTTTGGGTGAGGAAGAAACAGGTGAGATATTATGAAGCCAAACACGAACACAAGAACTGATATCAAAACTTTATTTGGAGTGTATCACAATTAGTCAGACATATTAAATATTAAGTCTTCCCTATTGTGAGTCAGTTGGCTGCAAAAGCCTCTTTCTACGAGCTTTTTCCCTGAAAAAAAAAAAATGGAAATTTTCCTTCTTTATCTAATAAGAATTCTGCAGAATGCTGTCTGTCTGTCCACTGTCACAAATGCCTTCTACTGTTACTGCTGCTACACTAGAAACTTTGTGAGAAATAATATCAACATCTAGCATATGTTAGTCACAGGCCAAACAAAAATCCCAAAGTTTTTCCAAGGATCGACTTTCCAAATTTTGGTTCTGACAACTTAACATGTCTAACATCAAATAAACATATCCATCAAATACGTATGGGACAGGGTATCACGAGTGTACTGAAATGCTGCTGTACTCATAACAGTTTCAATTCTATACCTACCAAACAATTAACAACATACAAAATACTCAACTTGAGTGTTTTACAAACATACCATAATTACCTCAAAGCCAACACATATAGATAAACAAATCGACACATACCCTAATGTGCTTAAGTATTGGGACATCTAAAACCATTAATTTTCCATTTGTCCCAAATGGAAAAATAATGGTTTTAGATGTTCCAATATTTAAGAATATTTAGATACCTAAACATCATAAAATCTAACGGTCTAGGCAAAACAAGCAAACAAAAAAAAAAAAAAAAAAAAAAGACAAAGAAGGCTTCAAACTTCATACTGGTGACAAACTTGAAGCTACTATGCTTTTACATGCATCTATGAAGGGTTTTGTTGCCCAAGGAAGCAAACATGAAACTGCAAAAGTTATTTCCCTCTGCAAACATAATGAACAACAGAACTGGAAGTGTACCTATACAACTTAAATGGGCCATCTTAAAAGAAGATCTTGTAGCATGGGCAAACACTTAGGTCAGCCTGTTCATCAACGCAGTCTAATCATCCCTCTCTTCATACCAACAATCACTAAATCCTGAGTAATCTACCATCTTGGTTCTTATAAACATCCTCTCTTATTAACCCCTCCACCCCACTTTTCACAAAAACATTCATTGCTCAGCAAATACACATAATTTTATGCCTATTAAATCCACAAATAGTGTACAATTCATACAATCTTAAAGGTATCTGTTTTGATGGAAGCATCTGGATAGGGCTTTAAAAAATACAAGAGAAAAAAAACACTTGAGATCTTAAAAAAATATTGACAAGTATTGTGTAGTAATTTAGGCTAAAAATAACACCCTTTAGTCTTTAAATGCAACAATGCCAGAGTGTTAATTGTTTAATAGGACTGACATGGTAATTACCAAACAGTAAAGACTCTGATCAAAGCATGAATGTGTAGGCTGATCGCAGTCTGGCTATTCACAGATTATATAAGGGACATTATATATAGTTCAAATGATACTACTAATCCACCAACAAATTCATCATACAGTTTTTCAACTGATCTGAAAAGTTATTAACCAAAGCTGTAACATCGAACAATTCCCCACACTACTGATTTCTTTTCATTTAAATTGTAACTGTCATAGCTCAGCAAAAACATTATTTGTATGTAAAATAATTTCATATTAATTGACTGACATTGGTCACAGGTAAGTCTAATGAGTCTGTTTTCATGTTTTTTACATTGGTCACAGTCGCTTACTGGAATGTTTGTTCTTGATAGCTTTGAAAGAGACTGACCTTGGCCCAAGAATGAAATGTTGCATAGATTGGTGGACAGGTAAGTACTTGTAAAGATTTCTAAATTTTACATACAAATTTGAAGGTGTATGAGTACACTTCCATGATTTATGCCATTTTTACGAAGGGAAACAACTTTTGTGGTTTTCAGTTTTCTTCCCCCCAGCAACAGCTTTTTTCTGTAGGTGCAAATTCCTTCCTCTAAGAGGTGACTTATTGAAAGTGGTGGAAAAAAAATAAAAATGACAGAGTCGCTGCCCCTAAAAGTATATCAATTTCCCTGAAAGTCTTATTCACACCGCGTCGGCGGCAATTGAAAATGCTCATGCAGTCAACGAACGCGGATCAAAAATTATTAGAAACAGAGTTTTCGACTGCAAATTGGCGACAATTTGCAATCCAAAACGCTGTTACTAATGGTTTTTGATCCGTGTTAATAGAGTGTTACAAGCGTTTTCTATTGACACCTACCCGGTGTGTTATTGGTAGCATGTGCAGCTGTGACTAGGGAGCCCTGGGAGCTCAGCTGATTAAGCACTGGCCTGCTAAGCCAGGGGTCTAGGTTCGATTTCAGGTGAAAGAAAAATCTTTCCAAACTGTAAATGGGGTTACAGTGCACATGGCCTTTCATTATGACCCTTCAATTATCCTGATATGACTGAAATACTGATGAAAAAGACGAAAAATTGCAAGTAAATCATCCATCTTTAAGTCAGCTAGATCATAAAGAATAATACATACAAAACAAATCATTATGCTGACATTTTCAGTATGCGGACACTTTCATGTTCGGCATCTAAGAAACGATCAGCTTGGGCCCAGTTGTTCAAAACTAACGACATCATTAGTGAACAAGATGTTTAATTTTCAAAGGCATTGTACTCAAAAATCATGGCATTTTTTGCTGAAAAATGTGAGAAGCTTTTGCATTGCAAAAGCTCCTCTCATTTTTTCAGCAAAAAATAGTAGCAATGATGATTTCCTTGTTCAAGAAGACTTCACAAATCCTTGATAAATGATATCGTTAAGCTACTGATGCTTTGAACAACCGGGCCCAGATATATACTTTCTGAAAACAGAATATCATTTTAAGGAGCCATTCTCACAGTATCCGAACTCACTGTACCATCTCTTCCGGTTTTCATAGTGTTGAATCGAGAGTACAAACATTCGCTTATCACCAGTAGTCGGAAATCATTATATTTTGAGATTTTATCCGGAATCTGCTGCGTCATTTATAGTTATTCAGCTTGGAAAATGTAAAGAGGTAAGTTTAATACAATTTGCTCTTCGTTCTTTTACTTTATTGCCCTGTACAATGTCATGTGTAGGTGGATAGTGATGTGTACAGTATTCAAATTGCCCTTGGCATGATTCTAAAACCATTTTGAGCCTTTTCTTACATGGTTTATAAAAATCTTTAAAATAAACGGAAGGCATTATCAATCAACAGTTTGTTAGTTTTGATAATAGGATAATAGCTAGGTTTTGCAGGACACAAACTCATTTTAAATTAAGCTGTTTGGAATAAAATTTCTGTGAAGGCAATGAGGTTGTCATTGTACAGGGCATTTAAAGTGAAAGACCGCAGAGCAAATTATATTAAAACTTACCTCTTTACATTTTCCAAGCTGAATAAGTATAATTGACGCAGCAGATTCCGGATAAAATCTCAAAACATAATGATTTCCGACTACTGGTAATAAGCGAATTTTGTACTCTCGATTCAACACTATGAAAACCGGAAGAGATGGTACAGTGAGTTCGGATACTGTGATTCTATCACCTGTTTGCCATGCACATTTATATTTACACTATTTTTTACATTTGCTGGGATATTAGATGGTTATCACTACTGATGCAATAGCATGGCTGCAGCAAACATGTAGAAAATTCTATATGAGGATCTTATACGAGTGGTAGAAATTTATGAAATGTTCTAATGGTTTTTCATCCGCTTTTATCAATTGTTAAGAGCGTTTTCGATTGCCGTCTACCCTGTGTGATGATAAGCTTGCTTTTTCACTCTAGCATGCCTTCAACATGTGTGGATGAAATGAGCTGCAACACTACAAAACCAACAAAGTGCCATGTGTGCCCAGCAAAGACTCTGATCAGCCTGGGCATCCTCCCAGTCTGATCAGTCTTGGCTGTGCGCTTAAAGAGTAACTAAGGCTCTAAGCTAACTCCATGTGGACAGCAAAGACCCTGATCAGACTGGGCAGAATCCCAGGCTGATCCCAGACTTTGCTGGGCTCACATGCCATTTGGTTGGTTTTGTCATGTCCGAGCTCACATAGTAAATAGCTTCAATGAAAAATAATTCTTAAATTTTGCAGACACAGTTTTGTTGTCTGCCTATTTGGGTCAACAGTCTTCTGAACCTTTGACATCTTCCAAAAAGGCCTATTATAGTGTGACCTTGTTCATACCATATCCCTAGCCCATTCCATTCGGGATGCCCCTTGCGGTATCTGGGCAAACAGTTTGGATCCAGATCAGGCCTCACAAATGTGGGGCCTGATCTGAGATCCAAACTGTTTGCTCCTAGACATCACTTCTATAAGAGTTAGTTAGACCAATATTGTCAAAATACTCTTGAGTTTTGATGCAGACAACAATTTCAGCAGACCACTAAAAGTACCCAGAATGCAATGGGATAATTAGCTTGACTATAATAAGCTTGCTTTTTCACCCTAACATGCCTTCATCAGCGCAGTGTTGTGCATGTGCAGATGAAAATTGAGCCGCAACACAACGAAACCAACAAAGTGACATGTGTACCCAGCAAACACTGATCAGCGTGGGAATCCACCCAGTCTGATCAGCTTCTTGACTGTGCACTTACAGGGTAGCTGCCGGGCTAAGCTGACTCCATGCAGACAGTAAAGACCCTGATCAGACTGGGCAGGATCCCAAGCTGATCCGAGGCTTCGCTGGGCTTACATGCCATTTTGTTGATTTTGTCATGTCCTGGCTCACATAGTAAATAGCTTCAATGAAAAATATTTCTTAAATTTCGCAGGCGCAGTTTTGCTGTCTGCCTTTTTGGGTCAACAGTCCTCTGAACCTTTGACATCTTCCAAAAAGGCCTATTATAGTGTGACCTTGTTCATACCATATCCTTAGCCCATTCCATTCCAGATATTTGGGCAAACAGTTTGGATCCAGATCAAGGCCCCACAAATGTGGGGCCTGATCTGAGATCCAAATTGATTGCTGCCTAGACGTCATTTCACAAGAGTTAGTTAGACCAATATTGTCAAAATATTCTTGATTTTTGATGCAGACGACAAAAAAATACCCAGAATGCAATGGGCTAGATTGCAAAAATACCTCTCAGCTAAAACCACAATGCCAATTTCTTCTCCTCCTCAAGGTGCAACATTAGAGAGCGCCTCCCCTTATATGTTTCACCGCAAAATTCACACATATAAGGTTTTTCACCAGTATGTTTTCGCAAATGTTTCGTAAAATCTCCACGATGGGTGAAGCCCTTTGAGCAATACTGACACCGAAACCTGACGAGACTTGTAGCTGTATATATCTCTGGCGAAGGTCTTTCCTTGGATCTTTCCGGTTTCACCGATGCTCCTGAAATTGACAAAAAAATATGGTTAAATATATTTGGCACATCTAGGCCCATCTGTTCAAAACTAACAATGTCATGAGTTAACGTTTTGTTGAATTTGTTAACGTAAATATCTTAAATACGCCAACATTTTTTGTTGAAAAAATGTGAGAAGCTTTTGCATTGCAAAAGCTTCTCACATTTATTTCAACAAAATAATATCAGTTTATTTAGTTATAAAGTCATAAAACACTTAACCAGTTGACCTCTTAACGAGCTCGTTAGGCTAAGGATGCTTTGAACAACTGGGCCCTGATATGCTCCATTCTGTATTATATTCTACATTATGACCACCACAACTCTAAATGATGTTCAACAGTCAAACAATTTACCACCTCAACTCCAAACTACATGCACATTCAAAATTTAGAGACACTTCAATTCCTTGTATCAGTTCTAAGTACATCGGTTCAATTCCATGTTTTCAGCCATTTTTACAAGGGAAACAGTTTCTGTGACCTCCTGTTTGTTTTTCTGAACAACGAAGCCTTCCAAAAAGGGTCAACTTTTAAAGCAAAGAATTTGCTCTTCTAGGAACAAATTCTTTCATTCAAGAGTTGAACCCCATCCAGGAGAGGCAAAAGTGAAAATGGTAGTGTTGCTTCCCCTGAAAGTGTACCCTTGGGACAGCCACAGACATTTACATTAAAAGGATACCACTTAAATCTCTGGGCCTGGTTGTCGTTAGTTAATGTTTCCTTAAAATTTCGAATGCTGATATCTCAAAATTAATATGCCAACATTTTTTGTTGAAAAAATGTGAGAAGCTTTTGCAATAATAAGTTGACCCCTTGATGAGCTTGTAAGGCTAACAATGCTTCAAACAACCAGGTCCTGAGCTTTTAGCTGCAATCAACAGATTAAGAAACGTGAGGCCTTAGAGAGCTGAGATACAGAACCAAGCTAAAAACTTGACAAGGCGTCATTTCTGCGCAGGTGGGTCACTGTGACCAAGTTTTGTGGGTGGCGGCATCAAAAAGTTTGATGCATGCATTGATAAAGTTTCAAAGGACTGAGAATTATAGAAGCTGAGATAAAAAGCCGAGCTGGAAACCTTGATAAAACTTTTTGAGGAAAAAAAGTATGTCGCTGTGACCTAGATTTTTTGGGAGGTTACCTGTAGCGGTTTGGTGTAGGCACTGATGGAGTTGCAATGGTTTGAGGCTTATAAAGGGAGATATACTGGGTCAAGATAAAATGGTGCTCAGACATTTCGGCCACAGACTTTTGGCCTAGGACAGTTCAGCCATGGACATTTCAGCCACAAAAATTGTCAAAGGCTGACATCTCGGCCTTTATCCAAAAATTACTGATAAATTAAGTGGTCATGAGTAACTTAAAGACAGGACTTCTCTGCCGGGGGGTCTGGTTCCCAGCACATAACAATATTACCTGTATAGGTAAAGGTGTGAAATTTAGTCAACCAATCAGTGGACCAGAATTAACAGTTGTGATGATTTTATTGGCTGACTGAAGGTGTTGGCACTATGAGATCAAGAGACAGAATGACACTGTTCAGTTCAGTTCAGTTCAGTTCAATTCTCTTATCGATGTTACCCAAGTGGCTCAACGGTACGTAACCATAGTTGCACACACTTGGCCCCGTGTGTCCGTCCAAGAATGACACTGTGGAAGTTAATCCTCTTTATATATTCCCATCCCTGTCTTTAAGTGGTCATGAGTAACTTAAGCCAGGCTTAATGAACTCCAATGGTTTGTTGTTGTTATCTTGATATTTTATGGATCTTTAAGGTCACTGTGAGCACACACTGTTAACAATTGTTTCAATTACTTAAACTAGGGCCCTATATGGCATTTGAGCTTAGTGTTGTATTTAAGTTTAAGACCCATAAACACTTACAAGATTATTTTGAGCACAGTCTGGCACATTTGCCACCCCCACCCATGGGTCATTTTGGCTTTTTTTCAGTTATGTGATGCTTATATGATGGCTAATGCAATATCATCTGCAGTGCACCCATTTTTTTTTTTTACCATAAGAGGTATGGTTGGAGTTATTGCCATCCCAGCCACACATTTTTGTGCCATGTGTGCCAAAAAAAAAAAAATCTAAGTCCTTTTGATTGTTAAAGGTAGCAAGGTAGCATAGTTTCATTTCTCCTTTTCTTTAATTTTGGCCAAAAAGTCTGTGGCCAAAATGTCTGTGGGTGAAACGTCCATGGCCGAACTGTCCTAGGCCAAAATGTCCTAGGCCGAAACGCCCATGGCCGAAACATCCTACATTCAGATAAAAAAATTAATAAGATGTCCTTTGTGTGAAAGTAGGTCACTGTGATTTACTTTTATGGCAGATGACATGGAGCAGGTTGGTATATACAATGTTCACAGATCACCAAATGAGCAGAATGACACAATATGGTACATTATTAAAGCACAATGATGTTTCACTAATTGCAGGTGGGCTCAACAAAAACAAAGTACATTTTAGCTCACATATTTATTCAAAGCTAACTAATGCTTTATCGTAAGTGAAAATGCACAACTGGCATACTATTAACTCTTTCAGCACCAAAAAGCAGACGACAAAATTTACATCTGCAAAAATTAAAAAAATGCCTTGTCCAAGACATTTCATATTGAGAATTCAAAGACCAGAGGGCAAACAGTGTAGATTCTGATGAGGCGGCTCATTATGAGCCTATGCTGTTTGCAAATTTTGCTTATTTTGTCACTGGGGCTTAAAGAGTTAACAAACAGTAATACAATATACGGAACCTTAACCGACCCTTTTAGCACCCTTTCTTCAAAATGGCGACAAATACTTGTAGCATATTTTCTTTCTTATAAGCGCGCATTTCAATGATTTTTTTATATATTGAAGGAAAGAAATTTAAAAGGTTAATCATATGGAAAAGGCTGCTTCTGCATGGTCACAGAAGAATAGAGAAACTATGAAAGGTTCTGAAGTATTTTTCAGCTCTTGTAAACTAGCAAAAAAAGGGATCAACCAGTAAAAATATGAGCGCTTATAGTCATATGCCTCATCAATTACCATGATGTGCGCTTATAGGGGCATGTGGGCTTATTAGGTCGAATAAGCTAAGTTATATTTTTCTGCAAATAAAATATTTACAAGTAAAAACTAGACTATAGAAAATATGGAACATCATTGGACTCCCTTGTCTCACCCTCTCTATACCTTCAACTGTAAACAATCTGATCTATGACAGTCATGACACACTTAATGCAAGTCCATATTCTGTATAATATTTTACACATTCTAAACAACTAAAATAGGAGACATTTTTTTTCTTTGTAACAATAACATCCAGAAAATGTTCCAAGTCACCTTAATCACTGCTGTTAAAGCAGGGAAAACTTATGCAAATACCGTATCAATCCTAATAAATGCCCCTACTCTAATAAACGCACCCTGCCCCTTTTCCGGAAATGATGTTCAATCAACTTGCATGAATTCCTGCTTGCTTCTCTGGATAAGGTTACTCTTTGATATGGGGTCTACTCTTAAAGGAAGAAATTTGCTCCTAGAGGAGCAAATTCTTGCCTTTGAGAGTTGACCCCCTACTGAGAAGGGAGGCAAAAATAGTAGAGTTGTTCCTCTGAAAGTATACCGATGACCTTTATATTGCTTACCATAGGTATTCTGGCAGTAGCTGATTTATTACTCTATAGGCTCTAAATAGCACCCCTCTTTTACAAAATGCAATAGCGCCCCTCTTTTGCAAAATGCAATGCCCGCAGGGCGTTTAATAGGATTAATACGGTATAAACAAGTCAGAATTGCTTATCCTTACACTGACAATGTGACTTCTTGTTTTTTCATGTCAAAATTTCCAGTTCCATGCTTTAAACTATGAAATTTCTGATTCTAAACATGGCAAACATATTTTTTTTCTAATCATAACATTAACTTTCTTATGCTTCAAGCTATGAGTTAGACAAACAAAGCAAATACAGTAGAATTTCAATGTCTTAAACCTTGATGGCTCGTCAACTCTGCCTGACTTAAGAACTCTTTGCCTGGTCCCCAGAGGTCACAAAATATAGAAACTAACCCTGGATGGCTAGAATTACTCTTGGCTGGAACTAATTTTCATGGTCCTAAGCCTGTTCGAGCCATTGAAATTCTATTGTACCTGGCTTCCCTCCATTGTGGCTGTGATCTAACATGTTTGGAACAGTTGTCATGGATTCACCTTTTTCTACCACAGCAAATCACAAGAGCTGTTTCCCATTGTAAAATTTTACAAAGGGAAACAGCTCTTGTAACTTCCTGTTTGCTTCCTTGCACAATATAGCCCTTACAAAATCGGGACTACCCTTAAGGGATGTTTGGGGGTTTCTTCCTTGAGGAGCAAATTACTTCCTTTTAGATAAGATAGGAGGCAAATTCTTCAGGTAAAAATGACCTCTCCTAGATATGTTCCCATTCACCTTAAATTACAGCTGGTAAAGGAAAGAAATATTGTGAATATAAACACATTGGGATCCTTCCATTTATTGAAGTAATTCTTCAAGTGACAATGCAACCTTTATAGCTCTCCATGTAACTATTTCAACATTTTTCTGTTCATGAATTCTCAAGTTATACTTTAGTTTTGCCATATATCATGATCAGCACAGTGCCAAAAGTAGGTCAACTTTTTCTAAAATCCCACAGACTTACATGACATTTTTCGGACATGCAAGAAAATTAACTGCGTTGCATCTGCTTTCGTGACTGAAATAAAAATCATACTGGTAGAAAGCTTAATGACTGCAGCAATAAAACATATTTTTCTTGTAAATTGTCATCGACACATATTTGATCTGCAGCATTCTAAATGTGGTTGGCCCTGATTTTTATGGATTTTCAGCCACGTCACCATTGACTTCAGTGCAAAACTTACTTTCCCAAATTTTTAAGCATTCCATAAACTGTTCTTTTTCACAAAATAACAACTCTATACTTATGAGTATTTTTTGTACATTGCCTCATCTTTTAACCTTTACAACAGTTTATGTTTTATTTTAGTCTGTTGAGCAGAAACAACACAATTAATGTTCTTGAACACTGACAAATACATGTAAATCAATAAGATTTTAGAAAAGTTGACTAACTTTTGGCACAGTATTGTGCTTTCCCTCAAATATGGAAAACATGTTTTCAAATCACTGCTTCAATTCTCTTATGCTTATGGTTATGAATTCTCAGCAATACTTTTTCTAAAAACGTTTTCCCACAAACCTGGGAAATATTCAAATACAAACTTTTATTATCTTACAAATGATTCAAGCTATGAAGTTTCAACTATTTTCAAATTGGAACTTCCATTTTCTTATGCTTCAAGCTATGCAGTGTCAGTGATATTTTTTCCTTATATGCCATTCCACAAATATCACAAACATATGGCTTCTCTCCTGTATGCTTCCTAAGATGCTTGGTATAGTTGCCACGGTGATAGAATCCTTTTCCACAATACTGGCACTCAAATCGACAACCAGGTCTGTTACCCATTAGTACAGCTTGTACACCTGCTCTTGTAGGTTCTGAAAACATAATCATACTTTAAGGTCAATGCAGGGCTGTGGAAATATCAAAACCTTCTACTTGTCCACAGACAAGTAAATAGACAAAATTAACTTGTCCAAACAAATATTTACTTGCCCAGAAAAAAAAGGTACACATGAAATAAGGGAAGAATCAGATATTGAATTGGGAAAAAGCTGAACTTTATGACAGTTTTTGGCTGTCACAAACTTTCAAATTAAAACATATGTTGTGGGCATCTGTTAGAATTGCTTCATTGAAGCAATTCTAACAGGAACCCACAACGTATGTTTCCATGAGAAAATATGAAAAATATCTCTGAATTATCCTGAAATACTTCCACTGATGACACTTTAAATACTTGTCTCAGGGCAAGTAAACTGTAATTTCTCACTTGTCCAGAATAGAATGGGACAAGTAGGACAAGTCAGGCATAGTATTTCCACAGCCCTAGTGAATGGATGCACTTTCAGGGGAAGCAACTCTGCCATTATCATTTTTGTCCAAGTTCTGTATCTGGGTCAACTGTAAAAAGAAAAATTTGGTCCCTTGTGAGAAAATTCTTTCCTTTCAGAGTACATTCCATTTGGAAAGGCTATGTTTATATATCCAGGGAAGCCAGCATGAAGTCACAAAATGTTCTTTCCCTTTGTGAAAATTGTGCAAAACAAGTCAGTGTGCCACAATAATTATGCATATGCACAGGGCTAGCCTAACCACTAAGCTTAAACATTAACAGGAATGTGAATAATGCGAAATTCAATTGATGTTTTTATAGATCATCTGCAAAACAAGCCATATTTCAAAACAAATTCAAATTACATCTTAAGCAATGTTCATTCTCTTAGGAATTTAGTTGTTGTTTTTTTTATTTTAATAGTCATATCATACCATACTAATACTAATAGATGTCCCTGCTCTAATAAAAAACCCTTGCCTATTATCAAAAAAAAAATGTTATACTGACTTGCCAACCTCCATATTTTCCATCAGCTTTACAAAAGGGAAATACATGAATTCCTGTTTGCTTCTCTGAAGGACATACCGGATCCAAATGGGCAAGGCAAGAATTCGCTATTTAAGAGCTGACCCCTATTGAGAAGCGAGGCAAAAAAGGAGACGGCAGAACTGCTACATCTGAAAGTATATCTACTAGCCTTAATTCTGTTTATTAGAAGTACTTTGGCAAGGGCTGATTTACTACTCTTTTGGCTCTTAAATAACACTCCACTTTCATAAAATGCAATGTCTCCAGTGTTTAATATATAGGATTAATATGGTATATGAGTGATCATAGATAAAAGCCATCATAATGTTTCAGATAATAACAGCTTGTACTTGTCACCTCAGTGAGAGCCAGTTCTTTCCTTCAAGAGCAGTCCAAATCAGAGAAGGGATTCCCCTACCAGGCAAAAAATTACTTTGAGTTTGTTAAAGTGTTGAAGCACCCTTCATATTCCAACAGTAAGAAAATTTAAGTCATAAATTTCCACAATCAATACTATGGTGATAAACTAAGGAACAAGAACAGCTGCGGTATACAAACCCTAACAAGAGGACCATTGGTCCTGTAGCTCACCTGAGTCCATTCAGCCTCAGTACTCTAGGGTAAGTTACTCTAAGGCCATCTGTCAATTGGTTCTGGTGAAAAAGATTTTTAAAGGTTTTAACCATAAATGGACATGGAGGCCATGTTGGTCATGTGACCTGGACGTTTTAACAAATTTTCATTCCCTCACCCCCCTGGAGGCTCTATATGAAATTTGGTTTCAAAACTGGCCCAGGAGCTTTTGAGGAGATGGTTTGATATTGTCAAAATGACAGAGTTCTGGGTCAAAAGTCAAAGATTGACACTGACCTCTTGTACTCATAAACCTTCATGTGCTGAATAAGATGACTGTTGATACCAATTTTTAGGCATAAATCTCCAAAACTTTCGATGAAATCTTATGCTCTAGCATTTTCCCATTTTTGACCTTGCCATAAAATGGTCAAGGTCAACCTAAGGTCATCATTTTGACATTCTTGATAGTACTGGAGTTCCCAATGAAAAACAAGAAAAACAGTACTTTTATAGAGGCTAGTACTAAGATCCTTTCTGTGAACTTTGAGCTTTATTGGTTGTATAGTTTCTGAGGAGATGATTTTTTAATATTTTTTCTATTTTTAACCATTTGGTTGCCATGGCAACCAGCCAAATTGTGCAATTTATATGAATTTCATCTGGTTGATAGAGAACTACTCAAGGAACATTTCTGTAAAGTTTTATCAAAATATCTGCTGTGACATGGCAATAAATGCAAATTTTCAATTTTTCCCATACAAGTCAATGGAAACTTTAAGTTGCCATAGCAACCAAAGTTATGAAGCAATTTGGATAAAAAACAGTATTATTGGTTCCCCCTGCCTATAGATGCTATATATGAAATTTGGTTACAATGGGCCTTGTAGTTTCAGAGGAGATGTCGTTTGAAAATGTTGACGGACGGACGGACGGACTGACGGACGGACGGATGCTTGCCTATACTATAAGCTCACCTGTGAGCCTTCGGCTCAGGTGAGCTAAAAATCTGGTCATAAGAAGGCAGATCCTAATCAAAGTGTTTCTAAGGAGACAAAATGTGCATATAACCAAGTCAAACTCTGATTTGGCTCTAAACTTTAATGGCAAAGACAAACAGAAAAGAACAAATGATGCTACGAAAATATTTCAATGCTACAACATGGGTTAAATATTAAAAAATTATGAATGCTATAAGTACCATCAAATCTTAGCTTATTTACACAAAGGAATACAAAAATAACATCAAGAAATTTTACTAAAAAGTTACAGATACTATGAAAATTACTAATATTAAGTTATTTACACAAACAAAACTGTCAAAACATCTTTCATCAAAAACCAATGTTACACGATACCTTCACCAAAAACACTGAAAAACAAGAATTCCGAGGAAGTGAGATGTCTTGCCTGCCTGCGCATTGTCATAAAACAACTGCACAAGAAAACTCAGATCAGCCTGAGTATCAACCTACGGTAATCCAGTCAGTATTCTCTGTTGACACAAAAAATCTTTAACCCTATTGCACTCAAAAGGGCCAAAACTCTATGGAGTTTTGGCCATTTTGAGTGCAATAGGGTTAAAGGGCAACATGGTGCTCTGGATCCATTTGAATACAATTCATTTGCCGGTTGGCTTGTATATTTGCTCATTGAACATGGCCCTTACATCTCTTTTCAAGACTGACGACATTGACTACTAAAGGCACAGCAAAACTTATTTTGTTTCAGTCACATGGTTAGTCCAGTTTTACAAAATGCGATAATTGTACCTCCCCATGCCAATTCATTGTTTACAAAATGTCATAACTGTACCTCCTTATGCCAATTCATTGTTTTACATTATGCCGTAACTGTACCTCCCCCTTGCCAATTCACTGTTTATAAAACAAAATAACTGTACCTCCCCATGCCAATTCATTATTTTACAATATGCCACAACTACAAAATGCCATAACTATAACTCCCTATGCCAATTCATAGTTTTACAATATGCCATAACTGTACCTCCCCATGCCAATTCATTGGCATAGGGAGCTACAATTAATGCATATTGTAAAAACAGGACTGATCCTGAGGTTTCAATATATCACCAACTGAATGTAAGTCTTATTTTAATCTGCCAACTGTTTATGTGATCTTATCTGATGACACTGCAGCGTATTCTTCCGAGAAAACGACCTTCCACAAATGCTGCAAGTGTAAGGTTTCTCTCCAGTATGTTTGCGAAGATGCATTGTGTAATTTCCTTTATGCCAGAATAGCTTGGCACAGTATTCACAGGGCCACATCTTTGCTGGAATGGTACCTGAAAGATACAAAAAAAATATTCTTACTCAGATTTCAACTGTTACTGAAATTTTATATCTGTGTCAATACCTATTACACAGCATATTTGAAGTTAACTCAGTGACACCTCACTTCAGTTTGAAATATCATCTTCCATAAAATGCCTTCTGACCCAAAAATTTTTGTAATTTGCATTGTTATTACCGGTATAGGTCAGTGTTATTATACAAATGGTCATAGCCATTTTTTTCTTCTCTAATTCAATATTTGAAACAAAACCCTCTTGTCAAGATGACCTATAGCATACACCTATTCATTAGTTGTTTTGCATTACTGCTCTGAGAAGGGCATTCTAACCACTTATCAACAAACAAGCTATCTTATATATGACAGTCTTGGGGTTCTGGTACAATTTAATCATGTTGACACATTATTTCGCCAGGCCCTGTCAGCAATACAACCATAATTACCCATCATATTGAGAAACCCAACCATCCTAAAATCTGGGCCCAGTTCTTCTAAACTAATGACGTTGTTTACTTGACCATGTTAAATTTTACAACATATTATATCCAAAAACACTGCCAGTGTTTGCAAAAAAAAGTGAGTAGCTTTTGCACGCAAAAGCTCTTCAATTTTTTTCAGCAACAAATATTAGCACAATTGACTTTTTGTGTACCAAGAAGACTTAACATGTCCTTGACTACTGACTTGGTTAAGATAATGATGCTTTGAACACATGGGCCCTGAACAAGTTGATTTTACTATCTGACAAAGTGTCAAAACATTCAGTAGAATAGCAAACAGTGCATGCCCCTGATGAGATTGCTTATCTAAGAGCAGTTTGATCTGAGTCTATGCTTTGTTCTAAAATGTCTGTGCAAGTATTCAGTTATGGTCATTAGGCAATACAGTTAAGACACTATACTACAAATGATTACTGGAACAAAATTTATTAGCATACATTCTAAAGCTATTTCTCCATTTGAATTTATATACTGTAATCAGATGAAAAAAAAAAAAAAAAAAATAGATACAAACAAGCAAAGAAAGGCGTTGGTCAACTTCAACTGCCAACTGTTCATGTTCTGAAGAAATAAACATGGCTCAAACTAGAAACTAGCGTATTTCTTTGGTTCTAAGACAGGAGATTACCCTTCCAAAATTACCATAAATATGTAAAGCAGGCTTGTGTATCAACTATAAAATGGGCTTTTCTCTTCCAAAACAGTCCCAAAAAATCTAGATCTGTCTTACAAGACAGATCTAGATTTTTGGGACTGTTTAGGAAAGGAAAAGATCCTCCATCTTATAAATGAAGAAATACAGTACAATGACCCAAATGAGGGTCTGATGGCTTGCTTATTATCTAACAATTTTACAAAACTTTCCATGCTAAGTCAATTGGATTTGTGCAAATCCATTATCTAAGCCAGAACTAGCCATTACAGAAATTAAGGTGACTGTGTACACTTTCAGGGGAAGCAACTCTATCATTTTCATTTCTACCTTTCATTTCTACCTCCCTACTTAATGAGGATCCAAAAAACAATGCTTAGCTATGAACAAAGTCTTTCCTTTGAGAGTAGATTCTTTTTAGATGTGTTTTGTTGCCTGGGGAAGCAATTAGGAAGTCACCACACAAAAGTTGTTTTCCTTTTAAAAAATGGCAGAAAAAACTGGCAGCTATACCTGAGTACCCACATACCTTAACTGTGTGAAAAAAGACTACGACAGTCTTAACAATCAGGATTACAAAGCAGAAATTCGTATACTAAAGTTCGCCATTGAGACGATTTTTAAAACTTTCCACACAGATAAATGGTATCTCAAAAATCAACTTTACAATAGTGACAGACAGCACAGATCCAGCGGACCAGATATCAGCCATGACATGACAAAACCAACTAAGTGGCATGTGCAGAGAGCCAAGACTCAGATCAGCCCGGCCATCCACCCAATCTGATCAGAGTCTTTGCTGTCCACATGGAGTTGGCTATCCTTCAAGCGCACACCAAGACTCTGGTCAGACTGGGCAGATGCCCAGGCTGATATGAGTCTTCCCTGGGGACCCATGCCATACTTTGTTGGTTTTGTCATGTTGTGGCTCAATTATGCCAAGTATATGTCACAGTTTCTTCAACACAACAAAGCCTACTCAGTAATATCACTATGATAAAGGGGGAGACTCATGAAATTTGGAACCCACTTATTCACTGCTACATAATGTTTTCATAATTGTCTCATCTGGAATCTCTGTTGAGAGTACTAGCATTACGTTATTTGAGCCCCCACATGACAAAACCAACTAAGTGGCATGTGCGCCAAGTGAGGACTCAAATTAGCCTGGGCATCCGCCCAGTCTGATCAGAGTTTTTGCTGTGTGCTTTAGGTGTATGTAAGGGTCTAAGATACCTCTTTGGGGACAGAAAAGACTTTAGTCAGACTGGGCAGATGCCGAAGCTGATCTGAATCTTTGCTAGGCCCAAAGCCACTTCATTGCTTTTGTCATGTTAAGTCTCATTTCTGGTATTAAAACCCCCATAAATGTACTGTATTTATTTGGTGAATAAGATCTAGGGTTTCCACTTCCAAAATTTCCCCAACTATGTAAATCAGTTTTGTCTAATTCAGCCATAAGATGGGGTTATCTCTTCCAAAATAATCCCAAAAAATCTCGATCCATGTGGTATGATGGATCCAGATTTTGTGATTGTTTCCAAATTACCTCTCCTACCCACAAATATCACAAAAACAATGTTTTTTTTTGTTTTGTTTTTCTCAAACACCTGGACATGAGTATACTAAGTTCTTTACACCACCACCAGGCAACTTCTTTTTATCAATTTCTTTCCATTAAAGTTCTGTTATTATGTTTATTCAACACAGGATTTTCTAAAAGAGCTGCGACACGACAAAAATCTAATGAAAGGGCTGCAGCTCCAAACAAAGAAAGGGTGAGCAACCATTGTTATGCGCAACACATCGTCAGACCTTCATACACATTGCTGTGAAGTTTCATCAAGATATCCCAAATGGTTATCTAGGTATGGCACGCACAAGGCTAGTCAGGAAAAAAATAATCAAAAGGGCATAACTAGGAAATTAAAAACGGGGGAGCAACCATTATTGTAAGCAACACTTTGCCCCAACCTAATATGTATTCCTACAAAATTTCATGAAGATATCCCAAAAAGTCACAGAGTTATGGTGTGAACAAGAATGTTGACGGATGGACAGATGGACAGACAGATGGACGGACAGCGCCATGCCATAATATGTCCATTTTTTTCAAAGCGGGTGTATAAAAATGCATCATATGATGCATTCAATGTGGAATTTCTCTTAAAAGATGCTCCATTAAATTTGCTTTCCTAACTTCGATGGTATGTCACCTTATGCATCTGCAATGAAGCATTTCTAGTAAAAGCCTTTCCACGGACGTCACAAACATAAAGTTTCTCTCCAGTATGCTGTCGTAGATGTCTTGTGTAAGTTCCTTTGTGCCAGAACAACTTGGTGCTGAAAGGACACCGTAAAAGCCCACAAAATGAATTTACAAAGAGTGTAGATCCAGATGAGGTAGCTCATCATGAGCTACCTCATCTGGATCTACACTCTTTGCCCCTGGTCTTTGAAGTTTATGATTTAGCTTGGACAAAACATTCTTTGAAATTTGCTCTCTGAAATTAGAAGTCTGCTTTTATGGCATTTTTAGGGTTAAAAATATTTCATATTTGTAAAAGATGTTCTATTTGATTTCCTAGCTTCGATGGTGTGTCATCTTATGCATCTGCAATGCAGCATTTCTTGTGAAAGCCTTTCCACAGACATCACAAACGTAAGGTTTCTCTCCAGTATGTTGCCGTAGATGTCTTGTGTAAGTTCCTTTGTGCCAGAACACCTTGGAACAGTAAGGACATTGAAAACCGACGCCTCCTCTTGGTGGGCTCAACAAACTTGTATCCCACATGCCTGGAATTAGAAGAAGTTACATATAAGTAGTTGCCTTGTTCTGTTCTTGTTCAGAGGAGTGGTTGGGTGGTGCAAAGGTGCTGGCTAGAACTTCCAATACCGGGGCGTCCTGCTGATTCGGATAAAAGTAGGGCAAGGGCCTAATGTGCTTGCAGTAGGTGGGGGTTGTTAGGACATTTTTTGTCTTATCTCATATCTCTTCTTTCTCCCTCTCTTTGGTAGACGGCCCTATATTGATTGAAATACTGTCTCAAAGGGCCGTTAAACCAAAAACAACCAACCAACCAATGTTCAGCATAGATTAGTACATATAAACTCACAAAATAAATAACAATAAAAACTTATCAACTTCCATTCATGGTTCAACAGCTGGTACCCAGAGTTTCAAATGCATCATAATTTTGCCGACATTTTGCAAAGTGCTATCAGTTTAAGGTGAACGGTTGCATCTCTGTGTTTTTCGGCCATTTGTATGATGGGGAAATAGTAGTTACAACTTCCAGTTTGCTTTCCTGGATGAAAGAGCACGTCCAAATAGGCTCTATTCAAACAGGAGCAAATTCTTTCTTTTAACCCTTTAAGCGCCAAAAAGCAGACGACAAAATTTACGTCTGCAGAAATTAAAACAAGAGGCCCACGGGCCACAAAGCTCACCAGATCTCTAGCTCAAAACTGCTTTCAAAACTGCTGTCACATTTGTACAGGCTAATACAAAATATACTACTACAAAGTCTCAGTCTCACAGTCTGTTGAGTTGATAACAAAATATATGACTGTTTTCCATATTCTGATTGCAGTAAATGCCATTTTTTTTTTAATTTTCCCCATTGTAAGTCAATGCAACCCTAATTTGCCATAGCAACCAAACAAAAGAGCTGATTCTCATAAAAGAAAAACACATATTTTCACTTCCCCAGCCCAAGGATACTAAAGATAAAATCTGAGCCCAATCGGCCTAGTGGCTTCAGAAGGGATCATTTTTTAAGGAATTTTTTTCCTTCTTTTGCTTTATGGCTTCCATGACAACCAATAATAAAAAGGGAAGTGGACCAAAACACATATAGCTGATAGAAGACTTCTCAAGAAACGTTTGTATAAAAGTTTTGTCAACATATCTGCAATGGCTTGGGAGTAAATGCCATTTTTCAATTTTCCCCATTATAAGTCAATGCAACTCTAAGTTGCCATAGCAACCAAACTAAAGGGCAGATTTTCAAAAACAAAAAAAAACTTTTAATCCCCCAGCCTAAGGATACTACAGATGAAATCTGGGCCTTATCGGTCCAGTGGCTTCTGAGGAGATAATTTGGTAATTACTTTTTCCATTATTTTTGCATTTTGGTTTCCATGGCAACCAATAAAAGGAGCAGTGGGCCCCAAAGCATCAAGGCTAACAGAAGACTTCACAAGGAACATTTCTATAAAAGTCTTGTAAGCATATCTGCAATGGCTTGGCAGTAAATGCTATTTTTCCATTTTCCCCATTATAAGTCTATGGGAACTCTAAGTTGCCATAGCAACCAAACTAAAGGGCAGATTTTCATAAAAAACACAAACTTTCAATCCCCCAGCCTGAGGATACTACAGATGACAGCTGGGCCTTATCGGCCCAGTGGTTTCAGAGGAGATAATTTTAAAGTATTTTTTTTACTTTTTGATTGCATTTTGGTTTCCATGGCAACCAATAAAAGGGGCAGTGGGCCAAAAAACATATAGCTGATAGAAGACTTCTCAAGGAACATTTCTATAAAAGTTTTGTCAATATTTCTACAATGGCTTGGCAGAAAATGCCATTTTTCAATTTTCCCCATTATAAGTCTATGGGAACTCTAAGTTGCCATAGCAACCAAACTAAGGGGCAGATTTTCATAAAAAACACAAACTTTCAATCCCCCAGCCCAAGGATGCTACAGATGAAATTTTGGCCCAATCGGCCCAGTGGCTTCAGAGGAGATGTTGTTTAAAAGTGTTGACGGACGACGACGACGACATACGACATACGACAGACGCCGACGACGACGGACAACTGCCTATCCTATAAGCTCCCCCGGAGCCTTCGGCTCTGGTGAGCTAAAAATGCCTTTTCCAAGATATTTCATATTGAGAATTCAAAGACTAGAAGGCAAACAGTGTAGATCCTGATGAGGCGGCTCATTATGAGCTGTCTCATCAGGATCTACACTGTTTGCAAATTCTGCTATTTTCGTCTCTGGCACTTAAAGTGTTAACAGTTGAAAAGGGAGGTAAAATGGAAAATGTTACAGCTGGTACCCCAGTAAGTATACCCACACACCTTTACATAAGTGAGCAGCCACACAACAAAACCAACAAAGTGAGCACCTAGTAAAGACTCATATCAGCCTGGGCACCTGCCCAGTCTGATCGAAGTCTCTGCTGTCTGCATGGAGCTAGCTTAGACCCTTAGCTACTAGTGTTAGCTACCCTTTACTCTGATCAGACTGAGCAAATTATATGTACAGACCAGGCTAATCTGAGGCTTTGCGTGGCGCACATGCCAATTTGTTGGTTTTGTCATGTTGTAGCTTATGTGAGTACAGATAAACCTCCAAGGGTGGTTACTCTGATATAGACATATTTGCCTTTCTTCTCACTGCAGGCTGCTCTTAATCCATTCTATTCGGGATACCCCTTTAAGGGGTATCTGGGCAAACAGTTTGAATCCAGATCAGGCCACACAAACGTGTGGCCTGATCTAAGATCCAAACTGTTTACTGCCTAGACATCATTACTACAAGAGTTAGTTTTACCAATATTGTCAAAATATTCTTGATTTTTGATGCAGACGACAATTTCAGCAGACGACAAAAAATACCCAGAATGCAATGGGTTAAATGGGTGTACTTTGTCCAATTACTGGAATCCTGCTTAATTCTTTTTTGTAATTTCCTTTTATCCATGCTGGGGAACATCGTAATGAGAAAAGAAACTAGAATTACAACCTTTTATCCTCAAGGGTAGAAGTTGCACAAGTTTTGTTTAAAATAACTTTGTTAAGTTACTCAGGTTACTCTCAAGGTTGTTTCCTGGTTGCCTTTGTTCTTTGTTTCCATAATTAACTTGCACCAGTTATTTTACTCATTTATATCCTAAATTTAGACTTTTTATGATTATCATAAACAAGTACAGGTAATGCTCATATGAGCTGCAACACAAGAAAACCAACTAAGTGGTTGTGCGCCCAGGACAGACTCAGATCAGCCTGGGCATCCACCCACCCAGTCTGATCAGAGTCTCCACTGTCCACATAAAATTAGCTTAGACCCTTGGCTACCATTTTAGTGCTTAATGAAGAGTCTGATCGGACTGGGCGGATGTCCAGGGTGATCTGAGTATGCGATGGGCGCACAACCACTTTGTTGGTTTTCTTGTGTCGCTGCTCATATCATAGGTCAAGGATTACTCTCATAGACAGTGATGGTGCATTGCCAGTATGTTAACCATGGATAGCAATAAAGATTGCTTTGTGGAGTAACAGGTCAAACTTCATGGTGCTGGATCTCTTGGATGCACAGAAAGATTAATTACACAGATGTTAGTGGTCAGCTTCACATAAAGTATATCAAAGGGTCTTCATACCACTTTCATTTTAGGGGTAGTCTGACTTAAAGCCTGGTCTTGGTCAAAACAGAGGCTTAAGGTTCAAATTTCAAGCTTAAAAACTTGCAAATTGAATTAACTTGAAGGTAGAAATGATTTATTTTACCAACTGTTTGAAATGTTCCAAAAATGGCAGGGTAATAGTTTGATCCCTAATTTTTTGTCCAGTATATTTTCCTGCATGCTGGACACATGTCTCAAGATGTTTATAGCAATTTGTCCACAGATAAGTAGCTTGCAAAAGTATTAAGATCACCTAAAATGTCAGTGGCTTTATTTCTTGCAATGCTTTTTAAAAGCTGTATAGCCATCTGTAAGTGAACTGACCTGATCTTACGGGCCAATGTTGCCCCCCTTCGTGAAATACCTTATACCCTTTACTAAAATTAGTGAAAGACAAGCAAATTTGGTGTATTTATATCTCCCAACGAAGTTACTTAGTTATGGCTCTGGACGGACTTGACGGATGGACGTACAGAAGGATGGACATGGAGAAAACTATATCCCTCTGCCTTCACAGGGGGATAGACAACAGGACTCTACCTACAATGTCTATGATGACATTATCACAGGTAGTTATAATGAAGTGTTCCTGTTTCTCAGTTATCACACCTGGTTAACTATGTTTTCAAGGATGCTACGGAAAAAAAATGAGCTGTTATGAAATGAAAAAGTGTCATAGTTACCAAACAACCTGGTCATCAGGTTGTTTGGTAACTATGACTCTTTTTCATTTCGTAACAGCTCTTCTTCATTTGGTAACAGTGCTTGTATATACATAATTAACTAGGGGTGGTTGTGGCAACACATGATCCACAGGCGCTTGAAGTTTAGACCGTGAAACACTTCAAAATGTCAAAAATCGGAGACCATGTGTCATTTGAAAATATTATACAGTGTTGTAATGGACAGTTTGGATGACAAGGTTTAGAAATGTTTCTAAGCTAGAACTTCAAGCTCATGTGCATGATCTTAACAAATTAATCCTTAAAGTGCCAAAAACATAGATGACAAACTTTATATTTGCAAAATTTTAAAAAATACTTTGTCCAACCCATAATATTATCAAACTAAGAATTCAAAGACTAGATGGTAAACAGTGTAGAACCAGATGAGACGGCAAATTATGAGCTGTCTCATTTTGGATCTTTCCTGTTTGCAAATTCAACTATTTTTACATTTTTTTTTTTTTTTTTTTGCACTTTACCGGTTTTATTGTGTATAAACCAACAGTCTTATTATACTCCCTCAATACTTATGATTATTCCATGCTCAAAGGCAATTCATACGCGCAGCATTAAAGCATGCATAAAACGTTCTACAAGGCATCCATATTAAAACCAATCTAAATGCTTTATCAAAGCTTTTTTTTTTATCAAAGTAGATTAGAACTGTCCTCAAAATCACCACTTTCTATTACAGAAATCACAAAAACTATATCCAAAAAGAAGATAGAAACTTTGAAACAAGACAAGGAATGCAATATCTCACATGCCTAGGCACTGTCATAAAACAGATCTAAACCAGAAAACTTGACACAAAGTTAAAGCCACCCAATGTCACCGACGACAAAGTAGATGCCAGAAAGTAATAACTGTCTCCTTTCTGCTAGACAATAACCAAGTCACACTGCACTGCTTTTTCTCTACTTGCCAGATGGCCAACCCTTTCACTCTGACAGTGCAGATATGTATTTGGAAGCTTAGAGTGGCCTGCCTCATCAGAATCTATATTTGTAATAGTTATACCATGGTTTGTCCGCCTATAAGGGAGATAATCCAAGAGCTTTAGCGAGTGGATTATCTCCTGTACAGGTGGACAAACCATGGTATGACTATTCTATACCACCCTTACCAGTGTAGACCTTACTCATTGCGAAATATTTTGTGCTAAAGTTGGCGTTTTCTGGTAAGGGTGGTATAATTGCATTTCTACCACATCCTTGTCACAACTAACTCTTTTCCAACTACAGTCGAATCTCGGTAGTTCGAACGCCGATTTTTCGAAACTACCGGATTTTTCGAAGTTGAATCACGGTCCCGATCGTAAGCCCATTAATACTATGCAAAAACACCTCCGTAAATTCGAATTTCGATAATTCGAAAAATCGGATTTTTCGAAAGAAAAATTAGGTCCCCATGGAGTAATATCCATTAAAAATACTCCCCTATTATTCGAAATCAAAATTCATGCTCCAATTTCCTGCCGAAAAATAACACCTTTTTGTCATCGATGAGATAAATATTAACAGCCTCAGGTCATCACTGCCACCTGCACAGGTAATTATCGCTAAGTTTTGATGGCTTAGTCATTAATTACTATTGAGCAAAAGTTGTCTGATAATTGTGTAATTGTTGCGGATTATCTTGTTTGAAGTTTGTAAAATGTGATGGCCTTTGTAACCAGCAAAGGATCGGACTAGCATGTGCATCCGAACTTAGGTTTCGTTAGTCGGTGATCGTACGGGTTTGCTCACGGATCATAAGGTTTGCACACGGCACTTCATAGAGTGTCCAGCTACACTGCGCAGACTGAGAGGCAGGTTTGATTATTTGTTCCCAAATATATAAATAGAGGTCACTGATTAACTCCGAATGACTGAGGAACCTTTTCTGTGACATGGCTCAGATGGCCAGTTGAGTCGATTTTTCTGAAAACGAAAGTAGCCCAGTTGCATGTTTTCGTTCAGTCTGGCTTTGATCTTTGCCGGCGCTGCATTGTCATAAACAATTGATTTGCAGAGCTGGGAAATGTTCGGCAGCTGTGCGGCTTTCGGACAATACACATGTACATGTGCCAAATATGAGGGGGGTCTCGCGGTATTAAATGATCGTGGATGTTTTGTATGTTTCCAGTATGTAATGTTGATTATTCTACGTTCTGATTTTGTTTTCACTGATTTGTAAATCCATGAATGTCAGTAAGCCTAGAGAAATAAAATACGGGACTGCCTGAAAACTGCCGTAATAACGAATTCCGAAAAAGTACCGAAATGAACGGGAAAGGCCGATTTCGAAAATTCGAACTACGGATAATTCGAATAAAATAGTGAGGTCCCTGTCAGTTCGAATTATCGAGGTTTGACTGTACTTGACTTGCCCAATTTTAAGGATGGATGAGTCAGTGTCATATATTTAGGCATGAAAGGATTAACAATTAGCACAGATGCCAACACAACATATCATTTTAATGTTTCTATGGTACATGTAGTAGCAAAATGCTTACACAATCTACTCTTCTAACTACTTATTCATCTCTTTCAACTGCCTCTGAAGGTCCTCCTTGCTGTAATGAGTCATTTTATGGGTTAGCATGTTTCCTTTCCGGCTGAAAGATTTTCCGCAAACTGGACAAGAATAAGGCTTTCTTCCAGTATGAACATTCATGTGCATGGCCAAAGCACTCTTCCATGGAAACATCTTGAAACATATCTCACACTGGAGAGGCTTTCTAACAACTTCATACTCAGATGACTGTGCTGGGTTGCCTGGAAACGAAAAATAAAATTCAAGTTTTGTAAAAGTTCTACAAAATTGGGACACTTAAAATTATCATACTGTATACGCAATAATTTTCATGATGTTCAAATTTTCGCAATATTTCGCGGACACCTAGAAACCGCAAACATTAAAATCGCGAAATAATTTCCCGTTTCTTACAAAGCTCATCAGTATACACAGTGTCCATATACATTGTATTTTGTTTCTGTTTGCTTCGGTAAATTCGGGTACCGGTACTTTTCATTTGAGCCAATTCTTTCATTAACCTGTGGCCTGCCGCAGGTTAATGAAAGAGTTTGCTCAAATGAAAGTGAAGCAATTTTGCTTTTTGCTCATGTTGCTAACCATGAAAATTAAAAATCATGAAAATTAATGTTTCTGATTTTGCCCATCAACTGCGAAAATTTGAACCCGTGAAAATTACCGCATATACGGTAATTGTCCTAAACACAGAACAATTTAGTTTCACAATGCAGTAGAGGTAATTACATGTTACGCACAGTAATGTTTTATACCCCTGAGAGCAAGCATAGGAGTTTACCCCCAAGGATATTATCTTTATTTCATGCAGTCGCGTCTATTTGCAATTACTTCTGAAATCTAGTCCAATTTACAAAATTTCAGCATCATCAAATATGCAGTTGCATATTGAAATTTTGTCAATATGACAAAATTTCAATATGCACCTGCATATTTGCGTATAGCTAGCAGACGGCCCGGGCAGTTACGCCCTTGATGAACCCATAAGATGCAGACATATACCCGTAAGTGCATTCGCCAAATCTGAGAGGTCATATCAAGTTATTGTTTACCTCTCACCAGAATGGCACAGTAAGTACTGACAAGAGGTCTGGGTTTTACCCTTATTTTCCCTATCTTGCCTTGTTTCATTCACTTGTGTCACAGTCTTTATAATTTCAGCAAGGAACCAACCAATTTGATTAAGCATCTCCTCATGATAGTTCATAAGATTTTGACTTTACTTATCTACCCACTGTCCTTTTACAATGCTAAGGTCTACCATACCATGAACATTTTTAATAACTGAGAGCTGGGACAGGCAGAGATTTTGTACACTGGTACCCGAGTTCCTATTACTTGCAGGCACCTGTACCCGTTACCATAGCATTTTGATCATTTCGCAGCTAGAAAGTAGAACAAAATACTAAGTGAATATCTGTCATTTGCACACATGTGCATGATAATGGTAAATGCAGAAATTTCCATGTTTATAATATATATAAATGATCTGGCAACATTATCATGTGGTTGCAATTTTATACAAGACATTCACACTATGATGCAATTTTTTTGCTTGTAATTCGATTGAACTAGAATATTTATTCTCTATATAATAATAAGCATTTTCGGTAACTGATAGTACATTTGTACCCAGGTAATTGGTCTACCCAACCTGAACAGGGGTACCCAGGGTACTCGTCCTTATAGCCTTAATCATGAAGAATATAGTGCCTGATATAAAACGTGCTGCTCAGGTAAGCCTGCATATCTGTATGGCTTGATAAGTCTTCCATTTGTTTGTTACTAAGGAACAATCTAGGAATCCTGAGGAATCTGTACAGCAAATGCGCAGGCTAATCAGAGTCTTGGCAGTTCACCTTGAGCTGTCTTTCCCACCGTTCTTATAATGGGAGGACAATTTCTGTAATTAGTATGCTTCTATGCACAATAAAACCTTTCCAAAATGGGGAGCAAATTCTTGCCTTTAAAAGTTGGCCCCAATTAAGAAGTGAGAAAGGAAAAGGGTGGTGATTCACATCAGACTGCTCCTTAGAGCATACTTTTTTACAACTTTTTAGAGATATATTCAAATGAGTAAACACCTTGTCAGTTTTCTCCACTAGCAGAAATCCCAGGCTCTATAAAATTATTGGAAAATTTCCTCAACTTTGAGGGAACTCAGTGGAGTAAAATTAAAGGGTGTAAAGGTGTTGATGGTGAATAAGCACACTTTCAAGGGCAGAAACTCTGCCAGTTTCATATTTGCCCCCCTTCTTCTCAAGAAGGGTCAACTCTTAATGGAAAGAATTTGCTCCTTTAGGAGCAAAATCTTTCCTGTAAGAGAAGACCCCCTATTAGAAGGGCCTCTTCCACCAGGGTAGCAAACAAGAAGTCACAAAAGTTGTAGCCCTTTGAAGAAATAGTGGAAATACATGGCTGTGTACCTATACACCTTAACTTTGAAGGCAGAAGAGTCAGTAATGGAAAACTAGCAAGGTAGCAATCAATCAAGGTTAGTATTTTTTTTATATAAAACACTGAAATACTAATACAGTTTATTTTTGTCTCAGTCAACATTGGTAGATGTCCTTAAAATGGATCTTACTACAGATTATTTACATTCAAGTGCATCTAACATAAAAACATAACATTGCAAAGAAATATGAGCTGCTACACAAGAAAACCAACAAAGTGGATGTGGGCCCAGCGCATCCGCCCAGTCTGATCACAGTCTTTGCTGTAGGCTTGGAGGTAGCTTAGACCCTTAGTTGCCTTTAAGCCCTTAGCAAAGAGTCTGATCTGATCTGAGTCTGTGCTGGGCACACAACCACTTTGTTGGTTTTCTTGTGTCGCGGCTCAATCACACTTTTGATCATCAACTAATACCCAGTACACAGTATCCGAACGCTCTGTACCATCTCTTCCGGTTTTCATAGCTTTGAATCGAGAGTACAAAGTTCGCTTATAACCAGTAGTCGGAAATCATTATGTTTTGAGATTTTATCCGGAATCTGCTGCGTCATTTATAGTTATTCAGCTTCGAAAATGTAAAGAGGTAAGTTTAATATAATTTGCTCTTCGGTCTTTTACTTTATTGCCCTGTACAATTAAAACCTCTTGGCCGTCACAGAATTTTTTTTCCGAACAGCTTAATTTAAGGTTCCGCAGTACACTTCAGCCATTTTGGACCATATTTCTGCATAAAATCACATCTAATCACAGCCCAAATAAAGCAAATTTTTGAAATAAAAGTGGTTCTTTCTCCTAGGTATAATGAAACTGTATCTCTAAATGTACAGAATGCTATTGTAAAAGGTACCTTTGAAGAGTTCTCATTTTTTTCGTTTTTCTCTCACATGGTCAAAATTTGTCTAAGTCCATTTTATACAAGAAAGTGTTGACATATACCCTGCTTAGGCTTACATTAAAAAGTTGCATGTTTCAGGCAAGTCAGTGATGTCTAGAGTTTTTCCACTGCAACACCAACATGTTTGGAAAGATTTCTTGGGTATTCCCTTAGTCATCCATATTGGCTCCCTATTGTCTCAATATAGTTTTTTTTACATAAAACGAGTCTGATATGCCATCTATATTGGAAATCAAATGTTACTGAAAACACACGTATCATTTTATTGGCCTTATGTTTAATACCTATTTCACCTGTGGAAGTTACCTGTGAAACTGTTGCCATATTTACAATCTTATAAAGTCCTATAGCAAACAGCATTGTTTCTTCTGACCACATATGTCAGTATGCATCATGTCTCTGTCAAAAATTTGGTGTGTGGGTGGGTATGTGGATTTGGTTGTGTGTTTGTTTAGACATATGTTGTGGAATAACCCTGAAAAATATCTTTGATATGCAGGTTGAATACTCCACATTTAAAAGTGGGTAATACCACTTTTCCTACCAGCGCTGTTGACCGAAACATTCTTTAGCCATACATGCAAAAGTGGTTGTTGACAGAGATAATCAACAGCACTTTCAGCTCTGTCGACAGCCACTAACAATAGTATCGTTCATCGTTACTGGTCACAAAGTTTTGCTACCGTGTTCTCGGTCAACAACCACTTTGTATAGGTAGCTAAAATGGTATTACCATCGTTATAATGGCTGCATAATTTTGCCTGTTGCAGCCCTTCTCTGACTGTATAAATTTATACGTTGATGTGACATTGAATGAGTGATATCACTATTTTTTCAGCTTCAAGAATGGGGGAGGGAAGGGAGCTTGTAGCTGACATTTTCATCCAATTCATTTTTTTTCTATCCAATTTTTTTTTTCTATCCAATCTTTCTGGCCGGGCCGGGTAGCGCAATCGGTAGGGCACCTGACTCGTAAGTCAGAGGTCCTGGGTTCGAATCCCGGTCTGGCCACATACTTTCGTTTCTCCTTCCGCTGATTCAAGAAGGGCAGTTGTCAGTTACTGGGGAAAGTATGTGCACTTAGTACTGGTTAACCGCTTAGGAGGTCTAAGCCTGCCCAGGAATAGTGTGGTTAGGTTAACTGACCGTCCCGACATGACCTTAGTTGTTTACCGCGGACGTTAAGCATCAAATCAACCAACCAACCAAAATCCAATCTTTCTGGGCAGGGTATATGGGCAGTAAAGTTGCAAATTTAAATAACTGCACATCGTGACATGAACAGAGTTTGCTAATTTCATTCTTTGATTCCAGAAGCTCATTCATCAGATTTTTTTTATTCTCGCTGCATTAGGTGATAAATGTTTGGTAGGGCCATAAAAACCCTCCTGCAGGTATGAGAGACTATACAATTTTATACGAAAAACAAACACGCAAAGAACTTCCATAATTAGCTATCCATTATGGCACCTTACTGAGAAAGTACTGTATGTGTCTTAATAAATGCCAGGGGCAGTGCTAGTCCTAGGGTCGATATATGAAACTCTTTGGACAAAACTATGTCAATGAATAAAAAATGGTGGTCTGGAGCCAATCTCTTTGTTATTTTGTCAATCTTTACAGAAAAAGAAGGGAAGGAGTGTTTATTAGAGAGATTCATTGGAAGAAATACAATAGGCTTTAAATTTGCAAAATGCATGATAAGATTAAGCTTTTATATTGATTTAAGTAGTACATGTACATGTATGTGCCAGAGCTTTTCCAAGTATTTTGAGAATGTTGCCTTTTTCCCAAACCTTGGGTTTTTTAAACATTGTCAATTCTGCATGATTTTAATGATATTTCCATCGACAATAGGGCTCGGCATTTTCAGCCCCTGTGAACAGAAAGAAAATCCCTCCAGGGTTTTCAGTAGGATGTTGAAATAAGAGTCGCTTACAGAAGTTGGGAAAACGTAGATGTCCCATAATGCAGTTTTTACGATAATGCAGTTTTTACGATATAGTTAAGTTAACTCTTGTTATCTCAAACACTGATATTTCAAAGTACCCTCTTAAATCAAAGAAAATGGTTTGGACATATTTCATCTCCTGTTATTATAAACTACTGGTATCTCAAAATTATATTTTCCGGG
Source organism: Ctena decussata (assembly GCA_963989385.1). NCBI lineage: Eukaryota > Metazoa > Mollusca > Bivalvia > Lucinida > Lucinidae > Ctena > Ctena decussata. The sequence continues at coordinate 53,146,354 of OZ022499.1, read as the reverse complement.
ATCAGAAAATTGACTTTGAGCTACCAGTAGTTTGAGATGAACTTTGACTTTCAGATATCAAGAGTGGACTATTCTCTGAAAAAAGGAGTGCCCAGCCAAACAAATGGAGTAAAGGGCTCAAAGTAAGGAGCAAATGAGAAGTCTAGGCTGTTTATCACTTGTTATAACATGATTTTTAAAAAACAAGTAAATCACAGAGATGGGCGTTTTAATCATTATATTGAATAGTTAACATTACAGAATAGAAAGAATGATTCATAACTGATATATGGCTTCACATTAGGCTCGAAGCCCCCACAGTATCAATTACTTGCCAAGGCTTAGCTGCTGGAACTTGCTGCCTTCAACACTGATGGCAAATTCCTAGCACTTCTGTAACAATACACAGACAAATAATAGTAGCATGCACTTCAAAAAGTGCATTTTCCCCATAAACTTATATGTGCATGTTTTGGCATGGGCACCAACTTGTTGCATCTGGGTGAACAGTGTGTTCAGGAGGACAAACTCAGTAATGCTTGAATTATATCATGTGACATCACAAGAATAATATCAACACTTTCTTGTATAAAATGGACTTAGACAAATTTTGACCATGTGAGAGAAAAACGAAAAAAATGAGAACTCTTCAAAGGTACCTTTTACAATAGCATTCTGTACATTTAGAGATACAGTTTCATTATACCTAGGAGAAAGAACCACTTTTATTTCAAAAATTTGCTTTATTTGGGCTGTGATTAGATGTGATTTTATGCAGAAATATGGTCCAAAATGGCCGAAGTGTACTGCAGAACCTTAACACAAGCTTGTGTCGTGCAAAACCTAGCTATCATCCTATTATCAAAACTGACAAACTGTAGGCTGATAACGCCTTCTGTTTATTTTAAAGATTTTTATAAAACATGTAAGAAAAGGCTCAAGATGGGTTTAGAATAATGCCAAGGGCGATTTGAATACTGTACCATTTACTATCCACCCATACACGACATTGTACAGGGCAATAAAGTAAAAGACCGAAGAGCAAATTATATTAAACTTACCTCTTTACATTTTCGAAGCTGAATAAAAATAAATAACGCAGCAGATTCCGGATAAAATCTCAAAACATAATGATTTCCGACTACTGGTTATAAGCGAATGTTTGTACTTTCGATTCGACGCTATGAAAACCGAAAGAGCTGGTACAGAGCGTTCGGATACTGTGCAGTAGTCCATCCAAGTACACAAAAACATACCATGTAAACAAATATACAAATTCTACAAAACAAGCTAAGAAGTATTTGAGCTTATCAGTTACAAGATCACAAGATTAGATATACATCCAAACTTTACGAGGGCTGGTCAGAAAATACCCGGACATTTCATACTTCTGCCTTTCCACGTGCAGCTACGTACACTATACAAGGGGCCTTCTGAAAGTTCTGCAAGTGGCCTTTTGTTTAGGGGCATGGTGGGGACAAATGTTATGCACATACTGAAAGCACTACATTTTGTCTTTACAATGATCCCATACACAAAATAAAGACACTTTCTCTAGTTGAGTTAGAAAGCATTTTTCGCAGTCATACCACTGGGCTAATTTCATATGTGAAATCTTTTCAATTTTACATCAAGTCAAGTATTGTGGTAAATGCAACATAAATTTTGTCAACTTTTGTGGCAATTGCCCATCACTGTCTACAATATCCATACAAAAGTTAGAAAGGTGGCAACTGTTATCAATTCATTTGATACAAAGCAATGCACAGTTCTTATGACGTTTCTGAAATCCAAGTCAGCGTCTTTTTTGAAAGATTGCAAAGAAATATTACCAAAGTAAGTTATGATTTCCAGGCTAAATAACTCTTTAAGCCCCAGTGACGAAATTAGCAAAATTTGCAAACAGCGTAGATCCTGATGAGGAAGCTCATTACTGAGCCGCCTCATCTAGATCTACACTGTTTGCCCTCTAGACTTTGAATTCTCAATATGAAATGTCTTGGACAAGGCATTTTATTAATTTTTGCAGACATAAATTTTGTTGTCTGCTTTTTGGTACTTAAAGAGATAAATGGCACCACAGTGACTTTTAAGGCTTTTCTCCGTCCGGTATGTGTTTAAAATGTGTTTTTGCATTATGACTTACTAAAACCAACATGCACTAGAGTCTATGTGGTCAGAAATTTTCTTTGCTAAAGATATGTTAACAAAATGACAATATTAAAATGACCTCTGTCCAGACCATACTTGGGACCAGGGGCAGATCCAGGAATTTTGGATAGGGGTTCAAATTAGCTGAAAGGGTTCAATTTGCGCAGTTCGACCAATTTTTGCTGAAATTCCCCATGAAAATGATTTAGGCTGAAGAGGGGGTTCGTTTAAACCCCCCGAACCCCCTCTGGATCCACCATTGCTTGGGACATGAAAACCAATATTCAGCTAAACATTTGCTTATTGAGATGACTTATTTTATGAATCTCCATGTTTCCTTTTCTGTTAAATTGTTTTCCACAGATTTCACACTTGAAAGGTTTTTCTCCCGTATGTATTAACGAGTGAGCCAGTAAATTTCCCTTCTGCCTGAACCTCTTCAAACAGACCTCGCACTGGAATTGTCTGTCATCCCTTTGGTACATCACTGAAATTAGATGTAACAAAAATAATTTCAGATCTAAAGAAATCTGTAATTTGGTGTTGTCACTCTGTTAAAATTCATATATGAACCCTATACATTGTATTTGTGTACACATAGTTTACACGGAAATCAGTTATGTTAACAGTTATAACTGTTAAAATGACTTCTGTGTAAACTGTGTACACAAATATATGGACCATACATGTTTTTTTAAGCATTAACATTTTCCAAGTCCCATGGAAGCTGTTTGAACACGAGGCATTATTCTCCCGAGGGATCTAGCAAACATTAATGACAATGACACAAACATAAATGATTGCTTCTCTTGCAGTTTATAGTACAAGTTCATTGAAAAACTTGTTCAAATGCCAGGAAAATCATGAAAATTTTGCATCATGATGTAATTCTGCGAAGAACAGAATGGCTTTGATGCTAGCTATTATAAAATTCAACATAGAAACAAAATACATATTCTAGGTGGGCAACACAAGGTGGTGTAATGATATTTCAACAAGTTACTGCATAGAATGTGAAATGATGTTCAAACAGCACAAGAATTCCATGATTTGAAAATGGCATTTGTTTCAGTTGATCACAACTTCTATGCAAGAAAATGATAAAGAAGGTTCTAATTTTCGTCTGTTATCTACCAAATAATCACTTTCTGTTCAGGAGACATAGAAAAGAGCACAGACTTCTACACTATAAGCCTACAAGCTAAATATTGACCCTTGTAGTATCATATAGGCCGAATACTGACTATCATTATCCACAGTCTTGAAAATGACCTCTACCAATTTCATGTTACTTATCTAAACAATGACAAACAGCCATATAATAATGAAATTAATTTTATTAACTGAAAATTCACCAACCCTCCTCTTCCAACCCAGTGCCATTGTGACAAAACATTTTCCTTTCTGTTGGAAACTTTTGTACAAACTTGACAAGAACATAGCTTTTCTGTACATGACCCATAACAAGTCTAAATACTGGGGCAGATAGATCTGAGCAGACAGTGCAGACCCAGATCAAGAGTAGTCTGACCTGGGCCTATATTGTTTGCCATTCTATCTGCCTCTTTTGGACAAATTAATCCAATGTGAAATCAAAACATTCCATTTTTAGGACAATTATGATAATTATTTAGGTGTCCTAATTTTTTAGAACTTTTGTGGTAGCTATTTCATTGCAATTAATGTCACCTTGTATTCCTTATAATCAATATCCCCCATTAAAATGTGTCAGTTTATGAGGCATCATATTTCCTATGATTAATATCCCCCATTAAAATGTGTCAGTTTATGTGGCTTCATATTTTCTTTGATTACTATTCCCCATTAAAAGTGTCAGTTTATGAGGCATCATATTTCCTATGATTAATATCCCCCATTAAAATGTGTCAGTTTATGTGGCAATGTGGCATCATAGTTCCTATGATTAATAACCTCATTAAAATGTGTCAGTTTATGTGGCATCATATTTCCTTTGATTACCATCCCCCATTAAAATGTGTCAGTTTATGAGGCATCATATTTCCTATGATTACTATCCCCCCTTAAAATGTGTCAGTTTACGTGGCATCATATTTCCTTTGATTACTATCCCCCCCCCCTCCCCCCCCCCCCCCCCCCCCCCCATTAAAATGTGTCAGTTTATGTGACATCATATTTCCCTTTCTGTTGAAGGTCTTGCCACATTAACCCTATTGCACTCAGAACGGCCAAAACTCTATGGAGTTTTGGCTGTTCTGAGTGCAATAGGGTTAAAGAGTGAGTTTATATGACATATTTCCTGTGATCAATATCCCACATTATAATGTGTCAGTTTATGTGACATCATGTTTCCCTTTCTGTTGAAAGCCTTGCCACAAATGTTACAAGAATAAGGCTTCTCTCCAGTATGTATGCGCTGATGTCTCGTAAAATCTCCTCTCTTCCCAAACTTCTTCGGACACATTGGACACTGAAAACTACGGTCATTATTCTGGCTGTCAGTGCTCTTCAGTCCACTAAGTCTTGAAATCACACCTGAAAGATGAAACAGACACTAAATAAATGACAGAACACCTCTCAGTTGGGGGTGGTTGGGTGGTGCGATGGTGCTGTGTGTATCTTCCAGTGCCGGGGCATCCTACTAGTTTGGAACATTGTTGGGCAAGGGCCTACTGTGTTTGCAGTAGGTGCGGGTGGGGGTTGTTTGGACATTTTTCTCTCGTCTATCATTTCTCTTTTCTTTCTCCCTCGCTCAGAAATACGGCCCGATATAGACCAAAATACTGTCTCAAAGGGCCATTAAACCCATATCAGTCAATCAATCAAAACCTCTCAGTGCAAGTAACAATATACACATAAATTACATAGCTTTGAGTTATGCTTGTTCAAAGTATAGTGCAGGTCTTGTGTTAATTTGCTGAAACCCTTGAGTAACTGATAATATTCTGTCACCCTTGAAATGGCTGTGGGTTAGGTGAAAATAATGTCTCGTTTCTCCATACATGCTTCTGAAACAATGAATGTTGAGACATCAAGCCCCGAGGTTATAAAACTTTTTTCATGCTCAACTCAGCTGAGCATGAAACTTTATCTGCTAATAAATAGCAAATCACTGATAAATGCAGCTGTTTTCTTGCTTAGTTTAGCTGAGTATGAAATTTTCTCTGCTTATGAATATGAAAATGCCAACATTAGTTGGCATTTTCATATTTATCAGCAGAGAAAGTTTCATGCTCAGCTGAGTTGAGCATGAAAAAAGTTTTATAACGTCAGGGCCAAGCTATTACACCAACTTACAAATTGGACAAGTGACAAATTACTTATGACTTTTTAATTTGCTTCAACTGTCTAATTTATCACCTGTGATCATGAATGAAATTAAGTAAATCTTTCAAAAATGAAACCTACAAACAAGCAAATACCAAGATCACTTACTCTAGTCTATATCAATGCAGCAGACCAACAATGTAGGCTTTTCCCAAGTCACGCTTGCTGATTTTTATCAACAAGAAGTGATTCACATGCAATATGTGTTAAGGAAGACAATGACAACAAACCGGAAGTGTGTATTAAACAGTTGATATTACATCCAAAATTTCATACATAAAGAGAGAGAAAAAATATCTTCATTGTCGGTTTTATGGTCGCAATTTGCGTTTACCGACTCCGCTGACGCATCGCCGTAAAACGAAATTTCCAACCATAAAACCGACGATTTACCTCCCCAAATGACAATTTTCAATAGTTATCTCCATTCTAATGCACTTTTCACATTTTCACCTTTAAAAGTGTGCTACTTTGCACCCATAACAAATGCTTTCAACGAGTCAAACCAGACATCAGCCAATGAGCAGGGACTTTACGTTATGATGTCGGATTTCCGACAGTATATCACAGGATATGCTGTCGCAAATTGTTAACATTATCCAATAAGACGTAAGTATGTGCATTTGAATTTGGTTCAACTTAAAACTATAGACATACATCACCATGACTTGACCACCATTTTTACAAGAAAAGCCATTTTAATTAACAAAACAGTATCTATTTCCTCAATATGTGAAGCTTTTCTTTGTTGGGGCTACTATGAAAAGAAATAATACCGTATTCTACCTAATTAGCGCACATGCCTCTATAAGCGCACGCCGTGGCAATTTGAGAGGCATAGGACTACTAATGCACATATTTTTACTGGTTTATCCCTTTGCTTTCTCGTTTACAAGAGCTGAAAATGCAATAGAATATCTAAGTTTTTACTTCTAAATCTTCTCTATCCTTCTACATGTATATCCATACAAATTTAAAGGTTAAGAATGAGAGAAAAGCTGCTTATAAGCAGCTTTTCTCTGATGCTGTACCTTTAAATTCGTTCCCTTCAATATATAATAACCTATTTAAATGTGCGCTTATATGAAAGAAAGTTTACTACAAGTATTTGCCGCCATTTTGAAAAAGTTAAGCGCACAGGGCGCTAATAAGGTCGATTACGGTAATATGCTCTCTTGTATTCCTCTGAGAGGAACCTCTAGATTGGAATGGATATGTATCCAGACACCTTCACAAATACTGAACAAAAGAAAAAAGTAACATAAAACGCGCAAACATTACAGAAACTCAATGACACTAAATCTCTGAGAAAATTTTCTCAACATTTCATACATTCTTATAATCTTTTTCATTCTTCCTCTGACTCAAAAACTTGAAATGTCTAGTATAAATCACTTTCTACTGCATTCTTGCAGTCATACACACAAGAATAAGGACATTAGTAATGAAATGAAATATCAAATTTTATGATCACCCTTTCACCAGGCCTTGTGACACAAGGAAGTTAATTACTATTTCCATGTGCACATGTTTACTGTTAACTTTTCTAATTAACTGAAGTATTTAATTACTGTTCGTTCACTCTTTAACTGCAGAGAAATCAGAAGTTAAGCTACTTTACAGTCTTGTTTGCTTCACCTCATGTAGAAATACACATCAACATTGTTTTCGCAACCAAAATTCATTTTCATGGGTTTCCATGACTTCAGTACACAATTTATTTATATTATCGTTTTCTTCAACAAGCTGACAGTGTGTGTTCATTTTTGTTGTTCATATTTCTGTCCATCAGGTACCTTCACCTAACTGAACTTTTCATCTATAGAAATGCACTTCTAACTTGCACTTACTGAAACATTTTGGTATTGGCCCATGTCCTTTCACTGTAGTGAGTCATTCTGCACATTTCCATATTTCTGTAGGAGCCAGAACACAGGGTATAATCGATTCCGCTAATTTTCGCTTCCTGCAGAGACTGTACATCATATTTGGCTTCCGTCGAGACTGTCCACGATCTTTTGCTTCCTGCCGAGACTTCTGTACATGATAAATGGCTTCCTGCAGAGACTGTCCGCATGATTCTGCTTCCTGCCGAGGCTCTCGGCAGGAAGCAGAGTCACGCGGACAGTCTCGGCAGGAAGCCATTTCTCGAGGACAGTAGTCTCGGCAGGAAGCAAGAGTTCGCGGACAGTCTCGGCAGATGCTAGATATGATGTACAGTCTCTGCAGGAAGCGAAAATTAGCGGAATCGATTATACCCTGTGCAGAAGCTCTGTGGGTCAAGAACTGGCCTGCTGATCTAGGGGTTCTATGTTCAATTTCCTATGGAAGGGAAAATCCATTCAACCATAAATCGGGTTCCCTTGCACACAGCCTTCCAATGTCGTCTTACCATCTTTCTGATGTGACTGGAATACTGTTGAACAGGACGTAAAATTGCAAGTCAACCAAAGTTCTACAACTAAAAAACATTTAACTCATTACCAGTGCTCCCAATGAGAGGGTGATAATGAAAGGCTGTGTGCAATGTAAATCCACTCCCATCTCCAGAGGGAATTGAACCTAGGACCACTAGATAAGCAGGCCAGCACTTAACCCACTGAGCTACTGGCGCTCCTTAAGTGCCAAAGATAAGGGGTTAGAGATAATTTAGGGACAGTTGTCCACATTTCACCACAAAAACATGGTACATCTCACTGTGAATTAACGCTTAAGCGATAAAAAAAAGAAATATAGTTATAATTGTAAAAAGAGTAGAGCAAGATGATGCAGGTCATAATGATAAGCCACCTCATCTTGAGCTACAGTGTTTGCACTAAAGTCTTAGAAGTCTCAATATAACTCAGATGAAATTTCTTTTAAATTTTGCAGATGTAAATTTTGACTGCTCTTTTGGCACTTAAAAATTTAAAAAAACAATCCATGGATCCCTAAATAACTATATGAGAAGGAAAAGACAAAGACTAAGCAATCTGCAGGCTGCGCAAAGTCTTTGCTATATGTCTCCTATCTGCCCTGAATTGACATGTGTCAGTCTATGAACCTCCATGTTTCCTTTCCTATTAAAGGCTCTCTGGCAGATGTCACAAACATAAGGCTTATAATTGGAGTGAATAGTCTTAAGGTGTCGCATTAGATTAAATCTCTGGGTAAACGTCTTCTCGCATTTTGGACATTGAGCTCTTTCACCAATTTGGTTCCATGGCCGGTCTGTTCCCGTTGTGGTCTGATTTCCTCTTCGGTGAGCTGAAATGAATATTAGGAAAATATAATACTTTTTCGATTTTCAAAACATCATATTAATCCCACTAAACGCCTAAGGGGTGTTGCATTTTCCGAAAATGGGTGATGGGTGGGTGGGGGGTAGTGTTATTTGGAGCCTAAAATGGAGAAAACTGACCACTGCCAAATATCTCTAACAAACAGTTAAGGTGAATTGGTACACTTGCAGGGGGAGCAACTCTACTATTTTTACCTCCCTTTTCAGTAGGGGTCAACTCTCAAAGGAAAGACTTTGCTTCCCTTGGAGCAAATTCTTTTATTTAAGAGTAGATACCATAACAAGAGCTGTCGCCTGACAGCATAGCTCGCCTGAATCGGTGCTTGCCCATCACACAGCCGCTATGGTGGTGTGGACTGCTATGCATAAAACTTCATGCAAGCATGTCCATAATGACAACTCATTTATAAACAAAAGCTATCTCAGAAATAAGTCTTAATATAAAATTAAAATAAAATCAAAATAAAAAAAATGAAATGAAATTTCAAAATCAATGAGCTTGAGGTAAAAAAAACTGTCGGGTAAGGGGGAGGGGGTGGGGGCTATGTGGACTGCTATGCATAAAACTTCATGCAGGCATGTCCATAATGAAAACACATTTATACATTTATAAACAAAAGCTATCTCAGAAATACATGTAAGTCTTAAAATATAATTAAAATCAAAATGAAATGCAATTTCAAAGTCCATGAGCTTGGGGTAAAAAAAAACTGATGGGTAGGGGGGAGGGGGGGGGGCTATGTGGACTGCTATGCATAAAACTTCATGCAAGCATGTCCATAATGAAAACACATTTATACATTTATAAACAAAAGCTATCTCAGAAATAAGTCTTAAAATAAAGTTAAAATAAAAAAAATGAAATGAAATTTCAAAGTCTATGAGCTCGAGGTAAAAAAAAACTGACGTGGGGGGGGGGGGGGGGGGGGGGGGCTAGGATGTATCAAAACCCTGAACCATTATCTAACATCAGTCCAAGTATTAGTATCAACTGATTCCATCATCGTGGCACTGTGAAATTATGTCTTCATAAATATTAAACTTTAACCAAAATCTTTAAGACAAAATTCTAAGTTGATGACCTTGACTTCAAGGTCATCCAGTGGGGTAAGTATAAGGTGTTTTGTAAAAACTCAAAAAAGAGTCTAACATCAGTTCAAGTATAAACTAAATCTCTGCAAAGCATTATGAATCAGTATACAATTACAAAACTTTAAAAAAGACAAAAATTTCCTAAGTCCCTGACCTTGACATCAAGATCACCGAGCAAGGTTGGGGTAGTACTTACTCTGTAGATCTAACTACAGTGCAAATATAAAAAGAATTCATTTATGGGTTCAGGAGATATATGTCTTTAAAAAACTTTAACCAAAACATCCAATCAATAAAAAGACAATATTCTAAGTCCATGACCTTGACATCAAGGTCACAGAGGGGGGTGGGGATAGTACCTTCGAAAACGTTAGACCAATATCTAACTTTAGTGCAAGTATCAAAGGAATCCATCCATGGGTTAAGGAGATATTGGGCTTTATAAAACTTTAACCAAAACATCCAGTCCAAAAAACTACCAATTTTCTAAGTCCATGACCTTGATATCAAGGTCATGGAGTGGGGTGGGGGTGGTACCCTGTTAAACGTTAGACCAATATCTAACTACAGTGCAAGTATCAAAAGAATCCATCCATGGGTTAAGGAGATATAGGTCTTTAAAAAACTTTAACCAAAACATCCAATCCGAACGCCAACGCGGACGCTGACGCGGACGCGGACGCTGATGCGGACGCCGTGATGACAACAATAGCTCTTCCTGAACTTTCGTTCAGGCAAGCTAAAAACTATCGGCTCATCCAGAGAAGCAAAACAAGAATTCATGCAAGTTAATATAGAATTATTTTCGGAAAACAGGCAGGGGGGGGGGGGCATTTATTAGAGCAGGGGCATTTATCAGGATTAATACTGTATTTACTTTTCATTTACTGCAGCAGCAATTCAAAAAAAGCATATACAGGGCTATGTCTGCAAGAAAACTGCATGTAAAAACAAGGGACCTCTGCTGTAGCTGTATATATATGTATGTAACTCACTAATTTTCCATATTTTCTTTAACTGCCTAAAATAAAACACTAACACTCCCAGGAATTTTTGAACATCCCATTTCACCATAGTGGATAAAAGGAAACTGATGATTAAACTATCTGCAAATGAGAACTGCCAAAGTTCATCCAGAAATTCATAGTTATTTACTCTACAAGACTATATATAATTACACACCTGGTTAACTATGTACCAAAAGAGTCATAGTTCTTAAACAACCTAGTCATCATGCCGTTTGGTAACTATTTTTCGTTTCGTAACAGCTTTTTTTTTGTTTCATAACAGCCCTTGTATATAAATAGTTAACCAGGGGTGAATTGACTCTAAAGCAATTTTTGCAAAATCAGTAACACCTCAAATCAAAGGGCCAATAGCCCTGAAATGACAGATTCTATCAGAATAAAGTCATGCTACGTCGGCTCAAAATAATTTCAAACTTCAGTCCTGTTGCTTGTTAATGGTCCAGCTCAAATAATGTAAAATAAGCCATTTAGTGCAAATCACTTCATGCATCTGCCAAAATTCTATCTCTTGTACACAAGTAATATATGAATTCTGACAACGGTTGCTGCTTTTTACTGACTTTTAAGCACCCAGTGTTCGCATTAACTATGGACCACAAGGATGTCCACCCTAATGTTTACAATATGGCAGTTCTATAAATAGCCACCGATAAACGCACAATTACCCTATGCTGTCCAGTAAAACACTTGCAAGATATGTGGATAAACCTACAGAATTTCTTTTACATTACATTCTCTGCAATGATTGACATGCTCGGAATACTGTTTTAGGCAAGTTTTCAACTGTATAACAGTTTTCTTTTCAGTGGCAGCTAACTAATTTATTTCACTTGATAAGTATGAGTGGCGCTTGAAGAGGGGGAGAATAGGGTAATTGGCGGACTGATTTTTAACATTCAGTTTGTTTTTGTTATATTTTTTGACCGCTGATGTCATTAGTTGGATACTTATTATTTTACAAAACTGCTTAAATATTTATGCCTGCACAAGAATACGTTATATAGGTTCTCATTTAACTTCGTACAAAACTTAATTTCAATTCCAGATGTTTTTTTAGCGAAATGAACTTACGATCACTTCATTTCTGAGCGGAAGAATACAGCCGTGAAAGCCACTTTCCAAAATATGCTTGTGACAGCTTTGAATGACTGATAGAATCAGTCATTAAAAATCATTTCTGACATGTTTCCATCTTCAAATAGGTGTAAGTTTAATGAGTGGTACAGTGCAAAATGTGCCTCTACCATGTTGACACTAGCTCTTTTTTCACTATCCCCTCCACACTAGCTCTTTCTGCTGACCCAGACCGAGCTACAGTAAAAGGTAAGATTTTCATTCTTCAACCCAATAGCCCCTTCATGAGATTCATTCAGTGCAAAATGATTTAACGGTAATGTAATTACTGAAACTTCAAATTCAGTAATTTTGTGCATATCATATTTACTTATTCAAGGTCTGTTGGTATGAAACCAAGTGTATATGTACATTACCCCAAATATGTAAATCAGTCTTATGTAAGTCAGGTATACCTGATTTACATAAGACTGATTTACAAATTTTGGGTAAATTTGGAAGGGGAACCGTCCTGTCTTTTAGCAGTTTATATACTGTAACCATGATGTTAGAGCAGCAGTGGAATTCCACAATAGGAGACAAAATGAAAGGCAATGTGCTTTTCTTTGAAGAACTTTATTAAACCAGCCCTTGCAAATAGAAACAAACTAAATTTTCTCTTACAAAGCAATGGCTATCATAAAGTTTCTTTTACAAAGCAATGAGTATCAAAAGCAATCAAAGTATATAAAACAGGAACATAAAACATAACAAGACCTTTCACAGGGACAGGATAGCTTGCCTGACAGCTCTTTGCCCATCACATAAAAAACTTTAACGCAAAACTTAAACATTTTGCTAACGCCGCCACCGCCACCAAAGCCAACGCCGACAGTAGTGCAATAGCTCTTCCTGAACTTCGTTCAGGCGAGCTAAAAATGCATCATTATCTGTAAGACAAACAGACCAATCTGAGTCTAAATACAGTGAATTAGGTTAAATGAAAACACAGCTCCTGACTCATGCAGCAGCTGAGTTCTACAAACAAAACAGCTGAGACACAATATGCAAAATAATGTAAAAATGTATCTGCAAACATTGAATACTCAAACCATTAGTCTACCTACCCAGAGGGAATAAGACATTTGCACAACATCAACCCAATTATTGTCCAAATATCATGGATGTTGTTTGAATGTTAACATTCAAACAACATCCATGATATTTGGACAATGTTGGGTTGATATGGTGCCACTGTCACAAAGTTCACTGAGTAGTCTTCCTTTTTCACCTGTAGATTCCCCAGGGTTAGTAGATGCCCTTAGCATGAAGTATAGGCTCTCATAAGACTGCACAGATGCACAAGCTGGTCTGAGCCACCACTATATGTAAATGCATTATGCACCTGTTCTGAATGTTGCAATTCATTTCATGATAAATTGTCACCTGTTATCATATAGAAGGGATCCAGGTATATCCTAGCTACTCAGACATCTAGCCTGGTAAATAAGTGTAGACCCTGATAAGACAGCTCATTTGCTTGGTCATGGTCTAAATTCCTTTCCAGCAGTATCACGCCATTTTTATTTAGTTATAAGGTGGTGGCAGGTGTCCCCTCCAAATCAACCCCAAAATTCTTAATCTGTCTGCGGAATATCTCATCTTATAGCAGAATAACAAAAGACTGGGTTCGAGATCATAAACTTGAAAATAATCTCAAACTCAAAATAAAGCACACCGATTGGCTGCTTCCAAGCACATGCTTGGAAGCAGCCAATCCGTGTGCTTTATTTTGAGTTTGAGATTGTACTCAAATTTTATAACCTCCGATCCTGGTATAGATATTTGGGGGTCATTCTAGAGGAGGCAAAAACCATTTTGTGCCAAATTTTTATGGTAACACACTCCCTGATAGGAAAAAATTAATCCAGTTCAAAAAATGGTTCAGGTGTTCATATATTCTTGGTAAGATGGTTTAAATTAACCAAGTTCAAAGAATGGTTCAGGTGTTCAAATATTCTTGGTAAGATGGTTCAAATTAACAGGTAAGATGGTTCAAATTAACCAAGTTCAAAAAATGGTTCAGGTGTTCAAATATTCTTGGTAAGATGGTTAACTCAAAATTAGCCGTGACACGAGAAAACCAACAAAGTGATTGTTCGCCCAGCGCAGACTCAGATCAGCCTGGGCATCCGCCCAGTCCTATCAGACTCTTTGCTAAGCTCTTAAAGGATACATAAGGGTCTAAATTACCTCCATGCGGACAGCAAAGACACTGATCAGTAGTTGGGCAGACGCCCAGACTGATCTGAGTCTGCGCTCGGCACACAACCACTTTGTTGATTTTCTCGTGTTGCGGCTCAAATATATTGGCCACCTTGTAAATTACATGGTATGTTTAAAGTAAGCCAGAAACTTTAAAATTTTTCTCAGCTTTGCGGCCAAGTTTGATGAATAATCAGTTTTCATAAGATTATGACCATCGTATCATGTCTTGCATAGCCATTCCATAAACTTTGATATAATCACAGCATTACATAACAAGTTACTGCATACATGTGGCATTCCATAGACATCCATGAAACTCTGTTAAACTGGACTATAAACGGTCATAATATGACAAACAGAATTTTAAACTTATGGTCATTTCATATGAAATTCATGAAACTCACCAAAGCTCATTTCATGAAATTTCATATCAAATGATCACTCACTTAAAATCCTCTGTGTAGTATTGATTCCTTAAACTAAGAAGACACAGGAAACAAATATTTTGACCAAAACAGTTACAACTAATTTGTGAGCCAGTAAGGCTTCTTTCCAGAATGAATAAAACTGACTGATTCAACATAAGGTCACTGCTACAGTCACCTTCCCTTTTCAAATGAACTTTTTTTAAGGTGAAAGGATACACCCCATGTTTGGCTACCATTTTTTACAATGGAAAGCAAATTTTGTGTCTTTCTGATTGCTTCCCTGGATGAAAGCTGCTAACAAAGCAAATTCTTTTAAAAGTTGACTCCAAATGAAAGGGAGACAAAAGAAAAAAGAAAAAAAAACAGAGTTGCTTCCCTGAAAGTGTACCCATTCACCTTAAAACGGCAGATCAAAGTGCCTCAACATCTGGTGTTTCTTCATGTTCCCTTTCAGAGCAAACTGTTTGTTACAAATCTCACAAGTGTACGGCTTCTCTCCAGTATGTACACGAACATGGCATTTCATGTCCCACTTAAATCTGAAAGTTTTACCACATATCGTACACATGAATCCCATTTGCCCTGTTGCCATTGGATACTTAGTATACATTTCTTTTGTTCCTACATCTTCTCTGTCAAATGGAATACCAGGGTTTTCTGCAATAAAATGAATATTTCGTAGTCAATTAAGAAGTTAACAGGACACCTCTATGCATATATAAACACGCTAAAATGTAGTTTTGTAGTGCAGTGCAGATGTCCTGTCCCCCATTCAGTCCTGAAGGCAGACCATTGCTCAGAATGTCATAATTCCATTTCCTTTATTGCAGGTTAAAATTTACTTCAGGGAACATATACCCCCCCCCCCCCCCCCCCCCACACACACACAAAGCTATTAACAATACCTGAACACAATTTACATTTGAACCATAATTCTACACAACTGACCATATTGTTTTGATATACCAGTATAAAGTGACAGTTTCATACTTTCTGTTTTCCATGGTTTACATTACTGTATCTGAGGTATCAAAATTTTGCAATTTAATGAAAATGACATATTAGACTTAAAGTACAGATTAATTTTGGCTTCATATACCAAGGACAATAATGAAAATTCAATGTAGATTTGTAGAATTTTTTTCTTACTTGTCCATCAAACTATACACTGTGGAATCCAATTAGAATAGCCCCATCGAGGCGATTCTAATGGGATGCCACAATGTGAAGTTTGATGGAACAGTACAGAAAATATCTGAGATCCCTTTGAAAATGTGATAGGAAAACATGGTGGTGTATCTATACATCTTAACCCATTGCATTTTGGGTATTTTTTGTCGTCTGCTGAAATTGTCGTCTGCATCAAAAATCAAGAATGTGTTGACAATTTTGGTCTAACTAACTCTTGTAGAAGTGATGTCTAGGCAGCAAACAGTTTGGATCTCAGATCAGGCCCTACAAACGTGGGGCCTGATCTGGATCCAAACTGTTTGCCCAGAAGGGGTATCCCAAATGGAATTTGTAAAAAAAAAATGGAATTTAGGTCAAGGACACTGGATAAAACTATCAAAACTGTCACTTTTATTAACTATCTTCAATCACTTATAAAGAAATCTCCATCTTTCAAATATATATACACATGTATTTGCAATCTTCTGATCTGGAAAGGTCTGTTACTTTAAATTTTCCTAGATGCAATTGTATGCAAAGAATCATTGGTCTATCCTTTGGTGTTACCAAGAAATTGACCTTCACACAAAACAGTGAAATGTTATAATGCAACTGCGGGGCATCAAACAAGTCCTTTATTTTGCTGCACACTACATGCAGTTATAATGCGCAGAATGGCCAAGATTGTTGATCTTGGATTTCATAATAGACTGCTACTCATATCATTAATTTTGCAAGCTCTCCTAGTTCGGAAAGAGAAAGTACCGTCTTGCTGCACACTACATGTAGTTATTTGAAACAGAAATAATGAGCAGAATGGCAAAGAATGTTGATCCTCGATTTCGTAATAGACCGCAACTCATTAATTTTGCAAGCCCTCCTAGTTCAGAAAGTGAAAGTTCCGTCTATGTGCATCTCGGTTTCCTTTCAAGGAGAATTTTTTCCCACAAATATCACAGTCATAGGGTTTTTCTCCTGTATGTGATCGTATATGGCGGGTCAGATCATTCTTTGCGTAAAACTCCTTCTTGCAGTAGGGACACGGGTTTCGCATTACAACTGATACATCTAACATCTCAATGGAGTCTGGCCCTGAAATCAAAATTAATAAATTTACATTTGCAGCATTTTTCCCTTAACCCTACTTTGACCAGTGGACTTGTCCATCCTTATCATCTGGATAAGTCCATTTGTGATTTCAGGGATTTCTGGTGGAGCTTAATTTGCATAGAAATTCCTGTAAGCAAACAGTGTCACCGGGCAGTGAGTGAGCGAGTGACAAAACACATCATCCGGTCAGAGTCTTATTTAATAAATAAGACTCTGACCGGATGATGTGTTTTGTTAAATAAGACTCTGACCGGATGATGTGTTTTGTTAAATAAGACTCTGACCGGATGATGTGTTTTGTTAAATAAGACTCTGACCGGATGATGTGTTTTGTTAAATAAGACTCTGACCGGATGATGTGTTTTGTGGCATCTGAACTGGGTCTGCTTCTGCCCTCAATGGGTTTCTAGTCTGAAAAGGGTTACATGAACCGATTTGGAAAATGAGGAATGCCTTCAGGATAGTAGCTCACGTGCTGTGATATGAAACTGATGTCGTAATATAAGAACGATGTGACTGAATATCATAATGTCTGAATAACATTCAGCTATGGATACAGTTGTTAGACAAAAGGACAAAACAAGGCCACTAATGTTTTATTGTATCAATAATTATGTGTATTTTTCTTTTTACCACTCTGTAATGGTTTTTATATGACCCTATTATGTTATTACCTAAGTGAGATGGGGTATTTCGTTTAATGAAATAGCAGTGTCACTGGACTGTTGCATAATAGGAATATAACACCCAATAAACAATATGTATGTCTTAAAAAAAGTGTAAACATAAGACTTCAAGTTACACTTTTCGACATTCATATAGTGATGCCGCTAGTGGGAGAAGCTACCTGCAGAACAGTAAAGCTAGCGAGAGAAGCTAAATTTCTATGAAAAACTTCATAAATAACTCTAGCTCCTCCAACAAGTGTCATTAGCCAATGAACATTGACAAGTAAAATTTCCATCAGAGCTCTAGATAAGAGGGAGTATTTGATGATAATTAAGGATAATTTTTCTTATTTCTCATCGAAACCATATGTTGTGACCACTCATCTGAACCGTCTCATCGAGACGGTTCAGATGAGGGGTCACAACATATGTTTTTAAGTGGAATTAACAAAAATTATCCCTAATTATCACCAAATACTCCCTCTTATCTAGAGCTCTGATTTCCATTCTAAAACAAATTTACTCTGGATACCTCAAAGCACCTGAAGCTGGGATACTTAACCCATTCCATTCGGGATACCCCTTTAGGGGTATCTGGGCAAACAGTTTGGTTCCAGATCAGGCCCCACAAACGTGGGGCCTGATCTGAAATCGAAACTGTTTGCTGCCTAGACATCATTTCTACAAGAGCTAGACCAATACTGTCAAAATGTTCTTGATTTTTGGTGCAGACGACAATTTCAGCAGACGACAAAAAATACCCAGAATGCAATGGGTTAAAGCTATCAGAGCCCTCCAGTGTAAGTAAGCCCTCCAGTCACATCTTATCTTTTCTTAAAACTCACTGCATTATGGTATATTTTCAACAAATTATGTTATATCAATTGCAAAAAAACACAGTGTACACAAAAGAAGCAGTCCTTTAGTTCTCTTATTGTTGTTTCTTTTTCTTGAGAAGAATCTTTGACAAATGAGCCGCGACACGACAAAACCAACAATGTGGTTGTGCGCCCAGCGCAGACTAAGATCAGCCTTGGAATCAAACAAGTCTTATCAGACTCTTCGGTAAGCGCTTAACGGGTATCTAAGGGTCTAAGCTAGCTCCACGGACAGCGAAGACTCTGATCAGACTGGGCGGATGCCCAGGCTGATCTGAGTCTGCGCTGGCCGCACAACCACTTTGTTGGTATTCTCGTGTTGCTGCTCAAATGGTATATCAATATGGCTTCTCTCCAGAATGTATTCTTAAAAGTCTGGTGAGATCTGTCTTCTGACAGAAATACTTTCTACATAATACTAAACATTTGTGAGCATTTACTTGCATGCATCAGGTCAAAAGAAGGTAGGGTGTTGAGAATAACTGTATGATATTTACTGTGTATAATTTATTTATCACTTATACCCCTCATTAGAACAATCTTGCCAAGTTCCAGAGAGGGGTCTTAACATGTTTGCATTGAGAACAGTTATCCTCAAACCACATCTTATCTGGATTTCATGCACTCCAAACTTTCATACTGTGTTGATCAAGATGAGGCAGCTCAATGAACAATATGCTGTCTCATTTTGAGCTACAATGTCTGCCTTTAAAATAAGCTACAGTTTTGTCTAATTCTCCTTGCCTATAATATTCAGAGCTCCAGATAAGAGGGGGTATTGAGGATAATTCAAAGATAATTTTTCTTATTTCTCAACAGAAACTTATGTTGTGACCCCTCATTAGAACTGTCTCAGTAAGATGGTTCTAACAGTCTCAGTGAGATGGCTTTAATGAGGGGTCATAAAGTATGTTTCTATGGAGAAATATGGAAAATTATCCCTAAATTATCCCTGATAACCCTTCTTATCTGCAGCACTGATTATATGAGTTGTGTCAAAAAGAAAGGATCAGTTTCAGGTATTTTGAGGTAAAAAGATTACAAACTGAACATCAATGGGACTTTTGTATCTCTCAATGGCAATACCAGGACATTGAAGAGATTCTATAATTTGCCATTGAGAAGAACCTCTGATGTCATACTGATATGGCTTCTCTCTTGTATTCAGAAGTAAAAGGTAAACACAACAAAATGTCTCACAAATCCACATGGCAATACTTAAATAATTATTGTCTCACAAACTGTCCTTTCCTAGGAAAGTAAGTCTCCAGCATTCCTTTCCTAGAGAAAAATATCAGACAAATGGCATAGTGATTCAGCGTCTCTCCAGTACAGTATTCAGAAATAAACAGGTTAACTGAATACAACTGGATCTCTCATTAATCCACATGGCAATACTTTACATGCTTAATGTCCAGAGCTCTAGATAAAAGGGCGTATTTGGTGATAATTAGGGATAATTTTTGTTAATTCTGCATAAAAACATATGTTGTGACCCCTCATCTGAACCGTCTCGACGAGACGATTCAGATGAGGGGTCACAACATATGGTTTCGATGAGAAATAAGAAAAATTATCTAGAGCTCTGATGTCTTACAAAATGCAGTTTCCTGTGAGACTGCATATTTCCTTTCCTTGAAAAGAATTTCTGACAAATATCACATTGATATGGCTTCTCTCCAGTATGCGTTCTGATATGTCTGATGAGATCTGTCCTCTGGTAGAAACACTTTCCACACATTTCACATTTATGAGTAGTCACCTGTGTACCAGATGGACCTCTAAACTGTTCTGTGTAATCTGTAAAGTAATGCAAAGTGACACTTTCAAATTGTTAATGCAATTAAAATCTCATAACAATGAAGCCTGAGCGTCCTAATACATGCTGAGGCCCATGTGTAGGAAACAACTATAATTCTATTTATCCATGCAAAAAAAAATATTACATGGAAAACTTAAAAGAGTATGCAGTCTACCATTTTCTATATAAGTTTCTAATGAAGTTCAGCTGCACTTTTATTTCACCTATCTTGAGACCCTTTCATGCTTAATTTAGTATCACCATTACACTAAACAGTAACTTCAGATTGTTCTAAATCAGATTCATCTTTTGCAGCAACAGTCATCTTTTGGTCAATAATAAATAACAGAAAAAAATGTAATAATGATCAACACACTGCCTTTCATAGTTTTGACTGCTGATGACTTTAGAACTGATGCTCATAAAAGTGTGAAAATTCATGATTCATCCACCAAAACAAAATACATGCAATTCCTATTTTGCATACCCTAATCGACCTTATTAGCGCCCTGTGCACTAACTTTTTCAAACTGGTAGCAAATACTTGTGGCAAACTTTCTTAAATAAGCGCACATTTCAACAAATTACTGTATAGTAAAAGGATTTCAACAAATTTAAAGGGTTAGCATCAGAGAAAAGCTGCTTACAGTCACAGAATCATAGAGAAGCTTCACAAGTGAAAACTAGAAATGTTTTCCAGAGAAAAACTGATGTCCCCCCACCAGCCCATTTCCCATCCCCTCTAATGAATAAAAAGCCTGTACAAATAAAATATCTATGCAAGTTTGGACAAAATCCATCCACTGGTTCTAAAGATATCCTACATAGAAGACTATGTCCTTCAAAAATGGGTCAAGGTCACCAACTACTAAACATGTCTTAAACCTGTCACAATAATACATTCATGCAAGTCTGATGAATATCCATCCACTGGTTCAAGATATCTCATTTTTAAGAGAGAAAAATACGCATTTGTAAGATAGCTTTTGACCTTGAAAATGGGTCAAGGTCATCAAAACACACTACACTCTTGAGACTGTCTCATAGGTATATCTAAGAAAGTAAAGTGGAAATCAAGCCAAAGCTTAAAGAGATACATCAAATTTAGAGAAATTTTCACATGTCTAACTCCTCCTGTGACCTTGAAAATGAGGTCAAGGTCACCAAAATTTTGTTCAGCTCTTAAACTTGTCCAAATCATGTAGCCACGTAAGTTTGGCAAAATTCCATCTATTGGTTCAGGAGATATTGTGGGTACAAGGAATTGCCATGTTAGTCCTCCAGTGACCTTGAAAATAAGGTCAAGGTCACCAAAATCTAAACAGCTCATACACTTGTCCCAATCATGTATCCAGGCAAGTTTAGTGAAATTCCATCCATTGGTTCAGGAGTTATAGTGAGTACAAGAAATTGTCATCCAAGTCCTCCAGTGACCTTGAAAATGAGGTTAAGGTCACCAAAATCTAATCAGCTCAAAAACTTGTCCCAATAATGTATCCATGCAAGTTTTGTGAAATTCCATCCATTGGTTCAGGAGATGTAGTGGGTAAAAAAAAATTGTCATCTTAGTCCTCCTGTGACCTTGAAAATGAGGTCATGGTCACCAAAATCTAATCAGCTCTTACACTTGTCCCAATGATATATCCATGGAAGTTTGGTGAAATTCCATCCACTGGTTCAAGAGATATTGCGCATGCAAGAAATTGGGTACAAGAAATTGTCATCTAAGTCCTCCAGTGACCTTGAAAATAAGGTCAAGGTCACCAAAATCTAATCAGCTCTTACACTTGTCCCAATGATGTATCCATGCAAGTTTGGTGAAATTCCATCCACTGGTTCAAGAGATATCGCGCATACAAGAAATTGGGTACAAGAAATTGTCATCTAAGTCCTCCAGTGACCTTGAAAATAAGATCAAGGTCACCAAAATCTAATCAGCTCTTACACTTGTCCCAATGATGTATCCATGCAAGTTTGGTGAAATTCCACCCATTGGTTCAAGAGATATCGCGCATACAAGAAATTGTCATCTAAGTCCTCCTGTGACCTTGAAAATGAGGTCAAGGTCACCAAAATCTAATCAGCTCATAAGCTTGTCCCAATAATATATCCATGCAAGTTTGGTGAAATTCCATCCATTGGTTCAAGAGATATCGCGCATACAAGAATCTGTCACGCCGACGCTGACGCCGACGGGATCCCCACTGAAAACAATATGTCCCCCCTCACCTTTGGTGGGGGGACATAATCAAAGATCATGGCCCAGTTGTCCAAAACTAACGACCTCCTTAGTTAACGAGACATTAAAATTTCAAACATCAATATCTCAAATACGGCAAAATTTTTTATTGAAAAAATGTGAAGCTTTTGCAAGCTTCTCACCTATTTTCAACAAAAAATATGAGTGTATTTGGTTATAAAGTCAGAAAACACTTAATGAGTTGACCTCTTAACGGGCTCGTTAGGCTAACGATGCTTTGAACAACTGGGCCCTGATCGCAATTACAGCTCTTGTTAACATGCAAACAAAGAGATGAACCAGTAAAAGTCTGTGCACTTACAGTGATATGCCGTAGAATTTACCATTTGACACTCCTGATTGAGCTAGTGATGTGACTCCCCAATGTTGATCTTTCCACTGTTTTTGCATTTGTGTCCATTATTTAGGAAAGGTATATCTTTTACCAAAGTGTTTCAGCACTTGTAAAACAGCAGTTTTCCACTCCGAAACAACCCCGACCATGTATATGGTTGGTTGGTTGATTTGATGCTTAACGTCCACGGTAAACAACTAAGGTCATGTCGGGACGGCCCACCATGTATATCCATCTTCTTGTTTTGGAAGGGAAAAACCCATCTTATACTGAAATTATGTAAGACTGACTCAGATACCATTATTTGGGATCATTTCTGAGAGGGGAATGGCAAAACACTGTGAATCCAGATGACTTAACTCAATTTCAGCTGTCTCAATTTTGTATCTGCTTTGTTTGCATGTTTCCTAATTAAGGTTGGTACTAGTGTCTGCAGAACTTGACAAGACTAAGCCGAATGGTGGGCAAAAGAATACCACTGGAAGTTGATTGATTGATTGATTTCTTGCACGGTAAACAGCTATGGTCATGTCGGGACGGTCAGATAACCTAACCACACTATTCCTGGGCAGGCTTAGACCTCTTAAGCGGTTAATCAGTACTAAGTGCACATACTTTCGCCAGTAACTGACAACTGCCCTTCTTGAATCAGCGGGAGGAGAAACGTAAGTATGTGGCCAGACCAGATTTCGAACCCAGGACCTCTGACTTATGAGCCAGGTGCCCTACCGATTGCGCTACACGGCCCGGCACCACTGGAAGTCTACAGGTACCAAAGCTTACCTAAAAACCAGGGCTTGCACTTGATTTGGAATTGGAAAGAAACACATTGTTTTATAACTACCTGTTTATTTCTATAAAATTTTATCAAAAGATAAATCCCTACAGTGTGTGTGCATTTTCTGACAAACAACATAAGAGCATATATTATACATCAATAACGTTTATGATCAATGGCATGCAAATGAAAGTCCAGAACTTATTTTTAGGAGAGAGGATCATGTCATTATGGAATACTATATTGTTCCTATCTACTGTCCCTCTTACTGCTGTCCCATTTCTATAATATCAGTGACAATCAACAAATTGCTGTTCCAAGTAGGTACGCTGATGTTTCTCCAATGAAAGGGAACAAATGGCTTCACGGTCACAGTATTTCATTCAAGTCAGACTGAGTGAGTGAATTTGAGTCTAACATCGCAGCAACACATAGATCATACTGTGACAGGGACCTCTGTTTAAAGTCTTATCCAAAAGACAGGAGGAGGGGGATCCGACTAGCCCTACTGGTATCTTAGCACATAAGCCACTATACCACTGCCACTTCTTAGTCTGTTTGAGCCACTTGGGGAACAGGGGAGTTAAAGATGAGCACGATATAGTTCAGAAGCCATTGAAGAATCATGAACTTGGCATTATTTGACCAGTAATCCCTGGATTGTGGTTTCAGAGTGTAACTCTCAATCAGCATGAACAGCCTATACATTCACACAGTTTTTGAATCTGATATGTGAGGAAAAGCCTGAATTTCTTTGAGAAAGAGAATCTTTTCATAATAAAATACTACATTTTCCTATCTACAGTTCCTTTAATTGCTGCTCTATACCTATTTCATCATGAGACAATCAGAAAGTCAATGTTTCTGAGTGAGTAGGTTGATGCTTTTCCATCAAAAGGTAACAATTGTCCTCTGTTCTGAATAGTAAGGCTGCAGCCTTCACACAACAGAAAACAAGACAGTTCACCAGTCCTGTTCTTTTCACAACACAAAATTAGGAGGCCAAAGATTTACTATGTTGCATCTTATTATCAATCTAATTCTGCATCTGCTTGAACTGAATCAAATATAGACAGACAAATGCAAAGCATCAACTGTCTTTTCCTGTTGCAACTACTTGAAGCAAAACTTCAAAACAGTACAGAGCAGAAGAGGTTAATTTACAGAGCCCTAGATAAGAGAAAGTATTTGGTGATAATTAGGGATATTTTTTTTTAATTCTGGATAAAAACATATGTTGTGACCCCTCATCTGAACAGTCTCAACCAGACGGTTTAGATGAGGGGTCACAACATATGTTTTAATGAAAAATAAAGAAAATTATCCCTTAATTATCATCAAATACCCCTCTTATCTAGATCTTTGGGTTAAAGTACCAAATTACAAGTCCAAACTCATAAACTACAGAAACACTGACAAATCTGAATATTTAGTAACACAGAACACAGCAACTGATTATGTACTTCATCAGATTCTGCTCTTGCTTAAAATTGTCGTACTATGATCAATACATTTCACAATTGAGCCAGGACACAACAAAACCAACATAGTGGCATGTGTGCCCAGGGAAGCCTTGGTATCTGCCCAGTCTGATCACAGTCTTCGCTGTGCCCTTAGAGGGTACCTAAGGTTCTAAGTTACCTCCACGCCCAAAGCAAAGACTGATTAGACTGGGCAGATGCCCAAGCTGGTTGGAGACTTAACTGGGCACCCATGCCACTTATGTTTTTTTCTCCTGTCTTGCATGGCTCAATTATGCATTCAAGAAAGCGTTTTCAGCTTCTAAACTCTTGCTGTACAGAAATATCTAACGAGACACTAAAATAGCTACTAATTATGTTGAAAATATTTCTTCAGTAGGATCTACTAGGTTGTCCAAGTCTAAAGTCAGTTCCATGTCTCCGCAACTTATCATCTTGTTTTGCAGACTTTTCCAATACTACATTTACTTGCATGAATACTTCATGAAAAAATGTTTCTGTTCAGTTATTTTACCAGTACCTCACTAAAACTATTAGGGCATCACAGTAAATGTGTATTTTAATGTATACATCTTCATTCGGGTTATTCCAGCAAAAAGTCGTCTTTTTTTTTAAAATAAAACAAACACCTCAAGTGCTAAGCAGCTTTCCAACATGTACAATGAGTTGTGAAATACTTAAAAGTGACATATGAGCAATGAGAAGTCATATATATATATACATTTCCTTTATCAAATGTTGTCAAAAATCAGCCCTACATATATCAGAGAGAAAGTCTCTTGTTTGACAGATAAAATAGATTTCCAATTCTTATCAAAACTTAACAGCAATACTATTTATAATAAAAACACTGAGTACAGCCTCCTTTTTCTATACTTTATGAAAGTGACCAATTCTGTGAACCTCCATATTTCCTTTCCGTGAAAATGCCTTCCCACATACATCACAAGAAAAAGGCTTCTCTCCAGTGTGTACACGTGTATGCCTGACCAAATCTTGCCGTGAAATGAAGCTTTTAGGGCAAAATTTACAAGCATGGGGTTTCTGATATCTCTCTTCTGTCCCTGAAGCAAGTGTCTTGTTCACAACTGGTAGTCCTGAAAAAACATATGAATAAAGCTATTAAGTTTCTAGTGTTCCAGATAAGAAGGATTAACAGGGATAACTTAGGGACAATTTTCCATATTTGTATACAGAAACATAATGTTTGGACCCTTCATTAGAACCATGTTGGTGAGATGGTTCTAATAGGGGATCACAACATATGTTTTCATGGAGAAATAAAGAAAATTGTCTCTGAATTATCTGCAAAAGAAACATCTTCTCTGGAGCTCTGATAAGGTGTGCTGTATTTCCTGTATTGTTTTTTTTTAATACCACTTAGTCTTTAAAATGCATACCCCACCTAAATATTACCTTTCTCAGGAAAAAAATATTGTTTTATTGTCTAATAATTTATATAATATTTATTTGTTAGTGAAATTATCAACATCTGCTTGACTACTTATCCTGATTGAAATAAAATAATTTCAAACAAGTAGCTTTTGACAATGTTTTTGAGTTACTACTTGTGCCACACCATGACAGAACCAACAAAGTGTCATGTGCACCCAGGGAAGACTCACATCAGCCTGGGCATCCGCCCAGTCTGATCGAAGGCTTTGCTGTACGCATGGGGCTAGCTTAGACTCTAAGCTAGCCTTTAAGCCCATAACAAAGACTCAGATGCGCAGGCTTATGCGAGTCTTCGCTAAGGGCATGTGCCAGTTTGTTGGTTTTATCACAGGCGCTTGAAGTTCTATGCTATAAAACATATTTCAATGCCGCTAAACATCTAGGCTATGAGCCATTTTGAAGAAATGGCCAGGTGTGCAAGTATGTGTTCGACTCCATTACGGTCTCCAATTTCCGGTGTATCAACGTTGCACTGCAACGTCATCAGGTTCTATTACGGGAAAAATGAAGTGATTCTGCGGATAACGATCTTCTTAAATGTACAGCTTCCTACTCTGTCCTATCATCAAACAAAAAAATCAACGATCAGACTGTACCGATTTGCAAGCTAATCTGCATCTTTGTCGTTCGGAAAGTCAGTACATGTAGGCCTCAGTCAACATATGAAAATTTTACGCCAACGTTACTGCGTAGTTTTGACGTTGTTGACACGAACGTCATGACGTCATTTTCATCATGTTTGTTTCAAGTTTTCACTCGTTAGAAACGTTTTGATCGAAATTAGAACAAACCTAATATTGTAAATACATGGAACCGGTGATATAAAACGACATTGGTCATATCTAAAAGAGTAATTGAATGATTTCGCTGATGTGTGAATTTCAAAGCGGACAAGCACATGCTCAACTTTGGCGCAGCACAGTAAACCGGAAGCTGGACACCGTAATGGCGTCGGTATTTTCTGGCAAATTTTGAATTCAGGATTACAGCACCGCATTAACCATAACTGAACAAATTTATCATGCTTATAGATACATTTTGAAACGATGTTTACAGGTAAGAAGTTTGCTTTTGTTGGGGTATTTCTAACTGGCAGTTTTAGCAGTCAAAAAAATCGAGGCATTTTTGCTTGCACACCTGGCCATTTCTTACGAAATGACCTATAGACTGCATCAAGTATTATGGGTTTTGAGGGTCTTTTGAGCATAGAACTTCAAGCGCCTGTGGTTTTATCAAAATGAGAAGCCCTCAACTGGACTTAGAGACATCCACCACATCTGCATCAGACACTTCCATCTTTGAACTTTTGTCCTAACAGAGTGTGTTTTATTTAGTTGTACATAATAATTGGTACATATTGTTGGCCCAGATAAGATAAGTATTCAACCTATTTTTTAGACAATTTTAATGAGTATTGAAGGGTTCCCACAACAGTAATTATCTCAGAATCATCATCAAATACTCATCTTATCTAGGCCTCTGATATGCAAACAAATTCTCTTTTTTAAGTTATTATTCAGTGTTCAGTTGTTCAAAACTAACATACAGTAAGCAAAAACACTGCCATGTTTAGTTGAAATAAAAAGCTCAAGGCAAAGTGTCCCATGTCAGTAAATGAGATATATGGTTTTGAAAGGGGCCATGGTTACAAGTTGAAAACTGAAGAAAGAGTAGCAGCCACAAAATTTGGCCAGACTTACAAAGGGCTGTAACTCTAGCAGAAAGGATACCAGAGGGCCAATGGCCCTATATCGCTCACCTGAGCACTGAGGTTACAGCAACAAAACACCATGCACAACAGCATTAAAAAACACCATTTATGTAGAGGATAATATCACAAACATTTATGAAAAAAATAGCTTTATCCCCCCTTAATGGCTTCTCAGAAGCTCTTTGGCAAAATAAGAAAAAAATAAAAAGTGAAAATTTGGCCTTTCAGCTGCAATGGCAACCAATCAAAATCAGGTATTTGGGAAAAATTCATATGGTTGGTAGAGGACTTCTCTAGAAACATTTCTGTAAAGCTTGTCAAAATATCTGCAGTAACACATAAATAAATAGCAAATGTCCACTTTCCCCATTATAAGTCTATGGAAACTTTAAGTTGCCATAGCAACGAATTCACATGGGCAATGATAATATAAAACATACTTTAGGTAGAGGCTAATGTTATTAATATGTATGCGAAGTATCAGCTTCATCCCCCCCATGGCTTCATTTTTCCGATAATAAGTAAATTGAACTATAAGTTGCCATAGCAACCAAAGATCTTATGGGATTGGAAGAAAAAGGATTAAAATTTATGTAGAGGCTACTGTCATCAACATGTTTGCACAATATCAGCTTCATCCCCCATATGGCTTCTGAGCAGAAGATTTTTTTTTCCGAAAATTTACCCTATATTTTGCCATGGCAACCAATCAAATTCAGCGATTTGGAGAAAATTCATAAGAATCGTAGAGGACTACTCAAAAAACATTTCTGTAAAAAAAAATCTAAATATCTGCAGGTAGACGCCAATTTCCATTTTCCCAATTATAAGTCAATGGGAACTCTTAGTTGCCATAGCAACCAAACTGCTGGAGCAATTGCCACGAAAAACAGTACATATATAGAAGCCAGAACTAAGATCCTTTCTGTGAAATTTGGGCTTTATTGGTTGCATAGTTTCTGAGGAGATGATTTTTGAATATTTTTTCTATTTTTAAATTATTTGGTTGCCATGGCAACCAGCCAAATTGTGCAATTGACATAAATTTCATGTGGTTGATGGAGGACTACTCAAGGAACATTTCTGTAAAAGTTTTGTCAAAATATCTGCACAGACATAGCAATAAATGCAAATTTTCTATTTTGCCATTATAAGTCAATGGCAACTTTAAGTTCCCATAGCAACCAAACTGCTAAAGCAATTGCCAAGAAAAACAGTACTTTTATAGAAGCCAGTACTAAGATCCTTTCTGTGAAGTTTGGGCTTTATTGGTTGCATAGTTTCTGAGAAGATGATTTTTGAATATTTCTTCTATTTTTAATCATTCTGTTGCCATGCCAACCAGCCAAATTGTGCAATTGACATAAATTTCATGTGGTTGATAGAGGACTACTTAAGGAACATTTCTGCTAAAGTTTTGTCAAAATATCTGCAGTGACATAGCAATAAATGCAAATTTTCAATTTTTCCCATACAAGTCAATGGAAACTTTAAGTTGCCATAGCAACCAAAGTTCTGAAGCGATTTGGATAAAAAACAGTATTATTGGTTCCCCCTGCCTATAGATGCTACATATGAAATTTGGTTACAATGGGCCTTGTAGTTTCAGAGGAGATGTCGTTTGAAAATGTTGACGGACGGACGGACGGACGGACGGACGGACGGACGACGGACGACGGACGACGGATGCCTGCCTATACTATAAGCTCACCTGTGAGCCTTCGGCTCAGGTGAGCTAATAATCATGACCCAAATGAAATATGATAGATGTCAAATGGTGATTATAATATCTTGAAAGTTTGATGAAAATCGGTTGAAAACTGAAGGAATTGTGGCCACAAGATATGACCAGACTTACAAAGGGCCATAACTCTGGCAGAAAGAGTCCTGTCAAGACCCCAATATTTTATTATCCATGTCATGTAGTGACAACTATATCTTGAAAGTTTTATGAAAATCGGTTGAAAACTGGAGGAGTTGCGGCCACAAGATTTGACCAGACTTACAAAGGGCTGTAACTTGTAATAATTATGTACATTTTCTTGTCAAATATCATTTTTCCCCATCATATTTCTACATTGATTTTGTATCCTTCATTTTATCTTTCTTTCATGTTTCTTGTTTGTAATTTCTGTTGTTAATAATTGTTACCATATTGGGTATTAGCGGGTCTCATGGAAGATTCATAATTGCTAAATGTGTCATGCTCTAAAAATAAAGATGATTATTAGTTTTATTCTTTTATTATTTAATTGTGATCCCTCATCAGAACCGTCTCACCGATACTGTTCTAATGAGATTTTATAACATCTGTTTTCATAAAGAAATATGAAAAATTATCTCTGACTTATATTTAAGTTAACCCTTCTAATCTCCTGTTTGTAATTTCTGTTGTTAATAATTGTTACCATATTGGGTATTAGCGGGTCTCATGGAAGATTCATAATTGCTAAATGTGTCATGCTCTAAAAATAAAGATGATTATTAGTTTTATTCTTTTATTATTTAATTGTGATCCCTCATCAGAACCGTCTCACCGATACTGTTCTAATGAGATTTTATAACATCTGTTTTCATAAAGAAATATGAAAAATTATCTCTGACTTATATTTAAGTTAACCCTTCTAATCTAGAGCTCTGTTCATATGGTGTAAGGGGTCATGTTTAAAAAGAAGTCTGTGGAAGTAGGATTCGAGTTGTTATGTCTACCAGATGAGATCTGTTAATTTTGCTATAAAAAAGAATAAAGACAATGGCAGATTCATATGGATATACACAGGGTATAAACCAGTCCGCCAATTTTCGCTTCCTGCAGAGACTGTCCATCATATTTGGCTTCCACCGAGACTGTCTGTGATCTCTTGCTTCCTGCAGGGACTACCGTCCTCAATAAATGGCTTCCTGCCGAGACTGTCCACGTGACTCTGCTTCCTGCCGAGAGCCTCCGCAGGTTCTGTCCACAGGAAGCCATTTATCATGTACAGATATCTCAGCTGGAAGCAAGAGATCGCGGACAGTCTCGACAGAAGCCAAATATGACAGTCTCTGCAGGAAGCAAAAATTGGCGGATTGGTTTATACCCTGTGATAGATGGATATTTTTGATAAGCTATTAAAATATAGCAGCCAGTCATGTAGTTTTATGACAAGTGGTTGAAGAATCTCTGTGATCAGCCCTGTGGCTCACAAAACAGATAAGATCTCCTTTTTCATGGCAAAACTCACCAAAAATGTTATACATGAAGAAATTCATCTTTCATGTGTTCATCTTGTTAAAGTGAATCAGTTTGTGAACGTCCATGTTTCCTTTTCTTGAAAACGCCCGCCCACAGATGTCACAATTGAAAGGCTTCTCTCCGGTATGTACACGAATATGTCTTCTCAAATCTTTCCGAGAATCAAAACTTCTTGGGCAATATTCACAAGCATGGATTTTCTTTTTTTTCTCTTTTAGAACTGGAGCACCTCTGTTGTTTACCATCATCGTCATCATCATCTGGCCTGAAAATTATTTAAATAGAGGATCTTACACGAGTGGTCATTTCATATGGAATTTATGAAACTAGCCTTCGGCGAGTTTCATAAATTTCATATGAAATGACCGTTTCATATGGAATTTATGAAACTAGCCTTCGGCGAGTTTCATAAATTTCATATGAAATGACCACAAGTGTAAGATTCTGTTTATATCATATGACCCTTTAAAATGGTATTTTAATGCCTTCAAACTGAACATTATGTCAATAAGAAAACGCATTGCTGAAATGGGCGTTGTCTATTAAATTACGTGTAAGCGCCAAAGTGTTATTACACGTGTGGTCACACAATTTTTATGACACATCATTATCAACTAAATAACCCCAATGTCATATGATAAACTAAGTTTCTTGGAGCAGAAAAATATAAAACATGAATTATGAGAGTTGGAAAAAGGACTATGTCAATTTTCTATCAGTCATTAATTATAATGACTGATTGGCAGTCAGTCTATTCCCATGAAATTCATGCATATTAGTGGTAAGAATCAGTTGTATTATTTTTTCTAATCGATCTTTTGAAAACTGTGTTTTAACATAAGGACTGACCGTTATCCGGAGAAATTAGCGCATCTCGGGGTGGATTCGGATGACCGTTGACCTTAGTTCGCAGTGGACCGCTATTCCCAGGTAATTTAACAAGGAAGTTAGACAGGAGGAATTCGAACCGACCGCTGTTATTCTGAGGTGACCGTAAGCACAGGTTTGACTGTATTTAAGGGGGATTGAAAGAAGCACTGGTTGTTAGCATGTTGGTCCTTCATTCTTTCTGAATGTGATAACAATTGATCTTTTCTAAAGACATTTATCTGTCAGTCGATCAAAATCGTGAAATTATTGAATCTTTGAACAACGGCCACCTGTAAACAACAGCCAATTTTGTTTTTTCCCATGGCTGGCATTTGTTCACAGGTTCGACTGTATATTCTGCTGTTGAGTCTTGCTCAAATAACCTTCTAAATAAATCAAATCCAGCATCTTCTAGGTACAAAAAGGTTATGCAGATGATATTTTATTTAAGAAAGAGTAAGGAAATTGACTATGAGGAAAAGAGCTGTGACACCATGAAACTAACAAAGTGACATGTGTGCCCAGGGAAGATTCAGTTCAGACTAGGCATCAGCCAAATCTGATCAGAGTCTTCACCGCATCCTTATAGGGTAGCTAAGGATGTAAGCTAGCTTCATGCAGACAGCAAAGACTGATCAGAATGGGTGGATGCCAAGGCCAATGTGAGTCTTCAATGAGCGCATAATTATGCCACTTTGTTTTGTCATGTCACGGTTCAAAATTAATATAATGATCATATTAGCTAGAGACCATTGTCAACCAACTCATTTAACTGGAAAACCACTTATGCTTGGCACTGCAAACGAAAGTTTCTTACAGATCTGTCTTAAATATTTGTCTTCTTCTTAAATATTTGTCTTCCACTTTTTGTACTATACTGGTAATAGAGATTTTAAGATTGCTCTATGCAACAGCTCCAAGATGATTTTGAGTTGATTAAAACACAACAGCTCAAAGTTGATTTTGATTTAATCAACTCAAAATCAACTTTGAGCACGCAACAGCTCAAAGTTGATTTTGAGTTGATTAAATCAACTCAAAATCTACTTTCAGCTGTTGCGTAGAGCAATTGACCAAATGGACAAAAACTCCCTTAGAAGTCTGATCTAGGTCAACACTATTTGGCAAGGCATTTCAAGTCCAATATTACATGTCATTATGATATTAAACATAGAATTAAATATCTTGAGAATAATTATTTGTTTGAGAAAATCTGATGTTTCTGTTGAAAGAATTTCAGTTTGTAATGTCATTAAAAAACTGAAGGAGCATGGCAAACACTGTTTGCTATGCCCCAAAACCAATGTCATTATAGGTATAGGTATGTTACCACAGCAACTATGGAATTGTCAACTAGGGGAGAGTCGGGTAGCTTCGGACAGTGGGTAAATTCGGGCAGTGACATTGTTTCCTTTATATGTCAGTTGTTAGGAACTAAAACAAAAATAACTGGCCAAGCAGTGAAAATCCTGGTGAGATGGCTCATTATGAGCCATCTCATCTGGATTTTCACTGTTTGCAATGGTATGTCCGAGTATACCCCCCATGTCCGAAGTTACCTGACTCTCCCCTAGTGTAACTTAGTACCTAGGCAGAATGATGTCTCAACGTCACTTTGACATCAGTATGACATCTGCTATGGTAATAGATCTGTGATGGCATGGGTATAGAACAGTGCTCCCGACAATTTTTCAATGACATTACAAACTGTTATTCTTTCAAAAGAAACTTCAGATTTTCTCAAACAAATAATTATGCTGAGAACCTTTAATTCTGTGTTATTAATGTTTGGCTTTCTGTCACGAATACTATAATTTCTGTTTCAAAGGAACTAAAATCAAAATCTATTGTGGCAGATAGCATGATAACCAGAAGTAAATCCAGTTCTGTGGAATTTGGAATACAAGTTACTTAACTATGACCTCCTTGAATCACTGCCGTTTGCTTCATAAGCACTGTTATGCCAAATAGCACAATAATCATTAGTAAATCCAGTTCTGTAGAATTACGTAAGTATATATCTCCAAAAACTCATCTCCACAAATCACTGTTTTTACATTCTATGGCAAGTGTTTCTGGCATAAATTCAAAGCTGCATCACTCTGATTCAAAATCAGTCTATCTTAAATGTATTATTCTATGAGCGACCATGTTTGCTTTCCGGG
This sequence comes from Ctena decussata, assembly GCA_963989385.1. Lineage (NCBI taxonomy): Eukaryota > Metazoa > Mollusca > Bivalvia > Lucinida > Lucinidae > Ctena > Ctena decussata. The sequence continues at coordinate 53,111,853 of OZ022499.1, read as the reverse complement.
AAAATGGTTTCCCACATATATCACAATCATACGGCTTTTCCCCAGTATGTGTTCTCATATGGCGAACTAGGTCTGCATTGGACTGGAACCGGCCATCACATAACTCACAACTGAATTTCTTTGGTTTCGCTGGGCTAAATTGCATTCTTGTAGTGATGTTGTAATTCAAATCGCCTTCCAGTAATTTTCTGCTCACTGCTTCATCTGCAAAATATTATTACAAATATATGTAGTTAATTTTAATATCACCATGAAAGAATATGTGTACAAATTTTAATCACTTCTCAGTTGCATATACAATATTTATAGCATGAGTACAGGGCCACTGTTAAGATTCAAGATGTCTTTATTTGAATAGACTGGGCCATTTACAATCCATTTATTCCTGATGAACTCCTCTATCCTCATAAATTGGACAGGTCCAATCATCATTCTTGGGGTGCCTGGCAAATCTATTGCTGTAAATCTTACACAGACAGTGTAGACTCTGATCAGACATAGTATTGTGAGGAGTCCGTCTGGGTATGCACTTGTTGCCTATGTCCTTTTTATGGGACGCTTGGCATAAATGGGTTAAAATTCAAGATGTCTCTATATTTGAATATTCAGAGCAATTTTTAAGATTCAAGATGTCTCTGTGTTTAAATATACAGGGCCATTTTCAAGATTCAAGATGTCTTTTTGAATATACAGAGCAATTTTTAGGATTCAAGATGTCTCTGTGTTTAAATATACCCTCTTTACAACGACAGCATTTGTTCCCAAAGATTTTGTTGTTAAACTGAATTTGCTGTATATTTAGAACAATTTAGCAATTTTGTGCACATCAAAATGACGTTATAAAAATTTTGCTGTTGTAAAGAGTGTCATTGTAAAGAGGGTTAACTGTACACAGCCATTTTTAAGATTCAAGCTGTCTCTGTGTTTGAATATAAATACAGACCATGTTTAAGTTTTTAGATGTCTCTGTCTTTGAATATGCAGGGCCATTTATAAGATTCAAGATGTCTCTGTCTTTGAATATACAGGGCCATTTTTAAGATTCAAGATGCCTCTGTCGTTGAATAGACAGGGCCGTTTAAATGTTCCACAAGTCTCTGTGTCTAAATGTACATGGCAATTTTTAAGGTTTAAGAGGTCTCTGTGTTTGAATATACAGGGCCTTTTTTAAAGATTCAAGAAATCTGTCTTTGAATATACAGGGCCTTTTTAAGGTTCAACAGGTCTCTATCTTTGAATATACAGGGCCTTTTTTAAGGTTCAATAGGTCTCTGTGTTTGAAAACACAGGGCAATTTTTAAGATTCAAGAGAGGTCTCTGTGTTTGAATACATTACACAGGGTCATTTTAAAGAGTCACGATGTCTCTTTTCTTGAATATAGAGGGCCATTTTTAAGATTCAAGATGTTTCCATGTTTGAATATACCGAGCCACTTTTTTTAAGATTCAAGATGTTTCCTTGTTTGAATATACAGGGCCATTTTTAAGATACAAGAGGTCTCTGTCTTTAAATATACAGGGCCATTTTTAATATTCAAGGTCTCTGTCTTTAAATATACAGGGCCATTTTTAAGATTCAAGATGTCTCTGTCTTTGAATATATTATTTGAAGCTGCAGAGTTTGTGGCAACTAAAACAGTCATGAGTGCTAAGTTTCTAGCCCATAAAATGCATGTTTTTGTACACACTTCCAACTCTGAAAGCATGAAGAAAGCAGCCAACAAAACTTACATATGCAAAATTTCAAAAAATATTTCTTCCAATTCTCATATATTCAGAATTCAAAGACTAAAGGAAAAGTGCAGATCCAGGTGAGGCAGCTCATTATGAGCCATATCATCTAGATCAGCGCTATTTGCAATTTCAATTGTTTTTTATTTCCAGCATTTTAAGTGTTGATAATACAAAGGCTAAGTAATGTACATCTACCGGTAAGTGTTGACAACATAAAGGCAAGTAATGTACATCTAAGTGTTGATAACTTTAAAGCAAGTAGTAATGTACATCTGTGATGTCACTACCCATGAAAAATAAACTGCTTCATTTGTACTACAAACAATGGTTAAAGCCTTGAAAACCTGAACATATCAAAACTAAATGGAACACCAAGAATCAAATATTCCTAAATACCACACCTGACATTTTGCACACTAAATGCGAAACAAATACCAAGCTTCCTTGAGAAACACAAGGTGTTACCAAACCTGCATTCTGAAAGCAACTTTGACTTTCCAAGAGTATGACACATTTAGTCAAACATATTATTGCTTGGCAAGACAAAAATGGTACCATTATCATCTTTTTTATTGAATGAGTTGATTATGTATTAGTCATTTTTTTTATGAATGAGTAAATAATAAGTAAACAAATGTCAATTCATCGTTATTGAGAACTGGCTATATTTGTACATGGGAACATCCAGATAAAAGAACCACTTTTTAACATAATTAAATTTTATTAGACTAAACAAACTGATGGTTAACTTCCTACAACCTACACTAAAACTGCATATCTTCCCTCCACCAACCTACTGTAAATTCTCTATTAGTTCAAACACCCTAGCAGTTCGAACACCGAAATTCATCTTCAAACAGCTCTTCAAAACTTTCTCATTTAGTTCGAACAGAGGGTTTTTCTATGCATTTGAATTTTTAATACTTCGAACACCAAAAAAAATCTTGAATTCATAAAATACACGCCGACTTCTCAGGTGTTTTCAGTTTTGTTTTCCCGACGCAATGTGTGAAGAGAGCAACTCTGTCGGTCTAAATGTCAATCGGGCATCCTCGCCGATTTTTACGGAGCTGCCTGAATACGAGTGCGAACAGCGAAGACTCGGATCAGCCTACAAATCTGCGCCGTCTGATTAGGGTCTTCTCTATCTGCATCAACAATGGGAATGTACATGTTGAACCGAGAAAGATCGAGCTTAAGAAGCTATGAGGTTGCGGGGATGCGCAGGCTGAGCTGAGTCTTTGCTTTTCGTACATGGGAAAAGGCCCCATTTCTCACAGCAATTCTTGTCATGTATAGAGATAATGTGCACGTGCACTAAAGTGCGTTTGGGAAAAGATGAGAAACCGGGTTGCAAAAGAAATAAATTGTCATAATGACAAACTCTTCTTTCCTGACAAAATCAGCCTGAATACATGCGCAAACTGAAAGCAGGGACCAGCCTGCATGGTCTGTGCATTTAAACGAAGCTCGCGGTAGCCATAGGATCGGTTTATCCATAGCTAGCCCTTGGTCTCAAAAGGGCCTCAGGACAAATCCGATCAGCAAACACCCGCATCATACCGTGCATATGCGAACATTGACCAGTCTAACAAATCTCCAGGATTCATGGATAGTTTGCAAAATAATTGTTTTTAAGATGCGCAGACTGGTCTAAGGCTTTGCTGTTTGCATATGTAATACGGTACCTTTCTCATGACACGTTGCCAATATTTCTGCACCCTTGGACGTAATATTGGACAGACAGAAATAGGGAAGATCAAAAGGACCGCCTCTTCCAGAATTAGAATGAAGGGGTTATTAATAGAAACTCGTGAATTTAAAGCAGACCACTTGCAGTGAATGAATAGCCAGGGCACTGACAAACTTACCTGACGTGTAAACGACACATATAAGGTCAGCGTAAATGTGTTGAAATACTTTCCTTTCTTTCGGAATATTTATTTGGAATATTGAAAAAGGATGAAGAGAATGAAATACATGCATAATGAGGACATATTTAATACTGAGAGGTATGAGATACAATTTGCGGTTGGACATGAGATCGTTTTTCTCCCTGAAATTGGCAATTCAAATAGTTCGAACACTAAATATTTTCATGACTGGCAATTTCTTATACTTCGAACACCCCGGTCAGTATTTTTTTTTAACTGTTCGAACTTAATGAGAATTTACCGTAACCACCCCATTCAGTATTCATCATATGCTAGAACTACAACTCATACATAAATGAAATTTAAGGCAAGCCTGCTTAAGGGGTCATGAAAATTAAGGGATAGTGTCTTTGTGTAGACTGGATGTTTATTTGTTTCCTCATTATTACAACAGCCACAGAAAAATCTTTCCACAATTTCATCACTTTACTTTGACATTTCTGCATATTCCAAGGCCTTTTTTGTCAAGAACAAATTTTTCACATTCTATACTCTACATCCTTTGTCTTTTCAGGATTCCACCATCAGAGCTCTAGATAAGAGGGGTGTTTGATGATAATTGAGGGATAATTATTTTTATTTCTCATTGTAACCATATGTTGTGATCCCTCATCTGAACCGTCTCATCGAGACAGTTCAGCTGAGGGGTCACAACATATGTTTTTATGCAGAATTAACACAAGAATTCCGCGGAATGCGGTGTCTCGCCTGCTAGCACTTTGTCACAAAAACAGAGCTCAATCAGCAAAGATGTATGCATGAACCAAGGTTCTTGGCTCTAGCCTTAATAATTTCTGAGAAACAGACCAAAACTTGAAAACTCGACAAAACATTGCAAAGTCAGTCAACCATAAAATGTAGGTCAAGATTCAATATTGATGATTTCTTTGAGCTCTTCTCTTCTAGATTAATGCATGACTCAAGTTTCATGGCTCTAGCCCTTATAGTTTCAGAGAAACAGACCTAAATGCAACCAAAATTGCAAAGTCAGTCAACCGTAAAATGTAGGTCAAGACTCAATATTGATGATGACTTTGAGATCTACTCTTCCAGACGTACCCATGAACCAAGTTTCATGGCTCTAGGCCTTATAGTTTCTGAGAAAATGACCTAAACGCAAAAACTCGACAAAAACTTGCAAAGTCAGTCAACCGTGACATGTAGGTCAAGACTCAATATTGATGATGGCTTTGAAATCTACTCTTCCAGACGTACCCATGAACCAAGTTTCATGGCCTTATAGTTTCTGAGAAAATGACCTAAACGCAAAAACTCGACAAAAGTTTACGCCGACGCCGCCGACGCCGACGACACCGGAAAAGCAATACCTATGTCCCGCCTCTGCTTCGCAGGCGTGAGATCTACTCTTCCAGACGTACCCATGAACCAAGTTTCATGGCTCCTTATAGTTTCTGAGAAAATGACCTAAACGCAAAAACTCGACAAAAACTTGCAAAGTCAGTCAACTGTGACATGTAGGTCAAGACTCAATATTGATGATGGCTTTGAGATCTACTCTTCCAGACGTACCCATGAACCAAGTTTCATGGCTCTAGGCCTTATAGTTTCTGAGAAAATGACCTAAACGCAAAAACTCGACAAAAAATTGCAAAGTCAGTCAACCGTGACCTGTAGGTCAAGACTCAATATTGATGATGGCTTTGAGATCTACTCTTCCATATGTATGCATGAACCAAGTTTCATGGCTCTAGGCCTTATAGTTTCTGAGAAAATGACCTAAACGCAAAAACTCGACAAAAGTTTACGCCGACGCCGCCGCCATCGGAAAAGCAATACCTATGTCCCGCCTCTGCTTCGCAGGCGAGACAAAAAATTATCCCTAATTATCACCAAATACTCCCTCTTATATAGAGCTCTGACCATACTGATAAATACTCATTATTACTAAATCAACCTGAACTGACCCACTCTGTATCATGTCAAGTGCTTGCCCAGGTCAAAGGATCACACAATATGCCTTGTTGAGAGTGGTCCAAAGACCTGAGCACATCCACTTGTAGCTATACAACCACAAGACAGCACTACTGAAGTTTTTGCATCCCTTTTTAAACAGAGTCAACCTAAACAAAAGAGAATTTGTCCCCACTACCCTCCCCCATGTTTAAACCCCTCAATTAATAGAACTATTTCACAGGTGAATGCCTACACTCAGAGTGATAGCAACTTTTCCATTATAACGTATGTTTCCTGTTAATACTTAAAGGAAAGAATTTGTTCCTTGAAGAGTAAACTCTTTCCTTAAAGAATCAACTCTACTTTTGAAGGGTTTTGTTGTCCAGGGATTTTTTGGTTGATTGATTTGTTGCTTAACGTGCACGGTAAACAACTATGGACATGTCGGGATGGTCAGTTAACCTAACCACACTATTTCTGGGCAGGCTTAGACCTCCTAAGCGGCTAACCAGTACTAAGTGTACATACTTTCGCCAGTAACTGACAACTGCCTGTACATACTTTCGCCAGTAACTGACAACTGCCTTTCTTGAATCAACGGAACGAGAAACGAAAGTATGTGGCCAGACCAGGTTTATCTCAGGACCTCTGACTTATGAGTCAGGTGCCCTACCGATTGCGCTACCCGGCCTGGCTCCTTGAAAAGAAGGGAGGCAAACACTTCAAGAGAAGAATGCTACCTCTTGGTACATCTTTCCAGCTGAATACTAGTGATAGAGTGTACCCATAAGTGCTTTTAAGTACTGGGACACCTAGAACCATTTGATTTTCTATTTGTCCCAAATGGAAAATTAATGGTTGTTAAGTGTCCAAGTATCTAAGCACATTAGGGTAGTCAGACACACTGAAAAAAATGTTAGTCTTTCTTTTCTAACAAATGCCACACTAGTATAAAGGAAAGAACTTGCTCCATCTCTAAAGTCTTTCATTGAGAAGTAACCCCTATGAGTGGGGTAGCAAATATATTCAGGCCAGAATGGTATCCCTTGGTGATGTGTATAGCAAGTAAGTAAAGTCTTTATTTAACAAGGGTGACAACATTTAGCAAATGACAAAGCTTATCTTCCATGAGGCCCTCAAAATATAAGAATAATACAAATGATTGAGTTATATATCGTATTAATTCTAATAAACACCCATACTCTAATAAATGCCTCCCTGCCTCTTTTCCGAAAATACAGTAGAACTTCAATGGCTCGAACCCTGATGGCTCGTTAATCCTGTCTGCCTAGAACTCTTTCATTGGTCCCTAGAGGTCACTTTATATAGAAACTAACCCTGGATGGCTAGACCCACCCTTGGCAAGAACTAATTTTTATAGTCTCAAGCCTGTGCGAGCCAATGAAGTTCTACTGTACTGTTACGTTAAATTGCATGAATTCCTATTTGCTTCTCTGGATATGATAGCACCATGAAATGGGGTCTGCTCCTAACAGAAATTTGCTCCTACAGAAGCAAATTCTTTCCTTTAAGAGTTGACCCCTACTGAGAAGGCAGGCAAAAATAGTACAGTTACCTCCTCTGAAAGTATATCATCAGCTTTATATTGCTTGTTAGAGATATTTTGATAGTGGCTGATTTACTACACTTCAGCCTCCAAATAATGCCCCCCTTTCCCCGAAATGCAATGCCCCCAGGGTATTTAATAGGAATAATACGGTTTGTACATTCAAACTCAAAGTCAAGAGACTTCAAGAACAGTGTATCTGTAATCCATTCACCTCATAGACTTCTTCCTATGTACCAGTCTGTGCCTATCCCTGTTTGACTTTAGTGTGAAAGCCTTCCCACAAACCTCACACTGATATGGCTTCTCTCCTGTATGTACTCTATAATGTCTAATTATATCCGCATTGGATGTAAACGATCTTCCACAAACTTCACAATCAAAAAATCTGACTACTCCTGGGCGCGCTATGACCTCTCTGACATAACCACCTGAAAATTAAGAAAAATACTGTATTTCCTCACATTAACCAGGCCCTGCACAACAATGCTATTCATTGCTGTGCTATTTTGCATATATATAAGGCTATTACATCTCGTGCAAACTAGAAAATGTGTTTATGAAACACTATGCCCCTAACCATATGCTTGCCTCTAAAGAAGGCTCATCTCATAATGTTTGTACCTTTGTACCATTGGCTTCAATGCACTAAGTCGAAAAAGGGGCTTAACTGAAAAGCCAAAGTAGACATGCGATTCGTAGCCGCGGCTTATGGGCCAATATTATTGAGCCGGTAACCAGGCTTTTTTATTCAAGTTAATTCCCTTGAAATTTGTATATACTTGCAAAAAAGTACCTTCGACTAATAAAAAAATACTTTTTTTGCACTAGCGACGGCGTCGGCTACAAAAACAACTCTAACCAGCCTGTGCATAATTATTATTATCTTTTTGCGAGTCAAATTCTTTCCAAATTTATGCTTCTTTGAAAATAAACAGTGACTTTACTTAGCAAAGCCTTCTCCCATGCGTCAGCATGTGTATGTGTATATACAAGGTCGCCCCTGGCCAAATTAGGACACATGCTAATTATCGAAGATTTCTAAAAACATGATCAGTGTTCACACCTTGGCAAGACAATCTACGCTTTGTTTGATAACTTTTGACAGCAGTGCATGAATATTGGATAATCATGGACAATAAATGGTATGACACTTGGCTGAAATCCAAGTAACTATGTCATTATACATCTGTAACTATGTCATTATACATCTGCCAGTTGTGTTTTTCGGACCAATAACAATGTGCCTTATGCCAACTGAATCGGTTTTTAGAACTCAAATTCGGTCTGAACCAACAAAAGATTTCTGTAGCCCTGCTCGGTAGTGTAATGGAATCGCTAGTCAAAGATTCATTAAGGCCTGACTTCACGTCGCCTTAAAACACAGACTAACTTTTAGTTACTGAATATTTTACCTTTACTGTAATGCAGCACTAGTCATTGATTAGTGCTTAAAACATGTTTTAAGGCGACGTGAAATCGGGCCTAAGTCTTATAGTAAGTACTCAACAAAATCACTTAGGGGAATATTTTTTATTGAAAAAATGTGGGACGCTTTTGCACTACAAAAACTCCCCACATTTTTTCAGCAGAAAATGGCAGTGTTTTTATGTACATTACCTTTGATAATCTAACATCTGTTACTAACGACGTGGTTAGTTTTGAATAATGGGACCATGGACTCATTAAGTAGTTACAGTTACTGTCATGAAGTTTGAACAAGTTTGTCTTGCTGTCAGGTAATGGGATTTCAAGTTGCTGATGGCAAACAATGAGACCCTGATCAGAATGCTCATTTTAGGTAAATGAGTACACTTTCAGGGGAAGCAACTGTGCTCTTTTCATTTGTCTCCCTTCTCAGTGAGGGTCAACTCATTAAGAAAAGAATTGGCTCTGCTCCTTGAGAAGCAAATTCTTTCCTGTAGCAATAGACTTCTTTTTGGTTAGGTTTGTCACCCAGGGAAGCAAAGAGGAGGTCACAAAAATTGTGTCCCTTAGCAAAAATAGTGGAAATAAAAGGTATACCAATACTCCTTGAGGTGTATTTTGAACGGAGTGTATACTATTTGCTATTAAAGCAATTCCATCTTGATATTCTGGATCACCACATATTCAATAAAAGCACCGCAGGCACTGCATGATACCCGCCACTGCTGTGCATCCTAACTTATTTTTTGAGATATATAATAGCTAAAGAGCCACAGAACTGAGATAGACAGAGATATGATGTCCTTACTGTAAATAAATATTAATATAAACCACCCAACAACGTGGAGCATTCTGACCAGTGTAGATTTAGATCAGGCTGTAAAGCATTTCTTTGAGCTGAGAGACTCTGTTTCCTATTCTATGGTGTTAAACATATCAGTGAAGTTTCATTCAGATATTCCATATAGTATAGGAACTACAAGTCAAAAAACATTTTTTCAGATCTATCAAGGGGGAATACTCATTAACTGGAAAGGTAAGAGTGATGGTTCTTTGTCACAATATGTAACCTTTGATGTGAAACATACCTATGAAGTTTCGTTCAGATATTCCATATAGTAAAGGAACTACAGATAAAAAAACGTTTTTCAGGTCAATCAAGGGCGGATAACTCACAAACCGGAAAGATCAGAGTGACAGTTCCTAGTCACTCTATGAAGCCTTTGATGTGCAACATATCTGTGAAGTTTTATTCAGATATTCCATATAGAAAGGGAACTACAGGTCAAAAACCATTTTTCAGACCTATCAAGGGCAGATAACTCATGAACTGGAAAGGTAAGAGTGATGGTTCTTTGTCACAGTATGTAACCTTTGATGTGAAACATATCTGTAAAGTTTCATTTAAATATTCCACATAGTAAAGGAACTACGGGTAAAAAACATTTTTTAATTCAATCAAGGGCGGATAACTCACAAACGGGAAAGGTAAGAGTGACGGTTCTTAGTCAAAATATGTTACCTTTGATGTGAAACATATCTGTGAAGTTATATTCAGATATTCCATATAGTAAAGGAACAATAGGTCAAAAACCTTTTTTCAGACCTATCAAGGGCGGATAACTCACAAACTGGGAAGGTCAGAGTGACGGTCCTTAGTCACAATATGTAACCTTTGATGTGCAACATATCTGTGAAGTTTCATTCAGATATCATGAACAGTAAAGGAATAACAGGCCAGAAACCATTTTTCCAATACGAAAAAGGGCAGTAATTCCGTTAAAAATGGACGGATTTTGCCCATTAACAATCCCATACCACTCATCGCCAATAACAATATGTATGCAAAATTTGAAAACATTCCGTGAATAAATACTCAAGTTATCGATCGGAAATGGTGAGCACGGACGGACGGACGGACGGACGGACGGACGGACGGACACCGAAAGGTATAACATAATACCCCGCCACTAAAGTGTGGCGGGGTATAAAAATGGCTCTGCAAGTCATATAGGAGCCGTGACACAATAAAACCAACAAAGTGGCATGGGCACCCAGCAAAGACTCAGATCAGCCTGGGCATCCGCTCTGTATGATCTGAGTCTTTGCTGCCCGCATGGACGTATCCTGCGGAATGGGTATACTGTAGGAGGAAGCAGCTCTTGTCATTTTCTTTTAGTTTAAACATATTTATTGTATCATAAACTGTACATGATCACAATATAAACATGATACAAACAATTGGATCAGAACGAAAGCATAAATGCTTATTTAGTTCTTCTCCTCTTCTCATTTTCTTTTATGCCTCCTGTCTCTATGGGGTCAATTCTTAGAGAAAATTTTACTCCTCTAGGAGCAGATTCTTTCCTTTTAAAACAAGAATTCCGCGGAATGCTATGTCGCACCTGCCTTATGCTTTCCTAGTAGTAGATACCATGGTTAGAGGAAAGTGTACACTAGGTCTGATGAATTTATGTAGAAATTTGAGCAAATTGGACTTACAAACTAGAAAAGATGCAGTTCTATACATAAAGCTACTAGAAAAGATGCAGTTCTATACATAAAGCTCTACAGTCAACAGAGTTAAAAATATAGGTTAAAGGTATTGAGTAGTCAAACAATCGAGGACACCAGCTTGTGAAAACATTTTATGCCATGTCTGATGATTGTAGGTGGTATAGTTAGTGAGAAATGGACTTGAATGTTCTTGTCCATATAATCATGAATGCCAGGTTGACATAAAATTTATAAGGTCAATAGAGCATAATATAAAGGTCAAGGATACAAATAATAGCAGCATCCCAGGACAATCTTCAAGCCAGGTTTGATGATTACACCCATTGTATTTAAAGAGAGATGGACTCAAACCCTAAGGTCGACACAATTTTGGATGTGAAATTTTACAAAATCAGTAGCATGTGAAATACATATCAAGGGCTGAAACAAGTGCATTAATCCTCGAGTTCATTCAAAGATGAAACTTTATACCAGGTTTGATGATTCTAGCTCTCATAGATTGTCAGAGAGAAATGGACTTCAATGATAAGGTCAATTTAATTTTGTAAGTAAAATTTTACGAAGTCAGCAGAGCATGAAATATGGGTCAAAATAAGTGCAACAATCCTCTAGACCAACCTAAATAGAAACTTTATACCAGGTTTGATGACTGTAGGTATCATAGATCGAGAAAAACCGGCCAGTATATGCTAGGGTTGACGTAATTTTTGACGTAAAATTTTACTAAGTCAGCAGAGCATAAAATATAGGTCAAAGGTCAAAATAAAGGCAACAGTCCTCTAGACCATCCAAAGAAATAACTTTATACCAGGTTTGAAGATAGCAGGTATCATAGATGGAGAGAAATGGACTTAAACACTAGGGTTGACGTAATTTTTGGCCTAGAATTTTATGAAGTAATCAGAGCATGAAAAATAGGTCAAAGGACAAAATAAGTGCAAGGTTCCTCAAGACCATTCTAAGAAGAAACTTTATACCAGGTTTGATGAACGTAGGTATCATAGATTGAGAATAATGGACCCGAACGCTAGGGTCGACGTAATTGTGGATGGACGGATGGCACAGAATTTTACGAAGTCATTAGAGCATGAAAAATAGGTCAAAGGTCAAAATAAGTTCAAGGTTCCTCGAGACCATTCTAAGAAGAAACTTTATACCAGGTTTGATGAATGTAGGTATCATAGATTCAGAATAATGGACCCGAACGCTAGGGTCGACGTAATTGTGGACGGACTACCGGACGGACGGACGGACGGACTGACGGAAAAGTGAACTCCTATATCGCACCTTGCTAAAGCAGGTGCGACAAAAAGACGCCTTTTTCAAAGGGTTTCATTCTTCAGGGAAGTAAACAGGAATTCACACACATTTCAAAACATGAAGGTGTACACATCAGGGACTTTTCTATCTTTCTGAACTTGGGTCCAGGGGCTGTTAAATTTGGGAAAAACAGCACAGGAATCATCAAAATTGGGAAAATTTGACTGGAAGATAAAAACAAGATCTCTGTTTTAAAGTCAGTCAAAATCATAATAAAGTAAAGCTTTAACATGTTGAACTATTTTGAATTTGCTTTTATTACAATTATGGATGAATAATTACTACAAATGTGAATGTTTACATTATTTGTAGACATTGCTGTCCTGCGGCTCAGTTTTCATTTAACATGAGAGTTATTACAGGCATCTTAATATTTATTTGTAGACATTGCTGTCCTGCGGCTCAGTTTTCATTTAACATGACAGTTATTACAGGCATCTTAATATTTAGCTTTAAAATTGCATTTTTCCTGTGATTTTGGATCTTCTAAGATCCTGTTATTGTTAATGTGCTTAACACTGTTTAATCAGTAAGTTTTTACACCAAAGTCATTGCCATTTATTTACATCATTGCCATTGACGTCATGTGACGTTGATGTCATTATGTTTCATTGTTTACAAATATGTTCCTTGAGAAAGGTTGTAATAACCGAAACCAGTCGGGAATAAAATAAACAGAACTACTTGGAGTTTGATCTCTTTTACAAAACTAATGTTTACATCTGTTACTTTGCTAAATTTTTTTTGTGAAACTTATTGTATTGGCCCAGATACTGATCCTCGGACAACTCAGAGCCAATACAGCAGTCTGAGGACCTGTAACTGGGCCAATACAAAATTTCTTGATTAATAAAATTATCATAAATGACACACTGCAAATATTATAATCTTGTACAGCAGAACTTCAGTGGCATAAACCCTGATGGCTTGTTAACCCTGCCTGACTAGAACTCTTTCTTTGGTCCCAAAAGGTTACGTTATATGGAAACTAACCCTAGACGGCTAGAACTACTCTTGGCTGGATCTAATTTTCATAGTCCCAAGCCTGTTCAAGCCAATGAAGTTCTACTGTATTACAAATACAGTGAGGTTTTCCAGCTTTGAATTAGGATAAATCTGAGTGAACAATGTCATAAAACTCCTGGTTTAGTCTCATCTGTGTTTTCACTAATGTGCACAGGCATTTCAATCCAAAAAATTAAAAAATAAGAACAACAATAACAGAAACACAATTTAAGCCTACAATTTTGTTCAAGGCCACACAACTTAAAAACCATTAGGCATGGATTCTCTTTCTAAACAAAAACAAGTCTGACAACATTCGTGTTACATTCAAGTTTTTTCATTTCTGTGTAATAATCCTACACACGTTTTGTAAAACTATTTTTCAGCAAGAACTCTCAGGTCTTACAGTTTCACAATAGTATTTTTTATGTTATACATGTATGTTATAAGAGCTCATCCTACAACAGAGCTCGCAATAAGGTAATGCTTTGGGGCTTTGAGGATAATTCTGAGATAATTTTCTTACCTCTAAATAAAAACATATGATGTGACCCCTAATTAGAACGGTCTCCATGAGACGGTTCCAATGAAGGGTCACAACATATGTTTTCTTATGAAGAAATATGAAAAACTATCCTGAAATTTTCTCTTTTTCCCCTTCTAATCCTGAGCTAATCCTGAGCACTCAGAGTCTCTTACATGGGCGGTATCACCATGTCACATTTCCCCCTTATCTCTGGAGGTGTAAAAACCTATGAGCCCGCAGATTTCCTTTCTGGGCAAAGCCCTTCCCGCAGAGGTCACATTTGTAAGGCTTCTCGCCAGTATGTGTTCTCATATGTCGTATCAGATCAGCATTGGAAAGGAACTGTTTGCCACAGGCATTACAAGGGTGACGTTTCCTGGAATCTGAAGACGTAACTGAGCCTTGTGAATAGGGATATGCTGCTCCATAGGAGTCACCTGAAACGAAATAAGAAATACTGTAATTCTTTACGTACCCTGAGCCACTACACAACAATAGATATTTGGGGTCATTTTTGATGGGGATTGATTGATTTGTTGCTTTATGTCCACAGTATGGTCATGTCGGGATGGTCAGTTAACCTATCCACACTATTCCTGGGCAGGCTTTAATAGACCTCCTAAGTGGTTAACCAGTAGTAAGGCTCATATTTTGCCAGTAACTGACAACTGCCCTTCTTGAATTAGCGGAAGGAGAAATGAAAGTATGTGGCCAGACCGGGTATCAAACTAAGAACCTCTGACTTATAAGTCAGGTGCCCTACCAACTGTGCTATGGGCTCAGCGAAAATCCATCTTAAAGCTGAATAAATAGGGTGAGCTGAAACATGACAAAACCAACAATGTGGCATGTGCTAATAGGGTGAGCTGCAGCATGAAGAAACCAACAGTGGCATGTGCCCCAGGCTGATCCGAATCTTCATGTGGGGCACATGCCACTTTGTTGGTTTTGTCATGTTGAAGCTCACCCTATTTATGCAGCTGTAAGATGGATTTTTCCCTTTCCAAAATGGCCCCAAATATCTAATCAGTCTTGTGTACCGTAAAACTCTAAACAAGAGGGCCAAGTGGCCCTGAATCGCTCACCTGAGCAAAAAGGTTAAAGGTCAAACTAGGGTAATCATTTGAACAAACCTGATAGTTTGCAACAATTTTCAAATGGTTCTGAAGAAGATATTTGAATATTTTTTTTTATGTATTGCTATGGTTCAAACCCAGGACCCCCTGGGGTGGGGCCATTTTGGACCCTGAGGCCATCATTTGAATAATCTTGGTAAAGGACCACTAGGCAATGCTACATACTAAAAGGACCACTAGGCAATGCTACATACTAAATTTCAAGCATCGGAGCCAAGTGGTTCTGATGAAGAAGATTTTTTAATATTTTTCTATATATTTCTATGGTTCAAACCCAGGACCCCCTGGTGCGGGGCCATTTTTAATCCTGACATCATCATTTGAATAAGCGGGGTAAAGGACAACTAGGCAATGCATCATACCAAATTGCAAGCAACCGCTCTAAGGGGCTCAGGAGAAGAAGATTTTTAAGTATATTTAATTTCGAACCCAAGACTCCCTGCCCCAGGGCCATTTTGGATCCCAGGGCAACCATTTATATATTCTTTGTAGGAGTCCACCAGGCAATGCATCATACCAAATTTCAAGCATCAGAGCCAAGTGGTTCTGATGAAGAAGATTTTTGAATATTTTTCTAAATATTTCTATGGTTCAAACTCAGGACTCCCCGCTGCGGGGTCGTTTTGGACTCTGGGGCCATCATTTGAACATACTTGATAAAGGACTACAAGGCAATGCTACATATTAAATTTCAAGCATCTGAGTCTTGCGGTTCTGAAGGAGAAGATCTTTTAATATTTTTCTATGTATTTCTATGGTTCAAACCCAGGACCCCCTGGAGCGGGGCCATTTTAGACCCTGGGATCATCATTTGGACAAACTTTGTAAAAGACCACCAGGCAATGCTACATACCAAATTTCAAGCATCTATGCCAAGAGGTTCTGAAGAAGAAGTTTTTTGAATATTTTTCTATGTATTTCTATGGTTCAAACCTAGGACTCCCTGTCGCCGGGCCATTTTGGACCCTGGGGCCACCAGTTTAACAAACTTGGTAAAGGACTATTAGGCAATGCTACAAATTAAATTTCAAGCCTCTGAGCCTTGCGGTTCTGAAGAAGAAGATTTTTGAATATTTTTCTATGTATTTCTATGGTTCAAACCCAGGACCCCCTGGTGCAGGGCCATTTTGGACCTTGGGACCACCATTTGAACAAACTTGGTAAAGGATCAGTAGGCTATGCTACATACCAAATTTCAAGCATCTGAGCCATGCAGTTCTGAAGAAGAAGATTTTTGAATACTTTTCTATGTATTTCTATGGTTCAAACCTGGGACTCCCTGCCCCGGGTCATTTTGAACCCTGGGGCCACCATTTGAACAAACTTGGTAGAGGACCACTAGGCAATGCTACATACCAGATTTTAGGCATCTGAGCCAAGCAGTTCTGGAGAAGAAGATTTTTGAATACTTTTCTATGTATTTCTATGGTTCAAACCTGGGACTCCCTGCCCCGGGTCATTTTGGACCCTGGGGCCACCATTTGAACAAACTTTGTAGAGGACCACTAGGCAATGCTACATACCATATTTCAAGCTTCTGAGCCAAGCAGTTCTGGAGAAGAAGATTTTTAAGTATATTTTAGTTTCGAACCCAAGACCCCCTGCCCCAGGGCCATTTTGGACCCTGGGGCCACCATTTGAACAAACTTGGTAGAGGACCACTAGGCAATGCTACATACCAAATTTCAAGCATCTGAGTCAAGCAGTTCTGGAGAAGAAGATTTTTAAGTATATTTTAGTTTTGAACCCAAGACCCCCTGCCCCAGGGCCATTTTGGACCCTGGGGCCACCATTTGAACAAACTTGGTAGAGGTCCACTAGACAATGCTTCATACCAAATATCAAAGCCCTAGGCCTAGTGGTTTTAGAGAAGATGTCATTTAAAGTAAATTGTTGACGCCGCACGACGGACGACGCACGACGGACGACGCACGACGGACGACGGACACTGGGTGATTACAATAGCTCACCCTGAGCCTATGGCTCAGGTGAGCTAAAAATGGGACACATAAAATAATTACCATAACTGTCCTAAATATGGAACAGTTTGGTTTAACAATGCAGTAATGATTCTAAAAGCTGCACTAGGAATGGCAAACAGTGTGGACCCTGATCAGACTGCTCCTTTTGGAGCAGTCTGATCTGGGTCTGCACTGTTTGCTCATAACTCATACCTATCTGTCCCAATATTCAGAGTTTTTTCGGTAATTCTGCTACCTTCCAAAACAATCACAAAAAATCAAACTCCTAAGCGGAGCCCAAGTAGCAGTGGGTTAAGCGCTGGCCTGCTGATCTAGCAGCTAGTACAGGGTTTGAGCCCCGCTGTAGGCGGTGATCTTTTCTATCGTACACAGGGTTCCATTGCACTCAGCCTTTCATTATCATTCACCCATCTTCCAGATATGACTGAAATACTGTTGAAAAGGACGTAAAATCGCAAGTCATCCATCCATCCATCGTCATGTAAGCTGACCAGATAATATGTAAGACAGAATGTAGATTTTTGAGACTGTTTCGAAAGGGAAAAACTCTGTCTCAGGAAACAACAAATACCATACTGGGACATGGTGCTCTATTACTATAAATATTGTTTCATTTACCTGAAAAAGAAGACTTCACTACTGTATTTAACCCTTTTAGCGCACTGTATGCTTAACATTTTCAGAATGGCATTAAAGGTAGGTTCCTGTACTTTGGAATGCATCATAATTTTGATGATTGTTCATTCAAGTTATTGGAAAGCACTTATAAAAGGGAATGAATAAGTTTCACTAAAAAGTGTAAATCAAAAGAATATTAGAAAAGTTGTTTTGCAAGGGATTTCCTAACTCTGCTTCGCACACCAGTTAGCGCTATTTTTAGTTCGCGCCAAAAATAGATAACGTGGCTGACGTCATGCTGCATTGCATTTTGGGATAGTTTTAACCCATCCGCCATGCCAGGACCTCTAGGAGAGCTCACGGCAAGGGAAAATTGACCTTTGAAGAATGGCACCAGAAATCGCCCACTTATAGACATAATAAACATAGTTATTTTTAGAACTGGAATTCCAACGGAAGAAAATAAACCGAAAGGGAAAACGACTATTTTCTTCAACATCTGACGAGTTTCACAGTAGCAACAAATTCAGAAAAATATGAGAATTCATTACTGCTCAGAAAAAGACGAAATTATTTTGTGGACATAATTGTCATCTCTAGTCCAGGAACTTACCTTTAAATACTTGCAACAGTCTTTCTTCCTAATTAGCGCACATTTCAAAGAATTATTAGATAAAGCATTTGATGTTTAAAGCCTCGGAGACAAGCTGCTTACAATCAAGAAGGATGGAGAAGCTTTGTAAGTGAAAACTGAAAGAAAGCTCATTTACTGATCATATGCCTCAGAAATTCCCATGATGTGTGCTTATTGGGGCATGTGCGCTAATTAGGTCGAATACAGTATCTGTTAATTTGCACAAACACTTCCGCTATAATGAACTGGCAAACAATCCAAGACAGATCCAACTCCTCCTGTTGGAGGAGTCTGATCATGGTCTATTATGTTTGTTCGGGCACTTCTGGCCAAATATTTGGTGTCATCACACGACAGAAATCTACATTTACATAAATCCACATAACAGAAATCTACATCATCAGATATATCTATACATATTCTTTCTTCAACATTTGCATGGGAGAATATTTCCCAGAGAAGTTACCGTAATGACTCTAAATATTCGGTCAGACAGGTCTGAGCAAACATTGTAGACCCAGATCAAACTGCAGTTTGATTAGGGTCTACAATGTTTGCCATTCACTAAGCATCATTTGGATGCATTATCATGTGTATAATCCACTTCCTAAGAATTTTTTAACAATAATTGTCTAACTTTTGGGTGTCCAAAATTTTAGAGTCATTACGGTAGTCATCACAGAACCACAAGAAAATTATTAAGGTGGTGATAATCACAGATTTGGGGTGAAGACAAAAATCTGCATAAAATGCTGAAAATACAACAGGTCTTTCCAAAATTTCCAAAAAAAGGCAAATGCCTTTTTTATGTTGTTCCCCACAATTTAGAATCCCAAAATGCAAGATTTGTTGATTATAAAATGGGTTCATATAAGCATGATAAGAAAGGATGTAAGGGAAATTTTCTATGCAAAAATCTAAACAAAAAACATTAATGAAAATTGTATTTGGTCTGAAGGTTCTTAAAGGCATAAAGAAGTGCATCCCAGCAATTGTTTTTTTCCAACTCTATCACACATAAAAATGTATGTTGTGACCCCTTATTAGAACCCCCCTCACCAGAGGGTTCTAATGAGGGGTGACAGCATGTTTTTGTTGAGAAACAGAAAAAGAAATTCAAAATTATCCTCAATACCCACCCTTATCTGCAGCTCTGTCTATTATGGTTAAAGAAATGTCTCCCTGTGCAAAATATTACTTCCCTTATACAGTGATTTTGGGAGGTTCCCACATTTACGTTTATTTATTTATTATTTTTTTTTTTTTTTTTTTGTCTTACAGGGATGGGACTCTGAGATCTTCATTCTTAATGGCCTGATATCAGATGTGTAGGGTTTCTCTGTAGTATGGACCTCAATTCCACTTCAGACACACTTTAAAATGTACAGATCTATTTTCTGGCCATATACTGCTTAGGAAAAATTTGCCATCCTTTGCACAACTTCCACACCCTACCGAAGAACCAAATAAGCAATTTGCTTTTGTTCCAATCCTTATATATTTTGTATGTTGTAATATTTTATGTTATATGAAAAACAAGAGCTGTCGCCTGACAGCATAGCTCGCCTGAATTGGTGCTTGCCCATCACACAGTCCCTATGGTGGTGTGGTTGGTTGGTTGATTTGATGCTTAACGTCCAAGGTAAACAACTAAGGTCATGTCGGGACGGTCAGTTAACCTAACCACACTATTCCTGGGCAGGCTTAGACCTCCTAAGTGGTTAACCAGTACTAAGTGCACATACTTTCGCCAGTAACTGACAACTGCCCTTCTTGAATCAGCGGAAGGAGAAACGAAAGTATGTGGCCAGACCGGGATTTGAACCCAGGACCTCTGACTTACGAGTCAGGTGCCCTACCGATTGCGCTACCTGGCCCGGCCGAATATGGTGGTGTGGACTGCTATGCATAAAACTTCAGGCAAGCATGTCCATAATGACAACACATTTATAAACAAAAGCTATCTCAGAAATAAGTGTTAAATAAAATTAGAATAAAAAAAAATCCACATGAAATTTCAGAGTCCATGAGCTTAAGGTCAAAGAACCTTAGGTAGGGGGAGGGGGGAGGAAGGATGTATCAAAACCCTGAACCATTATCTAACATCAGTCCAAGTATTAGTATCAACTGAGTCCATCGTGGCACTGTGAAATTATGTCTTCATAAATATAAAACTTTAACCAAAATCTTTAAGACAAAATTCTAAGTCGATGACCTTGACTTAAAGGTCATCCAATGGAATAAGTATATAGTATTTTTGTAAAAACTCAAAAAAGTGTCTAACATCAGTTCCAGTGTAAACTATATCTCTGCCAAGCATTATGAATCAGTATGCAATTAGAAAACTTCAATAAAGACAAAAATTTCCTAAGTCCCTGACCTTGACATCAAGGTCACTGAGCAGGGTTGGGGTAGTTTTCTGTAAAACTTTGGACTAATATATAAATACAGTGCAAATATCAAAAGAATTCATTCATGGGTTCAGGAGATATTGGGCTTTAAAAACTTTAACCAAAACATTCAATCAATAAAAAGACAATTTTCTAAGTTCATGACCTTGACATCAAGGTCACTGAGGGGGATGGGGGTAGTACCTTGGAAAACTTTAGACCAATATCTAACTACAGTGCAAGTATCAAAGGAATCCATCTATGGGTTAAGGAGATATAAGGCTCTAAAAAAATTTAACCAAAACATCCAGTCCAAAAAACTCCCAATTTTCTAAGTCCATGACCTTCACATCAAGGTCATAGAGTGGGGTGGGGGTGGCACCCTGTTAACTTTGGACCAATATCTAACTACAGTGCAAGTATCAAAAGAATCTATCCATGGGTTAAGGAGATATAGGTCTTTAAAAAACTTTAACCAAAACATCCAATCCGGACGCCGACGCAGACGCCGACGCGGACGCTGACGCGGACGCCAAGGTGACAACAATAGCTCTTCCTGAACTTTCGTTCAGGCGAGCTAAAAAAAAAAAATAAATATGTTTAAACTAAGCCCTTTACTAAATGAGACAGCACTTATGTTTCAACAAACTTCCTAATAAAAGGGGAAAAATGTTTCCAAATTATAACCGACCAAAACCTACAGATTACAGTACAGAATTGCTTTCATTTGCCTCCTCAACCTGTACACAAGAGAATTGCCCCCATTTGTCAATACTTATGCCCCTTACCTATATAACTAAAGGGAGTTAATCAAGAATTGTTCTCCAATTTTTTTCCCTTAGGAAGATGCACATATCGATGAGACTCAATGTTTTTCTTTCCAGAAAGCGCAGGAATAAGGTTTTTCACCAGTATGGATGTGGATATGCTGTATTACGTGCACCCTCAAATGTCCCTTACCTATGTTGTTAAAGGGAACAAATCCAGAAATTTCTTTGTTAGTTTCCCTTAGGAAGATGCACATATCGATGAGACTCCATGTTTTCTTTCTGGCTGAAGGATTTCCCACAGAAATCGCAGGAATAAGGTTTTTCACCAGTATGGATGCGGATATGGCGTATCAGGTGGGCCCTTGAATTGAAATTCTTTCCGCAGAAACTGCACACATGGATTTTTGGTGCCATCTCTTGTGGTACTTGACGGTATGCTGGTTTTCCTCCTTCATCAAATAACAGGGGTATCTGACCCTGACCTGGAATAGTAATAAAATACCGTAATGTGCTTATATACTGGGACACCTAAAAATAATGAATTTTCCATTTGGGACAAATGGAAAATTAATTATTTTAGGTGTCCAATACTTAAGCACATTAGGGTATTTCTGTAATGCGTAAGAGAATGATCCAGTCTACCTGCTGCTAGTTCAGGTAAGTCTAAAAGCAGAAAGGTTTTTCATCATTACAGCCCTGCTACAAGAAAATTTTCTCATGGCGAATTTTCTTCTGGTGAAAATTTACTTTGTGATCAGTAGTTTGATATAACAGGAGCTGAAATTAATAAAAAAAAATAGAAAGTGTATCTATTCTATATTCTTCGATATATTAAAGAGAGAACTTTGAGATATCAGTGTTTGAGATATCTAGAGTTGAATGTAATTGCCACTGTCACAAAGATGTAATGCAGAGGGTCAGATCAAGTTACTTTAATAATGATACAATTTTTTATCATTTTATCGGATTTATTGACATCAAATACGAAGTCAAGAATCTTACACATGTAAATAATCTCACATTTGTTGAGGTTATCTCATTCGACTCATTCATCTAGTTCCTGCACCTACAAATCATAATAGGAACAGAGACATCTGATGCAGGAACTCAAACAATAGCCTGGCCCATGTTATAAAACTTGACTACATTCTCAAACTCAAAATAAAGCACACTGATTGGATGCTTCCAAGCACATGCTCATAAGCAGCCAATCAGTGAGCTTTATTTTGAGTTTGAGATTATTCTCAAGTTTTATAACTTATAACCTGGAACCCTGGTTTTAATAGGTTGGTGATAGGAAACAAGAAAATGTCAACAGAGTGATTTAGTTTTTTGTATCCAATGGCAGAATTATCGCAATGTGAAGAATGTATCAATCTGAATACTGTATAACACTAATATTTGGCAGCAGCAAAATTTGGCACTTTCAATAAATGGACCTTTCGGCATTTTTTTTTTTTTTTTTAAATTATTATTATTATTATTATGCCAGATTCATGATTTCTGATGATAAAAGAGATTTCCCAAAAGTTCAGGTAAAGTGTTTGATACATATATCTCTGTGTATGAATTTATGTCTTTACAGTACCTTAGATAAGCTTTTGACCCAATTGGGTATTTACCCACTCACTTTTCATCCAATTGGGTATTTACCCACTCACTTTTCATCCAATTGGGTATTTCAGTTTTGAATTGGGTATTTGAAATTTCGAAGGGCTAGTGAAATGGGTATCCACACATTTCAGATTGGGTATTTTTGGATGAGATACTGTCTTTTTAACAGTATCTCATCATATTGCCATTCCAAGTAATGCTGATATCTAAAATGGTTTTAGGCTATTTCATACCCCTAAAATCCAGTCTAAAATCACAGCTTCACAGGGTTTCTCTATCATGTTTAATTGCAAAGCAGGGTCAGGTGAAAAAGGGTGCTCTGAAGAAATGGGTTAAAAAAATGGGCTCAAAAAAACTAAGTCCAACCCTAAAAAAATGGGCATAGGTTCCCCTGTATTTTGTACATTTTTATTCATCCCCCACCCACTACCATAGGCCAATATAAAGTTTGGGCAAGAATCAGAAGAAAGAGGAAAAGGTGGGTGGAGTACAATTTGGCTCATAATGACTAAGTGTCCATGTCCAAATGCACATCATTCTCCCCTATGTTACCTTAGACAGTTAACAAAACAAATACATACCTAAATGTCCTGTCAATTTCCTCCGTCAGACCCCCCCCCCCCTCCCCTCCCGGTGAACTCCACGGGTTTGCATCAATCTCAGGATGTGTTCTGGAGGATCCTAAATCCGGATTTATCCGGAATTTTATCACCCAGCATTTGCTTTCAAACAACTTACAATGTGCAAATGAAAACAGAAGAGAGGATTACCGAATGCACGCTACTTTCACTTTCAATTTTGCCGACGAGCTGCTTTACGATTGGAGTGCCACTGAGAATGCATCATCGCATGTATTTATAGGGTCAAGAATGATATCATTCACTATGGATGTTGGATAAAACTTAGACAGGCTCTGATATCTAATTATTTGTTATTCTGTGCGTGTCCCTTCGCTTTTTCTCTGTGTTGAAGGCCACGCCATAACTGTGTATTGTGTCTTGCCTTTACACACAACTGGTTTCCCGTATACATCACTCGGATTACATTCATTGCACATGACGCGGAGAACCAGCGCAAAGTCGTAGAATTTCACGTTGTATAATCAGTTCTCATCCCGCTGGAGAAACACCGTTACGCTCCGGCGGATCACCGAATTGCGTAAAGGAGATTTCAATTGCGTTTCTTTACGCTAAAAAATGATTTAAATTGCGTTTTCAAACATTCAAATTGCGTAAATACGCGGATACGCAGCTTATCTAAGGTACTGGTCTTTATAAACAACTGTACCTTAATCCATACTTTCATTAGATTTGTTTTCAGAATATTCCACATCAATCTGAAAATTACTTTATTTCATAGCCTGTAACGTAAATTGTATCTTCTGTTTTTGAATCTGGACTTGTCCGTTTTATTCAAGGGGTGGGAAGAAAAAACTGTAAACACTGTCAATCACAACTAAAGCACTCCTTGGTAATAGCCTAAAAAATGAAGACCCTGAACAATTTGCCCAGCTATGTAGACTGATTTTAATATTTACATATGCACTTGGATTAAGGTTCCTTTCACATGACACAAATCATATGAGCCACTTCAAGACAAAAATCAACAAAGTGGCATGTGCACTCAGGAAAGACTAAGATCAGCCTGGGCATCCACCCAGTTTGACCAGAGCCTTTGCTGTGTGCTTGAAGGGTAGCCAAGGGTCTAAGCTACCTCCATGCCAACAGCAAAGACTCTGATCAGACTGGGCGGATGCCCAGGCTGATCTGAGTCTTCGCGTGGCTCATATGCCACTTTGTTGGTTTTGTTGTGTTGCTGCTCACATATATAATATAGTGTACACATTCCCATGATCCTAAACTCCAGTCTCCTCTGGAAGATGAGATAGTTTATGTATCTGCATGTTTCCTTTCTGTGTGAATGACTTGTTACAAATTCTACAGAAGTATGGTTTCTCTCCTGTATGTATCCTCACATGTCGATTCATGTCCCATTTTGTTTTAAAATATTTCCCACAATATGAACATGTGTAGTCTTTCCTATGACTAACTGCTGTCCTCTTCTCCTGGCTGCTGGAATAGCCGAATGCTCCCTCAGTATACCCTGCAAAAATTGGAAGCCATTGTTACTATGTTCCTGTATGTTTGTTTCTGTTTTTGTTTTTTTTCTTCTTCTTTTAAAATCCCAACTCTTTGTTAACTCATATTTGTACTGAACTTTCTTACACTAATTCTGGAAATCTTCTATCAAAATGATACATAGATTTCAAATAAGCATGCGAAGGTTTCTTAACACACATTATGTCCCCAACTTCTTTATCTCATGCAAGCAACTATCTAGACACCAAGTTATTTCTCCTAGCTAAAAAGTCCATCTGTAGTGGAAAATTTTTTGATTTTGCAGTCTGACTGACTAGCGTCAATCAGTTCAGTGCATAATTTAGGTCTTTTGAAACTCAAATCTGCTGACTATCCTTAAATGGAATGTTCTGCCTTGAATTGTATTAGTCCATCCATCAAAATCTGAGGGGTTATTTCACTGGAAGAAAAAAATTTAGCAACAAGTGAAGACCCATATCAATTTGCTCCTCAGGAACAGTCTGATTTGGTGTGCACTGTTTTCAGAAACCTCAAACTTCTTGAGCATCTGAAGATTACGGTGAATGGGTACACAGCCATGATTGTCCTCCATTTTGTTTTTCCAACAGGAGACAAGTTTGGTGACTTCCTGTTTGCTTCCCTCGGTGACAAAACCCTTCTGCAACAGGATCTTCTCTTAAAGGGCATAATTTGCTCCACTGGGAGCAAATTATGCCCTTTAAGAGTTGATCCCCATTGATAAGGGTGGCAACAGTGAAATGGATGAGTTGCTTCTACTGAAAGTGTAGTAGCCATTCACCAAGTCTAACCATATAAAAGGCAGAAAAAGGAGAACAACTATTACGGCATAGAATTTGGAAAATTTATTTAACAAATTTGGAAAATTATTTAACAAATATTTCAATACCAATGATGAACTATAGCAACTCTAGTTGTGTGTATATTAACCCTTTAAGTGCCAGAGACAAAATATAGCTATCTTTGCAAACAGGGTAGATCCTGATGCACCTCATCAGGATCTACACTGTTTGCCCTCTATCCTTTGAATTCTCAATATAACATAGCTTGGATGAAACATTTTTCTAAACTTTGCAGACATACAATTTGTAGTCTGCTGTTCTGCACTTAAGGGGGATATTATCCCACCAACCACAGTTCTCAATAAGGAGGGACCTTGATGATAAATCTGGGATACTGGTAATTTCTGATACAAGGAAAAATTGGAAGGCATTGTTACTTCATAGAAAACAGAAACTCAAAAGTTTAGGAAAATGGAAGTGTACCAATTAACCTTAGGGTGTATCATGGGTACACCTCTATAATTGAGCCCCGACACAACAAAATCAACAAAGTGGCATGTGCGCCTAGCAAAGACTCAGATCAGCCTGGTCATCTGCCAAGACTGATATGAGTTTTTGCTGTGCACTTAAAAGGTAGGTAAGGGTCTTTGCTATCTCCATGCAGACAATGACTCTGCTAAGACTCAACAGATGCACAGGCTGATATGAGTCATGTCACTTTGAACTTTGTGACTTCTGTCTGCTTCCCTGGACAGCAAAGCACTTTCAAAACAGTGCCAACTCTTATAGAAAAGAATTTGCTTTTATGAGAGCAATTTTTTTCCTTTACAAATTGACCCCCATTAAAAAGGAAGATATAAAATAAAATGGCAGAGTTGCTTCCCCTGAAAGTGTACTCAATCGCCCCATGGATCCCCATTCACAGTATCCGAACTCACTGTACCAGCTCTTCCGGTTTTCATAGCATTGAATCGAGAGTACAAAGTTCGCTTACAACCAGTAGTCAGAAATCATTATGTTTTGAGATTTTATCGAGAGACTGCTGTGTCATTTATAGTTATTCAGTTTCGATAATGTGAAGAGGTAAGTTTAATATAATTTTCTCTTCGGCATTTTACTTTATTGCCCTGTACAATGTCGTGTATGGGTGGACAGTAATGAGTACAGTATTCAAATTGCCCTTGGCATGATTCTCAAACCATTCTGAGCCTTTTCTTACATGTTTTATAAAAATCTTTAAAATAAATGGAAGGCGTTATCAATCTACAGTTTGTAAATTATGATAGTAGGATGATAGCTAGGTTTTGCACGACACAAACTCGTGTTAAATTAAGCTGTTCGGAATAAAATTTCTGTGACGGCCATGAGTTTTCATTGTACAATTTAATAAAGTAAAAGACCGAATAACTATAAATGACGCAGCAGATTCCAGATAAAATCTCAAAACCTAATGATTTCCGATTATTGGTTATAAGCGAATTTTGAACTCTCGATTCAATACTATACAAACCGGAAGAGATGGTACAGTAAGTTCGGATACTGTGCCCTTAGTCTTGGTAATAATGTCATCTTTTTCGCATTACTGTATTTATTTGGCAGTAAGACGCAACTTTCTCTCACCACAACATACCCCAAATATGTAAATCAGTAGTGTGTAGTTTGGCTATCAGATAAGCTTTTCTCTTCCAAAACAATCCCAAGAATCTAGATCTGTCTTGTAAGACAGATCTAGATTCTTGGGATTGTTTTGGACTTGTAAAATAGATCTATATTCTTGGGACTGTTTTGGACTTGTAAGACAGATCTAGATTCTTGGGACTGTTTTGGACTTGTAAGACAGATCTAGATTCTTGGAATTGTTTTGGAAGAGAAAAGCCTTTGTTTTATAAACCAATAAGTACTGTTTTTCTTCACCAATAAGACAAGGGTTTCCCATTCCCAATCTCAAAGACGTCTTGAAAAAAAAAAAAGATCTAGCTCTCTGGGATTATTTATCAGACAGTAATGCCAGCATCAACCGTTGACAACACAGAGCTCTAGCTCTAGATAAGAGGGGGTATTTGGTGATAATTAAGGATATTTTTTGTTAATTCTGCATAAAAACATATATTGTGACCCCTCATCTGAACCGTCTCGACGAGATGGTTCAGATGAATGGTCACAACATATGGTTTCGATGAGAAATAAGAAAAATTATCCTTAATTATCATCAAATACTTCCTCTTATCTAGAGCTCTGCTTGAACATCTACAGACTGCCCAGCCAACTGTGAAACCCACAGCAGACTGTTCCTCCTCTGACTGCAGTATGCTCAGAGCCTGCACTGTTGGTCAATTTTTTCTTTGCTTTATTTTGGAGGGGGAGGGGGTGGGGGGTATATGTCGGAGGGGGAGGATTTCGTTTTGAGGCGGAGGGATTATCTATTGCCTTTTTAAGTTCACTTTTTTTCTAATTTAAAAAAAAATAACTTCAATGATCAAGGTATCCAAATCTTTGTTTCAAATAGGGCCAGATTGTTCCACTAGCCTAGACTGTCTCTATGTGTCAGGAGATGTTGTGCCAGATTTCCTTTTTGAGTAAACCCTTTGTTACAATAGTCACAGACATAAGGTTTTTCACCAGTATGTATTCTGATATGTCGCTTAAAATCTCCGCTGGCCGAATTCCCCTGAAACCGCTTGGGACAGAAGGGGCATATATACTGTTTTCTTGGCCTGTCCTTCCTCCTCCTCCGGACGTCTTGGCTTGTTGATAGTGCTGAAAAACCTGAAATAAAATCAAAATATTCGCGTGATAACTCAATGTATTATATATAGCATATGGCAGTACCTCAATCATCTGTAATGGAATTTTTCCATATCACTAAGTGTTACCTTAACACTGTGGGGCTAGATGGCAATCTTAAGGTTGGAGCAGCCATGCTGTATCTCGCTTCCAGCTACTCACAGATGTTCAGCAGATGGGTGAAAGGCAAGAGAAACATGATTTTTATAGGAATTATTGAAATGAAATATATTTCATCTAAAATAACTAGCTATACATACATTATGGTTCATAAGGAGCTGCATCTCCAATGGCATCTAACCCTTAAAGCACCAGAAATTGAAATTGTTGAATTGGCAAACAGAGTAGATCCAGATGAGGTGGCTCATAATGAGCCACCTCAACTGAATCTACACTGCTTGCCCTCTAGTGTTCAAATTCACATATGATATTGCTTGGACGAAACATTTTTTGAAATTCTGCAGACCTAAAGTTTGTCATCTGCTTTTTGGCACATTAAGGGTTAGAATTATTATTACTATTAAAGTGATTGACACTAAGTCAATCAGTACACTGCCATGTTTATAAAGGGAGACAACTGTTATGACTTAAATTTCATTGTCTGCTTTTTGGCACATTAAGGTTTAGAATTATTATTACTATTAAAGTGATTGACACTAAGTCAAACAGTACACTGCCATGTTTATAAAGGGAGACAACTTTTGTGACTTTCTGTTTGCTTCCCTGGATGACAAAATGATTCCAAATTGGGTATACTCTTATAGGAAAGAGTTTGTTCCTATGTTGGTTGATATGATGCTTAATGTCCACGGTAAACAACTATGGTCATGTCGGGACGGTCAATTATAACCTAACCACACTATTCCTGGGCAGGCTTAGACCTCCTAAGCGGTTAACCAGTACTAAGTGCACATACTTCCGCCAGTAACCGACAACTACCCTTCTAGAATCAGCGGAAGGAGAAACGGAAGTATGTGGCCAGACCGGGTTTCGAACCCAGGACTCTGACTTATGAGTCAGGTGCCCTACCGATTGCGCTACGCGGCCCGGCTTGTTCCTATGTACTAGAAACACTATAACAGAAATATCAAAGCCAACTGTTTACAATATCAGCAGACTGCCCAGCCAAGTGTGAAAACCCACAGCAGACTGTTCCTTCTCTTGAGGCAGTCTGATTTGAGTCAGCACTGTTGGTCACTTTTTTCCTTTGTTTTATTTTGGAAGGAGGTGGGGAGAATGGGGATTATTTATTGACATGTATAAGTTCACTTTTTTATTTTGGAAGGAAGTGGGGAGAGGGGGGCATTATTTATTGCCATTTTTTAAGTTCACTTTTTTCCAAGTTTATAATAACTTCAATGATCAAGTTATCCAAATCTTTGTTCCATAAAGGCCAGTCTGTTCTACTAGACTAGACTGTTTCGATGTGTCAGGAGATGGACTTCCATATTTCTTTTTTGAGTAAAACCTCTGTTACAATAATCACAGACATAAGGTTTTTCCCCAGTATGTATTCTGACATGTCTCTTTAAATTGCTACTGGCTGAATTCCCCTGAAACCGCTTGGGACAGTATGGGCATATTTTCTGTTTTCTTGGCCTTTCTTTCCTCTCAATGTCTTGGCTTGTTAATAGTGCTGGAAAATCTGAAATAAAATCAAAATATTGTTATAAATCAATGAACCAGCATATGATACCTCATCATAATTAATGGAAATTTTCCATCTTTGAATTTAACCCTTTTGCACTCAGAACAGCCAAGACTCTATGGTGTTCAAAACATTGTTATAAATCAATGAACCAGCATATGGTACCTCATCATAATTAATGGAATTTTTCCATCTTTGAATTTAACCCTTTTGCACTCAGAACGGCCAAAACTCTATGGAGTTTTGGCCGTTTTGAGTGCAATAGGGTTAAAAGAATCTACTTACCAACATCACTAAAATATACAGTACTTCGATCATATGTAATGGAATTTTTCCATCTTTAAATTTAAACATATCGCCGTATCACAAAATGTTCTTTAAAAAAGCAGGATAGATGGCAATTCCTGCTGGAACAGCCATGCTGTCTCTTGCTTCCAGCTACTCAAAGATGTTCAGCAGAGGGGTGAAAGGGTGAAAGAAAGATGGTTTTTGTAGGACTAAAACAAGTAAAATATATTTCATCCAAATATCTAGCTACACATACACTACACTATATGAGTTGCATCTCCAAATTGCATCTTAACTTATTATTACTATTAAAGTGAGCAGGGAGGCAAAAAAGAAAATGGCATGGTTGCTTCCCCTTTAAAAGGGTACTTATGGTATATGTGAACAACAAAGGCTCAGACCAGCCTGCATATCAGCACAATCTGATCAGAGCCATTGCTGAGGCACAACATAAAGGCTCTTGCTAAACTGTCCTAACACTAGTTCAGGCCTCTGATGGTTGCAGATCTTTTCTGACAAGTGGATTTGTCCATCCTTATCATTTAGATGTGTCCATTTCTAGTTCTAGGGGTTTCTAGTGAATGTTTTCCAAACACTTAAATGTATTTTGCACAGAAATTCCTGATAGCATACAGTGAAGACCCTGATCAGACACCATGTTCTGCAGTGTCTCTGAGCTGGATCTTCACTATACTTAAATGTCCCATAAAGGGGTTTCCAGTCTAAAAAGAATTACGCAGCCTTTTCTCATAATGCTGTTTATATGCAGATGTTCCTATTTTCTAAGAATTGAATATAATTAGAAATCTGGAACATTATAATTATCAGCTCACCCAAAATTCAACAACTTTTCTTCCATTCACTGTTGTTTAGAACAGCTGGCTTTTAACTTTGTATTGGTGTAGCCAGGAATGAGCTGTAAGTTCTCGTTTGAGTTTGAAACCTTCACCACAGATGGAACACCAGTATCTAAATACTGATGCCTGTAAGTCTCCACTCCTAAGCACATTGCAGTGTGAAATATGAGTTCTGAGACCACTTTTTGTCAAGAATTTTTTGTTACATTTGGTACACTGAAAAGCTTGCTTTGTCAGTTCTGCTCCTTCTTTGGCAAACTCTGTGTCACCACTACATCTAGAGGAAATATCCTGTCTGGTCCGCCCTGCAATTCAGTAATATCATGTATGTACAATCCATTCCATACATTTATTTATCAATAACATCCCTGTTATTCAGTGGATAACGCCGTATCATAAAAATCGTATGACCACAATAACACTTTGGCGCATACATGCAATGTCATGACAATGCCCGTGACAACAATGCATTTTCTAATGGTAATAATATTCATTTTGAAGGAGAAAAAGTCCCATTTTAAAGGGTCATATGATAATCAGAATCTTACATTGGTGGTCATTTCAAATGAAATTTATGAAACTCACCAAAGGCTTGTTTCAAAAACTTCATATGAAACGACCATTCATATGTAAGATCCTCTATAAACACAGAAATTCAATGGCACGTAACATTATCTGACAGCAACACACAAACACTCAGGTAGCACTCTATACATTCTATGATGAGAACCAAATCTGTCAGATAATTGTAATAAGCCTCATAATAACCAGGCCCAGCTGTTCAAAACATCATTTAAAGTCTTCTACTTCATTTTTTTTAAGCAAAAAATGACAAATGCTCTTGCATACAGTACGCCTTAAATAAAACTTTTTATGTTAGTTTAAAGGCCCCCATGTATAGGGACGCCTTAATCCAGAACCAGTTACCACTAAAATTCTGTAAACTGACAAACTTGATCATCTTATTTTTGGCATGTCCACTTGCCCTATTCCATATTTATATTGAACTGTTGACTGAAAGGAACTTACTGCATGCATTTCCTGATCAGTTGGGTCCTTTGAATTAATTTCTGAGTCCAGTTGATCAACCAACATCATTAGTCTGTTAACAAATTATCACATTTTGGATGGATGACTTGTGATTTTACGTCCTTTTTCAACAGTATTTCAGTCATATCAGGACGATGGAAGGGTGATAATGAAAGGCTGTGAGCAATGGAACCCCGTTTACATTAGTCACATTTTGGAACATATTGTATTCTTTTTTTGGGGGCCGAAAAAGACATAAGGAGATTTTGCAGTGCTTCCCTTAAAGATGGTGTCTACCCCAAGGAGACTTCTCCTTAGAAACAGAATTCACTCTCTCCTAAGAAAATTCTTTCTTTAACAGTGGCCCATGTAAAAAGGTTGACCAATAATTCCAAATCAGAGAACTTTCTCTCCCTTCCTGAAAATGAATTTAAACAAATTCAAGGTTCCTGAATAAGCAGAAAAAACATCAGTTTCAGAAACTTTTATTCATAAAATATTCTGCATTTCTAAAAGATGATTTTTTCTTAAAAATAAAATAAAATCAAGTATAGATGCTAAAACAAGAATTCCGTGGAATGCTGTGTCTGGCCTATCTGGGCAATGTCACAAACAGAAATATAGGAGAAAACTTGACGAAAATCTACGCTACCTATGCCATCATTACAGAAAAGTAATAATTATCATAAACATTCTAAAAATTGTGACACCTCAAATCACTACCGTACTGTATTATAATTAATCCTAATAAACACCCCTGCTCTAATAAGCACCCTCCCTCCTCAACCGCCTCCAGGTCCGATAATAATGTTATAGATGAGGTAGCTCTTGGAAATGGGATCAACTTTTAAAGGAAAGGATTTGCTCCTAGAGGAGCAAATTATTTCCTTTAAGAGTTGACCCCCACCCCTAATACGAAGAGAGGCGAAAATGATAAGATTTACTTCCTCTGAAAGTATACCCATTAATATAGATACTATTTATTACAGGTATTTTGGCAGTGACCAAATTACTACAATTTAGGCTCTAAATAATGCCCCTTTTCATAAAATGCAATGCCCTCTGGGTGTTTAATAGGATAACTACAACTGTTCATTTTTGCAGTAATGTGTAAAATGATGCAGTTGTAATCGCATACAGTGCAGGCCCTGATTAGTCTGATTCAGATCTGCACTATTTGTTCAGATCAATCTAACCCAGTACTTAGAATTCTTACTGAATGTCTCTATATCTGCAAATTGCAGGCCAGCTGAGACAAATTCCTCATTAGGTCTGACTAAGCAAAGCAGACCTTTACAACAAGAGGCTGCAATGTGTTGTTATTGCCAAGTCACTGAAATTATCTACAGACATGTACTGAAAAGTGATATTTTTTTCCGAACACAATACTGGTCTCATTTGTAATGTACTCTCTTATGGTTCTCCATATTATATTTTAAAGTAAATTTCTTCTGGCAGATGTCACAGCTGTACGGTTTCTCTCCTGTATGTATTCGGAGATGCCGTTTCAGGTCACTGGACTGAACAAACGTCTTTCCGCATTCCAAATAATCATAATGTTTGACCATGACTGTTTGGCGCTCTCCAGAGTTGTTGATAGCCATCTGCACAAATCTTGTATTATTCTTGAGTTCCATGGCAAAATCTTGATCTGGAAAAAATGGGGGGAAAAATAATATCATAAGTGGTAATTCAGACAGACACCAGAACAAATCTCTAGCCTTGCAAACCGTTCAAGCCCCAAAAAGCAGACAACAAAATTTATGTCTGCAAAATTTCAAAAATTGTGTTGTCCAAGCTATATCATATTGTGAATTCAAAGACTATAAGGTAAACAGTGAAGATCCAGATGAGGGGGCTCACTTAAGAGCCCCCTCATCTGGATCCGCACTGTTTGCAAATTCAGCTATTTTCATCTTGGTACTTTACATGTTAACAAAATGTCAGATCTCTAGATAATACATATTATAATAACAGTAACTAGATCTGGCGTAATGTATCACGTCAAGTGGATGAGCTCATACCCTCTGATCACCCGAGACACTTGAGCCTCGGGTGATCCGATGGTATGAGCTCAGCCATGAGACGTGATACAGTACGCAAGATCAAGCTACTATTGTAATAATTTGTTTATTATATACCTTAGGGAGCAGCCAACCATTCATATTTGCGTGCGCTAATGCATCGACCCAGATTTGAACCTGCGCGGCAGAAGTATGTACTAGTCGTGAGACGAATGCTGCCGACTGAGCAATTGAGGCATGCCATTTTGACTTGTTTGTTGACATTACGTCACAAGTCCCGTATCTCTGGTTCTCGTTTCTACGATGCACGCTAAACAATGATGTGCCCCAGCTGGAACTCAGACAGAGCCTCGTTTTAAAGGATAGTGATATGGATTCAGAAAATCAGCTGGATACGGGTTTCTGTATCAGATGGTCAGAAAAAACAGGCAGTTCAAAGGGCATATCATTGATAGGTATATAATAAGGAGTATTATTGTATGATAATTCTTGGCAAGTTTTACTATTTCTCTATATAGAAACTTAAGTTGTTACCGTCACCTGAACCCTCCAACCCCCTTCCCTCATCGAGACAGATCTTATTAATCCTTCTCTTGCTAAATGCGACAATTGTTGTTTTGTTTTGGGGGGGTGGGGGTAAATCTTTTTGAGAGCCTGTCAGGCATGCTAGACACCAAGTACACCCCACCAGAACGTAAATGGGAGAAAATATAAACAAAATCAGTGAAAGTTTTGTGGACTTTACGGCTTCCTAGGTAAGGGTACCCCCATTTTAAGGTGAAGCGAACTACAAAGTCAGCAAGCAAGAGAAGGTTAAGGATTAAAACACATTGTTTTGTTGTTGTTTTGAGAATTACCACAGATTAGCTAGATAAATCTAACAAATAACTAGCACTCATGTAGAGCTCTGGCAGGTGTAATGCAACTGTCAGTTGTAACCACAGCCCACCCACCCTGGGGTAGGGAAAATGAGCCTTGTTTTTATGTTTGCATCATCCCCACAGTGCTGGACAAATGCCGTAATTTTGTTTTTTAGGCAAAATTGCATCATATAACAAATAACAGACTGTGGGGTCAAATAGCAGTGGTTTTACCAACTGTTTGCCCCCCCCCCCCCCCCCCACCTCCCCCCACAAGAGAGAAGCTTATAACAGGAATTTGCTGGAAGAAAAGTCAATCACTGCTATTTCCTGGGGGAAAGCGGGGTGGGGAGGGTGTTACAAATGACTGATGCATAACAGGACCTTCCTAGGAAAGGGTACTGTAATACACATTCATATCAAATACCATATTTCTTCTAAACACCCCCCCCCCTTCCCACTTTTTCAGTAGCCAAATAGCCAAATTCCAAAACAGATTTAAGACTAGGCCATTAAAAGGACTTCACCCTAGAGCATTTATAAGAAATATGGTACATTTTTGCGAAGCTATGTCTCATATAAGAACTTTATGATAAAATACGAAGTCGTATAATCATACATATCCTAAATTTTGGAATCTCTGTAAAGTCTTCCAAAGCATTATAACAACCATAAATATCGTAAAGACTGGGAACTACCATAAAAATTCAGAACAATAATTCCACAGAATGTGATGTCTCACCTTAAGTTCACTTTCACAAAAATTCTCTTTTTCACAATGAGTTACTGACCAGTGGAATAAACTTCCAGATTGGGTAGTCTCTGCCAATTCAATAAATCAGTTTAAGAACAGGTTGAACAGCCACTGGAAATTGTTACCAATAAAGTTCCATCCTGACTGCTATTCATATCCAAATAATGTACGTCATTTACCAGAAAGAAGACCGGAAAGGATCACAGACGCTCAAGGGTAACAGCAATCTCAACAACAGTAAGAATACTAATAACAGAGCTAAACCTGAAAACTCGACAAAAGGTTATGCAACCAACAACACTGACATTGGAAAAGTAAAACATATGTCTCTCTTCTGCTAGTTGCAGGCAAGACAAAAATGGAACATCTAAAAATATTACCATAATTTTCCTAAACTAGAAAATGTGTTTATGAAACACTATGCCCCCAACCATATGCTTGTCTCTAGAGAAGGTTCATCCAATAATGCTTGTACCTTTGCACCATAGGCTTACAATGCACTAAGTCGAAAAAGGGGCTTAACTCAGTCAAAAATTTACGAATTGTTTTCGAAAGTTAATCAGGTCATCTACACCTTGGGCAATATCAACCAGCAAAAATCATGATCCTAGCATCAGGGGTTCTCCAGATATTTTGTTCACAAGCTTCCATAGGCAAATAATGCACTAAGTTGAAAAAGGGGCATAACTCAATCCAAAATTTACAAATTATTTTCAAAAGTTAATCAGGTCATCTACACCACAGGCAGTATCTTCCTGCATAAAATCATGATCCTAGCATCAGGTGTTCTTGAGATATTTTGTTCACAAGGTTCCATAGACTTACAATGCACTAAGTCGAAAAAGGGGCATAACTCAATAAAAAATTCATGATTTCTTTTCAAACGTTAATCAGGTCATCTACACCACAGGCAGTATCTTCCTGCATAAAATCATGCTCCTAGCATCAGGTGTTCCTGAGATATTTTGTTCACAAGGTTCCATAGACTTACAATGCACTAAGTCGAAAAAGGGGCATAACTCAATAAAGAATTCATGATTTCTTTTCAAAAGTTAATTAGGTCATCTACACCACAGGCAGTATCTTCCTGCAAAACCTCATGATCCTAACATCAGGGGTTCTTGAGATATTTTGTTCACAAGGTTCCATAGGCTTACAATGCACTAAGTCGAAAAAGGGGCATAACTTTGTCAAAAATTCACAAATTTGTTTCAAAAGTTAAGTAGGTCATCTACACTTTGGGCATTCTCATCCTGCAAAACCTCATGATCCTAGCATCAGGGGTTCTTGAGATATTTTGTTCACAAGTTTCCACAGGCTAAGTCGAAAAAGGGGCATAACTCTGGAATTACATGACCGGCGGAAAAATAAGAAAAATATGGGTCTGCTTATTTTCCATACTGATCATGTGTATAAAGTTTCAAGTTCCTAGCTCTAACTGTTCATGACTATATGTAAGGGTACCTTTGTACCATAGGCTTCATTGCACTAAGTCGAAAAAGGGGAATAACTTTATCAAAAATTCACAATTTTTTTTCGAAAGTTAATCAGGTCATCTACACCACAGGCAGTATCTTCCTGCAAAAAATCATGCTCCTAGCTTCAGGGGTTCTTGAGATATTTTGTTCACAAGGTTCCATAGGCTTACAATGCACTAAGTCGAAAAAGAGGCATAACTCGGTCAAAAATTCACGAATTTGTTTCAAAAGTTAATCAGGTCATCTACACCTTGGGCATTCTCATCCTGCAAAACCTCATGATCCTAGCATCAGGGGTTCTTGAGATATTTTGTTCACAAGGTTCCACAGGCTAAGTCAAAAAAGGGGCATAACTCTGGAAATACATTGCCAGCGGAAAAATAAAAAAATACGGGTCTGCTTATTTTCCATACTGATCATGTGTATAAAGTTTCAAGTTCCTAGCTCTTATTGTTCTTGACTATATGTAAGGGTACCTTTGTACCAAAGGCCTCAATGCACTAAGTCGAAAAAGGTGAATAACTTGATCAAAAATTTACGAATTTTTTTCAAAAGTTAATCAGGTCATCTACACCACAGGCAGTATCTTCCTGCAAAAAATCATGCTCCTAGCTTCAGGGGTTCTTGAGATATTTTGTTCACAAGGTTCCATAGGCTTACAATGCACTAAGTCGAAAAAGAGGCATAACTCGGTCAAAAATTCACGATTTTGTTTCAAAAGTTAATCAGGTCATCTACACCTTGGGCATTCTCATCCTGCAAAACCTCATGATCCTAGCATCAGGGGTTCTTGAGATATTTTGTTCACAAGGTTCCACAGGCTAAGTCGAAAAAGGGGCATAACTCTTGAAATATGTGACCTGTGGAAAAAAGAAAAAACATGTTTTCGCTTATTTTTCATACTGATCATGTGTATAAAGTTTCAAGCTCCTAGCTCTTACGGTTCTTGAGTTAGAGGACAGACGGACAGACGGACAGGCCCAAACCAATATGCCCCCACAATTTCTCCGAAATTGGGGGCATAAAAATGAGAGTATTGCTTTTGAAATATACTGTTCTAACACTTAGAATTTCATCCAAAAAAAAAATTTCTATCTGACAGTGAGTATGTCCAAACATTACTGGTATACCAGTGCAAGGCCTGATAATTGACTGCTAAATGGAGTAAAATAATACCCTATTAAAAGGGCTTAAATATTGGGACATCTAAAATCATTCATTTTCCATTTGTCCGAAATGGAAAAGTTATGGTTTTAGGTGTCCCAATATTTAAGCACATTTGGGGCAATTCTGCTACGGGACAGCTTTTCTTCCATTAAAATGACCCAAGATATCTAAACCAGACCACGTAATTCTGCCTTGAGATAGAATTTTTCCAGCTTCCAAAATCTATATCCATTCTACAAGACTAGGGTTGTTTTGGAGGGGATAAAATCCAACTCAGAATAAAAGTAGTATTAGAATTCAGTATTGAGATTATTCAACCACTTCTGACGACTGTCAATCTTTCTAACAAGGTCTGTTTGACTAACATTGTGCAATCCGATACATAAAACTGCAGATGAGCTTTATGACCAGAGTCTACACCTTTTGCTCAAGCCTGTCTGTCCAAATGTTTGTGGTAAATATGGAATATGAAGACTGATATATAGAGAATACCATGTTAGTGTCTTTGATATCAAGTTTATCAGGCGAGACCAGAAACAGCATAGGAATGGCGAGGCTTGCCGAGCCAGTCCGACGTGTTTCTGGTCGAGCCTGATAAACTTGATATCAAAAAGACACTCACGTGGTTTTCTATTTACCATGCATCATGAAGATTTTACGGCGTAAAGAGCAGCAAACAAGTGATAAGCAACAAACGCAATTTTATTCGAACTAGCTGACGTCGCGAATGCGTTATGATGTAAGTCGGTGACGTCAATTAACCAATCAAACGCTGATATCAGGGCCAACGTCAGTGTGTAGCCAATCGTCTTCAGAGATCGCTTCTTAAGGCATGACCTGATAACATTCGCGCAAGCGCAGTTCTACAGTGACATGATATCACATCATGTTATCATACCCCTGTTATCAGGTGAATTATGCAGCAGATATATGATAAAATGCTTCACAACAAGCAACTTCTTTTGCCTTTTTGCAAGTGGATATAACAGGTTTAGCAGCCAATTTTCTTAATAGTGGACAGTCAACTCTCGGTATCTCCAAGTCCGAATTCATCTTAAACTACTGGTATCTCACACTGAGATATCAGTAGTTTGAGATTATAAGTATCTTTCATGGGTATGAGGTGTGGATAGAAAAATCTGTCACGAGGGTCACTGATCGGCATCAGGAGGCTTGCCGAGTGATGTCGAACAGTGATCCCAAGTGAAGTGACGGATTTTTCTATCCGCACCTCACACCCATGATAGATACTTTTTCTTGCACACCACGTTTTGTTTTAACTTCAGAACTTGTTAAAATGCTTAATTCTAGTGCTTGAGAGGTTTCAATTTGATTTTGAAAGAAAACGCCGCTTTCAAAGACCGCCATTCGGCTCTTTACGTCAACTACTGGCTTGCATACACTGGTGTCATTATTGCCTTTTTCTTGACGTCATCATCTAAAATACCAACGTCACCCGAGGACGTAGATACGTGACCTCCAATACAACTAATACATTAAATGCTCGTGATTTTTATCCAGTCCTGGGTGAGATAAGATTTGTAGGTACAGGGGAAACACGCTGATATCCTTATCTGGTGCGCAAGAAAACAGGAGTTGAAATGTAGATATAAATAAGGAGTGTGTCCAATCTATATTCTCTGATAAAAGAGGTTACTTTGAGATATCAGTGTTAACAAGGTAATGAGATAACAAGAGTCAACTGTCTATTGCAAACCTTTTGTCTGGAATTTCTATTAATTAGCATTTATACCCTATTTCTTGACACGCCTACCAATCGCTCTCATGCGAAACCACGGTTCAGAACATCAAACCATGAGAGAAGTTTCCGGTTTTGCAGGAGGGGAGCCGACATTGTAAACAAATTTGACATCGGCACAATGTTTAAGGTATTTATTTTCTCTGAAAACTATTTATGCAAAATATAAGAAAGCTATTTTGTCACATAGAGATTGTTTCTTCGGCACCTGAAAGGATTAGGCACATGATCTTGCATTTTTCCAGATATGAATTTAGTATGGCGGAGCATATCTTCAAAGTCAATCTCGGCGATATATACATGTAGGGAAAAGTCACATTCTCTTGCTTGATTTTGAGTCTCTGACCTTGGCAGTTGCAAATAAGTAAACAGAACTACTGTGTGTGTGAATCCAAACGTTGGAAGTAAGCTTTCCATGATAGACAGTTTAGAATTTAGAAAATACATTGTATACGCAAAAACTTGGCATCGTCAGCCCGGTTCCGCATGAGATAATAGAAAACATAAGGAATTTTTATCAAACACAAAAACAGCTTCTGAACAATAATTGGATCAAAGCTAATATGACCTCTGTGATAAATCATTATTTTATACATTGCAGAAGACTTTCAAGCTGTTTTTATTTCCCGTTTGTCTTTTAAGGCCTTTTGCAAACCCTCTTTCAAACCTTCTTGCATGCCTCAAAACAGACGAACGGGGGATTAACACAGCCAGAAAGTCATCTGCGATCATCGCCAATGTATAAAATATTAATTTATCACAGTGGTCTATAGGGCTTCTCACCAGTATGTATTCCTGAGTGTTGTGTCCAAGATACTGTATTTTTTCAAAAAAATGCAATCTTTCCATTTTCTCACATAAAAAGAGGCCAAAATTAACTAAGACTGGTCTTATACACAAAAATGCAATATACAAAAAAATGCATTAATTATTGCCAAACTTTTGTCACAAAAGTGCCTTCTGCCGGCTTGTGAATTCCAACATCCCAAACTATTGGAAGAAAATGGTCACAGAATACTTTACTGGGTGGTGTAAATTTATTTATGAGCATTTAAATATCATCTACCTTATTTTACATATGTACTTGTTTGTACACCTTATTATGATTGTCTGTGTTGCCAGAACAACATTCGAAGCTTCAAAACAGTTCCTCAAAGACAGTAAATCTTGAAATATAGTCTATAGCGCATTGTCTGTGTGTTACAAGATCATCATACAATGGCTTTCCACACCTACTCTCCAAGACAGTGAGCTTGGAAACATATCCAATACATGTATGACCTTTTAACTCTAAGGGCATTGTTGTAGACTTTTTAACTCTGTGAGCATTGTTTTATACGGACAACATCAGTAGGTTTCAAATACTTGCCATTATTTATAAGGTCACTGACGCATGCACCAGTTTGTGGTTGGCCATATTGCCTTTCTGGGAGAAGCACTTGCCACATACGTCACATCGATATGGCTTCTCACCAGTATGTGTTCTTGCATGTCGAGTCAGACAACTCCCACTATAAAACACTTTACTACACATAAAACAGTGGTAGGATTTGTAGTTGCCATGATCTTCTATTCTTCCTAGGCCTTTGTAGACATTACAGTCTAGCTGTGCTGTCCCTGTATTCACATCATCATCTGTAGCTTGTGC
This sequence comes from Ctena decussata, assembly GCA_963989385.1. Taxonomy (NCBI): domain Eukaryota; kingdom Metazoa; phylum Mollusca; class Bivalvia; order Lucinida; family Lucinidae; genus Ctena; species Ctena decussata. The sequence continues at coordinate 53,069,569 of OZ022499.1, read as the reverse complement.
TTTGCCTGCAAATAAAATGAGCAAGTAGTATAGTTGGCCTCAAAATTATTGAAATTTTTCACTAAGTGAAAATTAAGCAATAGACTTGAATTCAAGTCGGTTTTAAAATTCCTGTCAAAATAATAAATGGGGCTTATAGGCCTAGGTGGACTATAAAAGGCAGAAATCGGTGGCTGATCTCAGTATTTGTTCAGATACCAAAGGGTTAACATCTCCAGGAGGTCATAAAACCCTAATAACTGAACTGACTGGCCGTAGGTTGTGTAGAGGGAATGATTGACTCCTAACCCACAGAGCCCTAGATAAGAGGGAGTATTTGATGATAATTAGGGATAATTTTAGTTATTTCTGCATAAAAACATATGTTGTGACCCCTCATCTGAACCATCTCAACGAGACAGTTCAGATGAGGGGTCACAACATATGGTTTCAATGAGAAATAAAGAAAATTATCCCTCAATTATCTTCAAATAACCCTCTTATCTAAAGCTCTGCTGGGGTTAATATTTATCAATAATACAATTAATTGGGATTAATCTTAGAGCGGGGCTGTAGTCGTGTCAATTATGGTGCAGAAAGTTGCCTGCCAGGTCGTGAGATCGGGCCCAGGTTTCACCATCGGACGACTGGAAAACTCTTTCTGTCAACCCAGCAGTAAATGGGTACCTTTTTTCCAATCAGAGAAGGATAAGGCAGTGAAAGGAGAGGGATGAGCTCCACCTTTCATCTGCTGTGCCCAAGCTACAGTGCGCCTCTAACCACCACTGCCCCTACAGCTATTTATTAGGCTATGGGAAACCTTTACCTTTTTTTTTTAAATTTTCATCAGTAAGATACTAGCCCCGCCAATCATACGACTCAGAGAGGTAGTTAAATCTCTGCCGGTGGGTACAGAAATTAGACCTTTAACAGTAACCCATGTAAATATTATGCTCAGCATTTCAATGCATTACCTGCCGACTCTTTGGAACAAGTGTAATCATGAGACCAACAAGAGCTGTCGCCTGACAGCATAGCTCGCCTGAATAGGTGCTTGCCCATCACACAGTCTCTTTGGAGGTGTGGACTTCTATGCATAAAATCCATAATGACAACACATTTATAAACAAAAGCTATCAAAAGAAATAAGTCTTAAATTAAAATAAAAAAATCCAAATGAAATTTCAAAGTCCATGAGCTTGAGGTCAAAGAACTAAGCGGTAGGGGTGGGGAGTGGGGGGGGGGGGGCTAGGATGTAACAAAACCTTGAACCATTATCTAACATCAGTCCAAGTATTAGTATCACCTGAGTCCATCGTGACACTGTGAAACTATGTCTTCATAAATATAAAACTTTAACCAAAATCTTTAAGACAAAATTCTAAGTCGATGACCTTGACTTCAAGGTCATCCAGTGGGGTAAGTATATAGTGTTTTGTAAAAACTCAAAAAAGTGTCTAACATCAGTTCAAGTGTAAACTAAATCTCTGCCAAGCATTATAAATCAGTATGCAATTAGAAAACTTTAATAAAGAACAAATTTCCAAAGTCCATGACCTTGACATCAAGGTCACTGAGCGGGGTTGGGGTAGTACTCAGCAAATCTTTGGACTAATATCTAACTAATGTGCAAATATAAAAAGAATTCATCACTGGGTTCAGGAGATATGTGTCTTTAAAAGACTTTAACCAAAACATCCAATCAATAAAAAGACAATTTTCTAACTCCATGACCTTGACATCAAGGTCACTGAGGGGGGTGGGGGTAGTACCTTGGAAAACTTTGGACCAATATCCAACTACAGTGCAAGTATCAAAGGAATCCATCCATGGGTTAAGGAGATATTGGGCTTTATAAAACTTTAACCAAAACATCCAGTCCAAAAATACTCCCAATTTTCTAAGTCCATGACCTTGACATCAATGTCATGGAGTTTGGTGGGGGTGGTACCCTGCTAAACTTTGAACCAATATCTACCTACAGTGCAAGTATCAAAAGAATCCATTTATGGGTTAAGGAGATATTGGGCTTTAAAACACTTTAACCAAAACATCCAGTCAAAAAAAAACTCAAATTTTCTAAGTCCGTGACCTTGACATCAAGGTCACTGAGTGGGGCGGGGGTAGTATCTGTTAAACTTTGGACCAATATCTAACTACAGTGCAAGTATCAAAAGAATCTATCCATGGGTTAGGGAGACATAGGTCTTTAAAAAACTTTAACCAAAACATCCAGTCAAAAAATTTCAAATATTCTAAGTCCGTGACCTTGACATCAAGGTCACTGAGTGGGGTGGGGGTAGTACCCTGTTAAACTTTGGACCAATATCTAACTACAGTGCAAGTATCAAAAGAATCCATCCATGGGTTAGGGAGATATAGGTCTATAAAAAACTTTAACCAAACCATCCAATCCGGACGCCGATGCGGACGCGGACGCTGACGCAGACGCCAGGGTGACAACAATAGCTCTTCCTGAACTTTCGTTCAGGCGAGCTAAAAAGGTGTTATCTGTGTGAAAATAAAGTAATGTCAGGAAATGTTATGAAAAGGGAAAAGTTAACTCTGCATGTGCCTGTCATATCAGACTCCCCTTTCCCCAGTGAAGTCCACAGTTTGTGTCTTGCACAGTTTTTACGATCTCCAATCTACAAATGATTACACTGGATTCATCCTTGTATTTATGCAAAATACATTTGAGCCGTGAAACGACAAAACCAAGCAAGTAGCATGTGCGCCCAGCGAAGACTCAGATCAGCTGGGGCATCTGCCCAGTCTGATCAGACCCTTTGCTAAGCACTTAAAGGGTAGCTAAGGGTCTAAGCTAGCTCCATACAGACAGGGAATACTCTGATCAGACTGGTTGGATGCCCAGGCTGATCTGAGTCTTCGCTGGGCACACATGCCACTTTGTTGGTTTTCTCGTGCCGTGGCTCATTTATTTTCAGCAACCTAAACTCTTCTAATGAAGCTGAAAACCAGCAATCTATTATACCTACTTTCAGGTTCATTTTCTGAAAAACTGCAGTCTGGTTAACATACAAAAAAACCAAAACATCAAATATGGACACCAATGCGGACACGCACATCGAGATGACATCAATTTATCCTGTACTTTCATACAGACAAGCAAAAAAAAAACTGCCTTCTACTTCATTTCAGCTGCTTTTATTATCTTGTCAACAACAATCTTATTAACCCTACTGCACTAAGAACGGCCAAAACTCCATAGAGTTTTGGCCATTCTGAGAGCAATAGGGTTAAAGTGCTTCATATACAAAAGACACACAAAAGAAAAAAACAATAGTCTTGCTATAAACATTCAGTCTTGAAAGATACAAACTAAATTAGCAAATGTTCTAACCATGGAAACACATTTAATACTGCATACAATAATGAAATGGTTCTTTCAGCATCTATTCAGCTAAGATAGAAGAAGAGAAACACCCAACTTTCCTGTAACTATAACTGTATATAATGTGTATTCCCACTAGTTTATGTCCATCCTGTTCATGTGCACCACATAATGTGTTTTCAAATTAGATTTTAATGAAAAAGCGCGCTGACAAATATCGCACTTGTACGGTTTCTCTCCAGTATGTACTCGTAAATGGCGCGTCCAATCTCCACGGTGATTGAAGCCCTTGTTGCAGACCTCACACCTGTAGAGCTTTTCTGAAGATTTTTCTTGCATACTGTAAGACAGTTCTTTGACTGGAAATCTGGACTGATCTGTATATCCTATAAATACATAAAAATAGTAGGTGAAAACGCTAATTAACTTAAATACATAAATCAAACACATAATGTGAAAAAGACACCAATGCAAATTAAGCATTTAATATTCAGTACAAAAAAAAATCTGCTAAATTTATCAATCTGCCTAACATAATTATATACCAACGATATTCGACTATGGACAAACAGCCTGCTCAGGAGAAAAATTTGATAAGATCTCTTCAGACTTATTTTAAATAATTGTTTCTCTTTCGAAAGGAAACTTACCATGTATATACTTTGTTCAGCATCTAATGAACTACTTGTATAAGGTAAAAACTCCGAAATTCACGATCCCAATGTTGCAAAAATATGAAAAATGTTAGTTTTCAGGACGGCTGCTTTCCATTATTGTGCACATTGTATACTCTTCTATTCAATAACTCAAACTGTCACGGTCTACAGCCGTCCAGTTCTGCTGCTTCTGTTTACAAGGTCAAGATCAAAATAATCCCAGGGTCTTCCCTTGGAATTTTGTTTCATGAGTCACATGTCACTAGGGTCAATTATATGAGGGACATTTGGGGCAAATTTGGCCTTCTTGGGGGGAATTAACTAGTGCATATCAGAAAATTATGGGGGACATTCTATGTCCTTATCTGAAAAATTTTAGGGGAAAATTAGAGCAATACAGGGCCATTTTTTTTATTTTTGAGGGTCAAAGAAAGCCCTTTGATCCCATGTGTATAATTACACATAATGTACACTGAAAGTACATTGCCAATATCATCATATGATGTGAAATCAAGATTCAAGCAGTGTTCGAAATCAAGGTATGCATATCATAAAGTAAGCATACTAACTTCATGAGCACACAACTTGATTTCAAACATACAATGCAATTGAAACAGACATGCTATAAACTTTCTGAATGAAGATCCTCACTTCAAACATTTAATCAGGGAAACAGATTTATATACCGGTAGTCAGGGAAACAGATTTATATAAGCCAATTGGCTTCATTCTGAATCCCTGGGAAAGTTCTTGCACTGTTTTGTATACAGTAAATGTTTATGTACCAGTATGTAGAATTTATATGAATAAAATATATTTCAACAAAACATTTCCTGAGATATTATTAGCAACAAGCATCATATTCTTCTGATCGAATATCATTATATTACCGTAATCGCCCCATTTACCGCACGGTGCGCTTAACTTTTTCAAAATTGCAACAAAAAGGTGTGGTTAAAAACGTTTCTAACGAAAAATACAACAAACGCCCATTGTCTACTTTAAAGATGTTAAGGAAAATCGATACGGTAAATTCTCATTTAGTTCGAACAGTTAAAAATAAGTACTGATCCGGGTGTTCGAAGTGTCATGAAAATATTTAGTGTTCGAACTATTTGAATTGCCAATTTCCGGGAGAAAAACAATCTCATGTCAAGTCGCAAATTATATCTCATACCTCTCAGTATTAAATATGTCCTCATTATGCATGTATTTCATTCTCTTCATCCTTCTTCAATATTCCAAATAAATATTCCGAAAGAAAGGAAAGTATTTCAACACATTTACGATGACCTAATATGTGATTGTTTAAACACGTCAGATAAGTTTGTCAGTGCTCTGGCAATTCATTCACCGCAAGGGGTCTGCTTTAAATTCACGGGCTTCTATTAATTACACACACATTCTAATTCTGGAAGATGCGGTCCTTTTCTGTCAGTCCTATATTACGTCCAAGGGTGCAGAAATTTTGGCAACGTGTCATGAGAAAGGTACCGTATTACATGTACAAACAGCAAAACCTTAGGCCAGTCGGCACATCTTAAGACAATTATTTGGCAAACTATCGGCGAATCCTGGAGATTTGTTAGACTGGTCAATGTTCGCAAATGCACTATATGATGCGGGTGTTTGCTGATCGGATGTGTCCTGAGGCCCTTTTGAGACCCACGGGCCAGCTATGCCAATGATAAACCTATCCTATGGCTACCGCGAACTTTGTTTAAATGAACAGACCATGCATATGCGCAGGCTGGTCGCTTCGTTCAGTTTGCGCATGTATTCAGAATGATTTTGTCAGGAAACAAGAGTTTGTCGTTATGACAATTTATTTCTTTTGCAACCCGGGTTTTGTTATCTGTCGTTCATGTATCTTTCCCAAACGCACTTTGGCGCACATGCACATTAGCGCTATATACGACAAGAATTGCTCTGAGAAATGGCGCCTTTTCGCATGAACGAAAGGCAAAGACTCAGTTCAGCCTGCGCACCCCCGCAACCTCATTACTTCGTAAGCTCGATCCCTCTCGGATCAACAAGTACATTCCCATTGTTGATGCAGACACAGAATACGCTTATCAGACGGCGCAGAGGTGTAAGCTGATCCGAGTCCGCTGTTCGCACTCGTACATATAACACTTCAGCCAACTCCGTAAATATCGGCGAGGATGTCCGATTGACATTTAGACCGATAGAGTTGCTCTCTTCGCACATTGCGTCGGGAAAAATAAACCGAAAACACTGTCGCTGTTGAAACAGTAATGGTAAGTTGAACATGATGCGTTTGTGAGTTTCAAAAGGAAAAAGCAGTGTGCGCTTGTGATTTTTTTCCGGAAATGGCCTTGGTGTGCGGTTATAGGGGCATGTGCGGTAAATGGGGCGATTACGGTATACCAAATTGCAGTTTAACATCCTGTACTATTAGCTCAAACTATCAAAAGAATACTCAACCTCCCTCCAAACATTGTAACCTCCCCCAAACATTATGATTTCTATGACAAATCACACACTATATGGAGAATAATATCGATAGTGGTCAAAAACCCCTTACAAGTGCCAAAAAAGAGAACAACAAAATTTTCATCTGCAAAATTTCAAAAAGCTCGATCATAATTTAAACTCAAATACCAGAGGAAAACCAGCCATCTTCAGAACAGATGGCTGATTACAAGCCACCTAATTTGGATCTACGCTGTTTTCTAATTCCACTCTTTTCAATTTTGACACTTTAAGAGACAAACGTTATTTTATACAGTTTCTCAAGCCTAGTGTTTTCATGCACACAAACCAAAATCAGTTTGACTTATACCAGTCCAGTGTGATGGATAAAATAGAAAATCATGGAACTTCAAGACCACTGGAAGACATTGTTGGACTATCTCCCTTATTAATTTAAACTAAAATGCCCCCTTCTCACATTTTCTGTAAGAGTGGCTAAATACCACTGAGATTGATTTCATTTTGTCAAAATTTTATCATGGTGAATAAAAGTAACTATCATTTCAGAAAGTTTTTCGATGCATAGATGCTATATTTTCTAGCATTACTGGTTTACCCAACATGTATTCACATTCCATGAAATGCGGAGTCTCACCCATCTGTGTAATGTCACAAAACAGAGCTAAACCAGAAAATTTGATATGGTAGTTTACCGGAAAGTAATGCCTTTATCTAGCTTCTGCTAGTCATAGGCCAGACAAAAACTATGTAAGTTTAGGTCACTTATACTATATTTATTTGGCTATTTAACGGTGTTATTCCATCCATAGAATGACCTCAAATATCTAAATCAGTCTTATTAAATTCAACTAGGAGATGGGTTTTCCCTTCTATAACAATCCCAAACATCTGGATTCATCCTATAGGAAGAATCTAAATTTTTACGATTGTTTTGGAAGGTTATACCGAAGAAATATGGTAGTCAATTATACTTCTAGAAACATGTCTTTCATGCTTTATGGAATTTTTGTTCCTTTTACAGTGATCTGGTCTTGGGATTAACTGTAGAGGTATTACCAATTTCATGTGAAATTCTTTTCCTCATCATTAATTAATACTGGGAAGTACTGTACCAATTTCTCTCTCTCTCTCTCTCTCTCTCTCTCTCTCTCTCTCTCTCTCTCTCCTACTTTTTTCCCAAAAATGGGACATCAGTTATTATAAAACCATCTTTTTCTTGGTATCTATCTCTTGGGATAGGTCCATTTTTTTTATTATAACTAACAATATGTTAGCAACACAGAACTTCTTATTCTGTATTATTACCTTTTGTTGGAGAAGCAGATACTTTCTTCTTTGGAACTGTAACCATGGCCTTCTTCTTTGAAACAGCAACCGTTCATTTGCTTTGAAAAACTGGTTCCAACAATAGGAGTTATAGAGAAATTTTCTTGTAATATCACAATTTGGTTGGGAAAGGAGGATTCTGAACTGTATAACAGTTTGTTGGAACTCCTTCAACAGCTGTTTTAGCACTGTTATTCTTTTGGTTGAAATGATATAGTTTTTCTGGTTTGAAATTATTACCTTTAATTGTTAATGAAAAGTTGGACTTGCAATGGAAAATATATGGTGAAGTAAACTGAAAACATGACTGCAATAGTAGCCCTCTTTTCTCATACTGGGGGTTATAAATTTACCTGCACATTCAGGGCAGACCTTAATCATTCTCTTAAAACTTCTACTCTTAATATCTGAATACATTCTGACATTACTCAGTGTCAAGTGTCAATATAGAAAGTATGAATACTGTACAACAATGTCTAATTCATAAAGCCTGTTTAGTCAAAATTTCACCAGAACTTAAATGATTAGACTGTGTAGATCTAAATTCATGAAGCATTCCAGTCATATGCAGATACATACTGCAAAATCAAACATAAAAACTTGATACTGACTGCCTCAGCCAACAAAGGTCGGATCGCAAGTGGATGACTCGAACAATGTGTTTCCGTCTCATGTAGTGTAAACTAAATACTATAACAGTGTCCAATATAGCTATGGAGAAATACTAAAAAGTCAGTGAACAACAAAATATATTTTAAGGCCATAAGTGGATGGTAATGTTGAAATGCAAGTAGAAGTATCATAACTCTAGCCCATAAAAGTACAGCCAGACTGAAAAATATCACAGAGTCAGAGAAGCATATAAGTTTGTATCAACTATTGTGACCCAAACACATACAGGGAAGACAAACTGTCAAATTAAATGTCAGTGAAGACTTCAAAAATGAAGGAATTTGGGCAATTGCAGCCAAATGCTTTCCTCCAGAGGCCTAATTTTCAGTATAGTATCATAATCCTAGCCCATCTACCATATTTAATTGTCTGTAATAAATATTCCCATCGTTTCAACGTATAGATCGGAATAATTGTCTATGCGATACGTAATGCAACAAACACACTGGAGTAGCGAGTCGAATGTGGTTGTTAGCGTTTTGTATGGTTAATCTTGAATAAGACCGTTGCGCACGGACGAATTCGTGAAAGAATAAGTCGTGAGCTTCAGTTTCTACGCGGCTTTCGAAGTGAACAGTCTTACCAAAATTTGTATAGATCCGAAGTCATTCTGATTCACAATCCGTGTTAATTGTATTCTTCAGGACATGTTGGTTGATCTCAGGGTGTTAGATTGCCACCCTCCCCTAGGAATATACTGCATCGCAAGTAATCTTCAGCTTTTTTTTACCTAAATACCAGCAAAAAAAAAAAAAGTATTATTAGCTGGTTTAGGTTTATTTTGCTGGGCGGCGGGTATTCCAGTCATGGGGAGATCAAAACGTTATTTTCCGAGTCGAGTTGGTATGAAAGTCAGTTCATTTCACTAAATCTGCCATGGATAACTGTACATCTGACAGAGTATGCTCAATAATCTCATTTGCGTTATCTTTATTCACACTCTGTATTTTCACTGTCCTCTGTTCACTTCTATAAAGTGCGCCAAACTGCATTGTTTGTGTTTTGTTTGTTGCTAGTTAAGAGTAGACGATGGATTTTCTCTCTCGGAAAGAACTCCAAATATTTAAATCAGTTGTGTGTAATTTGGCTACAAGATAGGCATTTCTCTTCCAAACCAATCCCAAAACTCAAGCTCCATCTTGTAAGGTAGATCTAGATTTTTGGGATTGTTTTGGAAGGGGAAAAATTCTGTCTTATAACCAAAGAATTATGTTATTGAACAAATACACAAAGATGCTTTGCATATAGGTTAACAAACATTTTTAAGTCAGTGGACCTTAAGCAGACCAAGGTCATGCACATGCTTGCACTCACGTGGTGGTCATTTGCTGATGTCAGTGTTTGCCAAGATTCAATGCAATAGCCATTATACTAGTGTCTAGTGATAGGCTATCGGTTTAAACTTACAAGGGATCATCAGTCATACACAGAAGCCTTAACCAACTAGCTACCGATTGTACAATCAGATTGAATACAGTCAATTCTGTTTGCTTCACTCTCTGACTTACATAATGTTTTTTGTTGTTGTTTTTAAACATCAAATGGGGCGGCTTTGTCACATTCGAGTTTTCAACATTGGAAGCAATCTACAAGCATATATGTCATCAAAAATGGGTGTTGTTTTCAATTTCTCTTTACACTAATTTAGTATTTTTCAAAGATAATATTTATTTTTCCGATTATAATTGATTATGTATTTTACAATCAATGATCTTAATCAGTAGCATAAACCAACTGATGTTCAATTATAATCAATCATCGGCCACCACTACAGGCTTATACATTACAGAGAAATAGCCTTAAACCCAGATGGTTACAAGAGACTAAACTGATCACAGATGCGGACACAGACATGGATGGAATGTGAATGTGGACCTGAATGTGAATGTACAAACTAGCACCTACTCAACAATGCCAGGGGTATGGCTTAAGCTCTCTTTTGCTTTTGAAAAGCGACACAATAAAATTACTGGCGAAGTTGAAAGTCATACATAAACCATAACAATTTTAATGTAATTCATGACAGAGGAAAATCTCAAGCCACCAACCAGACCCCAGATTATAAAACTTTTTCCATGCTCAACTCAGCTGAGCATGAAATTTTACCTGCTAAAAAATAGTAAATTACTGATAAGTACAGTTGTTTTCTTGCTAGAAGTTTAGCTGAGTATGAAATTTCTCTCTTATGAATATGAAAATGCCAACATTAGTTGGCATTTTCATATTAATCAGCAGAGCAAATTTCATGCTCAGCAGAGTTGAGCAAGAAAAAAGTTTTATAACCTTAAGACTGTCATACTGGGATGAAAATAAATCACCTCAGGGATAGGAACTATATATATGTAAAGCTATGACACAGAGATACTATATCTGAAGTAAAATTCTGTCAGGCTTACCTTCTTTCAGTCTGTTGGATCTGTTTGAAATGAAGGCTGTATGTTGACTTCAACAGGACTCCTCTTTTAGCTACCATGTAAATCTTATAGATTCGCAGCTCATTCAGAACAAAGTCAAAATAGTAAAGCAAGATTCTCTGATTTTCAATCTTTTATTCTGATACAAAACTATATTCGGGTCAATGTCAATAGAAACCCTTGACCTGTGTCAACACTTACTACTCTAACATTTGTCAGAGAACAGTTTTAAAGTATTCATATATATACATATCTGTTTATGTAATGAAGTTTAATAAACACTGTTGGAGAGAAGCGATAAGGAACAGCAATATTTTCAGATATTAGTATCGGCATCTTGATTTTGTAACATAAAAAGAACATGTCTTTTTCACACAATTTTATTCTACCACAAAGAGTCTATTAAGCCAGAAGACTTCCATCTAAATAACCAAACTTAGGCAAAGTTATACATGGAATGATGGCAGCAACTGGCAAGGTTTTGTTTGACTCTGTTTTTAGTTTTATAAACAGGAACTTAAAAGCACTAAAGTACAGTAACCTCATCACTGATAAGGCATTTTGTCTTGAAAGTGCATGACAACTTGAGATAACAATGCAACAACTTCCTGTGTGTGCATCATAAATTTTTGTATCTCTTGTTGCAGGCATTTGAACAGGTGAGTTCTTAACCCTTCCATATCTAGATGCTTCTGTCTCCAGTTTACACAAATTCATTTGTGCACTTGTAACTGTTTACAGTGACAAAACCCAAATGGGCATGTTCAAAAAAAATGTGACCAAAGCATTTCAGAGAATTTTAAAGAAAACAGGGCTATATTAGTACATTATTTTTGTTGCTGAAGATGTATCATGAGGCCTTGAAGATTACTGCCAAATTTCATTGAAATACTTAGAGTAATAAAAAAGTTATGGTCAAAAATATAGCCAAAAAACTCAGGAGTGTAACGCTTTTTGTGTGACATTTTTTCTATTACTGAATTTTCAGCATGCAATTTTACAAAACTGTGCCAGTTAACATACCTATTAGCTACCTTTTTGACTGTCCAGTCCTTTTGGCTGCATGAAAATGTAAGATTAATGTCCTTTCATAATCACCCATGGAATTAGTAATGCTAAACTCAACAGCACCATGCTGAATTTTTGGTGCACCAAAAAAGAAGAGGTTCCCATCTAAATGGATGTCATTTTTATATTTGATGCTTCTGATCTCTATAACATGGTTTGAAACATTGAATAAAGATGGTATATCGTACTACAAATTTTCCAGTTGCTTTACTGGCATCCATCTCGGAGTTTAAACAACTTCTTCTCAAGTACCCCTTGAACTCAGGAGTGTAACATTTGACATTTTGAACCCCATAACTTTTTCCAGGGGTAGCTTTAGTAAACTTTCATGCCTTGTATGAAAAGTCTTTGACCCATCATGCTAAGTGGTACACAGGCAGTCTTCATCTTTGCTTTTATTTTCTTCATATGTACCATTTGAGCCACTCAGGAGTGTAACACTTTTTTGGAAAAAGACAAAAATAGCTTAATTCTTTACCACAAGTTGTAAAATTTTCATTTATTGTGCTCATAAATGAAGACCTAGCCCTGCTCAAGCAATTTTGGAACTAAAACTTAACTTCAAAATGTAAATAAAGCTGTACTGCCATGAAAACGAACAAAAGTTGAAGATTTTGAGATTCCATTTTCTTCATATCTATCACTGTGAGGCATTCTAAATAATAACCATACATGGCTATCAAGTGTTTTGTGAGAAATAATAAGGTAAGAATGAGCAAGATAATGATATTTTGTGACTAAATTCAGGTTTTGCTATGACATGTATTGTGCAAGGTGTTACACTCCTGAGTTTTTTAAGTATAATGCCATTTTGGACACTTTTTCTTCCTTTACATCTACTTGTTTGGATAAATTCATACTAAATAAACGTTTCCAACATCTTAAAATGTTTTTTGATGCAGTGCCATATGTTTTGATAAGATTTTGAGGTAACTGATATTTTAGAAAGGGACATTTTCGCATGATTTATAATGTGACCATCAACTTCCGAAACTGGTATGGATCTTCACTTCTAAAATGTCTTTTGTAAACAGGTAATGATAGTCAGGTAAAGAAAACTGTTCAATTACCTAAAGAAAGAGTGAAGTAATTAATCAAATTCAGTAAACATCTCTTTTATTTTTGTGCATTTAGATAGCGGAAATAGCAAATATATATTGTGGCACACCCAAGCATGAGCTAAGAGATATGGTTTTGGGTTTTGCTACAGCAATGAGTGCAAGTTGCTTTTAATGAGAAGACAACAAAATAATGAAATTTAAAGGCAAAATATTCAACTTTTTTTACAATACAACAAATGGCTGTAAAGTGTTACACTCCTAAGCATCAGAACAAGTTTTGTTGTTGAAGAGGCCAATAAACTTGGAAAAAATGATATCACCAATATGCAGTTAGTGTTACTTTATTACATGGACCGCTTAATCATCGACTTTAAGCACTTGTGATGCAAATTAGAGCAGTTTAGAAATAATACTCAGGAGTGTAACACATTCCTTGAAACTTTTTGCTCATTTTTGACATGGCTTCACCACTACCTATATCTTTTTATATGAACAATCATTTTCTAGACTAGTTCTCTACTCATATGGCATCATTCCAACGCACATTTTATTGAGGTACAGTCAAGTAAACAAAATTTATGAAAGTTTTTATAACTCTACATCTAAAAAAAGTGTGTCAAAATATAGTTAAAATTTGAGTTTTTATATCATTCAGCGATATCTGACAGAAAACAGCACGTATTTACATAATTTGGAAGTACCTTGCATCAAAAAATAGAAACTTAAAGTGATAGGATCATGATTTTAGCCTTCCAAAGCTTTCATAAATTTTGGTCATTTTAACAGATTTTGAGTGTAAATTTCTTCACAAAAGTTGTTATAAAATTTTTATTAGTAATGCTATAATCAAAATTTATACAGTTTTGTAAACTGGAAGCACTGTAGATAAGTCTAGAATAAAACTTAAAACTATGGCAGAGTGTTTATTTTTGACCTCCAATGTCACACTTTGGTCACATTTTTTTTGAACATGCCCAAATGTCATTTTGGCCATTTTTAGGAGTTTTGTGATAATTCCATTAGTTCAATTACTTCAAAGAAAAAACTGTGCACAAATATGTTTAAGATGTATACATATGAGTTGAATGATTTTACTCATTTGAAGTAGGTAAAAGTCCAGTAACTTCGGACAGCAGGTAAATTCAGACAGTGACATTGTTTCTTTTATATGGTTGTATGGGATTAAAACAAAATAAAATGGGCAAACAGTGAAAATCCTGATGAGACAGCTCATTATGAGCCGTCTCATCTGGATTTTCACTGTTTGCAATTGTTGATGTACAGATGTAATTTACCTGCTGTCAAAAGTTACCTGACTCTACCCTAGCTTTAGTCTTAAAGTTCAAGGTGGGAATGGAACAGTGCATTTACCAGGATCTGGTGGGAAATATCCCATGACACCAAAATCCCAAGATGGAAGTGTTTATGGATAAGTCATCTGCATATTCATGGAAAATGGGTACTTATCAGTGTGCCTTTTGAGTAGTTTGGTAAAGGAGATACGGCCCTTAAAATTGGTGATATAAGCAAAACATTTTGAAAATGTGGAAATTAAGAACAAGAGAACACACTTCAGTGATATTCTGTTTTTCTTTTCACAAAAGTTTTACTCTTTTTTTCAGATGCTAGCTGCAACATATTTTGCACCTTTGCAGAAATGATTTTGAAAGTGTTAAAACTGTTCTTGAAATTTGTCCAAAAATCCAGTAAAACATACTTTTTGGCATTCAATGGGAACAGGGCCTTCTTTCAGACCAAAACAGAGCCTATCAGACAATGTCAGAGCTACAGAATGACATGGGCATGAGGTCAGAAAACACTCATCAATACTGCTTAATATACTTGACCCTTATTCAGAATACAAAAAGGACCATGCCATATCAACATGACCGTCTGGTCAAATATTTATTTTCTCTAAGGACAAACAAGAGCTGTCAGAAGACAACAAAGTGCACCTCATGGATGCCCTATTCTCACAGTTACAAAGTTCTACAAAATTATGAGGTCATATGCAGTGTAAGACTGAACCATTATCCCCGGTATATGATAAATACTAATGCTCAAAATATAAGCCAAACTCACTGAAACATGCTCTGTATGTCAGAGTTGACCTTAAATACAAGAAGGTCCATCAGAAGTGTCAGACTAATCCATGAAGCCTTCAGTATGATTTAATCTGTTAAACAGTGTTGCAGATCAACAAGGCAAAATCTCTGAACCATGAAATATAGGTCAAAGTGACCTACAAATAGTATGGTGTCATTTGCAAAGTCAGCCTGAACCATTATTCCAGATATGATGGAAATCTTCTAAATAGTGCTCAAGGTTTGTCAAAATCACTGAACCATGAAATGTAGGTCAAGGTAATCTAAAAATAATATAAGGTCATTTTTAAAGTCAGACTGAGCAACTATGCCAGGTATGATGTTAATCCATTAAGCACTGTTGGAAGTATAAGGCAAAATCACTGGACCATGAATAAAGGTCAAGGGCACAGGAATCAGCATGGATATTTTGCAGCTGCGCAGTTATTAGGGGTATGCTATTTGACCAAGCACTATCTCTCTTTTCTCAAAGGTATCATCAAAACTAAAAGTTTTGCCTCAAAAACAGAGCCAAACACCTAAGTCAGTCAATTGTAGCATATAGGTCATGGACACCTAATTGTGTGATGCAGTTGCTGCAGTCATATGGATGCAAATATGTACCAAGCATGATGATTGTAGTTGCTGTGGTTTGCAGGATACAGTTAAATATTGAGTTAAATGCAATTGTTAAAATTGATCATGGATTCTGACGAAGATGCATATCATATCTGCCAATGCCCACACTAACACATACTTGGACCATGAGGCCGGGGGTATAGCATAAGCTCTCCTTAGCATTCGCAAAAGCCTTCTAATAATACAAATTTGACCATGAGGAATATCATCACAACCAGAATCCAGACAAGACCAGACTACCCTGGGAAGTGCTACCTGCGTAAGAAGAAGACAGGCAGCTTAAAAATTCAGGGACATAATTTTTCAACTGACATTAAATAGTTACTTCCCTTTGACCCTAATAAAATAGATTGTTTCCCTTATTTCTTTACCAGCTTCAAGGACTTTTGTATTAGTATCAAAGTTTCAGTGGACAGGTTGAAACATTCTATGCATTTACATGAGTATCTTTCAGAACTCCTGATAGGTGCTCTTTGATAATAATTCCAAGGTATTTTTTTTACAAATGGATGATTTGATCATTAAAATTGCCTTACAAAACAGATGTAATGAGGGATCACAAGGCAGTGATTTTAAACCCTTTTTGGATAGTGCCTGAACCTCTTAAACTTGGAAATAACAATGCCAACCATGTTTCAGCAGAAAAAAACATTAGAAAAGCAAAAAGGTCCATTAAAATCACCGATGTCTGCAAAATCAATGTCTTGGATCTATCATCGAAGCCCTAGCTTATCTGGTTCTGTGTATCCATTACTCTCATAGTACTTGTGACATTACACAAATGCAGGTACATTATATCTTACTAAACTTAAGAAATGTGAACCTTTTGTTGCATCTGCCATTTATAGAAACATGACCTTCACTGTGATTTAAGCAACCCTAACATCCATGAGAAAACCCACAATGTACCAAGCAATAAATGCAAGGTAACATATGCAACCAGCAACAGCCCAGACTTGCCTGCACATCTATGCTTTGCCATCAGGACATTTTGTACCGCCTACAAGTTTGTTCAAGTTGTATACACTAAATACACAACATGAAACAAAAATGCATTTCCTGACATATGTATACTTAAGGACAAAAGTTCTGCACAGATGTTAAATTAACATCCGTGCAGAACTTTTGTCCTTAAGTATATTAAGTAAAGTATATAGCTAACATGAAAGTCACTGTTTCTATTTCAGATGAATATATTCATGTAACTAAGGTAAAGTGTATCATAAAATTGAATGTAAGTAAGCTGAGAGATAATATTCATGTCAATAACAAGCTAAAAATATTTTTTCATTTTGGCTCCAGTGACAGATTTGAAATTTAGAAACTGGTTACTTCAGATACAAAAATGGACAATGTCCAATTTAACAATAATCAGTCAAATTAAACTGTAACATGGGTAAAGCAGGCTTAAGTCACACAGTAATTTATTACTGACCATAACAAGGCAGTGCTTCTGTTGTTGTCTATTGCTGTTGTCCGTTTGTTCAATTTTTGTTAGTCTTTGACTTTTTGTACATTAGCCATATTTAGCATAGCTTTGTGGCCATCTGCTAGGAAAGAGCTGAACTTTTGGCTTTTCGCTTTTCTTGTTTTGCTTTGTGTGCCGTCTTTATTGTTGTCCTTTCCATTTGTTGTTTAGGACAGGGTGTGGAAATCGATTACATGCTGGTTCCTAATCATGCCTTCTCTTAGATCTACTTAGTGAATAGTTTCAAGCAGCATTTTCATGGTAAATTATTAAGAGTTCCTGCCTGTTTTACAGAAGGAACCCTGTACTATAGTCTGACAACCCTGGCTAATCAGTACCATGAAAATTGGCAAAATCGCACAAACAGGACTCGCATTTTCTTTACCCTTGGAATTACTGAGAACCTGTATTATCACTGGTGAAGGGTGAAATCTTACAACGACTGACTAAACAATACTAGGATGGTTGGATAGATGACTTGCTGTTTTACGGCCCTTTCAACAGTATTTCAATCTACCAAGACAACTGAAGGTTGATAATGAAAGACTTGCACAATGAAACCTCCTTTATCATTTAGGCCGTCAATGCAGATCAAACCCAGACCACTAGCTATGCAGCCCAGCACTTAACCTACTGAACTATCTGTGAGCCTCTTTTTCTGCAAAAGACTTTTCTATTTTTAACTTTTGAATCAAATTCTGGAAAACTGCTAGGCAAATTCTACCTTTCATCAGATATATCATGATAAAACAATATCTGTATAAATAGTTGCACAATAACACTTCACTTTTATCTCTCAACTTACTTTGTGCAGCTGACAAAATCTGAAGTGTCTAGAAAAATTTATACTGGTAAACAGCACTGGTGAATCGAGAACTAATTTTCTTTTACAGAGCCAAGCATACTCTGCTTAAAATTTCTGACATTTTTGATGTAACAAACTGGCCTATTTTTAATTCATTCAAGCGGATCTAGTCTGACAGCCCTTTGAAAGATAAATAAGACATACCTGTTTTTGAAGACTTAAGTTTTGTGATTATTCTAAAATATCTATTTGCTTAATTGAGGAACAATAAGTCATTCTAATGTGTTTTTTTTTCTTTTGTTTTATTAACCATCAATACTATTTTGCTTCAAATACTCTTTCCTTTATCAGCAGCCAATACACAGTTTGGAGAATAGCCACTATCCACCTACTTAGTTACTGTTTCTACGTCTCACAAGCTTTACACAAAGATGGCAGAAAAACAAATGACAAATGCAAGTGTCTGCTAAATGTTGGCGATTTATGGCGAAGAATCAGCCTCCTCGTGACCTACACATGGAAGTTGGCACATCATGCATTTCCGATGTGTTCTGTTCTTGCAAAGCAGGCTTAGTTTATTGAAAGTGGTGTCAGTTTGTTTTCTTTAAATAGGTATATATACATCCCTCAATTAACTGTAAGGTAAAATCACTGACTATTGTACAATACTGACCACGTGCGATTTGTTTGTGAGACTATGTCACATGCTAAGTTGTCGTTGCATTGGCCAGGTATATGCTATCATGAGATTTTGAGTGACATTCTGGGTGTGGCTCGGAACTGTGTATGGAGAAGTGATTCCCCTACCAGATAAGCAAATATGTCTTTGCTGAACTTTTCTTTGTGTCTAGATCAAGGCCAAACATCTCTACATCGTAAGACCTATCCTAACAGGTTAGAGACTAGCAAAACACTCCAGTCGGTTCTTTGTACATTATAAAAGCTGTGATATGCTGTAAATGGACAGATACATATAGATTTACATAAATCAAATGTTATCAGCTGCACTCAAAACTATATATAAAGATTAAACAAGACAGGACATGAATATGAAGGGGTATGCCCTGTAATATTATCATTGCCACTCTTCACTGAACTTTGAGCTTCACAAATTTTGTTGTATTGAAAATTTGATATATTATTGTTGTTTTTAAAACTTTTTTTGAAATTAGGAAATACAAGAATAATATATTAATAGTTTTTTGGGAGTTTGGTCATTTCCAATTCTTTCATACAATTAAAGACTGCCAGACTAAAAACTTAATGTAGAGTCAAATGGCAATAATCCATCAGCTTTCAAACGATTCACCTATGACACTAACATTCTTGCTCAGTCTTCTCAGTCAATATTGTGCAATCAACCAGGGTCTGATCTGGAAGTCTCCAATGACCTCATTATGAGGAACACAGAAAAATCACATTTTTCAGCTTATGTGTACATGCTCTTATAGTATTCTATCAAAATAAAGCATAAAGAGTTCAGCAACATTTGTTGCTTGATGCATACATTTATTAAGAAATTTAACACCTTGCAAACTTCAATAAAAACATAATCCACAAATACCCACAAAAATTAGCCTCATGCAGCACCACATGCTGTTCCCTTGAAGGTATTAACTGCATTCAAATCAATATAAGTACAAGCATTGCAAAACATTAAATTTTTCAATATGTGAGTCAAACCATCTGACTTTGTTTCTTATGTCATCAAACAATACATTTACAAAGCTGAAATAACAAGGTTGTCATGAAACAATATATTTAGAAAGCTGTTGTAACATGGTGCATCTACAGCAATTAGTGACAGTGATGACACCTTCATCAGACTGATACACAGGAATGCTTTGGTGGTTGGGATGCTGAGATAACATCCAGGGTTCCCACTGTATTTTGAAACTGCATGTACATCTGCAAATCATTTCTTTATTTACAAGTGTTTCCAAACTACAGCATTAGATAGGGATTGTCTTCAATTTCAGGGTAAAAAACTCTGCAGACAGTAAATGGGGAATGCTGACATCATACAACTTTAAAGCCATGGTTAATACCTATTGAAGTAGGCTGAACAGGTGCTGTCAGCATGTCAATGCTAATACAGAGAGGCAGAGGTTCTAAAAGCCAAAGAAGAACTGAGGAGAACAAAGGGTAGTTGTTCAAATATGTGCATGTACAATTTGCCATGCTATCAATAACAGATACATGAAAAGATTGTGACAGAAATAAGCTCAACAACCACAACCTGCGAGATCTTTTGATTTTTAGCCAAAAATTTAAGAAGGGACCACAAAAAAGTGCTTCAGTGAATCTTTCGAAAAGCTACCTAAACTAAAGCAGCTTTTCTGGAATCTTCTAATAGCATACCATTTCATAATCATGTCCCATTAATGAAGCTTTCCTCAAAAATTTTAGTATACTTTATCAGTACAATGTATTTTAAAAGCATCAAATCCTGCATCAATGGATACAGAATCTATAACTCTGGCATATGTCCCTAACAAATCTTTGACCAAAGCTTCTCTATTTAATAACAGAATGCACTTACTGTTTCCAAATTCTGACTGGCTGCCTGAATCGTATCCTTCCGCTTCTGCTTGACCTTCTTCACCTGACTGGCTGTATGGAATATTCTGAGACCAGTCCGCTTGACCAAAGCCCATTTGAGAACTCTCCCCCATTTCTACTCCAGTAATTTCTAAGTCAAGTTCACTTTCTGTCATAGGTTCTAACTTAATACTTGTTTGTTCACTACTGTCATCACCACTAGTTTGTTCACTAGCTTGTGTCTTACTTGTCTCTGTTCCCTGAGTTTCTAAACTTTCTGACACTTCTTGTTTAACAGGAGTTCCATTTGCACCTTGAGCTAAATCTGCCATTGACTGAGTATGACTAGGGCTTTGGTTTCTGATATTTGCGGGAGACTGTGATGGTCTTTGTGGTCGACCAACAGCTCTGGATACTGAAACTGGATGGATTGGAGTAGAAGTTTGAGCAGCTGAAAAAGATTCTGACATTCTTGGTCTCTTTTGAACTGATGGTGATGCTGTCATGATGGAAGGCATGGATGATCTTCGAGGTTCAGGTTGTATTGGATAATCTGATACCATTCTCCGAACTGGCGGAGCAGGTGGTTCTGGTGCTTTTCTCTTGTGATGTCCTGTGGAGAAGCAAATTGTTTGAAAGTGGTGTATGTATACCAGGGTTCCAACTGCAGGGATAAGTTTGCCCTATTTCCTTATTTTTGTATTCACAATGTATAGCATCGTCATGATCTTACAGTCTTTTCGTCTTCTAATTTCACAGGTAAAACAAACCTTCTGCTGAAGGTAAGTGATTTACCCTCTGCAGTGGGTTTGCTTTATCCCCGAACTTTGTTAAAATCGGAATGATGGATACATCTCAAAGAGGGAGCACACTAAAATGACAAGTTAATGCCTCTCTTTTTAAAGGAAAGCATTTCTAACAGAAAGAATTTTTTCTGCTTGATATTGGAATCCTTCTCTTAGGAGGTAACTCTTGCTTTCTCCTAAGAGACATAGGTACACCTTAGATGCATTTTTTTTCACAATTTTTACAAATGGCAACAGCTTCTGTGCTTTCCTGTTTGCTTCCCTAGGCATCAAAATCTTCAAAACAGGATTCTACTCTAAAAGAAAGCAATTTACTCATATGACCAATTTAAATTTTTTTTAAAAAGGAGTTCTTTCAAGAGCAGAGAACACATTCTAAAGATGGAACATGGGTCATACTTTGAAGATTCTTTAAGTCTTTGCAAGCTTGAGCCCTATTCAGAAGGGTAGCAAAAATAAGCCTGTCGTTGCTTCCCAAAGTTGCAGTAATAACCAAGTTGCTTCCCCTAGAAGAGCATCAATTCAACTGAAACACAGGACATGTTAAATATGGAATCTTGCTTCTTCCTTTAAATATGGAATATGAGAATTACTATGACACAAGTAAATTCCTGAAACCCAGATTCTGATAGGGGTGACTATTGCAGGCCAAAATGACTATTGCAATACTATTACTATTGCAGAAATCCTTATTGCAATACTATTACTATTGCAGGTTACTATTGCAATGCATTGCAATAACTATTGGAGACAGCATTCTTATCCAGAAATTCTGCTTTTATGTATAAAATCTTGTTTGTTCACATAAGTTTGTGGCAAAAAAGCATTATTTAATAACTGTCATTTCACAATGTGCACAACATGACAACAAAATACAAGAAAATGTTACATTTTCCATTCTTTGAAATCCAATACAAGCTAAAACACATCCTTTCCTATTATTCTTTTAGTTTAAAATACTTCCTTCAAGAAAAAGATGCATGTCTAGGAACTATTAAAACTATTGTGATATTGGAAACACTATTGCCGATAGTATTGATATTGCAGCTTTCCCTATCGATAGTGACTATTGCCAGTGTCACTATTGCGATATATCGATAATCCGATGTATTGTTACACCCCTAGATACTGACTGTGTTAATGACCTAAATGTATGTGGTGAAAAATTTATTTAGTGAAAAAAAGACGTTCCTTATTTCTTTCAGAATTTTTAGGGATATTTTAGGTGTGCATCTCACAGAATTAATGGCAAATATAAACCTGATGTCAATGGATACTTTTTTTTTTGTTAAACTTACGCAAACAGATAGATGTAACATACATTTCACTTGCGTGATTCATTTTGCTATTTAAAATTTGCTTTAAGATATTATTTTTTAAGTCAAATTTGAAATGTACTGAACTATAACATCATCATATAACAAACACTTACTGTAGTAATCTTAATAAATGCACCTGCTCTACTAAACAACCCCCTGCCTCTTATCTGAAAATAGTGTAATATTAACTTGCATGAATTCATGTTTGCTGCTCTGGATGACGTAGCTCTTTGACATTTTGTCAATTCTAAAAGGACAGAATTTGAATTCTTTCCTTTCAGAGTTGACCCCAACTAAAAAGTATGGCAAAATAAGTAGAGCTACTTCCTCTTTAGATATACCCATTCACCTTAATACTCTTTATTAGCGCCATTAGGCAGTTGCTGATTTACTACACTTTAGGCTTTAAATAATGCCCCCGTTCGCAAAATGCAACACCCCGGGTGTTTATTGGATCAATACGGTATGTCCAACCACTGTATGTCTTATAATTTGACACTCAAATTATGAAATGCATCAGTTAAATACTTACGTTTTAAACAGAACCCTAAAAACTGTGACTTGATTTCATCATGATCTTCAAGGAAAACTTTTCCTGATTCTGATCCCAGGTGCATCAGTGATCCATCTGAGACATTAGCTGTCAGGAGAACTGATTCCTCCCCAGTGTGATCAGCTAGCTGCTCCACCTGTAAGAAAAGAAGCTGTAGCAACTGCAGAGTTCCTGATAACACAGCTCTAGATAAAAGGGGTATCTGATGATAATTGAAGGATATTTTTTTTTATTTCTCATTGAAACTATATGTTGTGACCCCTCATCTGAACCGTCTCGTCGAGACGGTTCAGATGAGGGGTCACAACCTATGTTTCTATGCAGAATTAACAAAAATTATCCCTAACTATCACTAAATACTCCCTCTTATCTAGGGCTCTGCTGATAATCATTTATTTGGGGATGAATATCATGTTATTTTTTAGGGGGGAGGGAGGGGGTGGAGGTGGTTACTGTTGCAACCAATTGGCTCTTTCTGTACCAATCTGTCACATTTTTGTCAGAAAGATGGCAAATTTTCATTACTCTGCAGCTAACCTAAGCCATCACATCCAAAACTGGATATTCCTTCATAATTTCATATGCCAAATAGGTCAAATTGATTTTCTGTTATGTTTCTTTGTTTATTTTGTTTTTTTCCCTAAAGAATAACTGAACAAAAACAGCTTTAAACCTGTCCAGTTCTGAAAGCAAATTGCTTTCAATCATGTTTTATGGCAATTAAGGTCCTCAGGCAAAAACTTTTTTTTCCTCCCGATATGTTTAGTGTCCCACTGTCCCAGAATACCCTTGAAAATTATCTGTGCTGGAAACGGCCAGTGGCGCGGTGGCCAAATGCTCCTAATTTTTGTCTCGGGCCACCAGAAATCTTCAAAACATTACCTTTAGTGGCCCAAATTTATCTTTCTGGCAGTACTAAATGAATGGGAACTTTAGGTAGTGGAAACTTTGGGCAACCAAAAGTTAGGCATGTTAAGCTTTCGGGCCACCACATAAATTTTGAGAGTTTCCAGCACTGAAGTCTATGCAGCAGAACTGAAACCTGAGCCAACAACACAGACCCTGGCCCAGAGGTTATAAAACTTGAGTACAGAGTCCATTACCTTTAGTGGCCCAAATTTATCTTTCTGGCAGTACTAAATGAATGGGAACTTTAGGTAGTGGAAACTTTGGGCAACCAAAAGTTAGGCATGTTAAGCTTTTGGGCCACCACATAAATTTTGAGAGTTTCCAGCACTGAAGTCTATGCAGCAGAACTGAAACCTGAGCCAACAACACAGACCCTGGCCCAGAGGTTATAAAACTTGAGTACATTCTAAAACTCAAAATAAAGCACACTGATTGGCTGCTTCCCACAACATGCTCAGAAGCAGTCAATCAGTGTGCTTTATTTTGACTTTGAGATTATTCTCAAGTTTTATAACCTCGAACCCTGGTATGACTGATACAGTTTAAACCGTCCGCACTGTTTTCCATACAGCCACAGGAGCCCCGGTACTTGTGGGTTTAGTGCTGCCTTGCTGATCTAGCAGCCCGAGTTCAATCCCTGTTTGAGGCAAGAATCTTTTCTAGCATAAATGGTTTCCATTGCACACAGCCTTTCATTATCACCTTCCCATTGTCCTGATATCATGTGATATGACTGAAATACTGTTGAAAAGGACGTTAAATTGCATGTCATCCATCCATCCATACAGCCACCAAAGAAAACTGACTTGTCCAAATTCAGTCAGGTGGAAAAGTCCTCTACAAAAATGGTAGGATAATGGTTAACATGCAATTTTGTTGTTGTGTTATTGTTTAACATTCACAGTAAACAGCTATGGTCATGTCAGGACGGTCAGTTAACCTAACCACACTATTCCTGGTCAGGCTTAGACCTCCTAAGCGGTTAACCAGTACTAAGTGCACTTACAGTACACGCAACGTGAAGACTTGATCTGACACGCTCTCGCGAGAAATTTTAATCTTTTCCGCGAAAGTTTAGTGGGGTTTTTGCGTGTGAAATGCGTGGGAGATGCGAGACACTCGCGAGATGCGTGACATTAAACTCTTGAGAAAACAATTTCTTTTCACGCGAGACACGCAACTTTCGAGACGCGTGTTTTCGAGTGGAAAGGATTAACGATTCCTGTCAATTTCACAGGTCATTATATGTTGTACAGGTAATTCATTTATATTTTTACATTGGGCCTAAAAAAAGGTTGTGTGATTCCGGTTTCCAACCGACTGGTCTTTTTTGGCGCCGACTCAAAAAATTTTAGCGGCAAAAATTATGATCGGCAATTTCCGCCATTCCGGAAATAACCGAAAGTGCCGAACAAATAGACAGCATAAACCGCTCATGCTATGACGCATAAAGCATACCAGTTTGTCGCATTGTATTTAATACTGCGCAGGCTGATCCTAATAAATACTATCAGCGTACGGAATAAGATTCCTTTCACCATTTTGTGCTCTGAGCGGCGTCCTTTGATGTCAAGGCACGAGACTGACCTATGAACGTGCTGTGTTTACGTATTTCAACAAATGCTACCGTCTTCACATTTTATTATGGCGAAGGCCCTGAATGCCTTCAGTCACCTCTAAATATGAATACAGATATTATGTTTATTAGTCCGAATACTTTGCGAATTTTTCCGCCCAGCAGAATCAGTTTCGTTTTTCATATAGATAATGTGATTTTGCCACGCGGAGATCGGAATAAAAAAACAAACTTCTCACCTCTTATTTTTCCTTCATTTTGATGCCTTTTTAAAATCCAAACAATTTGACTATTGATCCACGACGCAAAATCATATTTTCCATATTTCATGAATGAACTGATTAAGAGGATGCAGCTGTGACGTAATTTTTTTAGCTGTCAAACCAACAGGTTTACAAATTTGCATATTTCAGAGAGTGGATAAGTGGACGTCAATCACCTCTGAGACAGCACATTTGCTAATCAAGTCATTGTTGTCGCGTGCGCTTTTAATGGAAACTTGACAGCTCTTACATCAGAAAGTTTATATTGGTTAATAAGTAAAACCTTTCGGCACGTGCCACTAGCGGCTATATCTTTGAGTTCAAAAGCTGATCGAAACGCTTTGATCTTTGTGACTGTTTTGAAATGGATTGGGCTATTATCGGTGGCGGCTGAGCGAAATTTTTTGTCTGTGTCATCTAACTAACCTATTAACAATATTCTTTCAAACATAAGCCTCACTAATTAACTCGCCGCGTAACTGCAACAAAATTACGCTGATCATGATTGTTTATCAACCCATCCTTAATTCGTAAATGTAAATACCGTACGGTCAAACAATACTTGCGTTGAGGATGCGATCAATTAGGTTATTCACGCACGCATACTATGTATTAATTGAACCGTTATCAGCGCCGAAAAAAATGACTTGCGAATCATATGCCTTGTCTGTAAAGGTATATGTACTTGTAAAGAAACTTGCATTTACTGTACATGTACCTACCTGGACAAAATTCCATGCGTGATGCGAGAAAGTTTCTCGCATACATCACTCTATGAATTTCACGCGAGATGCGAGGAATTTTCTTGCGTGGAACGTGGCGATTTTCAAACACGCGAGGAAGTTTAGTGTGAAATGCGTGAGAGTTGCAAGAGAATCTCGTGGATTTTAATCCCTTCTTCGCGATTTTAAGTGTCACGCGAGAGCGTGTCAGATCAAATCTTCACGTTGCGTGTACTGTACCATCACCAGTAATTAACAACTGCCTTTCTTGAATCAGCAGAAGGGGAAATGAAAGTAAGTGACTGGACCGGGTATGAACCCAGGACCTCTGGCTTATAAGTCAGACGCCCTACTGACTGCGCCACGCGGCCCGGGTTAACATGCAGTTTAACATCACCATTAAAGTATTTTAGGTGTTGCTAAGCGGTGTCTCAGGTCTAGACAAGACAGATTATTAGACGATAATCATGAGTGTACTTCTCTTTTCCTCTTTGAAAACATATGTTGTGATCTCATTGAGGTGATTCAGATCAAGGATCACAATGTATGATGTACATGTAAGTTAAACAGAAATGATCACCAATTATCACCAAATACTCCCTCTTATCTGCAGCCCTGGGCCCAGTTGTTCAAAACTAACAACATCGTTAGTTAACGTTTCGTTAAAATTTCAAACATTAATATCTCAAATATGCCAATAGTTTTTGTTGAAAAAATGTGAGACGCTTTTGCACTGCACATATCAGTGTATTTGGTTATGAAGTAGTAAAACACTTAACGAGCTGACCTCTTAACGAGCTCGATAGGCTAACGATGCTTTAAACAAGAGTTGTCAGAAGACAACAAAGCGCGCCTTATGGGTGCCTGATTCTCACTGTCACCAAGACCTACAAATATATCAGGTCATCTGCAGTGTCAGACTGAGCCATTATCCCAGGTATATGATGAATACATACTTAATACACCTCAAAATATGAAGCAAATCACTGAATGATAAAATCTATGTTATAGTGACCTCAAATTCCCAAATATGATGTTAATCAATAAACAGCTTTGGAGACACAAAGCAAAATCACTGAACCATGAAATATAGGTCACAGTGATCTATAAATAATATGAGGTCATTTGGGATGTCAGACTGATCCACTATGCAAGATGTGATGTTACTCCATCAAACAGTGCTTGAAATATAAGACAAAATCACTGGACCATGAACAAAGGTCAAGGGCATAGGTGTCAGCATGGTAGCTTTGCAGCTGCTGCAATTATAGGGATATGCTATTTGACCAAGTATCAAGTCTCTTCTGTCAAAGGTTTCATCAAAACTAAAAATTTTGCCATAAACACAGTGCCAAATAGCAAAGTCAGTCAACCGTAACATATAGGTCAAGGACATACAATTGTGTCATGCAGCTGCTGCAGTCATATGGATGTATATATGTACCAAGTATGATGATTGTAGCTGCTGTAGTCTGTAAGATACAGAGTTGAACATGGAGCTAAACACAATTGTTAACATTGGTTAAGCTGATCACGGACGCCGACGAGGACGCTGACGGGTACGCTTACGCTGACGCTGACGCTAACGCTAACGCATACTCGGACTACGACGCCGGGGGTATAGCATAAGCTCTCCTTTGCTTCGCAAAGGCGCGCTAAAAACCGGGTTCAGCTTGCTACTAACCAGAAGTTGTATCTGACTTCGCAGCACTGCTTTGAGGATAGCCTTGTAGCCAGGAATATCTTTCAATACATCCAGGTCAGGACTGTGCATCATCTTTATGGAAGGACGTATTTCACTTCTCAATTTTACAATTACTTGTTTGTGGATTTCTAGTTAGTCTGCAAAAGAAGGAAAATATGTCTTCATTATTTTTCTCACATAATTACAATGTATATATAAGAGTGTAATTGGACAAAAATGAAATGTTTCATATTGTTTGACAAAAAAATTAGGAGCATTTGGCCAATGGGCCACTGGCCGTTTCCAGCACTGTGTGTCAACAAGTTCATTCACAATGTTGGTGATGAAAGGTTGCGGGTTGAGTGCAGATCGGCTCAAATAACCGGTTATTTTGTTGCTTTGCAGCAAATTGGATTTTCTATGTCCTCGTTTCACTGTCTTGGAAGCCAGGTTTTCAGGGATTTTCCAATACTGGTTCTCACCATTTACAACACTGCTGATAATGTGCTGAGAACCAGTCAAGATTGGTTCCCAATACATAAACTTATAACGTGTGACATCAGACAAGAGCTGAACCAGTTTAGTGCATGCTTGATTTGCTGCAACAAATTATTAAACAAGAGCTGTCGCCTGACAGCATAGCTCGCCTGAATTGGTGCTTGCCCATCACACAGCCGCTATGGTAGTGTGCACTCTATGCATAAAACTTCAGGCAAGCATGTCCATAATGAAAACACATTTATAAACAAAAGCTATCTCAGAAATAAGTCTTAAAATAAAATTAAAATAAAAAAATGAAATGAAATTTCAAAGTCCACAAGCTTGAGGTAAAAAAACTGACGGGTGGGGGGGGGGGGGGGGGGGGGCTGGGTGGACTGCTATGCATAAAACTTCAGGCAAGCATGTCCATACTGAAAACACATTTATAAACAAAAGCTATCTCAAAAATAAGTCTTAAAAATAAAATTAAAATAAAAAGAAAATGAAATGAAATTTCAAAGCCCATGAGCTTGAGGTAAAAAAACTGACGGGTAGGGGGAAGGGGGGAGGGGGCTGCTAGGATGTATCAAAACCCTGAACCATTATCTAACATCAGTCCAAGTATTAGTATCAACTGAGTCCATACTCTGGGGGGGGGGGGGGGGGGCTATGTGGACTGCTATGCATAAAACTTCAGGCAAGCATGTCCATACTGAAAACACATTTATAAACAAAAGCTATCTCAAATATAAGTCTTAAAAATAAAATTAAAATAAAAAGAAAATGAAATGAAATTTCAAAGCCCATGAGCTTGAGGTAAAAAACTGACGGGTAGGGGGAAGGGGGAAGGGGGGGGGGGGGGGGAGGGGCTACTAGGATGTATCGAAACCCTGAACCATTATCTAACATCAGTCCAAGTATTAGTATCAACTGAGTCCATCATCGTGGCACTGTGAAATTATGTCTTCATAAATATAAAACTTTAACCAAAATCTTTAAGACAAAATTCTAAGTCGATGACCTTGACTTCAAGGTCATCCAGTGGGGTAAGTATAAGGTGTTTTGTAAAAACTCAAAAAAAGAGTCTAACATCAGTTCAAGTATAAACTAAATCTCTGCAAAGCATTATGAATCAGTATGCAATTACAAAACTTTAAAAAAGACAAAATATTCCCAAGTCCCTGACCTTGACATCAAGATCACTGAGCGGGGTTGGGGTAGTACTCTGTAGATCTAACTACAGTGCAAATATAAAAAGAATTCATCTATGGGTTCAGGAGATATGTGTCTTTAAAAAACTTTAACCAAAACATCCAATCAATAAAAAGACAATGTTCTAAGTCCATGACCTTGACATCAAGGTCACAGAGGGGGGCGGGGGTGGTACCTTTGAAAACTTTAGACCAATATCTAACTTTAGTGCAAGTATCAAAGGAATCCATCCATGGGTTAAGGAGATATTGGGCTTTATAAAACTTTAACCAAAACATCCAGTCAAACAAGAGGGCCAAGTGGCCCTAAATCGCTCACCTGAGTTTAAGGGTGTCATTGCTCAAATTGTATGTGCTGTAGAAATTTAGCTAGAAGGCAGTAACTGACAAAAGCATTGGAGATTTGGCTTCAAGGCAGTAACCTACACTTGCCTCTCCTTTATCATATGCTCTACTCCTGAGGCATAAATAGCCCCAATTTCATGTCTCTAGTCCACATAGTTCCTGAGAAACCAACTTTAACCAACACTTGAACAAACAAGAGGGCCATGAGGCCCTGAATCGCTCACCTGAACTGACATTATGACAATAAATCTTTCCTAAGGTTTAGTGAGATTACATGCTTGAATCATGGCCAAAGGTTTTACCATTACATTGGCGAGAAGGCCATCTTAGATATGTGACCCAGTTAATGTCACAGTCTGACTACTAATGGATGTTCAATATAGGCTGGATATGTAGTACAGGCATTTTACACTGAATGCAAGAATTCCCTGCAAAACAACTGATTCTTGTTTTCTTTCCAGACAACTTTTTATGCACAGAATTCGTACTCGTGAGTCCTTTAAGATGACTGACATATTAAAGGTTATTTTGGAAGGTAACCATTCATTTTACAGGTGGATAAGAACGAAAGTTGTGCACTAGGTATACAGAAGGAAAACAGAAGAAATTAAAATGTTCTTTCATTTATTTTGTGAATTACCCCAGCTATTTTGTACCTGTATTTGGACAGAATGGGTAAGAAAATTGTTCAATATTTCCTTAATACTCAATGTATTTATATGTGGTAAAGCGGAGATACCTTATCTTCATTTGCTGCAAACAACAATTGAAGCGTGTTTTATGCTACACGCTACAGTTTTCAATAATACTTAAGCAAAAGCTTTCTGACTTTCCTCCAGCTTGTTTGGAAAAGTACAGCATACGTGGAAATGGCTTGCTGTGAAAGTGATGAGGTATCTCCACTTTACTGCATTAAAATTTATTGAGGACTAAAGAAATGATACTGATAAATTTTCTGACCTGTTCTGTCCAAATATAGGTATAACATATCACATGACTTCCTACTGTGTGATTTAATTAAAGCCTTTGATTATTTTAAATTTACGAATTAAGACATCCAATTTTTATTTTGCCTGCTGTAAAGCTGATTAAATCCTGATTTAAGACTCAGAACATGAAACCATTATGGGCATACAACGCTGAACAGACATTGAATCAATACAGATTCAATATGCAATTGAATCAATGTTGATTCAATGTTGTGCAACTGCTATGAAGACAGTGAAACAATTAAGTTTATAGAGACACTTCTACACAGTATATTCATTGAATCATAGCTCAAATAAGATAAAAGAATTTTTAGACTGGTAGTATACTGTCTCAGAAAAGAAATGATACTTAATGAAAACTGTCCACAGGTTTATAATAATTCATTTCTATGCCATCTTAATCCAGTAGCTGAGATACTCTTATTCATCACTGTCCATTACATATCATATAATGAAATTTTGTTAACAAGACTCACGAGATAATAAGACAGGCAAAATCAGAGTGTGCTCCATTTGCGTTTTGCCTAGTGGTAACACATAAAGAAGTTATGGAAGATGTCTCCCTCTGAAACGGCATTTCAGAACTAAATCAGGATCTGCTATGAAGTAATGTCACTGGCTATAGATATCTGTCAAAATGGCACCAAATATTCCAAATGGAAGAACATTCACATGATGTTGGTATCATAACATGCATTGTTGGAAAATTACACACTTGTCTTGTCACAAGTATGTTGTATGCTGTGACAACTGACATGTTAGGTTTAATGGGGTGACATTTGTCTTAGACAGTTGTGAAAATGTGACGTCTTCATCACATACCATATTTTGTAGTGTACATAGGAGGTTTCCTGCATTCTCTGTTTAGTATGTCCTGATAACTTTCAAAGTAGAATGCTGATTCACCATTAAACAGCACGGTCTTCCAATGATCTGAGTCTTTTGAATGTGCTCTTGTACCTACTGAGCCCTGTCGTAATTAATTAAATAAAATATAATTATGTTACAGTTTTGAGCATGGATTTCTTACTGCAAACGGTTATCAGCTTTTCTGTGAAATGTGTATCATCCTTGTAGAAAATCAAGTACCACACAATGATGCATGTTAGATCCCAACATTCCAGCAGCAAGAAGTGTCTGATTTTGATCCCATCAAGATAGGATTCTTCACAATCCACCTTAATTAATTGTTTTGTTGGTGTATTATCCAAGTTCTGTACTTCACACTGGTTGTTCTACATGTTCATTATCAAATACTTTCCTTCTCGGGTACAGACAGAATGCTGGCCAAAGATCAAACTTCAGGCCCACTGGCCAATTCATTAGAAACAGGAGCTTGATACTGGTATATCTATTGTTAATCTTGACATTTTGAAATTAAAGTGTAATTTCACTGTAACTCTGTATCATTTCTTTCTGTCTTTGAGCAAGTATACTACATACAGTTCACTGTCATTAGGAGCAAAGCCCAAGACCAACATACCACTGGTCTGACATAAGAAATATATGTATTTTGATTAGACACAGAACTTTTAGATATCACTGTTTTAGATAGCAAAATTTTAAACAGAAAGTTTTCTCAGAAAAGTCAATATGACACTTGAACAGCCGGAAAGATACAGTCAAACTTGTCTTAAGCAATTAAGTTCCCAACAGAAGGTCTAAAAGTGCTTGCTTATGACTGGTGCTTGCTACATACAGTTCAATTTACACTATAAACTACTAATTCTAGATATGAGATTTAGGCCTCTTCAGACAGGTTTTGCTAAATACATGTGGCCTTAAAGGCTGGTTTGACTGTATTCCTTAACAAATGATTCTAAAAAAAATATCACATTTACAAGAAATGTAAAAATTTACAGCAGAAATAATAAAAAAAAAATGTTCCTGGTTCAACTGAAAACAGTGCATCTATTCTTCAAGAAAATTCAGCAGGCTACTGTGTCCCATCTGTCAGCTCATTGTCACCAGACAGAGGTAAACCAGAAAACCCAACTATCACCACTTGAAAAGTAATACCGAAGTCTCACTTTCTAGTACTTGCCGGCATGACAAAGACAATATACAGTATACTATACAGTATTAATTTTAATAAATGCCCCTGCTCTAATAACCCCCGCCCCCTGCTTCTTTTACAAAAATAGGAACATACAGTTTTATTAATTTGCATGAATCCTGTTTGTTTCTCTGGGTGAGGTAGCTTTTTGACATTGGGTCTACTCATAAAGGAAAGAATTTGCTCCCAACCAAGCAAATTCTCTCCTTTAAGAGTTGTCCCCTACTGAAAATGGAGGCAAAAATAGCAGCAAATTTCCTCTGTATAAATACCCATCCACCTTAATTCTGTTTATAAGAGGTATTTGACAGTGGTTGATATACACTTTAAGCTCAGAATAGTGTAGCTCATCCCCCTCGCTTTCATAAAATAAAATTGCCCTGGGGCATTTAAAAGGATTAATATGGTAATATACGAAAGCAGTGGAGATAAATTACGCTTATCCAGGACATTATTCAGGAACTATACCCAGATGTTACTCCTGTGTTAAAGAAGATAAAAGTCCTCGTCAAACTTGCTGTTTGCTTATGCAGTATCTTGAAAAAATGTATTACCAATTCTGTGTTCAAATACAAGAACAAAATGCATAACACAGAAGGAAATTAACATGCAATCAATTCTGGTATGAAGTATGTTTAGTTTAAATGTGTTAAAATGCCCTTCAACACTACACGTATAACTAAAACTTGTTACTGAAAATATTAAGTACCACATTTATTCCGCTATAAATTAGTTTTTTTCCTAATCTAGAATGACCCCGAATATCTAAATCAGTCTTATGAAACTCTGTTATGAGATGGTTTTTCCCATCCAAACAAATTCCAAATATCTAGTTCATTCTTATAAGCTTGATCTAGATTTTTGAGATTGTTTTGGAAGGCCCAAACTGACCATCTCTAACCACTTAGCCATGGCACCTCTCTAAATAGTTTCCTCTCTTAAAACAATACTAAAAATCTAGATCCATCTTGTAAGATGGATCTAGGATTTTGGGACTGTTCTGGTAGAAAAAAAACAACCTTTATCTCCGAACCTGGATTCCATCCTATAACCTTAACTGACCATCTCTAACTACTTAAACATTGCACCTCTCTAAATTGCTTTCCACCCCTAAAACAATCCCAAAAATCTAGATCAATCATGTAAGATGGATCCATGGTTTTGGGATTATTTTGGAAGGAAAAACCTATATCTTATAAACAAATATGGATAAAATAAACGGACATCGGCCAAGTGTCACCCGACGTTTGAAATGTGTCACAAACTGCAGCCCTTTATTCCGTTTCAGAGTAGCTGTATGGCCAGAAACAGAAAATATGTGTATTACAGAACCTGGTAAGCAAATAATAACTAAACATAAGCAAAGATACATACCCAATTACTGGGCCTCTTTATAAAATACTTAAGTTCAGAATGGGGCATATAAGTGTAAAATCAGGTTACTGAAACTTTAGGCCCTTACAAAATGCCCAAAACATCAAACTGTATACCCAGTAACAAAATAACAAGGGCCATAATCCTGCTAATATGAATCTGATGAAAAATGAACAATGCATTTATGAAAAATCAGCCCATTAATATGAATTAATCTGGAGTTATCCCTTTACCTTTAAGTGAATGTCTATTATCTATGAAAGGGGAATAACTCTGTCACTTATAATTTAGCACATCCTAACAATGATCAGAATAATCAATTTACCAAATGCTAATAGCATACCAAATTTCAGCTATCTCGGTCAAACGGTTCAAAAGTTGGAAAAATGCCAAAAACCACAAAGGGCCATAACTTTGTAAAAATTAGGACAACTGAAATTCCAAAATGACATGCACATCTTCAGATCATGATGAAACATTCTGGACAATTTCAAGTCAATCTGATACAAGATGTGGCAGGAGTTGCGGGGACAAGGTCTGAGTCAGCAAGGGCCATAACTCCATTAAAAATGGCCGAAACAAAATTAAAAACCACATGCACATCTTCATATCATAAGAATACAATCTGTAAAATTTCAAATCAATCTGATGAAAGATGTAGGAGGAGTTGCGGGGACAAGATTTTGGAAGGTCCGAGTCAGCAACGGCAGTAACTCTATCAAAAATGGCCTAAACAAAAATCAAAAACCACATGCACATCTTCATATCATAAGAATACAATCTGTAAAATTTCAATTCAATCCGTTGAAAGACGTAGGAGGAGTTGCGGGGACAAGATTTCAGATGGACAGACGGAAGGACGGACTGACGCACACACGGACGGACGAGGGTCATTTCTATAGTCCCCCTCCGCCTACGTCGGGTGACAAACAGTGAATATGTCCTGTACAGCGCATGATGGCAAATAACAGAATTTGGTTTGGTGGCCACCCGTCCTTGCTATAACCACCAGCAATACCAACCTCTGACAGGAGGCTGGTATTGCTAATTACCTTGTGGGTGAATTTTATGTGTTCTTTGACATACATAATATAATCTATGCATCTAGTGCACAATAAACAAGTTTGTGGTCACTCCAGTAAGCTTCAATAACATCACTGGATGCTGGACAGTTTGTAAAAATTAGATCTATCACTGATCCAGAATCAGTAGTTGACTGATGGATGTGTTGCTCACATTTAAATTGTTTTATCATGAAATCTACAAAACTTGAAGTGCTGTCATGTGAAGGTATGTTAAAATCACCAATTATCACTAATTTGTTATGCATATCAACCAATGGGATAAGATGATGCTGAATATCATTTCTTAAATTGGTCTGCACACTTTTAGGGAATTTGTAGAAGTATACAACTTGGAAACATCCCTTTACATTGCTGTATATGGTAGCCAACATAAATTCGCAAATGTCGGAATGGAATTTTTCTATTCTCTGAATTTCATAACAATCCTTAATGTACAAAGCAAGCCCATGGTATGGCCTGTTCCCAGAATCATGTCCTGTTTCATCCAATCTCAACAGTTTGAAATTCTTCAGTGCAAAATGACTACTATCATCTCTTGCACACAGCCTGGATTCTGCAAACCCAATCACATCTGCTGACAAAACATTTGGCTCAAATTCAATGTCCTTGAAGTGCTTATGTAAGGACCTTGCATTATTAAAAGCAATTTTGATATTACTTGAATCAACTTTATATAAAGGAACGTAACAGAGTTCAAGAAGTGCCTCTGTTTTTAACCGTTGCATCTCAATTTTCACTTGTTCATCCACAGCCATGGCTTTTTCATTCAAATTCAATATATATAAATTTTCAAGTTTTCTTACTCTACTGAGAGCAACATAGTGAATATGTGGTTGTTTCCTGACTCTTGTCTGAGACAAGTCTACTACAATTTCATCAACTGTAGACCCCTGAGCTTTATGGATAGTTTTACCTGCTGATGGTTTCAAAGGAAACTGAATTCTTTGGTATGTTTTGAAGTTGTATATAAATGTCCGTTCTATATCAAATATTGGAGTCCATGCTTTATCTATGTTTGTAGTGTACAGACCCCTATTACAAAATTTTTCACGAGTTGACTGGCCAATTTGAGGATCTTGAAAAGAAACCCATATAATACTGGGACGATCAGTGGCTTCCATTTTGTACTCGATGAATTTGACAACACACGTAGACCCATTTGTCAAACCGTCCTCTACATTGACATTGACTGTTATATCATAAATCATCCCAACTGCTATTGTCAACATCTTTTGTAAATTAGCAGTTTTGTTCGAATCATCTAGAAGTGCTTCGATGAGTTTTCTGCATTTTTTAATCGAAATATTTGCAGAAACAACTGTATCATGACATGGGATTACAACTTTTTCTTCTGATAATCTATTCAAATAATTCTCATTGTGTCTATCTACAAACTTGTTTTCAGTGAATAAATGAGGAGCCTCTTTTGGATAATTTGTCATATCGGGGCTGATTTTATGTTTCTTTAATTCATTTTTGTCATCTTCTGTCAGCTCATTCTGTCGAAGCCGATTCAGCATCTGAGCAAAGCCAACATCATCTTTCTGTCTCATGATATCAACCAGTTCATACAATCTAAAATAATCCTTCCATAAATTATATGCTAGAGCTGAAGCACCCTTTGAGGGGTCACTGAATATCCACTTGTCACACACTGGCATCAGCTGGAACAAATCTCCCACAGCAATGATGCTTAAACCACCAAAACTGGCTTTTGTTCCAGTGAGCTGTTGCAAACGTGTATCTAGAAAGGTCAGCGTGTTTGTTCCTACCATAGAGATTTCATCTATAATAATCACTTTCAAATGTCTGTATTTCACTCTGAATGTGTTCAGTTCATCGGCTGACAAAAGGTCATTACCTTGTTTGAATTTCTTTAAGAAAGCTGAGGCAATAGTGACACCATTGATATTATATGCAGCTTTCCCAGTGTAGGCACAAAGAAGAACTCTAATATCATCAGGATTTTCTCCTTCTCTCAAATTCAGAAATCTATACAGACTTTGATACATTGCTTTAATTAGCACCGACTTGCCAACACCTGCTCCACCTGACAAAAATGCATACAGCGGTTCTTCTTTGCATTTTATCCAATGCAGAACATGATTGAAAAATTCTCTTTGTCTCAAATTTAAACTCCTGAGCAAATTTAAGTATTGTTCATTGGGTAACATGACTCCACTTATTTCTACAGATGGCACTGAACAAGCAGACTGTATCTCTATACCAATATCATACTGTCGATGTTCTACAACTCTATCTGGATTAAAGTATACAAAGTTTTCAGCTTCTTGTTCACCTTCTTCTTCCGCTTCTCTGTTTTCATGCTCTGTGTTCGGTGCTATTTCATCATAAGCAGCTTCCTCTTCCACCATTTGCCTTGCAAGCTCAAGTTCTTCAATATGATGTTCATACTGGCTGCGTTTAGATTCAAGAGTGTCTTTCAAGATATTGTAATGAGCTTCATATGTTTCAAAGGAACCTATCAAATCTTTTGCTTCATTTCTCCAGGGCATAAACAGCATAAGTCGTTCTCTGTAGTAATTTTCTGGGTCTTTTTTTACATCATACCTCACATAACGTATTACTCTAGGATTTCTCCTATGTTTGTACTTTGTCCCATTCTTTGCTACATATAACAAGTCTGATCCATGATATTCAAATTCAATACCATCCTCATTATCATTTTCATCACTAGAATCACATGAATTTGCATCATCTTCATTCGTATCTTCAATTCTCTCAGGTAGGCTATTCCCTTTAGGATAAACAATGTCAACTGTAGAGACATAATCTGCCAAACAGAATTTCTGAAGCTGTCTAGGCCGTTTTGCATACCTCTGAATTATATTGTCTGCTTCAATGTCAGTAGATTCAGCAGGAAGCTCATCAAGTACAGATTGAGATTTAAGCAAAAATACTCTTTCTTCTGGGATGGAGGTATTTATGAAAACAATGTCCCTTGTAGCTTTTGTTAGAGGAATCTGCAAAGCAAGGTAAACTGCTTCTTGTGCACTCACTTCAACACAGTTTGAAAACACATTTCCGATATGTCTAACTTGCTTTTTTATATCAAAATTTCCTTTGCGAGCTTCTCTTGCTGCTGCATCAAGCTGTGCGCTCATGCCTCTTTGAGATTTGCTTATATAACCAACAACATATGCTGCACACCCGTATGGTTCAAGAACTAACTGGATATCAAGATTTGCCTTCCAGCCAAGAAGAACTGTTTTGTTAAACAAATTAATTCTCATCTCATTTGGATTCCGCTTGAGGAAAACTTTGGGAGCATTAAGTGAACTTCTTATACACTTGATGTAATTTCCTAAGTCCATCTTGGCAACTTGCTTCAAAAAATCATCAAATGCAATTTCAGAGACATCTTTATACTCATTCATTGATTTTTGAAGTTCTGAGTACTTCTTCTTGTAATTTTCTATGTCTTCATCCAGAGGATGCAATAGCATTGTTCTTGGAAGGGGAGGCAAAGGAAATCCAAATCTACATATTGCCTTTCCTTTCTTTCTGCAAGACTTTGAATGTTTATGTGACTGAAGTTCAACAAGCTCCCCGATTTCTTCATCATCAGTACTGCAGGTAAGATAATTATCAACAAAATGAATGATTTCTTCCTCCGTGTTTTTTTCGAACTTAGGAGCATTTTCAATCCAAACAAGCATGTGAATATGAGGAGACCCACGCTGCTGAAATTCCACTCTATAGAAAAAATCTATCACTTTCCCAATAGGTTCAATCTCACTTTTAAGAACAGTGTTCAAGAATTCTTGTACTCTGTGATCAAAATATCTTGAACAAGTTACTGGGTCTTTCTGAACAAGTCTTGTTTTCTCTTGCCAAGTTAAAGTCTCTACATCTTTGTCTGAATATTCAATTCCATCATTCAGTTTTGCTAACATCTTCAAAAGATCATTCCATCTAGTATCAGCTGCTGACAAAGATACAAACCAAGTAGGTAAGGACAGCTGCCTGATCATTGCAAATATGTCTTTCTTCCTTTTCTCTAAATAAGCCGGAGAGTTTCTAAGCTGGCGAAATATACAGTAACCTTCATCAAGTTTCACAAGTCTCTCCAAATATGCTGGATCTCTTGCCTCAGCTGCAGTTATTTTCTTGCCTTTACTTTTACATCTTCTTACAGCTAAGTTAACTTTGTCACTTATTTGTTTCATTTGCAGCTTTTTATGCTTGAAGAAAATGTTTGGAACAGACTGTGCAGCTCTTCTATCAATGCTTCGTAGCTCCCATTTAACAATGTCACTGTAATGCACTGAAGTTGTTCTCTCAGTCTTATCAGGACGCCTCTGCCCACAATATATAGTAGGAAAACATAAATACTCTGCATCTGTATCTTGATACAAACTAAGGGGATGTCGTCCTTCTCCAGGGGCAAAGGTCAACACTTGACTGAACTTATTTTCAATATTAGCATCATCCACTAAGGTATCAACATTTCCAAAATGCTCATTATTATCTACTTCACTGAATCTATCTGATTCATATCCATCACTTTTTTCCCTATCTTTAGCTTCTAACGGAACTGTTTTATCTTCGTCCAGCACTGAAACATTTATGCCAATATCAGTATCTGTGTTTTGCATTGACACTTCCAGAAACTCTCTTACAGTATCCTCTGTACTTCCAGTTACTGCTTGAAACCAGTTATTGTCAATTGTAATGCCTGAATTCTTATACATATCACTATTAGTTAGAAGCCAGTGTAATGCTGTCAGAACTCTCATTGGTCTTACATTTTCTTTGAAATCTACTTTCTTATATGATAGTTTTTTCTTCAACTGGATGGCAATAGTAAAGTTTTCATCCATAGGTCTTGGAAGCGAGTTCACAGTGGGCTGAATATCAACAGGTACATTGATTACATTTCCTTTAAGGGAATACTGACCACCACGTGGCAGTTCTCTAATTTGCATAAATGGGATACGCAGTGCTATTAATCTTTCTTCAAGCTGGTGCAAGTCTAACTCTGATGGTTTGTTTGGCCATGACATTCCATTGGCAACTGACAGTTTTGGAACCTTTCCATCTTTAAGTGCTGACAAACATGTGTGACATATCCACTCTTCATTACTAACTGATTTGAATTTAGTGCAATAATTCAAACTGCATGTCATAATGTTAGTGTTTTTCAGCATTGATACACTTTTTCGAAACCATGTTTGATGACAACAAGTACATACAAACAGAGGTCCTTCTGCAATAGTTTTGTGAAACTGTTTAAGACATTCTGCTATACCTTCAGGTCTTTTTCTGCCATATACGTCACATGGCTCAATTTTATGCACTTTTTCTTCAGCATTTTTATGCCTTTTGTTTTCCCTGTTCAGCTCAAGTGTATCTTCTAATTTTCTTTTCTCTAGCCTACGCTGCTGCTGAGCAATCCTTTCACACTCCAGAACAAAAGGTTTCTGCCTTTGCTTCCGCTTACTAGCAAGTTGATATATCTTCTCTTTTTCTTTAAAATCTGGGTTTTGTCTGTATGCCTGCTTCTGTGCAACTTCTTTTGCTAATGCACCTGCCATCTTTCTAACACACTGCTTTTTAGCACGTTCTCTTGCTAACACATCCATATTCTTTCTGGCAGACTGTTTTGATGCAAGCTGATTTACCCTTTCTTTTTCTTTAAAATCTGGGTTTTGTCTGGCACACTGTTTTTTAGCACGTTCTTTTGCTAACACATCTACACTTTTTCTGGCAGACTGTTTTGATGCAAGTTGAATTAGTCTTTCCTTTTCTTTAAAAGATTGGTTTTGTCTGGCAGACTGTTTTTTAGCACATTCTTTTTCTAACACGTCCACATTTTTTCTGGCTGACTGTTTTGATGAAAGCTCATTTAGTCTTTCTTTCTCTTTAAAAACTGGGTTTTGTCTGGCAGAATGTTTTGATGCAAGCTGATTTATTTTTTCTTTTGCCTTAAAAGCTAAGTTAGTTCTTTGTTTCCTTTTGAATGCAGCATGGTACTCAGTGCGTTTTTTCTTCCTTTTTTTATTACTAGTTTTCTTCTGCATACTCATTTCAACAGCAATATCTTGTACTTTTTTCTGCTGTCTGATATTTTGGTCCTCAAAATAATGTTCAAGAAGACTTTCTGAATGACCAGTAACTCTATTTTCAAGTTCGCTTGCACTTATTGTGTCAGGTAAAGAATCAAACTGCAAACTCCTGTCAATTGCTAAAGTACTACAAGACAGTGTCAAATTGCTCGACTGAGCTGGAGGTAGCTTTTGAGAAGAAACCACACTGTCAGTGTGATCAATGCCAATATGAAAATGTTCTGTGAATGTCAGAGCAACTGGCAGCAAATCATACTGTGTTGTCATGTTTATTTGCATGCTATCATATAATGCATACATGTAAGTGATCAAATCATCTAAACAATTGAAGCTTATCAAAACTGAGTAGCCATCACATGATGAAAGACCATTTTGAGCATGTGAATGTGAATCAAAAAAATTATATATGCCATCTGTTTTGTACACTGCAGAACATATTGCACCAATCATGACCAGAACATATGAAGATGACTGAAATGCTGTGTACATTGACTGGTGAAGAGTTGGAGACGATGTGTTACCAAACTGCTGTATTGCAATGCCAGAAATAACATCTGACTTTATGATATGTATATCTCTTTTAAAAACAGTTACATTTTCTGGGATTTCATCAAAAGTTAACAATCTACTGGTGTATTTCTGTTCAGTTTTCAATGAAGATAAGATTTTTTGGTACAGAATATCTCCTTGGATAAGTATTTGATCTACTTCAGTACTTGAACAAGTATTTGAAAACTTAGCATGAATTAGGGCGCAAAGAGCATTTGACACACACTGGCTTCCTCGAGATTCTACATTGAATCTGTCACTTCCCTGATGAAATGAGCCACAGATAAATGACTGTGAATGAAATGGTTTTAAGCGTTTAGAATAATGATTGCTAGAGCAGGGCAGAATACTATCAGTAACTGGTGTGGCAACACATGTGTTCTTTGAAGTATCAAACTTGAACGATGTCAAAAATGAAATTTGCTTAAAAGGAAAAGGTTGACTTCCAATATCATATTCAGTCGCACAAGTACCCTTAGTTTTGGTCAATATATCTGGGAAAGTACTGGTACCAGAACTATATAGCAAAGTATTATGATCTGTATTTTGTGATTCAATTTGACAATGCTTCTCTTCAATACTTGTTTTACAACCTTTGGTCAAATGACATTGTTCATTCCTTTGATTTGCCTGCACACTGACAGGGCTTGCCTCTATGAGGCCCTCGATCATGACAGACTCTGAAGTCTGCATGACATTTGGAGTTGACTCAGGAGTCAACCCAGTGCAAGTCTGCATGACATTTGGAGTCGACTCAGGAGTCAACCCAGTGCAGTTGTTGCAGCTTCTATCCAAAACAGACCTTCGGGCTGCAGATCGTCTCCAGTTCTTCGTTCTAGGCATTCCTCACTATAAATGTCCTCTCCCTCAGTAATAGGCAACAGTTCACTGCTTTTAAGTCTGTCTATATCCAGAAAAGAAATCACATACACTGTCCAATCACAGAATACAACACAAACCAATTATATCTCACACTTTTACAGTAGTTTGTTGAAAAGAATTGTCCATATAAAGCTTGATTTGATACCTATAAAAGAAACAAATATTATCAAACAGCACAACCTATTCATGACACAATTCTGAAGGTCAGAATCATTCACACTTGTTTTATTTTAAGTTGTTGAAAAGAACACTGCATATTAAGCTTGAATTTACTCCAAAACAATTATCAAACTGTATGAAATTATTCATGCTTTTTTTTTCAAGATTAATAACATACATGTATTTCACCATTTTTTGTTGCAATTTAATGATAGATTTAGTGCACAAGTGTGCATTAGGATTTTAAAGGAAACGTGAGAAAACTTGTCATAATATAATGTTCATGGAAAAAGATAAACTGCAAGAAAAGTAGTGTCAAGAGTATATTAGTATTATTGTTTCTATGATCAGTTGTATTATCACATATGTTGTAAACTGTTACAATTAAAACAAAGTCAATAGAAAAAGTATTCTGCATGATCAGCAAGACGATTACATCCCAGGAGGAGGCCCATAGACTGCACTGGTGGAGTAGCATCTCTATTATTCAGCAACACTAATTTACAGAATGCTTTTACATTAATATCAGTTGCTGCTGATGTAATAAAGATATATTGTTTAAAATAAAGTCAGAATCTTGTAGAAATTTTGTCACCAGTGGCACTTAATTACCTGGTACATTACCTCTCTACATAACAGTATCCCTGTACAGATAAAAATTATGGTAGATGTGATAAAATTTCCAATGTTTAAAATTTCCAATGTCAGAAAAAAGAAAATTAAAAATCTGCAATAATGACTGTGGCAAAGGCACCCATACAATGATACTGTTACATGGATAACTCCATGGGTACGCTTTACAATATTACAATAAGCCAGTGCAAGACATTAATGAAATGCAGAAGGCTTGAACAAGAAGTATTCTTCATTTCGTTTTCTAGCAACAATGTTTTAAGCTGATTTGGGTTTTGCAGTCCAGTTGTTAGCATTCCTGACTT
Source organism: Ctena decussata (assembly GCA_963989385.1). Lineage (NCBI taxonomy): Eukaryota > Metazoa > Mollusca > Bivalvia > Lucinida > Lucinidae > Ctena > Ctena decussata. The sequence continues at coordinate 53,025,055 of OZ022499.1, read as the reverse complement.
CAGATCATGGGATCTCTGAAAACAGTAAAGAAAAATGAATGAAATTTCACATATTACATATGTAGAAATCTCTGTTATAATACACAAAAAAGGTTTGGCAGTATATGATTGCAGTTTATGCAAGACAGTCGTACTAAACCTTGCTCTGTTTGCTTTATATTTTATTGACAGGAATATTTACACTTCGTGATAATAAGCATTCGGGTAACCGGTAGCAAATCTGTACCCTGGTAATTGGTCTACCCAACCCGACCTCGGGTACCCAGGCAGTGTCTATTCTAGAGAGGGGGATGGGGGGATTCACCCACATTTCTGACAATTCCCCCCTTATTCTTAGCAGAAGGGGGGAATTATTTTCTTTATTTCATTCATAAAAATAGATTTAAATGATATCTAAAAGCATTGTGTGTACTCATTGATACTAAATTATAGCCAAAATACTAGGTACAATTGTTTTTATGAAGTTTAGGCCAAATGTCACAAGTGTGAGTGATACATTTTCTCTGTCGAAAATCCCCCCTATTTTTTCAATCCTAGAATAGACACTGCCCAGGTACTCGTCCCACACCTAATACCAAGTTTCAAGGCCATCAGTCATTTGCTTCTAGAGAAGAAGAGGTTACCATATATGGAGGTGGCGGCCATGTTGGTCATGTCACCTGGACCGTTTGAACAAATTTTCATTCCCCCAACCCCTGGAGGCTCTATATGAAATTTGGTTTGAAATGGCCGAGTGGCTTTTCAGGAGATTGTTTGAAATTGTCAAAATATGAGAGTTCAGAGTCAAAGGTCAAAGAATGACCTTGACCTCTTGTACTCATAAATCTTAATGTACTCACTAAGATGAATGTATATACCAATTTTTAGGCCTAAATCTTCAAAACTTTCCAAGAAATCTTATGTTCTAGTTTTTTCCCATATTTGACCTTGCTGTAAAAGAAGGTCAAGGACAACCGAAGGTCATCACTTGTATAATGTTGATAGTATTCAAGTACCCAATGCTACATACCAAGTTTCAAGGCCATCAGTCAATGGGTTCTAAACAAGAAGATTTTTAAAGATAGCGGCCATGTTGGTCATGTGACCTGCACCATTTGAACAAATTTTCTTTTCCTCAACCCCTGGAGGCTCTATATGAGAATTGGTTTCAACTGGCCCAGTGGTTTTTGAGTACATTGTTTGATATTGTCAAAATATGAGAGTTCTGGGTCAAACATAAAAGAATGACCTTGACCTCTTGAACTAACAAATCTTCATGTACTCATTAAGAAAACTGTATATACACATTTTTAGGCCTTAATCTTCAAATCTTTCCATGAAATCTTATGTTCTAGCGTTTTCCCATATTTGACCTTGCTGAAAAAGGAACAAGGTCAACCCAAGGTCATAAGCTGTACAACCTTGATAGAACTCAAGTACACAATGCTACATACCAAGTTTCAAGGCTATTGGTCAATTGATTCTGGAGAAGAAGATTTTTAAAGGTTTTTACCATATTTAGGCATGGTGGCCATGTTGGTCATGTGACCTGGACCATCTGAACAAATTTTCATTCCCTCAATCCCTGCAGGCTCTATATGAAATTTGGTTACCATTGGCCCAGTGGTTTTTGAAAAGATAGTTTGAAATTGTCAAAATATGAGAGTTCTGGGTCAAAGGTCAAAGAATGACCTTGACCTCTTGTACTCACAAATCTTCATGTCCTCATTATGATGATTCTATATACCAATTTTTAGGCCTTAATCTTTAAATCTTTCCATGAAATCTTATGTTCTAGCATTTTCCCATATTTGACCTTGCCGTAAAAAAGGTCAAGGTCAACCCAAGGTCATAATTTGAACAATCTTGATAGTACTTGTGTACCTAATGCTACATACCAAGTTTCAAGGCCATCCGTCAATTGGTTCTGGAGAAGAAGATTTTTAAAGGTTTTTACCATATATGGGCATGGCGGCCATGTTGGTCATGTGACCTGGACCGTATGAATTTTTTTTCGTTCCCTCAACCCCTGGAGGCTCTATATGAAATTTGGTTTTAATTGACCAAGTGGCTGTTGAGCAGATTGTTTGACATTGTCAAAATAAGAGAGTTCTGGGTCAAAGGTCAAAGAATGACCTTGACCTCTTGTACTCATAAATCTTCATGTATTCATTAAGATGACTGTAGATACTGAGTTTTAGCCCAAAATCTTCAACAGTTTCCAAGATATCTCATGTTGTAGCATTTTGCCATATAAAAGCATAAGGAAGCAAATTTGACCTTGCCGTAAAAAAGGTCAAGGTCAACTCAAGGTCATAATTTGAACAATCTTGGTAGTACTCGCGTACCCGATGCCACATACCAAGTTTCAAGGCCATTGGCCTTTTGGTTCTGAAGAAGAAGATTTTTTTAGGATTTTACCATATATGGGCGTGGCGGCCATGTTGGTCATGTGACCAGGACCGTTTGAACAACTTTTCGTTCCCCCTTCCTCTGGAGGCCACATATGAAATTTGGTTACAATTGGCCAAGCGGTTTCAGAGGAGAAGTCGTTTGAAATTGTTGACGGACGGACGACGGACGACGACGGACGACGGAGCCTTACCATCCTATAAGCTCCCCCGGAGCCGCTGGCTCAGGTGAGCTAAAAAACTTAATGTAAATTAAAGCACAATAGGTCACACCTACTGAATAAGGCTAATATTCCTATGAACTTTAAAGACTTTAAGTCCAATGGTTCTCATGTATTTGCCCAGAATGGTGATTAAAGAAAAACAATGGGAATGAGAAATGACATGTTTTATTTACAACTGTTACAGATGAATTGCAATTGTCAATCAATCTTACAGCATCAATTAATCTTAGCCACTCATAATGCTAAGACCAGATATACCTTGTTTTAAAAACAGTGTGGATCCAGATAATCTGGCTTCTGAGAAGCCATCTGAACATGATCTATACTGTTTTCCACGCTGCCTCTGATTCCAAGGTAGAAACTGAAATCATGCAAACTTGGGGAGGAGTGCTGCATTAATATAAATTTAGCATGATGTTGGTTAAAACATCTCTCTTTTGCAGTCAACAGACATTCATGTTTAATGCCATATCAATTACTTTTTGTGTATAGAGCATATTATGTTCAAGCACTCTTACACAATGTGGTAATTCTATACTGATCAAATCACATTTCAAATAAAATTATTACATGAGCCGCGACAAGAGAAAACCAACAAAGTGGTTGTGTGCCCAGCACAGACTCGGATCAGCCTGGGCATCTGCCCAGTCTGACCAGACTCGGCACTAAGCACTCATATATGGCAGCTAAGGGTCTAAGCTACTTCCATGCAGATAGCGAAGACTCTGATCAGGCTGGATGGAAGCCCAGGCTGATCTGAGTCTTTGCTGGGCATGCATCCCACTTTGTTGGTTTTCTCCTGTTGCGGCTCACTTGTTTTTCATCCTTTATTTACATGAAATATGCAACAAATAGATATAATGATGATCCATCTTCTAATCAAATATCAGTTAAATGGCTAATAGGAAGCATTTTGTAAAAGCAAACAAGCATCATAGACTAATTTTTTTTCTATTTATAACGTAATATTCAATTAGTACACAAGTCAGCAAAATATTTTAGGACTTCCATGCAGTCTAACAAATGGACCTCTAGCTATTGGGCAATAAATAGTGGAATAAGATAACTTGCTATTTTTGTCAATGGGTAAATTCTTCATTTAAATGGCATTATGTATTCTAAACTGTACATTGCAAAATGATGTAACAGAGATGGAAATTTATTTTTAAAATCTGAACGTGGCTGGTGAACTAACAAGGTTATAATACATTTCTATTTGAAAAGGTCACAACTGAATGAGACAAGTGAAGATTTTTGTCTTAAGTTTGACAAGTTTATTCTTCATACAGTAGGCCACATGGCCTATGAGTATACAGTTGCATACATATAAAATTACCAAATTAATTCTAATAAACATCCCTGCTCTAACAAATGCCCCCTGCCTCTTTTCCAAAAAATAATGTTATACTGGCATGCCAACCTCAGTAAAGGGGAACAATGAGAATTCCTGTTTGCTTCTCTGAAGCACATGGCCCTTCCAAACAGGTCAACTCTTTAAAGTAAAGAAGTTTCCCTGGAGGAGCCATTTTTTCTTTAAGAGTTGATGCCTACTGAGTAGGGAAGCAAGAAAAATGAAAACGGTAGAACTGATTCATCAGAAAGTATATCAAATCACCTTAATACTGTTTATTATAAGCATTTTAGCAGTGATTGATTTACTACTCTTGAGGCTCTAAATCATGCCCCGCTTTTGCTTTTCGAAGAACAAATGCCTCCATTGACAAACTGTTTATGAATAACAAAGTCCTATCTAGGACTCAAAATAGTGCTACTTTAAAATTACTTAATTAATGGTAGAAAATATCAACAGACTTTAACCACTGAAAGAGATGTACACCATAGAATAATATAGGCGATAATTCAATACCAATTAAAGTCTTACTCCTACATGAAGAGCCAAAAGTTGGGTACTCACTGAAATCATCTCAATGAGATGGCTCCAATGAGTGTCAAATGTCTTCACAAGGGAAACAATTTATGCTAATTAAAGTGCCTTATGTACGGTGCTACTTCAAATTACATAATGAACTTACATAGTAAAAAAATATTTTAAGCTAATCAAAGTGCCTTATGTATAGTACTACTTCAAAATAAAGTACATTATGAGCTTACATGTATGGCAAAATATGCATAAAAAACCACTAGCACATCAACATACACCACATACTAGAGAAATAAGAACCTGATATTCGTTTTCTTACTTGAAATGAAAATAAAATATGTTTAAACCAAAACTGAGCAATTTGTGAAAAGGAAAAGAGAAATTTTAACCCTCACCATGGTGAGGCTGAATATATCCTGTTTTGAAAACAGTCTAGATCCAGACTGGCTGATTACTGAGAAGCAGCTGATCAGGATCTATACTGTTTTTAATTCTGCTTCTGAATCTATCGTAGAAACTGAAATCATGCAACATAAATGGCTGAAAATTGGGGAGGATAGTAGTATTATGAAATATTTAGCATGGTAAGGATTAATCAAATAAATTTGACAATAAAACCAGATTGACTAATGAGAAATTGTATAATTTAATTTAGTTTGATTAAACAATTTTAGAGTATTTGATATAAAAACCTATCACATGGGTCATTTCATAAAATTACAGAATTTGATACATTTTGACCAGCAAGAACAGCTCTGAGTTTCTGTCATATACTGTCAACAATTATGTCTGACATCAGGTGTCAAATTGTTCCATGCAGCTTGGAGTGCATTTTGCAAACCCTGTGTGTTTATCATATTTTACTGGTGCACTCTCCTGCCCATTTCACCCCATCTGTACTCAGTTGTGATTAAATCCGGGTTGTCTGATGGCCACAGCAGTAATCTGACATAGTTATGCTGCAAGATTTGTTGCGTTATTCTGACAGTATGCGGTCTGGGGTGGTCACCCCCAATATTACTCAAATAACCATTCGATAAAGCTTAAGTCAGATCTTCACTGGTATCAAATTCTATGATTCTTTTTTAATGAGACGTGATACATTTAGATCAAATACATGTACTCTAAAATTGTTTATTGGTAATCAATTTCTCAAAAATCTGGTGTTATCAATTTGGTCATAATATCTCTTCATTTTCTTCCTTTGCAAAAGATCCTCCCTTTTATACCAGACCTGATGTCATAGCTACATGGGCAACCATATACATGTATGCCATACAATTAACATTATGTATACAAGTCAGGTTTACATACATTGTCATGGAGCTGAGTTTGCAGACCTTTCATGTACAAAAATTACCAACATTCCTTAGTAATACCACAGAATTAAAATCTTCATGAAAGAGTCGCTTCAAGAGCACAGACACATTCAAAATAAGAAATATGGGTCATGTCATCTTACATTTTTGTTTTTTTTTCTCTATAAAATGACTGAATGTTACATTTTTTGGTACAGTTGCCTACAGATAATAATGAAATAACAACATGCATTTTACAGCTTGAAACACCACTTAAATCCATTCAAGTTCCCCAAATAACCCAAGCTGAATCTATGTCACTACATAATTATCATCTGACAACTATATTCTACTAATGTCACAGATCTCTCTCATGCTTATTATGCACCTATCCATGTTTTCCACCAAATTAGGATGCTTCACCAAACAATGCTACCCCACCACTTCCACCTCTGTCCTCTTACATTCACATTCACTTTGTCAGTAACACTTAAAATCAGGACAGAGGTGTAAGTTACCTGAGCTATGAGAGATACATTATTAAATACAAAATTCTCAAAACTGTCCCATTCCTGGAGATAATCCCAAACAACCCTCCCCCAAGGGAAAATATGGACAGGTGTATAAAATGGTGGCCACCCAGTTCTATGCAAAACCACCAACAATACTTGCCTCCATGCAAGAGGCAAGTATTGTAATTTAACTTGGTGGGTGATTCACTGGCAGATTATTCATACTAGTATAATCAGGTAATGCTGTTCACAGGTTATTCATATTGGTCTAATCAAGTAATGGTGTTGACAGGTGATCCATACTGGTATAAAGAGTAACTGGTATGTTGTCTAGTAAAATATATTAAGGGAAATTTAAACCTATTTGAACAATAATCCTGAAATCAATGTACAGTGTGTGGTTTGAGATTTATTATGTAAAAAAATATAACAGCTTATGGTCTGACCAGTAAGCTTCCTCTACTCCTATTACACCATCACAGTTAGTAAAAACAAGGTCAATTGTAGACCCATTATCTGTAGTAGGCTTATGATTCAACTGACTGCAATTCAATGTTCTATACATATACTGTTCTATTTTATTTGTTGTCTGTGTCACATTGATGTTAAAATCACCGATAATGACAAGTGGTTTGATTTTGTCTACACGTGGAACAAGTACCTTTTCAAAAATATTGGAAAAGGTATAGAAAGATGTGCTGGGGGACTTGTAAACCACAACAATTTGCAAGTCAATCAGGTGATGATGACTTTCAATGACAATGAATTCCAAGTCTTTAGTATTGTAGGAAAAGCTGTTAGCTATGGTGATATCATTTTTGGCATACAGAACAGATCCATGAGGTGGTCTTAATACATTGTTGTTCACAGGCTGATCATTCCTAATCATGGTAAAACCTTCAATAGCATATGCATTTGTGTCATCCATTTCACAAAGTCTGCTTTCTGATATACCAATTATGTGTGCAGACAGTAGACTCTTGTCACATCTTATATCTTCTATATGTTTGTGAAGTGAGCGACAATTATTGTAAGCTATTTTAAAATGGGAAGTTGCATCTACTGTATCTAACGGATCATAGCAAAGGTCTAGCAGTGCATGATCATACAATCTCTGCATTTCTGTTTCAACATGTTCATCAACTTTCAATGCATCTTCATTGAAGTTGAGTATGTGGAGATTCTTTATTGACTTTACCCTGCTCAGAGCAACATAGTGTAGATGTGGCACTTTTCTGGTTTTGTTTTGTGTCAAATCTATGACAACTTTATCAAGGGTAGATCCTTGTGCACGATGAACAGAGCGACCTGCTGCAGGTACTAATGGAAACTGAATTCTCTGAATGGTAGCATTTCTTGCTCTGCCATAAACAAATGTACGCTCTACATCAAACACTGGAGTCCAGCTTTCATGAATTAATTCATTGTACAATCTCTTATACTGTAACCTTCTCTGAACACCAACTTGTGGATCATCAAATTGAACCCATATAATGCTCGGTCTAGTAGTGCCTACTTGTCTGTAGTCAATATACTTAAGGACACAGGTTGCACCATTTGCAAGACCATCTTCAGTATTAACATTTACTGTCAAGTCGTAAATCATATTGACAACAATGTCCAATGAATGATGCAAATTTGCTGTTTGAGTGGGATCTTGGGGCAATTTGCTTATTAGCTTAATCTGATCAGCCAGTTTCATACTTGGAGATATAACTGTATCATGACAAGGAACAGTAACTTTTTCAGTGTTGAGATTATTGATTATTTGTTCATTGAAGATGCTCATGAACTTGTTTTCAGCAAACAAGTGTGGTGCACTTAGTGGATAACCAATGGATTCTTTTAGAACCTCACATGCTTTAATCTTTTCCTTATCAGATTCTGTCAAAGAATTATGCCGTAACCTGTTCAGCAGTTCAGTAAATTCAATGTCATCTTTTTGCCTCATTATTTCTGTCAATTCAAACATCCTGAAATGATCTTTCCACAAATTTGGTGCCAATGAAGATGCTCCTTTTCTCAAATCATTAAATACCCAACCATCACGTATTGGTTGTAGCTGATACAGATCACCAACAGCAATGATACTAACATGGCCAAATGGCTGTTTTGTGCCAGTAAGTTCCTGAAGTCTCTGATCAATAAAACTGAGCAATGTATTGCCAACCATAGATATTTCGTCAATTATTACTACTGACAAACTCCTGTATTTTGATCTAAAAGTATTCAAAGAGTCACAAGTCAGTGTTTGGTCTGATTGCTTGAATTTTTGATGGAATGCAGATGAGATTGTTGATCCACCAATATTGAAAGCAGCCCTTCCTGTGTAAGCACAAAGAAGAACTCTTATTTCATCTGGGTTTTCACCTTCTTTGAGATTTAGTAGTCTATATAATGTCTGATACAAAGCACGAATTACAACACTTTTTCCAACACCGGCTCCTCCACTTAAAAATGCATAGAGTGGGGCATCCTTTGTTTTTATCCAATGAACTACATGGTTATAGAAATGCTTTTGTTTTTTATTCAAAGATCTCAGGAGTTGTAAATATTGCTCCTCTTCTAAGATGTTTGAATTTTGCTCAACTTGTGTGACTGAACAAGAGCCTCCTATTTCAATTCCAATATCGTAGTTGCTGTGATTAAGTGCTCGGTCAGGGTTAAAATAAACAAATTTTTCAGAGTCAACCGTTTGTTCCTCTGCAGTCTCAGATTCAGTTTGTTCAGTTCCTGGTGCTAACTCATCAAAAGCATCTTGATAATCATTTTCTGCCCTTTCCCTTGCAATTTCTAATTCCTCAACATGGTGTTCATACTCTTTACATTTATAATCAACTATTCGCCTAACTGCTGTGTAATGATTTTTGTACGTGTCATATGTGCCAATTAAATCTGTGTTTTCATTTCGCCATGGCAAAAATAATAACAATTTTTCACGGAAGTGATTTTCTTCATCAGATCTTGAATTAAATCTAACATATCTAAGAACTTTGTTGTTCTTCCGTCGCTTGATTTTCATTCCATTTTTAAGTGTAAGTAGTGTTTGACTGTCATCAAATTCTTGCACAACCTGCTCAGTATTATCATCATTCACTTCATCATCCCTTTCTTCTGAAAAGTCATCCTCAGGATAAACAATATCTAACTGTGAAACATAGTCAGCTAGACACCAATTTTCAAGAGCTTTGGGTCGTTTTGCATACCTTTTGATAACATTTTCAGCTACAATGTCAGTTGAATCATCAGGCATTTCACCAAGAACACTTTTGGATTTAATAAGTTGTATGCGTTTATCTGGCAAGGAAGTATTGACAAAAACAACCTGTCTTGTGCTGTTAGTTAATGGTATCTGAAGTACTAAATATACAGCTTCCTGAGCACTGACTTCAACACTATTGGAAAAAGCATTGCCAATATGTCTAACCTGTCGCTTTATGTCAAAGTTTCCATTCCTCGCTTCCGTGGCAGCAGCATGCATTAAGGTGCTCATTCCTCGTTGAGATTTGCTAATGTACGATACAATGTACACTGCACAGGCATATGGATCCAAAATGAATTGAATGTCAATATTGGCTTGCCAACCTTTTAAAACACTTTCATTATATAAATTTACACGAATATCTTTGGGTTTTCTTTCAAGAAACACCTTTGCTGAACTGAGTGTACTTCTAATACATTTGATGTACTCTTCTTCTGGGAGGTTCACCACTTCTTTTAGGAACCTTTCATAGCACATTTCATATCCATTTTTCTGGTCATTCATTTTGTGCTGTAATTTGAAATACATCTTCTTGTATTTATCTACATCTGATTCTAGAGGTTCAAGAACCATTGTCTTTGGCAAAGGTGGAAGTGGAAAACCAAACCGGCATATTTTGTCCTCTTTCTTCTGACATGTTCTTGAATGTTTGTGAACCTGTAACTGAATAAGGTCCTTTAGGTGTTCAGTGTCAGATGAACACTTCAAGTAAGTATCAACAAATCCGGTTATGTCATCAATGTTGTCAACATTGAATTTAGGAGCATTTTCTATCCAGGCTATTAAATGAATATGAGGCGAACCTCTTTGCTGAAATTCAACCCGATAGAAGTAGTCTGTAATTATACCAATAGGGTTATGAGTACTCTTCAGAACAAGCTTGATGAACTCTTGAACTCTGTGGTCAAAGTAACGTGTACAGGTTACTGGATCTCTTTGAATAAGTTTGCTCTTTTGCTCCCATGTCATTTCCTTTATTTGTTCATCTGTATACTCGACATTGTTGTTTAGTTTTGCCAACATCTTGAGAAGGTCAACCCATCTTGTATCAGCTGATGATAATGATATAAACCATGTAGGCAATCCTAATTGCCGAATCATAGCAAAAACATCCTTTTTCCTTGTTTCAAGATATGACGGTGAATTTCGCAGCTGTTTAAAAATATAGTAACCCTGATCTTTCTTTACAATACCTTCTAAGTAACCTGAATCTCTGACTTGGGCTGCTGTGATACTTCTTTCACCTATCTGACATCTTCTAACAGCAAGATTAACTTTATCATTCAACTGCTTCATCTGTATTTTTTTCAGCTTGAAAAAAATATTTGGCACCGAGTTTGCTGCTCTCCTATCATAACTTCTCAACTCCCATTTAGCTATATCGCTGTAATGCAGAGGAACTAAACGCTCACTATTTTCTGGACGTCTTTGGCCACAAAATATGGTTGGGAAACATAAATATTCAGAATCCAGATCCTGATAAATACTTAGAGGACGTTGATTTTCTCCAGGAGCAAATATCAATGTTCGATTTTCTAAGTTTTCATCATCAACTAGTGTATCTATATTTCCAACGCTTTCTTGTAGGTCTTCCTCTGCATCTGAGTCATATAATTCATTTTCATTCTGAACAGAAATTTTATCTTCCTGCAATTTCTGTGACTGCAGCTCGTCAAGGTCAATTTTATTAGATTTGAAATAGTTAGACTTGTCTGTTTCAATAAATTCTTGCACAATTTCTTGACTTTCTTGTGTAACTTGTTCTATCCATTTTTCATCAATATTAACCCCTGAATTTTTATATAGTTTACTATTGTTCATTAACCAATGTAATGCCACAAGCACACTAAAAGGTCGGACACTTTCTGTGAAAGCACAAGATCTATGTGACAATTTTTTCTTCAGTTTAACAGGAACAGTTACATTTTCATTGAATGGTCGTGGAAGAGCATCTACAACAGGCTGGATTTGAACTGGCACATTTACTACATTTCCTTTAATAGAATACTGGCGACCTCTAGGCAATTCTCTCAGTTGCATAAATGGAATACGCAGTGCAATTAATCTTTCTTCTAATGGATGCAGTTCAAGTTCTTTTGGTTTAGAAGGCCATTTCATCCCATTCGCAATAGATAATTTCGGAACTTTACCGCTTAAAATACTATTCTTACATGTTGTACATATCCATTCCTTATTATCAACAGATAAGACGCCTGAACAATACTGAGCTTTATGAGCACTGGAAATGGTACATGCTTTTGTGACACTTTCTTTAAACCATGTCTGGTGACAACAACTGCATATATACACTGGTCCAACTGAAATGCTTTTATGGAACAGTTCCATGCATGCATCAATATCAGAGCCATATTTTCTACATTTTGCAGATATTTGTTCCTTCATACAGAATGATGGACTACTACGTTTAGAAGCTTTTCTTTTACAATCCAACATATTTTCAGTTGTCTTATTTCTTGTATTTGATCTCCATTCTTCCTTAGTAACTCTTTCTTTTTCTAAAATATACGGATCCAATCTGGCCTTTCTCTTTGACTTTCTCTGTAACTCAAGTTCTTTCTGTTTGAATTCAACCGATTCTCTAGCAGCCCTTTTTGCACATCTTTCTTTTGTTTTAAAATCTGCAGACATTCTAGCAGTGCTCATTGATTTTATTGTTGCTTTCTTATCATTTTTCCTGATTTCATCAGATTCTCTTGCAGACCTTTTTGCATATCTTTCTTTTGCTTTAAAATCTGCTGACATTCTTGCCACAGTCATTGCTTTTAATGTTGATATCTTATCCTTAATTCTGATTTCATCAGATTCTCTTGCTGATCTTTTCGCATGTTTTTCTTTTGTTTTAAAATCTGCTGACATTCTAGCAGCTGTCATTGATTTTAATGTTGATTTCTTATCCTTTAGTCTGATTTCATCAGATTCTCTAGCAGATCTTTTTGCATATTTTTCTTTTGCTTTAAAATCTGCTGACATTCTAGCAGCTCTCTTTGATTTTAATGTTGATTTCTTATCCTTTATTCTGATTTCATCGGATTCTCTTGCAGATCTTTTTGCATATTTTTCTTTTGCTTTAAAATCTGCTGACATTCTAGCAGCTCTCTTTGATTTTAATGTTGATTTCTTATCCTTCATCCTGTATTCATCAGACTGTCTTTTTGCTTTTTTATGTTTTCTTTCCATCTCCTTAAAAAGAAGAGATTCCCTTTGCTTCTGTTTGTATAGACGTTGATATGCTTTTCTGTCAATCTGACTTTTAACAGCAGTTTGCTTAGACTTATTCCTATCCATCTGGTCTTTGAAATATTTCTGAATGAGTGTTTCATTATTCTCCTCTTTGTTTGAATTCTTTTCTGTGATCATCAAATTCATCTGTGATTTGGATTCCATAATTTTGCCACTTTGTGTTTCCTTTTGTCTACTGTCTTGGACTGGTTTGGATTTTTCAGACTGTGTAATATCCTCACTGATAGCAGTGTTACAGGCATCAGATGTCATAAAGTCTCTGGCAGAATCCTTACTGGTTAGGTTTTCTGACCTCAATTTGAGTTCAACAGGTAACATGTCAAATTGTTCAGATACATCAATCAGCATACTGTCATATACTGCATACATAAATGATTCTAGGTCTTGTAAGCAAGAAAAAGATACTAGAACAGACTGTCCATCAGCACATGACAAGCCATCTGGTCCATGTGAATGTGAATAAAAAAAACAGTAACCATCCTTTCTTTTAAATACAGCTGAACAAACTGAACCCACCATAAACAATAGATAAGAAGATTTTTGAAAAGCAATATGAAGTGTCTCATATAGTGATGGCAAACCTGAAGTAGCAGCCTGCTGTGTACAAACTCCGGAAATAACATTGAACTTCTCAACAACAATATCTTTCTTCAAAATACTCACAGCCTCTGGTATTTCATCCAAGGTTAATAACTTGCTTTTAGATAGTCCCTGTGCTTTTAAGCCAGATATAACTTTGTTATATAAAATGTCACCTTCTAAAAGCACTTTATCAAGGCAATGTCTTGTTCCTAAATGTGAAAACTTGGCAAAAATTAGTGAGCATAAAGCATTTATAGTACACTGACTGCCACGTGATTGGTCACTAAACATATTGTCAGCTTGATTATATGACCCAAGAACAACTGTCTTGCTGGGAACTTGACTACTTCTATGTTGTCTAGATAATGCATATCTATTGCTAAGTATAGAAGTGGCTGGATAAAGATCAGTTTTGCTGCATGTTTCTTTCTCTGGTTTCTTTGCTTCAATATCTTGTGAGTCATTCATATGTTTAATATCTTGTGAGTCATTCATATGTGAACAATCAAATTCAATTTGTAATCTTGTTTGACAATCTTTTGCAGAGCAATCGTTTTCAATATGATCTTTTGAGTCAGATGATACAATGAGGCAGGTCATACCCACATCTGACATACTGTTTGACCCTGGATCAGATGATACAATGGGGCAGGTCATACCCACATCTGACAATTTGTGCGACCCTGGCTCAGATGTCCCCAATTGGGGCACAGATCCTCCATGATCTGTGAGGTGGGTCTGACCCACATCTGAAAATTGCGACCCAGGACTTCCACCACCATCTGCCTTCACAACCTTCTTCACCACTGACTTTCTCCAATTCTTCCTGCGTGGCATGCCTCAACCTGAAAAATACCAAACATGTTTCATTTTTCGAAGTAATTATCACCTGATATATATGCTACAGCAATTTTCTTAAGACCAACAAGGCTACTGTTTGCACAAGCCAATGTGATAATGGTTATTATTGATTAGCAATGACTAAGACAATCCTGCACATTGTACAGTCTTGGCAGAGCTTTAACTGTTTGCATATAAATAAGCTGGGAATGAGATGACGGTTCAGACAAAGAGTGAGTGAGTGAACTCAGGTTTTACATCCCACCAACAACTAGGTCATGCAGTGACTGGACCTGAGTTTAAAGTGTAATCCGAAAGACCAGAGAAGAGGGGGATCGATCTTGTGATCACTGCATTGGTAGACCAGCTTGCTATCACTGCTCCTAGCAGACAAAAAAAAAAAAAAAAGATTCTAAGCTCCACAGGCTGCATGTTTAATGTATGATTTTTCAGAGGGCAATAGGTGCCGCAATCTCATGGGCTGCCTCATTAAATTTTGTATATAGCTGACAACCAGTTGCTATAACAGTTACAAAAACACGGGATCACTATATATTCTATTTGGGTTCAGCTCCCATTTCCCTCATTATTTCACACAGGTGGTAGGTTAATTTCATATAGGGCAAGAGCTTTCTGTGTGTTCTCTTTTTTTCTGCAAAGAACCATCTGTTTTCTGCCAGTGTGAACCATTTAGCAAAGTGAAATGACAGGAACACAACATCAGCTTTCTGCTAATAATGATAATATCTGACATGTCTGATTTTTGTAATTTTGTTTTATCATCTCTTTGATGTATTGTTCTGTCTGTTTTGTATAGACTTGTGGTCAGCTGCTGGGAAAGGGCTGGCCCTTTGGTTCTTCTGTTTGTGGTGTTTTCTTGTTTTAACAACAGAATCTAGGGTGAATCTTTGGCCAGTAAAAATGTTTAAACAGGTAAGTTAGGAGTCCTTTATGCAAACCAAACATCTGAAACCTTTGATCCACAGCAGAACTATGGGTCATGGTGAGCTCATAAAAGTGGTTTAATCCCTCAATTAATTTATTACTGACCATTCCAGGGCAGTACTTCTGATGTGGATTTTGTTGTAATTTTCTGTTTTATGGTTGTCTTTGACCTGTTCTTCTGTCTCTTTTGCATAGCTCTGTGGGAAAAAGGCTGGTCCCTTGGCTCTCGTTTGTTGTGTTTTCTTATGTTTATGCTACTTTCTTATATCTCTTGGGTAAGGTGTGGGATTTGATTACAATTAGTTCCTGATCTTTGCCTACTTTTTCCACTTTTCCTTGGTATTATCTAACTTAAGCGGAATAATAAAATTCGTGTGGTTCAAGTTAACCTGTTGCTCTCTTTTTTTACTCCATACCCAAGATTTTTGCCTAAGTTTAAAGTTGGAAGACAATTTGATTAGAAAACTGTTTCAAAATTTACACCTAAAAAAATCTCAATTGCTAAAAATTTTGATATACATTTACTTTCATTTGGTAACTTTTGTAGCAGCTTTTTCTTCTCATTACCTGTGTTATTTAAAAAACAACACATAAAAAAAAACAAGTTTCCTTCCTACCTACCTACCTACAGTACCCTATATTATCCCGGATGTAGCCTGAACCACACACTTTTTTGTTTGGCCTTACCTGTCTACAAATATACACTTGTCTTGTATTTTATCACTGTATCTTCTTCACTCTTGCTTCTCAATCAATCTTTTGTTTAATCACAATTAATTGTCAATCTATTGATTCACAGAATGTTAATGAACACTTTTAACTATATAAGAATATCTTCTTTATAAAGTACCTGGAAAAAGAAACAAGTTTATTTTTCATGTGCACATAAGACTGAGGCAGAAAATGTTCAAATGTTCAAAATGCAATTAAATTAAATTAAAATTTCAACAATTCACACAAAAATGGTATATTATGTCATGACCAGCAAGGCGGTTACATCCCAGGAGGAAGCCCTTAGTCTGCACAGGTTTTTTTATCATTACTTTTGCACAGTTTTTTTTTTATTATCATTTTGTCTTCAACATCCCAAACTGAATATGCAAAGAAATCTTTTATAGATTTGACTTTTATTTATCATTATGGTACATTCACATACGGATCAAATTAGTCCCGAGTGTCAATGCTCCCAATGATTTTTATTCTATAATAAATGGAATCTTTCACCTGTGACACTTCAATACCTGGTACACCTGCGATTACCCTCATTGAGACTCGGGTTTAACATCCCATCAACAACTAGGTCTTACGGAGACCGGACATTGGTTTAAAGTCTCAGCCGAAAGACCAAAGAAGTGGGGGGATCAACCTCACAACCCCTGGACTGGTAGTCCAGTGTGTTATCCACTACACTACTGCCGCTACTGCTTGTAGATTAGATTATTGAGTATTACATAAAATACCTCTGAAAAAAACATCTATTAACAAGGCATACAATCCCACGCACTGCATAATTTAGCATACTAATGTCATCGCTGGATAGATACTCATTTGCTAATGTATATGTCCAAGGTATTGTCCAATTTAACATTTTAAAAAATAACAACAGTGACCATGACCTTCACCACAGACCACTGAAACACAAACATGTCCAAGATATTTTCATACTTAACATTTGTGTGAATTTATATTAAAATTGGTCTGCAGATGAGGGGCCAGAGCAATGAAAAAGTTTTTCTTAAGATAGCAACTGCGACCTCGACCATGGCCCTAGAAAGCTGAAAGGCAAACTTATCCAAGGCATTGTCAAACTAAACTTTTGTGTGAAGTTGAATTAAAATTGGTCCATAAATAAATATGCTGAAGTGATGACAGTTTTTTGCTAAAAATGACCACTGTGATCTTGACCTTGACTCTATAATGCTGAAATGTAAATTTGTCCAAGATATTGTCATACTAAACATTTGTGTAAAGTGAAATCAAAATCGGTCTATTAATGAAGGCACTAAATATAGCCAGTGTGACCTTGACCTTTGCAATTAGAGTGCTGAAAGGCGAACATATTCAAGATATTGTCATACTAAGGAATTGTATGAAGTTATATCAAAACTGGTTAATAAATGAGGTCACTAGAGCGCTGACAACAATTTTCTTAAAATAGCCGATGTGACCCTGACCTTGGCCCTAGAACACTGAAATGCAAACTAGTCCAAGATACTATCATATTAGATACTTGTGAGAAGTTAAATCAAAATCGGGTCATAAATGAAGGCACTAGAGCGATGACAAATTTTTCTAATAATAGCAACTTTGACCTTTACCTTGGCTAAAGATACTGTGATACTAAACATCTGTGTAAAGTAAATTAAATTCAATTCATAAAAGAAGGCACAAGAGCAATGACAAAGTTTTTCTAAGAATAGCCACTGTGACCTTTACCTTGACCTTAGAGTGCAGACGAGAACTTGTCATAGAAATTGTCATACTTAACAGTCGTATGAAGTTATACCAAAATGAGGTTGCTAGAGCAATGACAATTTCCTAAAAATAGCCACTACAACCTTAACCTTGGTCCTTAGTATATCAAAACTGGTTAACAAGTAAGGTCGCTAAAGTGATGATAAAAGGTGAACATGAGTACATATGTAGGTACATATGTGCTTGACAGACCCTATATCCCTCCACAACTTCATTGTGCAAAGGGATAAAAATTTACTCTCTTCAAACCAAATTGAAATATGGGAGAATAATCAACAATACTGAATATGTTGGTACAGCATTGCAGCAATTATATCCATACTGATTTTGATATTATAAATGTAACCTTTATGCAAAAGTTTTAGATAATAATTGTTCCTGATCAGTGGCTTTTATTTCTTCTCTGAAATTTCAGAACATCTTGTGATACAATTTTTGCCCTAAAAATGAAACTACAAGACTCAAGAAGCTGTGGTAGGTGAGTGGATAAATCACTGGTCCTAAAAACCAGGGGTCTGTGGTTAGCTCTCAGCTCTATGCAAAGGTTTTTGATTGTATCAGTTCCTGATCATTGGCTTTTATTTCTTCTATGAAATTTCCAGAACATCTTGTAGTACAATTCTTGCCCTAAAAAAGAAACCAGAAGACTACAGAACTGAGAAACTGTGGTGGCCGAGTAGATAAATCACTGATCCTGAAAACCAGGGGTCGCTGGTAAGATCTTGGCTCTTCCAGTCTGTGAGGAAGCCTTTAAGCTGTGGCACTGTGTCCATATGACCTTAGCTGTTGTTGGAGTATAATACCCTATCACAAACATAGATGCATACAAATATACATGTACATAAATACATATATACAAGAGGCCAGTAGTACCAGTATAGTATACCCCTGACCTGCTCCATAACACAGAAAAAAGAGCAATTTTAGAGTTTTCAATTATTACTTGGGCATAAATACAAGAATACTGACTATACTAGTTTCTGATGGGATTTATAGAATGACTATAACTCTGATAAAAAATCATCTGACCATGGCATCCAGGTGATATGGATATCTGCCATTGATCCTTATAGTTCCTATGAAGCTTAATTGAAATCCAGCCAGTAGTTACCGAGAATTTACCAGGAGAAAATGAATATCCTATATTTTGCTGCAAAATTTATCAAAGACCCATAATGAATATCCTGTATTTTGCTGCAAGATTTATCAAAGGGCCATAATTCTGGATAATAATCACCCGACCCTAACTTGCAGGTGGTATGCAAATCCATTCTTGATTCTAAATGTTACCATAAGGTTATGCTGAAATGCAGCAGGAAGCAACTATTGCTGAGTATTTATGCAGACATGAAGCTAAAAAGATTTTTCAATATTTTTTTATGTACTTCTGTGGCTCAAACCTAGGACCCCATGAGGCAGGGCCATTTTAGAGCCACTATAAGAATAAACTCTGTGAAGGACCACTAGGCAATGTTACATACCAAATTTCAAGCATCTGAGCCGAGCAGTTCTGAAGTACATGTAGAAGATTTTCAAGTATATTTTATTTTCGAAATCAAGCCAAACCCCGCTGCAGAGCCCTTTTTTAGACCCTGGGGCCACCATTTGAACAAACTTGATAGAGATTCATTACCCAATGCTTCATACCAAATTTCATGCATCTGAGCCAAGAGGTTCTGAAGAAGATCAATTTTGAATATTTTTTCTATGTATTTCTATGGTTCAAACCCAAGACTCCCTGCCCTGGGGCCATTTTGGACCCTGGGCCTACCATTAGAATAAACTTGGTAAAGGACCACTAGTAAATGCTACATACCAAATTTCAAGAATCTGAGCCAAGCAGTTTGGGAGAAGATGATTTTTGAATACTTTTCTATGTATTTCTATGGTTCAAACCCAAGACTCCCTGCCCTGGGGCAATTTTGGACCCTGGGGCCACCATTTGAACAAACTTGGAAAGGACTACTAGACAATGCTACATGCCAAATTTTAAGCATCTAAGTCAAGTGTAGAGCTGCAACGATTCACCCAACGACCGATTCGATTCGATTTCGATTTCAGACACCTCGATTCGATTAATTCGATTCGATTCATGATTGATTTTATGCTACCTTAATTCATCATGTTTATCACTTTATTTTGTTATATTTACACTTCTATTTATCTTAGGGGTGCATCTTTGAGCACAGGTTTCTGCGAGTTATCGTTAGACGCCATTAAATTCTGTTTCTGTAAATCCCGCCAGTAGAATGGCGCACGCAGGTCGTTGACCGGTAGATGTTTTACGTTGATTTGTTGTTTCACATTTTGATAACCCTAACGATAAAGAAAGGAAACACCCGTATTGATTGGATGACCTAATTATTACTGACCAATCGTACGTTACGTTTGAACAGCCTTATAATATTAAGAGCGGGTCTAAAACACGGACTTCCGTTGTAATTGAGGGCCCATGCGGGGGATTGTGAATCGAATCGAAATTAGTGGAGTTCTTATCAGAATCGAATCGGCCCTTGTGAACCGGATTTTCGATGCATCGAAGTGAATCGTTGCACCTCTAGTCAAGTGGTTCTGAAGAAGAAGATTTTTGAATATTTTTCTATTTATTTCTATGGTTCAAACCCAGAACTCCCTGCCCTGGGGCCATTTTGGACCCTGGGGCCACCATTTGAACAAACTTGGTAAAGGACTACTAGGCAATGCTACATGCCAAATTTCAAGCATCTGAGCCAAGCAGTTCATGAGAAGAAGATTTTGGAATATTTTTCTATTTATTTCTATGGTTCAAGCCCAGGACTCCCTGTCCCAGGGCCATTTTGGACCCTGGGGCCACCATTTGAACAAACTTGGTAAAGAACCACTAGGAAATGCTACATGCCAAATTTCAAGCATCTGAGTCAAGCAGGTCTGGAGAAGAAGATTTTTGAATATATTTCTATATATTTCTATGGTTCAATCCCAGTACGCCCTGCCCTGGGGCCATTTTGAACCCTGGGACCACCATTTGAACAAACTTGGTAAAAGGCCACTATGCAATGCAACATACCAAATTTCAAGCACCTAAGCCGAGCAGTTCCGAGGCAGAAGTTTTTTAAATATTTTTCTATGTATTTCTATGATTCAAACCTACGACTCCCTGCCCCGGGGCCATTTTGGACCCTGGGGCCACCATTTGAACAAACTTGGTAGAGGACCACTAGGCAATGCTACATACCAAATTTCAAGCATCTGAGCCAAGCAGTTCTGGAGAAGAAGATTTTTATGTATTTTTTGGTTTCAAACCCAAGACCCCCTGCCCCAGGGCCATTTTGGACCCTGGGGCCACCATTTGAACAAACTTGGTAGAGGACCACTAGGCCATGCTACATACCAAATTTCAAGCATCTGAGCCAAGCAGTTCTGGAGAAGAAGATTTTTATGTATTTTTTGGTTTCGAACCCAAGACCCCCTGCCCCAGGGCCATTTTGGACCCTGGGGCCACCATTTGAACAAACTTGGTAGAGGACCACTAGACAATGCTTCATACCAAATATCAAAGCCCTAGGCATAGCGGTTTCAGAGAAGATGTCATTTAAAGCAAATTGTTGACGACGGACGACGCACGACGCACGACGCACGACGGACGACGGACACTGGGTGATCACAATAGCTCACCCTGAGCCTATGGCTCAGGTGAGCTAAAAAAAATACCAATTTTCTAAGTCCATGACCTTGACATCAAGGTCACGGAGTGGGGTGGGGGTGGTACCCTGTTTAACCTTAGACCAATATCTAACTACAGTGCAAGTATCAAAAGAATCCATCCATGGGTTAAGGAGATATAGGTCTTTAAAAAACTTTAACCAAAACATCCAATCCGGACGCCGACGCGGACGCGGACGCTGACGCGGACGCGGACGCTGACGCCGACGCCGTGGTGACAACAATAGCTCTTCCTGAACTTTCGTTCAGGCGAGCTAAAAACGGTACGCATGAGAAACAAAAGAGAAATAAACCAATTTATTTCTGTGTTTGCATTGCCGACATGTATAGAATACCTGGTTTCTCCTGCATTCATTAATGGGTCATAAATCGATATGTGGTTACCAGTCATACTCTCCAAGTTGTCTCGACGCTTTACACTCAAATTTAAATATCACAGAAAGCGTCTGCTAACACTGACTCGCTAGCAGCTATACTGCTAAAGAAGTTAATACCAGCGCACAACGAAATTGGAAAAGCGCTGATACATTGGATTTCCCGTAAAACTGGATTTTCAACAAGAATTCCGCGGAACGCTATGTCGCACCTGCCTTGCTCTTCCACATTAGCAGAGTTCATGGTGAGATCATATTTGATGAATTTATGTATGAATATTTGAGCAAATTGGACTTACAAAGAAGGTTGCAATTCTGGATGGAAGTCAGCAGAGCGTGAAATATAGGTCAAGGGTAGAAAAAAGGCAACATATCTTAGGAACATTCTCAGAAGAACCTTAGTACCATATTTGATGATTGTAGGTATCATAGTTTGAAGAGAAATGGACTCAAACACTAGGGTCGGCACAATTTTGCACATGAAATTTTACACAGTCAGCAAGGCATGAAATTTAGGTCAAGGGTAGAAAAAAGAACTACATGCCTCGAGAACATTCTAAGAACAAACTTTACACCAGGTTTGATAATTGTAGGTATCATGGTTTGAGAGAAATGGAAACGCTAGGGTCGATGTAATTGAGGACGGACGTACAGAATGACTGACGGACAAGTTAACTCCTATAGATATCGCACCTTGCTAAAGCAGGTGTGACATAAATGGGCTAATGACTTCTAAAGTGCACCAATGGCGCAAAAACGCAGCCTGGATTGAACCTGTTGTATATCAACTGCTTTTAAACTGCACTGTTAATCAATCTAGGACAACACAGTAAAAGACACACATTTCAATAATATCCGGTTATCCGAAGGAAGAACTGTATTAGGAAAAGGAAGACATACAATAAGGTCAGTACTATGGACATAGTGCATTATCAGGTTGAGGAGAAACCTCGGAGTGTGAGTGAGTGAGTGAACTCGGGTTTAACATCCCACCACCAACGAGGTCATATGGAGACGGGACCTCGGTTTAAAGTCTCATCCGAAAGACCAAAGAAGCGGGGGATCGATCTTGCGACCCCTGGATTGGTAGTCTGGAGTGTTATCCACTATACTACAGCCGCTCCAACCTCGATGGAAGTATATACTTCAATCCAAGTATATACTTCCATCGAAGTATTCATATATATTAGAAATTGCATTAGGACTGAAGGATTCTTCAAATGAATCCATTTAGAATATAATTGCAAACTTTCAAGTATAAATTTTTTCAATATTAATGAAAATCAAGTCCGAATGCAAAGAAATTTTATTTTTCTGCTGTTGCGTTTTTGTTTTTGTGAAAAACCTTATTTTTTGTACACGTTTCTTCCCATTCTCAGATATTTCTTTAGCTGTAGTTCAGCGATCAGAGATGATCCCAGTATAGCAAGTATGTATATCATGACACAGAAGTGGCTATATCTCTCCAGTTTGAGTGGCCATCTCGAAGACATCAATTTATTTAAATTTTCTTCAATTTGCATAAAACGCACCGGTGGAAATTGAAAATTTTTACAAAATCATAAAAGGTTTGTTATACTTTTCATTGTTGTTGTTGTCAATATATAATTTTGCAGAACTTTCTGCTGCATTGTAACTGCAGAAGCCATCATGCTTTGATTTCCACTCATTTTTATACTTCAATCAAAGATCGAAGTATTTACCTCGATCTAAGTATATACCTCGATCGAAGTTTCTCCTCTAGCTGCATTATTAATCTGTGCATATGTATTTGATTTAAGGATATCTAAAACAATTGGCTGGAAATAGGAAAATACGTCCGTTCCAGTAATTAGGCCCGTGCTGGTAAGTTTACACAACCATTTTTCATTCACTGTGGAATTAGGGTGGCTTAGGAGCAATTTTCATATCTAATGACAGGAGGTATACTCAAACTCTATATTCTCGCTGCAATCATATTCTCGCGGTAGTGCTTTATAAATGCCCTCAGACATAACATGTCTCCTTAATTTTATATATTTGCTCACAGGCTTCATGAATATAAAGTACCAGACTTTAGATTTCAGTTCAGTCTTTTTTTTTAAGCTTCTGTGACTTCTAAAAGTCAAATTAGTGAAAAATTACCAAAGGTGGTAACAAGGAACACCCCCAGGGTGATAAAAGTGGCGATAAAATATAAAATAATTGTCTGGTCATGTTATTTCTTGCTTTATTTAATTGAAGTATGGTTAAATTAACCAATTTAAATAAGGAAATATTTCTGCTTGCATTCAATTTGCTAACATTGAGGCAAATAGCCATGTACTGTGAGAATATGAAGTCAGTATTTCTGGTTAACCACTCTGGGGTAGTCACGTAGTGCTGTGTGCAAATAAAAATATTACACTCATCAGAAGATAGAAAACACAAAAGTACCTCGAGGCTTAGATGAAATACTAGAGGGCTTAACTAGAATGCTGGATTGCTGGTTTCCCCTTAATTAGCCAGACTTGCTTGTATCCTTAGTAGATCTACCGTGAGAACTTCAACAGGGAGCGCCATTTACGGATGTTTTGCTACCTTG
The DNA here is from genome assembly GCA_963989385.1 of Ctena decussata. Classification (NCBI taxonomy): domain Eukaryota; kingdom Metazoa; phylum Mollusca; class Bivalvia; order Lucinida; family Lucinidae; genus Ctena; species Ctena decussata. The sequence continues at coordinate 53,000,745 of OZ022499.1, read as the reverse complement.
CGGTTTCGCACCAGGAGACTTCGCACCTTCTCATTGGATAGTTAGCTACTTGGTATTTTTTGCACCTTTACAGCCCAAGACGTTTCGCTACCTCGTATATTCACTGTTAATTTAGATTCAGATATATTTTAAACAATTTTCATGCTTGTTTATTTGATAGCCCTGGGAAAAAACGAATTCTTCAGGGCATCAATATATGCAAGATATACCTGTTATACCTGCCGCCATACCCTTAAGTGCAGCCTAGATATCTAGTGTATTGCAAGTCATGGGATGCCCTAGTCCTTCTCGACTTTGGTGCTGGGATCAAAAACGTGGGCAGTTTAAAAAAAAATGGCTCCAAAGTGTGACATTGGTGGTCAAAAATGAAACTTTTCCTTTTCCATTTATTTTGTTACCAGGTGATTCCATACTTACAGTAATAACTGAAACTACATGGTACTAGCGGATAACTCTGAAGATGTATTTATGACTGAAGGTTAAAATCAAAATAGGTACTAAACAAGTAGCCCAAAGGGCAACAATTGCTCACCCGAGAGACATTGTAAACCTATAGGGATATTTAAGATGCTCAAGGGCAGCTAACTCCACAGTCAGTGGTCCAATCAGGCTGAAAATTAAACTCATCCAAAACATCAAGAGCACAATAGACAGAGCTGTCAAGGGCAGCTAACTTCGTAGTGGTTGGCCTGATCTGGCCAAAATTTGAACTTGTTTAAGATATTATGCATTTCCTCATTACCTGCAAGTTTGAAAAGGATCGGATCAGTAGAAACCAAGAAAAAGTGGCGACATTGATTTTTTGGATGCTCAGGGCAGGTACTCCATAGTCAGTGGTGGGATCAGCCGAAATGCTAACTAATCCAAGCTTTTATGCATATCCTCATTACCTGCAAGTATGAAGAGGATCCGATGAAAAATGAAAATGTGATGACGTTGTTTTCTCCATTATAAGACTATGGGATTTTTTTCAAACGCTCAAGAGCAGCTTGCTCCGTGGTCTGTGCTCGAATCCGGCCAAATTTCGAACTCATCCAAGCTCTTATGCATGTCATCATTACCTGCAAGTATGATAAGGATCTAAGCAAAAACCTTGATTGCAGCACCCTGAAAGTCAAACTTGCTCGAGATATTGTCATGCCCTACATTTGTGTGAATTTATTTTAAAATCCGTTGAGAAATGTAGGTGCTAGAGCGATGACCCTGAAAGTCAAACTTGCTCGAGATATTGTCATACCCTACATTTGTGTGAAGCTATTTCAAAATCCATGGAGAAATGTAGGTGCTAGAGCCATGACAAAGTTTTTCTAAAATTAGCCACAGTGACCTTGACCTTGGGTGCAGCACCCTGAAAGTCGAATTTGCTTGAGATATTGTCATGCCCTACATTTGTGTGAAGTTATTTCAAAATCCGTTGAGAAATGTAGGCGCTAGAGCGATGACAAAGTTTTTCTAAAAATAGCCACAGTGACCTTGACCTTGGGCGCAGCACCCTGAAAGTCAAACTTGCTTGAGATATTGTCATGCCCTACATTTGTGTGAAGTTATTTCAAAATCCGTTGAGAAATGTAGGCCTTAGAGCGATGACAAAGTTTTTCTAAAAATAGCCTTAGTGACCTTGACCTTGGGCCGGCACCCTGAAAGTCGAACTTGCTCGAGATATTGTCATGCCCTACATTTGTGTGAAGTTATTTCAAAATCCATTGAGAAATGTAGGTGCTAGAGCGATGACAAAGATTTTCTAAAAATAGCCAAAGTGACCTTGACCTTGGGCACAGCACCCTGAAAGTCGAACTTGCTCAAGATATTGTCATGCCCTACATTTGTGTGAAGTTATTTTAAAATCCATTGAGAAATGTAGGCGCTAGAGCGCTGACAAAGATTTTCTAAAAATAGCCAAAGTGACCTTGACCTTGGGCACAGCACCCTGAAAGTCAAACTTGCTCGAGATATTGTCATGCCCTACATTTGTGTGAAGTTATTTCAAAATCCATTGAGAAATGTAGGCGCAAGAGCGATGACAAAGATTTTCTAAAAATAGCCAAAGTGACCTTGACCTTGCGCACAGCACCCTGAAAGTCGAACTTGCTCGAGATATTGTCATGCCCTACATTTGTGTGAAGTTATTTTAAACTCCATTGAGAAATGTAGGGGCTAGAGCTATGACAAAGTTTTTCTAAAATTAGCCACAGTGACCTTGACCTTGGGCGCAGCATCCTGAAAGTCGAACGTGCTCGAGATATTGTCATACCCTACATTTGTGTGAAGCTATTTCAAAATCCATGGAGAAATGTAGGTGCTAGAGCCATGACAAAGTTTTTCTAAAATTAGCCAGTGACCTTGACCTTGGGTGCAGCACCCTGAAAGTCGAACTTGCTTGAGATATTGTCATGCCCTACATTTGTGTGAAGTTATTTCAAAATCTGTTGAGAAATGTAGGCGCTAGAGCGATGACAAAGTTGTTCTAAAAACAGCCACAGTGACCTTGACCTTGGGCGCAGCACCCTGAAAGTAAAACTTGCTCGAGATATTGTCATGCCCTACATTTGTGTGAAGTTATTTCAAAATCCGTTGAGAAATGTAGGCCTTAGAGCGATGACAAAGTTTTTCTAAAAATAGCCACAGTGACCTTGACCTTGGGCGCAGCATCCTGAAAGTCAAACTTGCTCGAGATATTGTCATGCCCTACATTTGTGTGAAGTTATTTCAAAATCCATTGAGAAATGTAGGCGCTAGAGCGATGACAAAGATTTTCTAAAAATAGCCAAAGTGACCTTGACCTTGGGCACAGCACCCTGAAAGTCGAACTTGCTCGAGATATTGTCATGCCCTACATTTGTGTGAAGTTATTTTAAAATCCATTGAGAAATGTAGGTGCTAGAGCGCTGACAAAGTTTTTCTAAAAAATAGCCACAGTGACCTTGACCTTGGGCGCAGCATCCTGAAAGTCGAACTTGCTCGAGCTATTGTAATGCCCTACATTTGTGTGAAGTTATTTTAAAATCCGTTGAGAAATATCGGCAATAGAGCGATGACAAAGTTTTTCTAAAAATATGTGATGACGTCGTTTTCTCCATTATAACACTATGGGATTTTTTTCAAACGCTCAAGGGCAGCTAACTCCGTAGTCTGTGCTCGAATCCGGCCAAATTTCGAACTCATCCAAGCTCTTATGTATGTCATCATTACCTGCAAGTATGATAAGGATCTAAGCAAAAACAGTTGAGAAAACGTGATGACGCCATTTTCCCCATTATAACCCTATGGGATTTTTTTCAAACGCTCAAGGGCAGCTAACTCCGTAGTCTGTGCTCGAATCCGACCAAATTACGAACTCATCCAAGCTCTTGTGTATGTCATCATTACCTGCAAGTATGATAAGGATCTAATCAAAAACAGTCGAGAAAACGTGATGACGCCGTTTTCCCCATTATAACCCTATGGGGGCTATCTGTTGCCATGGAAACCAGAGTTCTGAGCTGATCGGCACCAAAACCTAATGCAGCCTTTCCCCCACCCAAATGATGCTTCAGATAAAATTTGATTGCGACCGGCCCACTGGTCTCTGAGATATTTATGTTTGAAAGTGTTGACGCACGCACCCACCCACGGACGGACGGACGACGGCTCGACTCCCATCCTATAAGCTCACCTCTGAGCCTTCGGCTCAGGTGAGCTAAAAAGTAGTTAAAACCTTCTTGTCATTAACAGCAATAAACTTGGAAATAATGTGCTGTGTGTGTTTTTTTTTTTTTTTTTTTGCTTCAAATGACAAAACTGGTGAAATATGAAACTCTAGTCAAGCAAATTTCATTCTATCCCATAACAAGAGGCCCAAATGGGCCTGATATCGCTCACCTGGCTATTATGCAACGGGACCATTCTGATACAAAATTGGATCAATTCCACTGAGATTTTCTTATTTTCACATTTTGCTACTTTTAGTAACAGAGGCCAGCTTGCCTGGTCTTTATTTATTTACTTTTGAAACACCTCAATGCAAGAATCATTTTGCCACAAATTTCATCAAAATCCATGATGGGGCTACTGAGACATTGCCAGTTTCATGTTTTGTGCTATTTTTAGTAACGGCAGATGGCGGCCATCTTGGATTGCCAAAATGCAAAAAATCGAAAAGCCTTCATGCAAGAACCATTTTGACACAAATTTGGTCCATTTCCATAGTAATTTTCCAATTTTCACATTTTGCTATTTTAAGTAACACAGGCCAACTTGACATATCTATATTTGTTAATTTTTGAAACACTTCAAAGCAAGAATCACTTTGCCACAAATTTCATCTAAATCCATTCAGCGGTTACTGAGATATATTCATTTTCATGTTTTGTGCTATTTTTAGTAACGGCAGATGGCGGCCATCTTGGAATGCCAAAATGCAAAAAATCGAAAAAGCTTAATGAAAGGAACATTCTGACACAAAATTAGCCCAATTCCATTGACATTTTCTAATTTTCACATTTTTCTATTTTTAGTAACAGAGGCCAATATGACTGGTCCACAGTTAGATATTTTTGAAACATCTCAATGCAAGAATCATTTTGACACAAATTTCATCAAAATCCATTCAGCGGTTACTGAGATATTGTCATTTTCATGTTTTGTGCTATTTTTAGTAACAGCAGATGGTGGCCATCTTGGAATGCCAAATTGCAATTAATCGAAACGACTTCATGCAAGGAACATTCTGACACATAATTGGTCCAATTCCATTCAAGGGTTCTTGAGTAACTGTCATTTTTATGCTTTGTGCTATTTTTAGTAACAGCAGATGGTGGCCATCTTGGAATGCCAAATTGCAATTAATCGAAATGGCTTCATGCAAGGAACATTCTGACACAAAATTGGTCCAATTCCATTCAAGGGTTCTTGAGTAATTGTCATTTTTATGTTTGTGCTATTTTTAGTAACACCAGATGGTGGCCATCTTGGAATGCCGAATTGCAATTAATCGAAACGGCTTCATGCAAGGAACATTCTGACACAAAATTAGTCCAATTCCATTCAAGGGTTCTTGAGTAATTGTCATTTTTATGTTTGTGCTATTTTTAGTAACGGCCCCCATGGTGGCCATCTTGGATAGTCAACTGGCACAAAATTGAAATAATTCCATTCAAGAACCATTTTTGACCAAATCTGGTCAGAATTGGTTGCATTTTCTTGAGATATTGACATTTGAGCAAAATCGGTCTTGTAAACGCTAAGTAGGTCACTGTGACCTAATTCCGCTATAGATTTTTTTTATTTTTACAATTTTTAATACCAAGGACCCATTCATGTTCCATGCAAACTTTTAACCAAATATACCAAACGGTTCTGGAGAAGAAGTTGATTTTAGTGTTTTTGCTATTTTTAGTAACGGCGGCCATCTTGGATTCTTGACCTGACCCAATTTTACAATTTTGAAACCCTGCAGTCTGGTCATGCTCCATGTGAAATTTGAGATCCATGGGTTCAGTGGTTTTAGAGAAGAAGTTGTTTGAAGTTGTTTAAATAGGTCCTTTTTTGACATTGGCATTTGAGCAAAATTACACTCATAAACAGAAAGTAGGTCACTGTGACAAAACTCCGCTACAGATTTTTTTCATTTTTATAATTTTGAATACCAAGGTTTTACTGATGTTCCGTGCCAAAATTCAGACATATATACCCAGTGGTTCTGGAGAAGAAGTTTATTTTGTTGTTTTTGCTATTTTTTAGTAACGGCGGCCATCTTGGATTTTCAACCTGACCCAATTTTACAATTCTGAGACCCTGGAGTCAGGTCATGCTCCATGTGAAATTTGAGAACCATGGGACCAGTAGTTTTACAGAAGAAGATGTTTGAATATTTGTTTTTAGGTGTTGACGGACACATTGTGTGACGACGCACGACGCACGACGCACGCATTGGTATGACAATAGCTCACTATGGCCCTTCGGGCCAGGTGAGCTAAAAATTCAAAAAAATACTATTTTTTCTTTGAAAAATCCCTTTTATTCCTGAATTATGGGTGTTAAAGTTTTTATATCTTAAGAAATATTGCAAATATTTCAAAAAAGTGTGATTTAGAGCAAAATTCAGCCAATTTTGATCACCAAAGAGAAAAAATGATAGTTGTGCCTATAATAAATTTTTTGCACTCTTGGTCTTAAAAACAGGACCGTTTTAGCTCAATTTGTTACCCTCCTGACATCATTTTTTTCTGTCAGTTAAACATAAGTTTCCCAGTTCAGTGAAACATTTTTGTTTGTAAAATGATTACTGTAATCTGTTTGGTCAAGTTTGATCCAGTTCTTATGCTAATAAAGACTATTTTATAATCTTTTTTTAAAAAATCACTATTTCCGTGCTGACACTTTTGAAGTTTATGTACGACAGGAAGTGTTTGTGTTCAATTTAGAGCATCTAAGTGCTTTCAGAAAAGAAGAAACAAATCATTTGCTTTATGGCAGTACCAATTTATCCTCTGAATACCATTTTTGTTGTTGCTATTGTCATTTTCACCGATAGGACAATTTTGTTACACTCCTGACATATTTAAACAAGAGCTGTCGCCTGACAGCAAAGCTCGCCTGAATTGGTGCTTGCCCATCACATAGCCGCTATGTTGGTGTGGACTGCTATGCATAAAACTTCAGGCAAGCATGTCCAAAATAAAAACACATTTATAAACAAAATTTAAAAAAAAAGAAATGAAATAAAATTTCAAAGTCCATGAGCTTGAGGTAAAAAAAAACTGAGAGGGGGGAGGGGGGGGGGGATGTAGGATGTACCATTATCTAACATCAGTCCAAGTATTAGTATCAACTGAGTCCATCATCGTGGCACAGTGAAATTATGTCTTCATAAATATAAAACTTTAACCAAACTCTTTGAGACAAAATTCTAAGTCGATGACCTTGACTTCAAGGTCATCCAGTGGGGTAAGTATAAGGTGTTTTATAAAAGCTCAAAAAAGTGTCTAACATCAGTTCAAATATAAAGTAAATCTCTGCAAAGCATTATGAATCAGTATGCAATTACAAAACTTTAATAAAGACCGAATTTCCTAAGTCCCTGACCTTGTCATTAAGGTCACTGAGCGGGGTTGGGGTAGTACTCTGTAGCTCTAACTACAGTGCAAATATAAAAAGAATTCATCTATGGGTTCAGGAGATATGTGTCTTTAAAAAACTTTAACCAAAACATCCAATCAATAAGAAGACAATTTTCTAAGTCCATGACCTTGACATCAAGGTCACTGAGGGGGGTGGGGGTAGAACCTTCGAAAACTTTAGACCAATATCTAACTTCAGTGCAAGTATCAAAGGAATCCATCCATGGGTTAAGGAGATATTGGGCTTTATAAAACTTTAACCAAAACATCCAGTCCAAAAAAATCCCAATTTTCTAAGTCCATGACCTTGACATCAAGGTCACTGAGTGGGTTGGGGGTGGTACCCTGTTTAACCTTAGACCAATATCTAACTACAGTGCAAGTATCAAAAGAATCCATCCATGGGTTAAGGAGATATAGGTCTTTAAAAAACTTTAACCAAAACATCCAATTCGAACGCCGACGCGGACGCGGACGCTGACGCCGTGGTGACAACAATAGCTCTTCCTGAACTTTCGTTCAGGCGAGCTAAAAATTACATAAGTAAGAGTTACCATTCTTGCAAGCGACACATGGCCGTGACCTGTTCTACATAACTGTGAAGTATCATGAAAATATTCCAAAGGGTATTCAAGATATGGAGCGGACAAGAAAATGTTTACAGACGGACAGACAGACTGACGGACGGACGGACTCCAGGCTCATCGCTATATCCCCCAAACCTTTCGGTCGGGAGATAAAAAGAATTCATCTATGGGTTAAGAAGATATGTGTCTTTAAAAAACTTTAACCAAAACATCCAATCAATAAAAAGACAATTTTCTAAGTCCATGACCTTGACATCAAGGTCACTGAGGGGGGTGGGGGTAGTACCATCGAAAACTTTAGACCAATATCTAACTTCAGTGCAAGTATCAAAGGAATCCATCCATGGGTTTAGGATATATTGGGCTTTATAAAACTTTAACCAAAACATCCAGTTACAAAAAATCCCAATTTTCTAAGTCCATGACCTTGACATCAAGGTCACTGAGTAGGGTGGGGATGGTACCCTGCTAACCTTTAGACCAATATATAACTACAGTGCAAGTATCAAAAGAATCCATCCATGGGTTAAGGAGATATAGGTCTTTAAAAAACTTTAACCAAAACATCCAATTCGAACGCCGACGCGGACGCGGACGCTGACGCGGACGCGGACGCTGACGCTGACGCCGACGCCGTGGTGACAACAATAGCTCTTCCTGAACTTTCGTTCAGGCGAGCTAAAAAGTACATTTTTAGATATATGTATTGCAGATATTTGCCTTTGAACAATTTTTCTTTTCATGTTTTTAAACATTAGAGAGAAAGAAAAAAAGGACAAAGGGAATGAATAGCAGGAGGAGGCTGACTCTCTCTTACACAATACAACTTGTCATACACAACGTCTGAACCAAATTTCAAAAGCCTAGCTAAAGTGGTTCTTAAGAAATCTTATTGGGGAGAAAGAAAACAATGGACAAACAAAGAGAATGATGAGCAGGAAGAGGCTGATTCTCTCTTACATGATACAACTAGCTATACCCACTGTTTTTATCGAAATATCAAAATCCTAGCTTAAGCAGTTCCCGAGAAATCTGTGACAAAAATTTAATTGGAGAGAAAGAAACAATGGACAAACAAAGGCAATGATAAGCAGGAGAAGGCTGATTCTCTCTTACACAGTACAACTAGTCATACCCGATATTTGTACCGAATTTCAAAGTCCTAGCTGTAATAGTTCCTGAGAAATCTGTGACAAAAATTTAATTGGAGAGAAAGAAAAAATGGACAAAAAAGGGACTGATAAGCAGGAGAAGGCTGATTCTCTCTTACACGTTACAACTAGTCATACCCAATATTTGTACCAAATTTCAAAGTCCTAGCTTTAGTGGTTCCTGAGAAATCTGTGACAGGGAAAATGTTAACATACACACACACACACACAGAGAGAAATTATATACCCCCTATATACTTTGTATACCGGGGGTATAAACAGGACCACGTCAAGAGAGATGGATGGTTGCAAAGCCATCTGTGGTGCCCAAATGACCATATATACAATGCATACATGTGATATCTCCCGATTTTGGCGGGAGCTCCCAATTTGGAGCCCTTTTTCACGCTCTCCCGGTCGGGAAACGAAATCTCCCGACGAGAAGTTTTTCCAACGAAATTTTTTCTCTGACCTACGAATTTAGCTTTTACTGCAATATCTACATGACCAGAGTATACAGCCCTTTATTGATCTTATCTGATGACCATTGAGGTGTGTATTATAGTCCCTAGCATGTGGCTTCATCTGATTTACTTTTTTCATCTGATTTTATATTACTTTTGCTTTTTCTACTGTTCTTTTTCCATTGTCTATGTGTTTCCTTGTAATACTGGTTGAAAGATTCATTTTGCATTCTCTTTTACTTTACTTTCTCCTTGTATAGCTTGTTTTCTATTTTATTTTTTTCTGTGAGTTCAAGCAATTTTCTCTGGTTAGTTGGATCAGTTTTCAGTTTTTCTCTGAACTTCCTGACACGCTCTCTTGCTGCTCTTGTTTTATTGCTATTTTTTTCACTTTGTTTGTCTTTATTTCTAGTTGATCTTGTCCATGTTGCAAATTTAACAACTAATTTTGCCATAGTGTTTCTTTATTCAATGCAGTTTTTCTCTGAATTTACTTTAGAAAGCTACCTGTTAAAAAATATGGTGATTTGAGGCATCTGTATGATTTTTTCTAACAATGTCAGGAGTGTAACGCCTTATATAACCATAAAATTATTGTAGAATTCACATATAAATAACATGCCTCTCCATTTTCTTTCATATTATTTGAGAGGAAAGAGCAATCACAAAAAAAATTAAGGAGCTTTCGTTTCAGAAACATGTTTATGTATCTAATACTGAGACCTTTTGTACAAAGAAAAAATAAAAAAAAATATATTTCTGCTTTATTTGTTCTAAAAAGTAGGCTCCATCCAAACAGAAACTTTTTTAAAAGACAATTCTACATCTATAGCTTCTTGTAAATTTTTGAAAATAAGTTTGTGAAAAATACTGAAAAAAAGTATGAATTTATGCCATAATGAAGGCCCCTATTTTCAACAAAAATGCGCTACACTCCTGACATTATCTTTAAAGCCCATTATGGAAAGATCATGCTAGGCAGAACAGGCATGAATGAGGTGCTGAATCTGTAAGGTGGAAGTATCTGAAAAATATAAAAAATAGCAAGAAAAGTGCATGCAGTACAAAATAGCAACAAAGAAAATAACAAGCGTTACCCTCCTGACATTTAGGGGTGGTATTAATTAAGCCTCAACATCTCATCTGCAGATGTTGATATGAAGCCATGCAGTGTTAGAAGAGAAAGTCTACATGTAGTACTGGGTAGTTTTAAAAACAAGTAGCCCAAAGGGCAACAATTGCTCACCTGAGAGACATTGTAAACCTATAGGGATATTTAAGATGCTCAAGGGCAGCTAACTCCACAGTCAGTGGTCCAATCAGGCTGAAAATTAAACTCATCCAAAACATTATGTATGCCCTCATATGCAAGTTTAAAAAGTATCCGATCAAGAGCACAATAGACAGAGCTGTCATGGGCAGCTAACTTCATAGTGGTTGGCCTGATCTGGCTAAAATTTGAACTTGTTTAAGATAGTATGCATTTTCTCATTACCTGCAAGTTTGAAAAGGATCAGATCAGTAGAAACCAAGAAAAAGTGGCGACATTGATTTTTTGGATGCTCAGGGAGGTACTCCATAGTCAGTGGTGGGATCTAGCCTAAATGCTAACTAATCCAAGCTTTTATACATATCCTCATTACCTGCAAGTATGAAGAGGATCTGATGAAAAATGAAAAATGTGATGACGTTGTTTTCTCCATTATAAGACTATGGGATTTTTTTCAAACGCTCAAGGGCAACTAACTCCGTAGTCTGTGCTCGAATCGGGCCAAATTTCGAACTCATCCAAGCTCTTATGTATGTCATCATTACCTGCAAGTATGATAAGGATCTAATCAAAAACCTTGATTGCAGCACCCTGAAAGTCAAACTTGCTCGAGATATTGTCATGCCCTACATTTGTGTGAATTTATTTTAAAATCCGTTGAGAAATGTAGGTGCTAGAGCGATGACAAAGTTTTTCTAAAAATAGCCACAGTGACCTTGACCTTGGTCACAGCATCCTGAAAGTCAAACTTGCTTGAGATATTGTCATACCCTACATTTGTGTCAAGTTATTTGAAAATCCATGGAGAAATGAAGGTGCTAGGGCGATGACAAAGTTTTTCTAAAAATAGCCACAGTGACCTTGACCTTGGGCACAGCACCCTGAAAGTCAAACTTGCTTGAGATATTGTCATACCCTACATTTGTGTGAGTTTATTTTAAAATCCATTGAGAAATGTAGGTGCTAGAGTGCTGACAAAGTTTTTCTAAAAATAGCCACAGTGACCTTGACCTTGGGCACAGCACCCTGAAAGTCAAACTTGCTTGAGATATTGTCATACCCTACATTTGTGTGAGTTTATTTTAAAATCCTTTGAGAAATGTAGGTGCTAGAGTGCTGACAAAGTTTTTCTAAAAATAGCAACAGTGACCTTGACCTTGGGCACAGCACCCTGGAAGTCAAACTTGTTTGAGATATTGTCATGCCCTACATTTGTGTGAAGTTGATTTAAAATCCGTTGGGAAATGTAGGCGCTAGAGCGATGACCAAGTTTTTCTAAAAATAGCCACAGTGACCTTGACCTTGGGTACAGCACCCTGAAAGTCGAACTTGCTCGAGATATTGTCATGCCCTACATTTGTGTGAAGTTATTTTAAAATCTGCTGAGAAATGTAGGTGCTAGAGCGCTGACAAAGTTTTTCTAAAAATAGCCACAGTGACCTTGACCTTGGGCGCAGCATCCTGAAAGTCGAACTTGCTCGAGATATTGTCATGCCCTACATTTGTGTGAAGTTATTTTAAAATCTGCTGAGAAATGTAGGTGCTAGAGCGCTGACAAAGTTTTTCTAAAAATAGCCACAGTGACCTTGACCTTGGGCGCAGCATCCTGAAAGTCGAACTTGCTCGAGATATTGTCATCCCCTACATTTATGTGAAGTTATTTCAAAATCCGTTGAGAAATGTAGGCAATAGCGCGATGACAAAGTTTTTCTAAAAATATGTGATGACGTTGTTTTCTCCATTATAACACTATGGGATTTTTTCAAACGCTCAAGGGCAGCTAACTCGGTAGTCTGTGCTCGAATCTGGCAAAATTTCGAACTCATCCAAGCTCTAATGTATTTCATCATTACCTGCAAGTATGATAAGGATCTAAGCAAAAACAGTTGAGAAAACGTGATGACGCCATTTTCCCCATTATAACCCTATGGGATTTTTTTCAAACGCTCAAGGGCAGCTAACTCCGTAGTCTGTGCTCAAATCCGGCCAAATTTCGAACTCATCCAAGCTCTTGTGTATGTCATCATTACCTGCAAGTATGATAAGGATCTAATCAAAAACAGTCGAGAAAACGTGATGACGCCATTTTCCCCATTATAACCCTATGGGGGCTATCTGTTGCCATGGAAACCAGAGTTCTGAGCTGATCAGCACCAAAACCTAATGCAGCCTTTTCCCCACCCAAATAATGCTTCAGATAAAATTTGATTGCGATCGGCCCACTGGTCTCTGAGATATTTATGTTTGAAAGTGTTGACGCACCCACCCACCCACGCACCCACGCACGCACGCACGCACGGACGACGGCTCGACTCCCATCCTATAAGCTCACCTCTGAGCCTTCGGCTCAGGTGAGCTAAAAATGAGTCAAAAGTGTGACATTAGGGGTCTGTTCACTCTCCCTAATATTCTATAAAGTAAAAAGATACTAAACTGCTGAACTAGCATTCACAGGATAGCCAGATGGTTTCTGCACAAGGAGATCTAAATTTTTATCATTTCGGTCTAGTAGCTCAAGAGTTATGATCCAAAATGGGTGAAAAAACACACATTTTATTTGTCCCGAGTGTAACAAAACTTCTGATGCATATAATTCCTAGGTCTTTGAAAGGAAATCGCTGTTTGTGGTATTTAAACAAACATATCAATATGGGGGGTAAAAAATTATGGTAAACTTTTTCTGACTTCAATTTGTTGCAGAAATTTGACAAATTTAGTCAGATTTGTTACACTCGGGACATTTTTGCACCAAACCTTATTCAAGTGCACACCATGCATGCAATATCAAAATTAAAGACAAAACAATATGTTGATCTGAAGGCCCAATAATGTAACTTTTAATTAAATGATAAAACATATATTTAAAAACAGTCATTTTAGTCATGCAAAGAGGTAGAGATACAATTTTAGTAAAAATGTCACACTTTTTGCGTTACACTCGGGACAAAATTGACCACTTTTTGAGCCATAATTTTGTAAGTATTGAAGGTAGGAAAAGGAAACTTTGCACCACTTTTAAGATCATTGCAATGCATACTCTGACAATCAATAAAGTGTACAAAGAGCTTTCTTTCTTCAGATATCTAAAGGAAACGAAAAAGACTCATTTTTTTTAAAATCACCCTACTGTGAATGACATGTGTTAGTTAGTGCATAACTATAAATAGACATTAGAACTAGTGCATTTAGGACAAATTATTGTTTTTTAAGGTGGCCTGATAATAAGGACAGATGCACTGTTGATGGTTTGATTTCTAGGTCAGTAGGTTCAGTAAGTTGAAGCTATATATGTTTTTAAAGACTGAAGATGATAGGCAACCAGTAAATATCAGTGCATAGTTTAATTGTGAGCTACAGTTTTAAAGATATTAGTTCAAAATCATGTAACAACTAAAAATGTCACACAAAAAGCATACCCTCCTGACATTTTTAGCTACATTTTTGACCACCGAATTTTTATTTTTTAACTGATTTAAAAGATATTTGGAAGCAAACTTACAAGGCATAAAACACACATTCTAAAGTAAAGAAACTTCAGAAAAACCTTGTTTTATTTGTATTAGATTGGAAAAACACATTGGAGCCTTTTTTTTTTAAACTGCCCACTTATCTTTCTCAAGGGACACTGAACCAGAGTGAATCTTGTATAAGAAGGTTAAGGAGGACTGCACCCGCGTGATTGTTTATGCACTGTACATATGGCCCGAGTTTGCAGTGTTCCCATTCATGTAGAATTGTGCGTGAATCACGCGGAAATCATTCTAATCACGCATAAATTTTGGGGCAAGAACGTGCATTCACGCGCATATGTTTCTCTCAAAAATATAAAAAATTATCATTTTTCTTCATTCCATTGCGAGTCTGCCAGGCCAGATGATTTTTGTAGCCGAGAAGAGAGTCAGAAGTCGCTGTTTTGATCTGAAATGCGGGCCGTAGTAAGATACCACGCTTTCATTCACGTCCGTCACATCCGTTCTACGGTCAATCAAATTCATTATTGGAAAACACTACCACTGATCGGCTGCATGAATATTAATGACATGTGCGGTCATGTTGCGCACTAGAACTGTCATAATGGCCAACAGAATTTGTCCGTATTTTTGCGTTTATTTTTGCTGTTTCTGTTTGGAAACGGCACTTTCTATTTTTCATTTGGAAAGGAATCCATCACTGCATTGTGACAGTCCAGTTTCTTTTAATTTCACATTATGCTTAGTTCACAGATGCTTCAAACCTAGAGTGTTATACTGTTGTTATTTTTAATGACTGATTCTATCAGTCATTCAATGCTGTCACAAGTGTATTTTGGAAAGTGGCTTTCACAGCTGTATTCTTCCGCTCAGAAATGAAGTGATCGTAAGGTCATTTCGCAAAAAAAACGTCTGGAATTGAAAATAAGTTTTGGACGAAGTTGAATGAGAACTTATATGACGTATTCTTGTGCAGGTATAATTATTTAAGTAGTTTTGTAAAATAAGAAGTATCCAACTAATGACATCAGGGGTCAAGAAATATAACAAATAAAACTGAGTATCAAAAATCAATCCGCCAATTACCGTTTTCGCCCCCTCTTCAAGCACCCCTCATACTTCATTAAGTAAAATAAATCAGCCGCCGCTGAAAAAAAAAACTGTTTTACAGTTGTAAGCTTGCCTAAAACAGTATTCCGAGTACGTCAATCATTGCAGAGAATGTAATGTAAAAGAAATTCTGTAGGTTTATACACTTTATATCTCGCAAGTGTTATGCTGGACATCATACGGTAATTGTGTTTATCGGTGGCTATTTATAAAAATTGCCATTTTGTAAACATTGGAGTAGACATCCTCGTGGTCCATAGGTAATGCGAAATACCGCAAACACTGAGTGCTTTAAAGTCAGTGAAAATCAGTAACTGCTGTCAGAATTCAAAAATTACTTGTGTACAAGAGATAGAGTTTTTGCAGGTGCATGAAGTGATTTGCGCTAAATGGCTTATTTACATAAATGGAGCTGGACCATTAACAACAGGACTGAACTTTGAAATTATTTTGAGCCGATGTAGCATGACTTTATTCTGATAGAATCTGTCATTTCAGGGCTATTGGCCCTTTGATTCTAGGTCTCAGTCTTGTCTCCAGTTTGAGAGTGGCAAGAAAGGGAAGTTGCCAGTTCAAAGGAAAGAAAGAAAAACTCAACACACACAAATAGTTTCGTTATTATCTAATATCCAAACTATTTGATAAAGTTTATTATGATTCACTATCTGCTAGATCTATGTCTGCTTATTGACTGGATTCCTTTGAAAATATAACAGTACCATATGTAAATAGTGTTGGTCTGACTATGAAAACTTCACACATAAAACAATGAAAATTTTCCCAATTTTAGACAAAACGACGCTATTTTTCCCAATTCTAAAGGCCCCTGCCCCATTCCCAAAAAGGGGTGTGAGAGCCCTGAAATAATTACCGTCTTCGATGAGCAACTAATTTAAGCCCCTAATAAACGTATGTTGGTTAATGCGTAATTCAATTGAGGTTGATTGGTTTGCACTAGCTTTGCTTATTTACTTTAACTGCATACCAAACACATTTAAACACATTAAGCCCCGTATGAAACATGCATGATTACAACCCCAAAGTAAATATTTCGGCAAGCATACATCATAACTGGGTAAAGTTTATACTCCTTATAGGCACATTAACTAATAATTATAGCGAGCATTGCGAGCGGGCCCAAAGGGCCCACTAGCCCGAAGGGCGAGCTCTAATGGTAGGCAGTGCTGGAAACTCGCAAGTTTTATGTGGTGGCCCAAAAGCTTAGCAGGCCTAACTTTCAGTGGCCCAAATTATCCACTAGCTAAAGTTCCCATTCATTTAGTATTGTCAGAAAGATAAATTTGGGCCACTGTAGGTCATATTTTGGAGATTTCTGGTAGCCCGAAACAAAAATTAGGAGCATTTGGCCAAATGGGCCACTGGCCGTTTCCAGCACTGTGGTAGGACATTAGTCAAAAGAAAATGTAGATGATGTTGCATATGTTCCTTCAGAAATCCATCGTTCGATTACTCGACCAGAATTTACCTCCATATGGGGGCTGCCATCATTAAACAGGAAGTTTGATCGATTTCAACAAACTGTCTCTCTGTTTCGTCTCTGAACACTACTCATGGTTGCTATTCTCCGTAGACACAAAGATAAACACATTCTTATTGACAAAACCTGATATGTGTATGTACATAATTTTAACATTCGACCGGAAGCTGAAAAATAAACTGTGATGCAATCGTAACTCTTCGGTCAATTTCAAAGGCGAGGATTCCGATTGCTGCGACGTTGATGGGTTATCGTAAAAAATCCTACATCGACATAGAACAGAATAGAATATATGGCCCTTCATAAGGACTACAGCGATGCTCGCCAATAGGCAGTGCCTATTTTCATATTATGGATATGGGCATGTAATACTAGATCTATAGGGCCCGGGTACGCCTCGACCAGGATTAGGGTATCCTCCGAGTATCCTTTTTCACGCTACACAATAATGACGCACCAGAGTTGGTCGACCTCTCGCGCTGTGTACACATAAATTCGTGACGTCACACGGGAATTTTTGGGACTCCCTAGGCTCTTCTTTCGCTCTTCTGCATCATGTGGAAAATAAAAGAATCTTCTGATTTAAGTTCTTAATCAAATTATGTAAACAGTGTCTTATTTGTCATATTTTTCTTATATCCAAAAGTTTGATACCAAAAGTAGGCTAAGAAATTATTTTTCATTCAACTAATTTTGTTGACAGTTTGTCTGCTGCGGTAGCTGTCATCCTGGTTGGAAGTCACATGACTGTCACGTGGTCAGTTGGCCGTACTTAAAATGTATGGGCAGCCATACCTGCCTTAGTTGTTATATCAAAATAAATGAATAACACAATATTTATTTAATATTATTTCACCAAATGGGGTCAATGCATGTTTGAGAACTGCTTGCACTGGACTCATCTGCAGTTCTGTTGTAGTGTTTACAGGCTTAGGGCAAAATATACATTTTATTGCCCTTGCCATAGTGTGCCTTGTGCACCCATTGAAGATTTGATGGCACACCAGTAAATATGTTTAGTAAATTAGTTAATGATTAAGGATATTTTCCTTTAAAACCTTTGATTATGTTTCAAATCCAATTAATTAGAAGATCTGCAGTTTTATTAACTGTTCATTACGTTTAAACTGGATCCAGATATGCTTCTTTCATTGAATGGTACTTTTAGAGCTGTTGCATGTTGGCTTCCCATAAATACTGTTGTTAGTGAAGTGCGCGATTATTGATGACGTAGACAGTAAGCCGCCATCTTTTGTTTGGGATTTTCTGAGACAGTTGGAGCATGTGAAAAGAAACTTTTCATCTTTGTCATTGGTTATGGGGTAAGGATTTACATAGATGAAGGTAAGAATATACATGAATATATTGTTTGATCTTCCTGAATGACGTAAATATACCACAAAGCGTTATCTGCGTGATTATTGCTTACACTACAGGTCCAGATCAACTGCAGAAATAGGTATTATACCTAGAAGAAGGTATTATAGCTACTTCTGGCTATACAAAAGCGTGTTTTTCGTGTGCATTTAGCTATTTCTCTCATATACACAACGAGTCGCATGCTAGCATTCAATGTGCATATTTCCGGGCCCGATCAAACACCATATTCAGAAAAAAATCGGCGGAAGCCGACCCGCTTGTTTCGTAAGAATGCATTGTTTTTAACCCAAAAATGGAATTTCATGTGATTTTCGCCGTTTTCTTCCTTATTTGTTCATTTTAAAAGCAAAAGTTTACTGAAAACAAACTTCTCTGGGTGTTTCGTCAATACCTCCAAGAAGAGCTCCAGCAGCCGGTGATGCTGATAAATTCTAATTTTTATACACCGGTGTCATGACAACTGTATTATTACGGTGGCACTAATGTGTCATCAAAAGTAACAAATGGGATGTTTTAATTAATTGTTTAAACAAGTTGATTACTGTTAATCCTTTAATCTTTCCTTCAGTTTTCCATGCAAATACTTAAGCTAAAATGTTGTTCTCCGTAGCTATCAAGTTCAGTATAACTTAAAAATGAAAAGAAGAAGAAAATTTGCATGACATCATAGCTTATTTGTCGACTTTTTCTTGTGCACAAACAGAATATTCAGAGTTAACAACTACCAAGATTTTGTCTCAAGGAGCTACTGTTGCCATTTAGTGTTAAACCCTAAATACGATTGATAACAACCACATAAAGTTACCGAAATTTCCCTTTCTGCTGTTTGTACACTTCTGAGGCATTGTGAAGATAGATAGATAGATGCGGCCCGAGTTAAAATTGTAACTGCTTGAAAACAGGAGGATGAGTCGCTGTTTTCGTGCGGCTAATTTGCATTCGCACGTTGATATTTTCGCGCGGTTTTGCACGTGCGCAAAATTAGTATTTACAGAACATATGCACCTTCAGAATACAATGAAATAAAATGAATTTAATCAAGAGCTCCTGATTTAATGCCAATAACGTTTTCGTGCGGTAAAACCCAATACTTAAGATTATTTCTTTTCATTTATCATTAGTACTTTACACATTTTTGTACGCAAGCACGCATTACACAGTGTTTCCCCTAAAGCGGAATGGCGGGGCGCCGCGCCCTGCCCCTTTTTGGTCCCGCCCTTCTGCCCCAAAAACGTGTCATAAGCGCCCTCCTGCCCGAAAAATATCAGTCCCAGTCCCTTTTCCTGCGCTGCTATTACGATTCGGTTCCATTGTGTCCTATACCTGTAAAAACTGACAACCCAAGTCGATCGATAATCTGTACACATGCTCATCAATAAACATCAATCACGGTGATTAATCTGTGGCAATTATCACCTCGCTATACCCCGACCGTCACGTGTTAATTGGAGCGGAAAATTACTTCGCCAACTGAAAACACATGCTGGTTACCGGCTTTTAAGATGCCAAATGCATTGCGGACATGGCGATAGTAACCAGGACAATTAAAGAAACTCTCGTTAAGGTGACCAGCCTGTTCCGACGGATAGCACCGTTAAACTCGTTTGCCTCGCTCCGATAATGACACGGGCCTAGTTGAGGGTGTGGCAGGTGGGGATTCAGTCGGCATAACGGTGCCGCTTGCCGCATCAATACCGATAACTATTTTTTTACCGTATCACGTTGCGCTATAGGCCTAGTACAGAATTCGAGGACTATTAGACGTGTACGGCAATGCAGCGATTCAATATCTATTTTCGCGATAAACATGTCAGATACGTAATGTACGGTCTCATCACAAATACGGATCATGCTAAATTTGCGCAGGCTGATCAGATCATACATGTTTTCATGATATCGTATCACAGGTCGTCACAGGTGCCGACGATTTCTTTTTATGAAAGTCGGTTCGTTCACTTTAAGATTAGTTTCCCGCGTTTTTCTATCTAGTTCCCGCCGATTCAGGTGTACCATCTGTGGAATGAGAACCAGTCAATATTTATTAATAGTACCTCGGGAAATCCGCGATCTTTAGCATCTCAACAGCTCAGCTGTCACCATGCAGTAATTTGCGATTTTACAAATTTACCGGCCCAGATATGCAACAATACGCGGACCTTATTTGATATTTAACTATTCTTGAGAGGTCTTACGGTAGGTATATTCATCTTAGTGTAGAATTAAACTCGGTTTTGAGATAGACAGATTTTGAGTGTAAACAAGTATCAGCTTTGATCAAAATCACTAGAACAAATCAGACCCATCATCCGAGGTGCAATTTTGGATGTGTATATGGAGGGTGGGGGAAAGGTGGGGAGGTAGTGGTGGTTTGAGAATGCCGGATTTTTTTTTTTTGTTTGTTTTTTTTTTTTGTTTTTTTTAGCAGTTCATTTTTTTTTTTTGAGTAATTCAACAATGGACTGGTCACACTAACACTATGAACAGTACTGCTAAATTACACTACATATTAACACATAATGGTAGTGTTACTGCACTGAAATGTCATACTTTTGAGGTTAATTATTAGATGTAGGCCGAACAACGTAAGTAACATGGCCCCTCCAGATGCCTTTCGCCGCGCTAAAGTGCCCTTTTTTTCAGCAGCACCCTGCCCCTTTTTCAGTCTGGGGGAAACACTGATTACATGTATATTCGTTTGCGCGGTATCTCCCATGAAGAAATCAATATATGCCTTTAAAATTCAATGAATTCACATCGAAACCTTGTTGTCGTCATAAAATTGAAACTTACACCTATTTAAGCACCAAGCAATTGTTTGCAAAATTAACTTTTATTATTGTTATTATTATAAACGCTTTGTGTGCCACGGGCATGTTAGTATTTTCGTGCTCCTATTTCATGTTATCATTACTGAGTATTAGTTTCAGTATTGCACTTGTGGGAAATAAATATTTGAAAAACATTCTTCTTCAAAATATGATGAAGGAAACTGACTTTAATAATAATTTCTTGTAATTATAAAATCAAAATCTTAATCAAGGATTTATTTTCAAAATTAAATACAGTGTCAGCTTGGCAGTGACGCACCTGGCCACATGGCGGTAATTTTATTGACTGCGAAAGCAGTCAGTGAATACGGACGCAATACTTTTTCAAAATTTTCAATTGCGCGAGCTATACGGATGCGCGCCTTTTAAGCATACGAAAGCGCGATGTTTTTTCCCTAAGAAAGTGCGACTTTTTCATTAAACCTCGGATAGTTCAATGTTCTGACATGTATCCCTTCCGATAGCCAGATAAAGTATATTATTTTGAAAAAATATATCTTGTCTGTTGCCTCCCTTTCATCGCGCAGAGGTGGAAGTGGGATACGAGTATGTTATTATTATTTTTTATATAGTAAAGTCCGGAAATATTCGTTAACACCATATCAAGATTTCAGCTAAAATCATCGTATGTGTATCAGAGGCTGGGCTTTGAATGAAATTTTAACATGCTTCTGTCAGTGTATTCCATCGCTTATATACTCTTGTTGAAAATCTCTTCCAAAGTATCAAAACGTTCTCGTTCCCTTTTTGCAAGAATAGTGATCGTTCAAGATGCGCGAATTTTCAGACATATATTTTTTCTGCACAGCTTTAAGATTTCCTATGCATTCAAACACAGATAGGTGTGAGTGACTGAACATATCACCGAGCTGGTTGTGGAAGCTGTTGCATCTGTGTGTGACGCATTTTTTTACTGTCATTGCCCGGATCTTCAACCTATCTGCGGCCCTAGGTAAAGGTCGCGCACACGTAGGCATATTTTCCGGGAAAAAGTCGCTCAAACGTATGCTATAAAAAGTCGCGCAAACATAGGACATTTTCAGGTATAGTCGCGCAAACTTGCTGCTCCCCTGAATACATGTTATAATTATCAGTTAAATGAGGAAATACAATACAGCGCAATACATTTATGCATGAATAAATCTTGAATTATATCAGCGGCATGGACAATTTAATATTATCACGGGATGGCCTCAAGCTACAAAGATTGTCAATTTTTACCGAAAGCAAGGCGTCCAAAAACGGTTTGAGTCAGGGGTGGGATGGGGTTTCAGTCAAAAGGAGGTTTGATTAGGTTTTCGCAAACAAGACATTTATTTTTGTTGTTGTTGTTTTGACCCATGATTTTTGGGGCTGAATTTTCTATAGGCTGTGATCTCTTAATTCTACTGCGCTTGACACTTGCACAGTTATGCCTACACAGAAAAAGACGATTGCTAAATAGTTGCATAGAAATGAAAACAAAACAATAATAATAATAATACATGTAGAGTGAATATAAACATGTTATATGCATACAATTCAATTTACATGTAATTCTTTACTCAGATTGTCAAATACATTTTAGCGCATCTGCAACACATCAACGAAACAGGACAATGTCCTAATAATAGATATACCTTCCCAGCAGGCATATGACTTCACAGTGACGTCGCACTAACATCCCACTGATGTCAGAACGATGCCATATTGACGCTCTGTCCCAACTGGATCTAAGACTTGGGATATTATACAATAACAAAAACATCCCCACTTATCAGTTATATACTACTTCTGATGGCACATTAATACCACCGTAATAACTAAGTTGTCATAACATCGGTGAAAGGAAAGTAAAATTTAACAGCATCACCGGCCGCTGGAGCTCTTCAATTTGAAGGTATTGATGGAAGCTGCATTGAAGTTTAACTCAGTAATTTTTCGCTTCTAAAAAGCACAAATAAAGACAAAAAAAACGGAGAAAATCATACAATGTTCCATTTTGGGGTGAAAAACAATTTATTCTTACAAAACACGCGGGTCGCTTTCCGCCGAAGTTCTTGTGAAAATGGTGTTTGATTGAGTCCAGAAATATGCACATTGAATGCCAGCATGCGACTCTTTGTGTACATAAGAGAAATAGCTAAATGCACACGAAAAGCACACTTTTGTATAGCCAGAAGTAGCTATTATACCTACTTCTAGGTATAATACCTATTTCTGCAGTTGATCTGGACCTGCACTAGGATACTAATCAACCAGAAATAGGGTAAGAATCTACCAGTGTTAGGGTACGAAACGCCCAGGGTTGGGTACGAAACGACTAGGGTACGAAACGTCCAGGGTATGAAACGTCTGTAATTCCAATAAAAGAGGTCTGTATGCATGGTATATATGCATTATAATGACAAAGCGCAAGTTGTTACCCCACCCACTTCCTTTTTTTTTGGCGGGGTTTGAAAGTATTGAGATACTTTTTATAACTGCTGTGACAATTCAAGGAAAGAACACTATCTGTGAAGAGAGTATAAGTCTTGATGATTACTTCTTTCTGCAAAACGCAGAGGTCTGGCATCGATCAAAGAGCCTGGTTCGCCAATTAAAAGTTTTAAAACCACGCCGTGACCACTTGACCTATTTTTCGATCTGCCAGCTCCAATCGATTATTACTTTAGTAGTTTACATGAAAGTCGGTAGTCTCTCTGGCGCGATGTATGCCGGTGCGAGGAAATACCGAACTTCTATATTCACAGTCTTCTACATCTACATCTAATAGTTAAGTATCGTATACATTTTAGTATGGTGCTAATTTTCAATAACTTTTGACTAGTTTTCATATATGTTTGAAAAATCGTATGACACAGTTAGTTTCACAGTGGTAAAGTAAAGCAACTCATTTGCTTAGGTCAGACTTTGATTACCAGAAGCATTCTCGTATTGACTCATTTGTGTATATGCTCATACTCATAGTGTTTTCCAATTTTAAAGAAAAATATTATTTTTTGCTTCAAGGGTGAACTTGTTTTGGCAAGAAAAGTGGCTGTGTCATTCTAATTGTGATCAGACATCGGATGTACTGACCCAGCTTCTTAAAGCTGTAGACAGAACTGAGTATCAAAGCCGACTAAGTCGTATGTTTTATTATCTTATCTGAGTTTAGCAGAAAGTGGGATATAAGTATTCTTGATCTCCAAGCACCAGTGGTGTCCGGTGAATAACTAGCATAGAGTTTCACTGTTTGAGTGTGCTTACAGACGAGACATAATATTCTCTGTAATTTTTATTTACTTTCAATAGGAATTTTACATTGAATTTTTAAGGTCAGGTGTATCTCAGTAAATATGGCTGAAAACTTATCTGAAGAGGAGGGTAGATTATTGATTGAAAAATTCAATCAATGAAACCTAAGCCAAAGTTTGATACAAAAGAGCAATTAGATGCTTGGCTGAAGTCATATGGCACTGAAGGTGATTTGTCCATTAAGACGGAACCAGGTGTAGCTAAAGCGACTGAACCTGGCACTACCACTGTGACTAGTGTTTCTACTAATCAGCAACCTAGAATTTCATTATTCTATGGTGATAAAGTAAAAGGGGAAGCTACATATGACCAGTGGGTCTATGAAGTGAAATGTTTACTAGTAGAAAAAGCACATAAACCAGAAGCAATAGCTCTAGCTATAAGAAGGTCATTAAGAGGGGAAGCAAGCAATTTAGTTAGACGCCTAGGTATAGGTGCCACAATACCTGATATCTTAGATAAGTTTAAGAGCGATTATGGTGCTGTGGACACAAGAAAATCTTCTAGCAAAGTTCTATAGTGCAAAGCAAGGTGACGATGAAGATGTAACTAAATGGTCATTCAGATTAGAAGATATTTTAGCAAGTGCTGTCGAGAGGCAATTAGTTGACCCGAGTAAAGTAAATGAAATGTTACACAATATGTTTTATCAGGGTCTGAAACCTGCATTAAAAGACATATCGGGATACAAATTCGAGCAAATTAAAGATTTTGACAAACTAAGAGTTGAAATAAGAAAGCTTGAACAAGAACATTTAGTTGCTCCTTCATCGGACAAAGACAAAACCACTCATTGTAATGTGGTGTCAGAAGAAAAGTCTGAAATAACAGAGCTTAAATCTATGCTTCATTCTTTTACACCAAGGCCTATCGGAACCAGAATTTTATGGTGACTTAGTATACAAATTCAAAAAGATTAAGGGTAGGACTGATTTTTCTGATCAATTCCGAAAAATAATAATACGTCACAAACGTATTGGCTATAATTTGAATGTATGCGACAGTCTGCATGCTTAGTGATTAACCCAATCACGGTTGATAACTTTGCTGCACTCTTTAATTGCATACCGGGGGATCGGTCGTCAGACTCTATGATGGCCCCGACCTAAAGCTATATATTGTAGTTGGTTGGGACCGGAGCCTTTTTGTCTGTTGCTTGGTCCACCGGGGCTCAACTGGTGACCTTCTTTTGCTTCAGATTTCCAGTGGGGTTGTTTGGCAGGACAGGGATCTCCACCTGTCAGACGGCCCGTTGTATCTGTTGAGTCCTCGTCTTTGCTTCTTCATGGTGTTGAAATTTGATTTATGTGTTTACCGTGATGATTCATTGACGAGTTAGAGGGTTATCATGCGAACCGAACAACCAACTCAATGTTTTGTACCACTTCAGAAACTGAGGGTGAGGTTGGGCCTGTAAAATCGATTTAAGCCCCCCAGTAATTCATTACTGACCGTTCCAAGGCGGTAGTTCTGTTGTGGTTCTCTGTTGCCTGTTTTTGGTGTCAGAGTTTCTGTGATGTTTTACTTTATGTATGTTCTTATTATTTTTGGTTCGGTCTGGGTTGCTGAGTGGCCACCTTCTGCTCACTCGGTTGGCCATATGTTCTCTGTATCTTGATTATTTGTAATCTTAGTTGTTTCCAACTATGGTTTGAGGGCTGGATTTGGATTTTGATTGTTTCAGTTCCTGGTCTTTGCATACTTTTTACTTTGACAAACACTGTGAAGGATCTTGAGAAAAAAATTGATGTTCCTCAAAATTCACAAGATAATCAACCCCCAACTACATATAATATAAATCAAAGCAGAAAAAGGGGTCGTGGTAATTTTCAGGGTCAAGGTCAAAGTCAGGGTCACCGATTTGCATATAATAACCCAAATTGCAACAACTCAGGTAATATGAATCAAAGACAGTCCCGTCAAGGGTCCCAAAACAATTTTAATAATCAGGGTTTTATAAATACCCCTAGACCACAGTATAATCCAGCAAACAGAAAACAAAGCTATGGGCAAATGCAAGGTCAAAATCAACGGCAGTGGCAAAATCAAAGGACAGATAACCCTGAGTCTGATAATTTTAACACAGGTCCTTTGTGTTTTCGTTGTAGGCAATATGGACACTACCAGTGGAGATGTCCAGTTACTAGAATGGATCATAGTAAGCATCATTTAAACTGAATGAGACCTATGGACAGGGGTGGTCTGTAGGTAGTGGATATAGAAAATGCCCCAAAGTATCTGAGATCGTAGGCAGCAGCAATGAATCAACTGTTTTGATAAACAATTTAGAAACTAAAGCATTGTTGGATACTGGTAGTTGTGTTAGCACTTGCAGTAAGAGTTTCTTTGAAAACAATTTAAATGGTGTAGAGCTTATGCCTCTCGATAATTTTGTAGCTTTAGAATGTGCAAATGGGGAGATAATGCCATATTTTGGTTACATACTAGTTGACATACAAACTATAGGTATTCCAACAGACCATGGTCAAAGTTGCATTTTATTAATAGTTCCAGATACAGAGTACAATTCGAAATTGCCAATACTGCTAGGAACAAATGTGCTAAGAGAATTCTTAATAGACTGCAAAGAGAAATTAGGTGATAATTTTCTGCAGAATGCTGCACTGTATACTCCTTGGTACTTAGCATTAAGGTGCATAAATGTTAGACAGAAAGAGTTAAAAAGAAATAAAAATAGACTTGCAGTAATCAGGAGCATTGAAAATAGTAATATTACTATTCCAGCAAACAGTACAGTTACAATTCAAGGCATAACAAGTAAAGAGTTAGATTACCATCCAACATGTGCTATGTTAGTACAAACAGAAGAGTCTGTTATTCCTAAAGATTTTGACATTGCCTCAGCTGTAGTTCACTATACTCAAGGTCAAAATGGTGTTATCAATGTTCAGATTACTAATGTAACCACATCAACTTTCAAAGTCGCCCCAAGAGCAATTTTATGTGAATTGCAGCCAGTTCAAGTTGATTTAGATTATAAGATTTCACAGTCTGATGATGCAGAGAAAGAATCTTTAATAGATAAAGTTTCTATTGAAACACTTGGCCTGTCGACCGATGAAGCTGATTAAATAAAGCACCTTCTTATTCAGCATCAAGATATATTTTCAACAGGTGATACTGGTCATTGTTCTTTTGTAGAGCATCATATCAATTTAACAAATGAAATCCCATTCAAACAAAGACATCGTCTTATACCCACAGCAATGATTGATGAGATAAGAGCCCATCTAGAACAATTAGCAGCTAGTGGAATTATAAGACCTTCACATTCTCCTTGGGCATCAAACGTTGTCCTAGTTAGAAAACAAGATGGAAAATTAAGAATGTGTATAGATTACCGTCAGTTAAATAAAAGAACAATAAGAGATTCATATGCACTGCCTAGGATCGAAGAAATCTTGGATACTTTGTCGGGCAGTAAATTTTTCACTGTCCTAGATATGAAATCAGGGTATCACCAGGTAGAGGTTTTAGAAGAACACAAATGTAGGACAGCTTTTACAGTAGGTCCACTTGGCTTCTGGGAATTTAACCGCTTGCCATTTGGATTAAACAATGCCCCTGCAACCTATCAACGTCTTATGGAGCAGTGTTTAGGGGATTTGAATATGAAAATATATTGTATTTACCTTGATGACCTCATTATCTTCTCCAGTTCTTTGGAAGAACATTTAGAACGTTTAGATAAAGTGCTAAGAAGGTTAAAAGAGTGCAACCTAAAGTTGAACCCAAAGAAGTGTAAATTCTTGCAAAGAAAAGTGAAATACGTTGGTCATATTGTCTCAGAAAACGGGGTAGAAGCAGACCCAGAAAAGATAGAAAAAGTGGTAGGTTGGCCCACCCCCAAAAATGCTGAAGAGGTCCGTCAATTTACTTCATTCGCGGGTTATTATAGAAGGTTTATAAAGGATTTCTCCAAAATATCAAGGCCTTTAACAGAGCTTCACCCCAATACTTGCTTTAAAAATGGTAAAAAGGTAACCTCTGGAAAACCATTTCTGTGGGGTCAAGAGCAGCAGGATGCTTTTGGCAAGTTGAAAGAGGCGTTATCTTCACCCCCAGTATTAGGATATGCAAATTATAGTATCCCATTTTAAGTGCATACAGATGCTAGCCAAAAAGGTTTAGATGCAATACTGTACCAAAAGCAGGAAGGTAAGTTGCGACCGATAAGTTTTGCTAGCAGAGGCTTGAAAAAGGCAGAGAAGAATTATCCAGCTTCAAAGTTAGAGTTTTTAGCTCTAAAATGGTCTATAACAGAGAAGTTCAATGATTACTTATATGGGAATGAGTTTACAGTTGTCACAGACAACAATCCTTTGACATATGCTCTATCTAAGGCAAAGCTGGATGCCACTGGGCATAGATGGTTGTCTGCTTTGGCTAGTTTTGATTTCAATATCTATTATAGACCAGGTAGCGCCAACAAAGATGCAGATATACTCAGTAGATATCCTGGAAATAGTGTTCAAGAAATCTCAAGTAAGTCTGTGAAACTTGTGTGTGGAGCTATAGTCAGCCCCCCCTCTATGCACGTTTGTTACAGCTGTAGATATTTTAGAAGCTACAGAATTTCCCGGCCAAACAATGGCACAAATGGATTTGAGAGAAATCAGGAAGCAACAGTTAAATGATAGTTTTCTAGGATTTTGTGTGAGGTCAGTAAGAGACAGAAGACAGTCTAATAGAGGTGAAATTCATACTAGGCAAGACTCTGTTATGCTAAAAAAATTTAGCTGTCTCAAAATGATAAGAGGGGTGTTATACAGAGAAGTTGAATCGGAGAATGAGAGAAAATGTCAGCTAGTTCTTCCAGCTTGCTATGTAGAGACAGTTTTATCTGGCCTTCATAATGATATGGGACACCCTAGTAAAGACAGAACATTGTCAT